>CM028367.1:40959242-41626270 GCA_016624345.1 Platycodon grandiflorus | reverse complement strand
ACTACGTGAGGAATCATAATAAAGAACTATAGTGCCAACAACAAGTCAACTAAATGACTTAAATAAAAGAAAAATTAAAGAATTTGAAAAAGAAAGAAATTAAAGCTCACCCGAGGCCGAGAGGGGAAATAAAGAGACATGTTAAAAGCTTATTTATGAGTACATATATATGCTATACTTTATTTAAGTTCAAGCAAATGTTACATTTACTATAACATCTATTGTTTTAGGCAGCAATTCTGAAAATTTTGAACAACAATTCTGAAAATTTTGTTGCTAGTAACGTTCAAAGATTTTATACACATTGTAAATGTGATAAAAAATATATATATTACATTTACTATAACATCTATTGTTTTAGGCAGCGGAAGTAAAGTAAAACAGTAAAGAACATTTGATGTTAACTATTATCTAAAAGTGAAATACATCTGTGGAAATCTAGTGAAACTTTTACTAGTAAATATTGTTGATAAAAACAAAATTATCAAAGTGGAAATCTAGTGAAAAGCCAATGAAAACTCCTCAAAAAGTATGTCTTAAGACTGCTAGAACTTTTCTTTTCTTTTTTTGTCTTATGCAGGGGCATGCTTAATTCGAATTTGAGACATCACACTTCAAGCCCCAACTCTTCCATCGCGCCACCTCTCAAAGATAAAACTTGTAGCACTTACTCGTTCAAAAGTTGATCAGAGAATAAAACTGATTAAGTGTATTTAGTCAAAACGCAGCTTATTTAGTTGTGCATTTAGTAAACGCAGCTTATTAATTTGTTGTGCATTTACAAAACGTAGCTTATTTGTTAAAAATGTGTTTCAATGCAACTACCAGTGCCGTTCCAATAACGAAATTCCAGAAGAATACAAGTTATCAAAGAAGGGAGTATAAAGGAACAAACACGTTGGATTGTGGGCAATCTCAGCTTATGTATCTGTGTAATGAGTCAGACAGTTAGCTTGTAAAACTAACTTTATTGCCATTTCAGCTTATGTATATGTCTCTCTCGGAGTGAAGAAAATAGGACCGGCATACACCACATCACCACTCTGTTTCTTTTACCTACTTTTATGTAAATACTTCCAAATTTACAAAACCAATTATGGGTCACCTATATATATATATTTTTAGCTGAATACCCTTTAAATCATGTCTCTCTCTCTCTCTCTCTCTCTCTCTCTCTCTCTCTCTCTCTCTCTCTCTCTCTCTCTCTCTCTCTCTCTCTGTGTAAATCACTCCCTTGAGGGTAAAGAATCTTTTCTAAACTCAAAATTTAGTTTTCAAATTTTAGTATTCAAAGTTAGTAAGTTACTGAATATCATATAATTTTATTCTCAAATTTTAGTATTCAAAGTTAGTAAGTTAAACCATTATTTAAAAAGGGTAATAGTTTTTATTTTAGACTAAAAAAAAAGGATAGTTTCTCAATAGTTATTTTTTTAATTTCTTTTTATGTTTCTAAGTAAAATTACACTGAATTAAATACTTATTGCATAATAAGAGCCCGTTGGTGTAGCGTTTGAAACGCAAAGGTTTTAAAAACGCAGCATTTCTAAACGCAGATTATTTAAAACATGACTTTTTTATTTATAAATGTGTTTGGGATATTATGTCAAAACGCTGCTTTTTATTCCCTACTGGTTTTAAAATTTGCGTTTGGGAAAAAGCTAGGAATTCCGCGCTAAAAATGCATCAAGTTAAAATGCAAATTTTCTACCGCATTGAAAACGCTAAATTAAGGAATAAGCTACGTTTAATCCTCGTTTTGGCCAAAACCCGCGAACAAACGGGCTCTAAGATATGCTTGTAGCTGGAGTCATAATAAGATATACTTATTGTAATTTTTATTGGGTTTCTTAATTATGAGTATTTTAATATCTAATCTTAATTTGTATTTTAGTAATACAATTTCATCCTTAGAAAATGACTTCTTCCATTCTTGTACAAAACACCATTACTTTTATTTCAAAAAAAATTCCTTTTATGTGCATAAATGCTTAAATATAATTATTCAAGAAACTAGATAAAAAGTAAAAGTACATTGTTCTTGGTTTATTGAAAAATAAAAATAAAGAAATAGTGTCAAAAGTTAACTTTATAAATATCAATAAGATTAAAGTGCGAAAAATTTAAAAATTATGTCCGAAACTGATAGACGTAAATGATATGTAATTTGATTTTGATGGTTGTTAATATTGAGGTTTGACCTCGACACGTCTTGTGGCATTTATTACGTTCAAGTAATGATTGATTTTTCGTTATTCATTAGCGTAAGCTTAGATTTTGTGGTAACATGGCTAGAGCTTAGCCCACGAAGTCGCCTAGGTATGGTGTATTACACCTAGAGAGAATGACTTTTTGTGCTCCCAATATTAATCAATGAGAAATATATTCGTATGATTGTTAACATTGTTATCTCTCTCAGGTAACAAAGAATAGAAACGTAAATGGAAGCTTTTAATTCACTTTCTTGCAGAATTTTTCAGAAGATTCGACTACTTGAGGAATCACAATTAAGAACTATAGTGCCTACAACAATTCAACTAAATGACTTAAATAAAAGAAACTTTAAAGAATTTGTAAAAGAAAGAAATTATTTAATTTTATTGTCTAAGACTACTCGAACTTTATTTATTGAATTTTTTTTTATGTTTTAAAGGGCGTGGTAAGGAATCGAATTTGAGACATTACACTCATGGGTTCTCCAACTCTACTACCTGGCCACCTCTCAAAGATAAAACTTGTAGCACTTACTCGTCCACAAGAGAGAGAATAAAACTGATTTAAGTGTATATTGGATAAAATGTATTTTGACTCAGCAGTGGTGTGGTGTTTACTGATGTGATCCCATATATGATGACATTCTATATCACATAGTATTCCTTTTTTAAGTCTTAAGAGTTTAATGTTTTACGTATTTCCTATTTCTAATTAAGAGAAAGTGCATACTTTGAATTTCAATGAAAAAATGATCGATTTTGCCACTATACTTTAAAAATATCAAAATGTAATATTGTATGTGAAAGCGGATAGACGTAAATAATTTGACATTATTTCATAGTTAATTTTTAATCTGGTATTGAGTCAAACATAATTTTTTCTTTATTGTCAACTCAAAATAAATGTGCATTTTGGGAAAAAATTCGTCCCAATATGAGGGCTCATTTATTTTGTTAATGAATCCACCTTGCTATCTCTGATACGCCAGCTGTGGACTTGTGAAAGCTTGTTTTGTACCGTGCTTTTGGTCAAAATGTAGCTTATTCTTCAACTTAGCCAGCTGTTACAAAAAAACTACATTTTTAAAAGTAGCAGCGATTTTAAACGCAGAATTTTTAGTTTTTTCCTAAAACACATTTTAAAACTCGTTAGGGAAAAAAAAAAAGAAAAGAGGTGCGTTTTGAATTTATATTCTAAAAACGTTAATAAAGAAAAAAAAAAAACTGTGTTTAAATAACCTGCTTTAAAAATTTGCGCTTTAAAAAGCTATGTTTTGAAAACATTGAACCAAATGGACTCTAATACTATAGTGTGGACACTAGGATCAATTGTGTATAATCGTTCCTTAATTTTGTTCATAAAACAAAAAGGGGCACTCATTTTGGATTGGGGGATTTCCGAGTCTTTCCTCCCACGTTTATATTACTAACAGTAGGCTCTAATTTAATAAAGAACATGAACATGCACGCACTAACAGTAGGCTCTAATTTGTACTTCCAATATTTATTCTAAATTCAGGATTTGTTGGTATCTTTAACAAGGTGTGATAATGGTATTTAAGTAGACTGTGGTAGGATATCTAGCGTTGTCGATGTCTACAAGAGTAAACAATCGTGAGAGGGCAGGAAATTTTCCCGCCAAAATTCTTCGGTGTAATAAGCGGGTCTCAGGATATAAAGAGAGATCGTACAAATTTAGGGAGAAAGAGAAGAGAGAGAGGGAGCAAGAAACTTAGTGAGGAAGCCATCTTTAAAATGTGAGGGGAGCCCCTATTTATAGGGGGTGTTGCTTTGGACACACTTCAGTGTGTGGACTTGTTTCGTACATCTTTTAGAATATTTGAGTGTATACTTTTGGGGGTATATATTTGGGCTCTTATAAAAATTTTTTTCTTAAATTATTGTTTTAATACTACTATATATGTCCTAAAATGTCTTTTGCTGTTATGCTGGTCCATGACAGTGTGTAAGCAAGAGAGTGTCTTTAAATACATTTTCCCTAGCTTTTTGTCAAGGGGACTAAGGAAATTGTGAGAGAGAGCATGTTTAGCGGGAATATCTTCTAGATATCATGAATGATGAGTTATATGTGCATAGAAATAGTTGAATAGAGAGTGTCTTTAAATAGTTGAATGATGAGTTATATGTGCATAGAAATAGTTATATGTGCATAGATATCGAAGCGACGTTGGATAGATAGTCGGCTCGGGTGTTGTTAGCTCATCGATCTGTTCAATTTCCCAATACTCAAACCCAGCTAGTGATTGTCTTGAGAGCTCGCAGTATTTTGACAAAGTGGGGTGATTAGCCTTGTACTCCCCAAAATTTGCTTCACGATGAGCTATGAGTCGTTAAAGATAACAACCTGTGTAGCCCCCAGGTCTCGGCTAATTGCAAGCCCGCAACCACGGCCACATGCTCGCTGATTGTTAGATGCGGGAACTTAAATCGTAGTACCTTGAAACTCTTCGCCCCGTAATGGATAAGGGACAACCCCACTCCGCTCCCTAGCTACTCATAAAACTGTCCACAAACAACCTCCAATGGGTATTTAGTCTAGGAGCTTGGAAACTAGACCGAATACCCTTTGTGGGTAGGGTGGATTAGGCATCTTTAAAGCTTGGTTCGGATGGTGCAACCTCCGGGATCCTTCGTGAGTAAACGATGTTTCAGCGATAAAATCGGTAAAGACTTGTGCCCTAATCGCCTTGCATTGCTCGTAGGTGATATCAAAGGCCGAGAGTTCTCTTGCTCATTTCATCATTCGTCTTGCAACATCGGGTTTATGCAATTCTCCTTAGCGGGAGATTGGTGTACACTATCAAGGCGTGGGTGCGGTAGTATGCCAACTTTCTCGCAGCTACCACCAACGCTAGCACCACTTTTCCACATTCAAGTATCGGGTTTCCATGTTGGTTAAGGCATGGGAGACATAGTAGATCGAATTTTGAATCGCCCTTCTCTCCGAGTAGCACAGCTACCACTCGCACATCGACACGGCGAGGTAAACGTACATCATTTCTTGAAGCATTAGGTGAAAAGGTAGGCTATTAAGGTATTGTTTCACTCCAAAGCTCGTCGCACTCATCCCCCAAAGAAAATTTTTACTCCCTTTTAGGACTTTGAAGAAGGGAAGGCTTTTCTCCGCCGCTTTAGCAATTAACCTCCGCAAGGTGATCCTATCATTAAGTTGTTGCACAACCTTGATATAGGTCGGGGCATTCATATCGATCAAAGCTTGGATCTTCTCCGAATTTGCTTCTATACCGCGCTCGTTAACCATGTACCCAGGAACTTCACTGTTACCCCGAAAGCATACTTAGTGGGATTCAACTTCATGTTGTTCTTTCGGTGGTGAATGTCTCCTCGAGGTCCTTAGCATGGTTGGTATCCTTGGTCTTGATCACTATATCATCTATGTAGGCCTCAACATTCCTCCCGATCACCAAAAACCTTGTTTACCATTCTCTAGTAGGTAGCCCCGCATTCTTCAACCCGAATGACATCATGATGTAGCAAAGAGAGCCCCTACAGCCGGAAGGCCGTGAGCTTCGATCCTGACCACATCCGAATTTGATAATATCCTAAATATGCATCTACAAAACTCAGGATTTTGTGTACCACAATGGTGTCGACGAGTTGATCAATCCTAGGAAGAGGATACCATCCTTCGGGCATGCTTTATTGAGGTGCGTGTAGTCCACACACATTCGCCACTTCCCATTGGTCTTCTTGACCAATACCACGTTGCGATCCAAGTCGAGTAAAATATTTCTTTAATAATTTTAGCCGAAGCAACTTATCTACCTCTTCCTTGATAGCTTGCTTCTCTAGGGAGAATACCCTTGGTCGCTGTTGAATCGAGGTGACTTTAGGATCCACCGCTGTGCACTGCGACATCCTCGTAGATCCTCTCATGTCTTCAACCCTCCAAGAAAATAGATTCGTCGAATTTTTATCTTTTGTCGGAAAATTGAAGTTGATGACCAACTCGTCGAAATCTTCATGGGGTTAGATGTTAGGCATGTCGCGGTTATCCAAACTATCTATTGTGACAAATCTTGCTTTCTTGACTTGGTCTGAGTTTTGCGAACTAGACTAACTAGCCGCTTTGCTAACCGAGGCGAGTTGTTAGGCACACCGGGTGTTACAATTTTTCTCACTTACGAACCTTCATCATCTTAAGGTTGCTTCCTCTTGGAAGAGGTTGGTGGCTCAATAACTTGCGTCTTTCCCTTTATCGAGCTTCCTTATCCTTCCTAGCCTGAATCATGTAAAAGAGAGTGCTCTTGGGATCATTCTTTATCATACCCACTCCCGTGGGTGATCTTTTGGTGAGGCGCCGGCGATTATGCCCAACTCTACCGAGCGGGAAGGCCCAGGATGGCATCGTACATGGAAGGGATGTCCGTAACCGAAATTCAATGTCCTCGGACTGAGCATGTTCCCTTCTCCGATTGTCACTTCTAAAGTTATAGTGCCCTTTGTGGCGACCTTGTGACTCGGGAATCCCTTTAATTGGACATTGCTCGAGGTTAGGAGGGTATAAGCGAGCCATCTTTCTAAAGCAGTGATACATGATGTCCTTGTTAGCCCCTTGTCGATTAATACCCTCCATACCATGTATTGCTCGATGCCCGTGATTCGTGAGTGGTTGAAGCTTGGCCAAATTGTTGGTTGCCGATTCACCGGGATAAAGGAGATGCTGACCTCGTCCCAAACTCGAGGTCGAGTATACACGTTGTGAAGATATTCATGGTATCTCGAGTTGAGTGATGCTCAATTTGTCCTGGGTGGTAGAGATATTTAGGTCCTCCCAACCTACATTCTCCCGCTTACGCTCTCGAGGTCGCTCGCATCATTATCTCTCAAACCTTCGAGCTCTCCTTGATAAATCAACCTCGAATGGCCTTTCTTAGCGAATGCGCCTTCGGTGTTGTGGCCATTCTCGTTGTGGAAGGCACGACGCTTATCCAGGTTGCGGGTAGCCCATTTCCCTCATAGGTCTTGGCTTCTCCAACTGTTTTCCCAAAGCACGGTCATGATGTGTTCCCGAGATGCATTTAAGGGAGTGTAGACCATTTCATCCTCCTTCTTTAGGGCCTTTTCCTTGTCCATTCTTCCTCCGTGGGCTTGTTCTTCATGGCCTTAGCGAAGTTGACGTTCCTCCTTAGCTCTCTTCTTGATGACAAATTTTCTCAAACCTTGCCACCCTGGTTGTAGCAAACATCTCTCCATGGTATTGAGAGCCCAAAGAATAAACTCTTTAAGCGGCTTATCGATTGGTGTCCTCCCGGAGGCGGACTACTATGGTTTCATCGATCCTCCACCTCTCTAAACTACTTCATCACCGTCTCCTCGAAGGTGATGATGAAAATTTACACCACATATCTTTCTTGGTGGTGCAAACTCCCATTTTGGCCTCAAAGCTGGACACATAGGTCCGTGCATGTGTTTTCCCGATAGACTTTGAAGTCGAGCAACCTTAAATGGGGATTTGGAGCGATTTCTAGATCCTTCGATGAAGGGCTTTCTAGTATCTAGGATAATAATCCCGACTTTCCCATTTTAAGTGCCTCTAACAGCTCCTTGAACTTCGCAAGGTCTCTGCGACTTCTCAACTCGGGCCCGTGCTCGGTCAACGATCGAGCCAATCAATCTTAAAACGCTTGCAGGTTGAAGCCATCGAGCCGGGTGAGCTTCCGGAGAGAAGGTGAACGCTCTCGCTTACCCTTAGTGGGTCCTTCCTAAAAGAATGAGCCTCACCAGTGGGACTGTGAGACCTTGGAGGGCTTGAAGTGTTCCTTCTAGCCCCATGCGGGTGCGAACACTTCCCTTGGGAGCTCCCTTTCATCGGGAATTAAAGTCTACTATGCACGCTCTGTTTAATCTTTGGATTGATGTCCGAGCCTGTTCTGGCTCTTACTCGGGGCTTCACCTAGGATCCCCGACATGATTGACACTTCTCACCAGTGCCCTCTACTCAAGAAGAGTAGGGTGGTTAGGAACTACCGTTGCGAGCTTTATAGTGACCTCAAACTCTCGTTTTTCCACTCTCTAACCCTTTCGACGTGCGCTTTTTCTTTGCTCAAGTGCTCGAGCTCGGCTTGGTCTCTCCGCATCCGAGTAGGAGGCCTCTTTCCTATTTTCGGACCTCCTCGTTTCCGTAAGTCTCCTCCCATCCGATGATTTATTAGTAGTCTCTCCTCACGACGAGGCTTACGGCAATTTTTTTCTCACCGCCTTTTCCACTGCCTCTCCGTCAAGACTCGATCCATTCCCCAGCTGTCTTTCTCCCTTGCATTATTAGAAGGTGTCTCGGGCCTGTCCCGAATTGGCGTGGCGGCATGCTTAGCAAGATGTGAGGAGGATGGCCAGTGGCTTGAACAATGACGTAGTAGGTGGGGCATGCTTTAAAGTTTGTTATTTTGAGGTAGTCATTTTGTTTTTATAATTGTGATAGTTTAGGTGAAGTCCAAATGCGTATGTGTATCTAATTCCGACGAGGTCCCGACAACGGAACCAAATTTATCATGCCAAAACTATTCGGGTGATCGTGTCAAGTCCACGTGTGCGGCTAGCCATTGGTAGGATGCCCCGACTCTCAATAGGCAAGTGTTGATTGGGACTTGTCCTCCGATGATACCTAAGATGTCAAAGAAGTCACCATTACGAAATGGACGTGGTCCGCCTAATGCCCTCCGGTGAGAGAATGAGTGTATTGGTAAAAAATATGGTCTCGATTAGCCCTCGTGCTACTTTTTTATGCATCGAGGTTTTAAGAGATTTGGTAGTTGAAGAGTACTAAATGAAACTTAGGCCATAAATAAAGGCAATCACCTTGCATTTATACCGAAAGAATGTTGGCTTTGATGCAAGTGAGGTCATCACATGTCGCCTCGAACTAGTCGAGAAAATGTTCATTAAGGACCATTTATAAGCGCCGTCAAATCCATTGATGAGCATTTATGAGAAAGTTATATCTTGTAAGGGAAGATTCATCTTTCCTTGGAATGTGTGCACATCTCCTTGTCGTACGCCCAGGAGGTAGGTTGCTTGTGGACTAATGAGAAGCTTGTTAGTGGTCCCCGAGATGACGTTGGCGTAAGCCGGCACTAAATGTGGCAGCTATTATTGACTTTTAATTGTTCCTGAAGAATAACCTGGGTCCCGACCAAGTAGCTCGGGCTACGGTATTTGCGAGCTAGGGAATGGGACAATGTCGAGCGACAAGTCTCCGAGTTTGTGGAAAAGCTCGGGATAATGTGGTGGTCACGTCGGGGTAGTGCCGAGTTCTAGGTGGAGCTCGGGATAAGGCATGATGGACTCGCGCTCCTAGTCAGCGGGCCCACGTGTCATTCCTTCGCCACGTGGTGATACGAATACTTTGGTATCTTCGCAGTAGTAATTACAAAGTGCACATTTCGTATTACTAGAACTAATTGTTATTCATTAATTCTTTTGCTCTCTCTCTCTCTCTCTCTCTCTCTCTCTCTCTCTCTCCACACCAAGGAGTAAATCACTCACTTACCTGATGAATCTTCTCTAACTCGAATTTTGTTCATCTTAAAAAGTAAGCATTTACTCACTTTCATTTGAGGTTTGTTGCTATAGATTTTCTATTTAAACTTGAGAGCTAAACTAAATCGTACTCTATCCAAAAAAGGTGTTGCTTTCTCTTAGTACTAGTTATTGAGCTCGTGCTTCATACGGTTTAATTTAATTTTAAGATTAATTGGTACAATTTAAAAATATTTAAAAAACTATCATTATTGAATATAGACGTTTGCGACTTAATATATAATTATGCCTTAAAAAATATTTGTATAACTGATATGTCATTATAGAAGAATAAGATCGCACTTGGATTTGTTTGTAGTATGTATATTTTAGAAAAATATTTATATAACTGATATATTTTTATATAAGAATAAGTCTGAGTGGGAAACTCTAAACATTAATTAGCCATAAATATGATATTCATATGATAATTAACACTACGCTGTCGATGGACATTATTTTCTAAAAAAAAAATACATATCGTTAGTCATGAATCAACATCTTGTCTAATTTTTATATGACCCAAAAAAATCACCCGTATAATTGAGAAGAATTGTAACACATTTAATATCGCATATTTTGATATTTCACAAAAATATTAATCAAAGTAAGTGGATAATATAGTACATGGGTCACGTGACCCACTTAACTATAATATAGTATGTAGTTTTCTAAATAAATACATAAAATATAAATAATTGAGTTGGTCTAAGGTCAGTGTTTACATTTAAAAAGGTTGTAGGTTCGTCTCATTGGCAACATTATTTTGTTTTGTTTTCCTAGCTTTTCCTTACCAATAGCTAAAGTTCTTCTACTAATGTATTTGAAATTTTAAAGAATGTTATATACCACAATATTATACTTATGTAGTTAGCTAAAACTATTAGCTAATGATATCAAATGAAAAGTCAAAAGGTGAAATGCATGAGAATCAAAATAAGAATTAAAAGTTGGATGAGGTGTCACACTAAGAGACATTCTCATCAACTTTAAATAAATATATATATATATATATATATATATTTGCAATGTCAAATCACTTTCTTTTATTCATTTTATATTTTTTGTTCATTTAACATAACCTTTCCGAGAATTATTCAAACACATGATATATTTTCTTATTATTTGTTTCCCAATGTATTCCTAAGTCCAAAGGTGTAAGTCTAATCTCATAACTACGTAGGACCACAAAGCGGGAAAAAATGTGTAGTCTAATCTCCGATTACGTAGAACGCAAATTTGGTAAAATTCTCCAAACCAAATATTTTAACACAATTACATTTCATATATGGTTCAAACACTATTGAAAACACGTCTTTACGTCGGAGAATTCGACGTAATTCAAAATTCAAAAATAAATTTTTAATTTACCGTTTAAGCGCTCCACCGATCGACGTTCCGACACAAACCTTCGACGGTAATATATTCCGACAACACTGACAGCAAGTCAAACAGTAATTATCGTTGAACATTAACGATAATTATCGTCGGACTATATCCGACAGTAGTTCATCGCCGATATTACTGTTGGATATTCCGGCCGCATTATCGTGCCGTGTTCTGCCGCCGCATCCTGCCGCGTCGCCCGCGCTCTCTTTCCCCGCTGCCGATCCGCTGCGTTGCTCGTCGCATTCTCTTGGCCGCTGCCGGGCCACAGCCGCAATACTGCTGAGAGTGCGTCTTCTCGAGCGGGCACGGTAGCCGGCGGTTCCGAGGACCGAGGACGTGGTCGCCGAGGAAGAAGTCGATCCGCTGGTCTAAACGCAGCGCGCCGTGGTCACCAAAGCCGTAGAGGCGATCTCCTCTTCTTCCTTGACTCCATGACCGAATGCCAAATGTCGGAGACAAATGGCGTCGCACTCGTGGGTCGTCTGGACAAGCCCTCGGCGACTGCGTGGACATAGAGTCCTTATAGGCTCTCGTGTCACAAAAAACATAAAAACATTAATATTAACATTTACCATTAACTAATAAACAAAATAGAATTAAAATATTTTAAGTAATACTTACAAATGCTCTCTCTGCCATCTCATCGACAAAGACAACTAGCGAATCAGCACCAGGAGGAGCAGGAGTGGTGTGGGTCGCAGCAAATAAATCAGTCATCGGTACCTCGGTACCGTAGTATTGATTCTACAATATAATGAATTAAAATTAGCAAAGAACACATATTAAGCTATAACACGATCAACTTATAAGAAAACAATAAAACAAATATATATACACTCAAACCCTACTAAGAAACCTATTTGAACTCAATTCATTCTCATAACAACCTATTAAGACTCAAATCGTTATAAAATAGTCTATTGACCCTCAAACCCTTCTAAAACAACTTATTTACACTCGAACCTTCAAACAACCTATTTGCACTCAAACCCTTCTAAAGCAACCTATTTAAACCGAAAAACCCTTTCATAAAGGCTTTTGTACACTCAAACCCTTCTAAAACAACCTATTTACACTCAAACCCTTCTAAAACATTACATTTACACTCAAATCCTTCTAAAACAACATATTTGCACTCGGTGCCACCATGGATTTCATAGCATCCACATGGCTACCCAACAAATCAATTTAAATCATAAGTAAAACAATAACATATAATATGTATGTTTTGAGGAATTCATAAAGGCCTATTTACACTCAAACCCTTCTAAAATAGCCTATTGACATTCAAACCCTTCTAAAACAGCCTATTGACACTCAAACCCTTCTAAAACAGTACATTTACACCCAATCCCCTTCTAAAACAACCTAATTGTTACCTGTGCTGCTTTCACCATGGATTTCATAGCATCCACATGGCTACCCAACAAATCAATTTAAATCATAAGTAAAACAATAACATATAATATGTATGTTGAGGAATTCATAAAGGCCTATTTACACTCAAACCCTTCTAAAACAGCCTATTGACATTCAAACCCTTCTAAAACGACCTATTGACACTCAAACCCTTCTAAAACAGTACATTTACACCCAATCCCCTTCTAAAACAACCTAATTGTTACCTTGCCCTACTTTCACCATGGATTTCATAGCATCCACATGGCTACCCAACAAATCAATTTAAAGCATAAGTAAAACAATAACATATAATATGTATGTTTTGATGAATTCATAAAGGCCTAATTTCACTCAAACCCTTCTAAAACTCTACATTTACACTCAAACCCCTTATAAAACAACATATTTGCACTGATCAAGCCTCCTTTCACCATGGATTTCATAGCATCCACATGGCTACCCAACAAAACAATTTAAAGCACCGCTAAAACAATTAAAGCATGTATTAATTAATTACAATACAACACATTAAAGTCCTTACCATGCGCAAGTGGTGCTCGGAGGTGTTGATCGACCCCGAGGTGTGCTTCACCCCCCCGTGCCGCTCGGCCTATTACGCTGCGCGATCGGCAGACCCTAGCATCATCGGAATCCCAACCCTCGGTATACACGTGAAAATGTTAAAATTGTTATAGAGATACAATATATACAAAATCTCTCATCTATTTAAGGAATGAAATTAAATCAAGTATATTATTATAATGTACTTGCGGCGCGAACATCATCGATGAAATTTGGAGCCCTCGCCCTCCTCTCGTCCACGCCTCTTCATGCCGTAAATCCAGTCGCGGAACTTCTTCGCGCACATCAACCTAAACGCCTCGTGCGCCTCGGCGTCGAGTGCGCGGCCAACAATAATGAAGCCAAGTTTAACCAATTTAAACATATTAATTATAAACTTTGATAGAAATTATTAAATTATTAAACATTAACATATTTTATATATCCTTAGAATCCTTACCCTAAAATCATCCCACCACCGGTCTCGCCGTAGGCACGCTAGAGTAATGTGGCCGCACTCGTGCCTCATCGCCGTGTACGTCCAAGAAGCGGGTCGGATCGGGATACCCGCCGCAAACGACAAATATATATTAAACAAATATATTATACAAATATGCAATTAACATGTAACCAATGTCGTACAAGCATTAAAATTTTAAAACTAAAATATTATTACTTATCGCTTAAGGTGGAGATGGTAACGATAATCCTACCATCTTCGCGTGTCCATGATCTGAGTCGATGAGGACCCCCCGCCATCGGCTCGTGGGGAGAGTCGGGTGCATCCTCGGGCGATCCAAGTCGGGATCGGCTCCTCCGCAGTACGTGTAGCTGTACCCGTAATGCAGTAGGTAGAAGTCGGACCTTAGGTGTCCGACTCCTACCTCTACCGGCTCGATCCGACATGTCTATATATAAATTAGTATATTAATGTTGACAATTAACGCTAAGTTTAGATGACAATTAAGTTAAAATACATAACATAAATTAAAATCTCTCATCTTCATGATAACAAGTAACATACAAATAGCGTTCTACACATGACATTTACTTTCTAACAAAAATAAAAGAGCCTAAACGGTACATATTGCAAGACTACTCGAGTCTTCATTCTCGGTGTTTGCATTTTCTTCATTCTCGATTCTCCGTCTCGTTTGAGTCGCTACTACAAAACTCAAGTTCTTCTTCGCCTCATCCTCGGACATCCAATCCTCTTCACCTTCGTTACCTCGTCGTCTTCTTCGCATCACCTTCAATAATCGGGATTTCGTCTTCAAACGGGAAGGAGGTGGCAAATCAACGGCAATACTATCTCCGGGCCCAAGGGAGGCACGGGCATTTCATCCATTGGATGACTATCGAAGATACAACGGGAGGTACGGGCATTTCATCCTCTTGATAACATCCTTCTAATGACGATTCGTAGTTATGTCGTCGGACCGATATGCTATATCAATAGTGCTTCGGCCTTGGTCTTCCAAACCCCCACCATCCCTCTCGCCCGCCGATAAGGGTATGGTGTCATGTAGACTTGTTGTGCTTGTGATGCTAAGATAAACACATCATCACCCGCATGTCTAGACGTGTGCTTCACATCGATTAGGTCAAACGAGTCGTGCTTTTTATACCTCGTACGGCGTCTCCGATCACAATTGAATAGGACTATATTTTTCCTCCCGAGATATCGTAACTCGATGACTTCTTTAAGGACACCATAATAGTCAAGGTTGCCTTTAAGATTGACACCGCCGTTATCCGTTTGTTTTCCTCCCGTATTCCTTTGTATGGAAGACATAGCCATTCACATAATATCCGTTGTATAAAGTAACTCTCATCAACGGATTTGCAGATATGTGAGATAATCTCGCGACTCGCGGGTCATTAGGATGCTCCAAAACCGAAAAGTATTTCATAATAGACATTTTTAATGACTGAGCCATTAATAAGAGGTCTACATATAAATCGAGCCAGGAAATGATATTTACATATTTGCGTAACCACGACGGAAACTCTTTCTCGTCCCGATATCTCGCAATTCGTCGATATATCATCTCCGCTTGATCTTCGAACATACCGCATTAGGTTTAGAGTTTATACGAGTTATTTGTGCATCTTGCAACTTTAATTTGAATCGGACGACTATCTAAAATTAAATGAAATTGATAATTAACTTACTTGAGATATTCCTCAACCTCGGGACAATTAAGGAGTATATAGAGTCTCGCAGCTTCATACTCCTTATTGCTTAGCATTCGAGTCTTAACCGGTTTACCGAGTGGCCGACCGAGCATTAAATACGAGATGTCCTCATTGACATCGGGCTCTCCACCATCGTAATTGCGCCCAACCCGAGTCAATCTCGTTTCAATATCGGGATGAAAATATTGCGCGGCAAAGGCAACAATTTCCTCTATAATAATAGCCTCGCATATTGAGGCCTCAACCTTTGCCTGTTTCTCATCTTCCTTTTCAAATGACCGAGATACCTAATTGCGGATGCATGACAGATTAAAAAATGTTACTCAATCTATAACCGACTTTTAAGTATGTTATAGATCATGAAAACGATTATTATGAGACGAGTTATTACCTCTCAAATGGATACATCCATCTCGTATTGAATGGACCCCCAACCCTAGCTTCATATGCCAAGTGGACCGGTAAATGCTCCATAGAATCAAAAAAGACGGAGGAAAGATCTTCTCAAGTTTGCAAATCGTCACGACAATGCTCGCTGAGTCTTCTCATGTCATCAACCCGCAGAGCTTTGGATGATAACGCTCGAATGACTCACTCGGCTCGGTTAACGCAATCCATATATTGTCGGGCAACAAGTCTCTAAGCGCAATAGGAAGTAACTTGTTCGAACACGTGACAATCATGACTCTTCAAACCATGAACCTTTCCTTCGTCTACATTTACACAATTTCCGATGTTAGAAGCGTAACCGTCGGAAGCCTCAATCCCTTCAACCACTTCAACACTAGAAGTCTTTGTTCCTTGGTTAGCACGTATGGAGCGACGGGTTTCACTGTTTTACCATTGACCTCTTTTAGCTCCAAGGCAGCCGCTTACATATGTCTTTCATGTCCATTCGGGCTTTGGGTGTGTCCTTGGTAGTTGCCCTCCAATCCATAATGGTGTTAAAAATATTGTCAAACACATTCTTCTCAATGTGCATGACGTCAAGATTATGGCGTATCAAATTATCTTTCCAATAAGGCAACTCCCGAATATACTCTTTTGGTCCAATTATGCTTTACACCAAAATCTCAGATCTATCCTTTGCATACATCTTCCCCCACCTAGTCTTCTGTAGTTTAGACACCTTTTCATAAACAGCTTCACCGCTCAAACGTCTAGGCGCCTCATCACGCTCAACCCTATTCTTGGTGAATTGTTGCTTTTGTGATCTAAAAGGGTGGTCATCCGGTAGAAATTGACGATGACAATCAAACCAACAAGGTTTACGAGAGTGCTCGAGTGTGAACGACTTAGTGTCATCCATACAGATAGGACATGCAAGCTTCCCATGTGTGCTCCAACCCGATAACATCCCGTAGGCAAGTCATTCACCGTCCACATCAACGCGGCTTTCATTTTAAAATTTTCTTTTTGAATGCATCCCATGTTTCCACTCCGTCTTCCCGAGCATTTTCAACTCGTCAATCAAAGGGCGGAGATAAACATCAATGTTCTTGCCGGGGCTAGTCGGTCCAGGTATGAACAGTGACAAGAACATATAAGGATCACTCATACACAACCACGGTGGAAGATTGTACACGGTAGCTATAACCGGCCAACAAGAGTAGGACTTCGCCCCAGGCCCGAAAGGAGTAAAACCATCCGCGCATATGCACAACCTGATATTTCTAGCCGGCAAAGTCGGGATGGGTTGCATCAAATTGTTTCCAAGCCAAGCCGTCCGACGGATGAGTCAACACGCCATCCTCGCGGCTTTCTTTGTGCCAACGCATAGCTTGAATTAGCTTTAGACGCGTAGGCGTTGCAATCTGAGTCAACGGCAAGTAACATCGCTTATAAGGTTCATTCTTCTTGCGTTTCGAACGCCCTCCGTTTCGGCTTATATCGATCATGGCCACACACGGAACATTCTTTGTTTGAATCTTCCTTGTAGAAAAGCATGCAATCATTCTTGCACGCATCAATCTTCTCATATTTCAACCCAATATGCCCAACCATCTTCTTTGTCGATAGAAGTTCTCGGCATCTTATTCCCTTTCGGCAAAGCTTTTTCGGTGCTTTCATAAGACGATTGAAACCAGATTGACTAATATTGCAATCGACTTGATGTTTAGGAACTCACCACGCCTCCAAAACGGTGCGCCGAGCCAGGATACAACTTCTCCGTTGCACTCCATAGCTTCAATGAACTTACTAGCCTGCGGGATTTGGCTCCTCTTGACGTGCGTTCTCCGACCAGTCAAAATGAGGACCAGCAACATCCCTAACCATATCTTCCATACCACGAAATGGTTCATCGTTCACACTCGTATTTACCGGTTCAGGTTCACGTACAGGAATCCTCTGCTGGTTACTTTTCGGCCTAGACACTACTCTGATTTGCTCACCGTGAGCTACCCACCGCTTGTACCCAACTTGAAACCCGTGCTGGAGAAGGTGCTTCTCAACAATCATCGAAGGGAAGTACTTTCGATTTTTGCAGCCATCACATGGACACCTTATGTTGTTACCACTCATGTATTTGGGGTTCGCTAGAGCAAATTCGATAAAACTCTTCAAACCTCTAATGAACTCATCGTAATACCACTACGATTCGGCAACCTCCGATTATACATCCAATCTGCGATCGTCATCGACATAACTCCTATTAAGCAACAAATGATTAGTATGAGAAAAATACACTTATTACGGTAATCACAATTCATCGGTCGACATCACGCTGTTACCGTATAAACCCTAAATATTATCTAAATCGGTATCTATCATCATACTCTCGTCAAACCCGATCTAAAGTGATCGTCCCAAATTTCACATCAATGTAGGTTTATTGATTCAAGATGGGAGATCATTCAATTGAAGTACCTCTTTCATTCACCGTGGAGCAATTACTAGATAAAATTTGTGTACGTCGTCGTTAATTATCTCTGAATTAAGATTATTTAAGAAGAGGAATTCTTGAAAGCATCCAAGGACAAAGGAGTTTTGTAATTCCCTATGTCGTTGACTCTCCATCGTTCATTGAAGCCTAAAAATATTCTTTGGTGAAAAGAGTTCTCGGCACTTTGGGAGTGAGCTCACAAGGATTGCAAAGTATCCTTACATTGAGTTAAGACTAAGCTTTAACAAAACTTAGTAGCATCTCCGGCATAAGAATAGTTTTCAACCCTTTTGAGGTCACCCAAGTGCCGAGAACTCTTCTTCACGAGCAATATTTGTAGGATCTATGAAAGGACGGACAGCTATCAACGACATAAAGAATAGCATCTCCGTTGTCCTTGGATGCTTTCAAGAATTCCTCTTCTTAAATAAGCTTAATTCGGCGAGATAATTAACGACGACGTACACAAATTTTATCTAGTAATTGCTCCACGGCGAATGAAAGAGATACTTCAATTGAAGGATCTCCCATCTTGAATCCAATAAACCTACATTGATGTGGGAAATTGGGACGATCACTTTAGATCCGGGAATGACGAGAATATAATGATAGATACGATTTAGATAATATTTAGGTTTAGGCATGGTTTAGGGTTTATATAGAGTTTCGGGGTTTAGATAGAGTTGAGTGTTTAGGGTTTAGATATGATTTAGAATTTAGGGTTTAGATCGGGTTTAGGGGTTTAGATAGGGTTTAGTGTTTATAGGGTAAAGAAACAAGCGAAATTCATTAATGAAAAATAATATCCTTTTGTTCTACCCGTCCATTCTTAAAGTTTGATAACTCTAAGAACCACCAAGTGCGATCGGTGTCCAGATATTATAATTTATTAATGAATGATCATCGATGAAATATATGTTTAATTGATTTAAGTCAAAGTTGATTTCTTATATAGCTTACATCCTAATTTTCTAAAAACTTGATTTTTTTTTAAGATAAATATATTTGATTAATTTTAACTGGATACGGTTTAGATATGGTTTAGGGTTGTTTAAGGGTCCAATTTAGGGTTTAGGTTGGGGTTTAGAATTTAAGGTTGTGATTAAGGGAAATTTCTGAAACTTTATAGGGTAAAGAAACAAGCGAAATTCATTAATGAAAAATAATATCCTTTTGTTCTACCCGTCCATTCTTAAAGTTTGATAACTCTAAGAACCACCGTGCGACGGTGTCCAGATATTATAATTTATTAATGAATGATCATCGATGAAATATATGTTTAATTGATTTAAGTCAAAGTTGATTTCTTAGCTTACATCCCATCATCAGCCGACAATATAAAAAGCTAACGGAATCCCAAGTTAACATGCTCGTGATGCACTATTCACGTCAATAAGTCACAAGGTCAACATAAATAATAATAAGAGTTTCGAACTCTAAATACATTCAACGGAACGGATCGGTATCATTGGATACCAATACCACATACTACACATGCTAGTCGAAACATAGAGTGTAACACACTCTCAATGATTACATTCCCTATTGGAGTCTTGGGTCGGTGCAGGAGGGTTCGGTGGGGTCACTTGCTCCACTCGGGGTGTCTCACCTAGGGCCACATTCAGTTGGTCCTCAAGTTCTCTCAGTTCTCGTAATGCGTGTCTGAGTTGAAATAAGATCGGATGCATAACTGACATCCTGGCAGTCTTCCTAGTTCGTGCCATCCTGCTACAGGCATACAATAGAGACATTAAATCTCTAAAGGGAAGTGAAACACATTAAGTGGTTCAACTAAGGCATGAATATCAACATTATTGTGTAAAATAATTCATACTTTTTTTCTTTTTCTTTAGAGGAAAGTGAAATACCCAAATTCACACTGAGGAATATTTCTTTTTTTCCTTATCCTAATATATTCTGAACAAGTTTCTCTTCTTTAGTTTTTGGCTGGTTATGGACTGAGGAATATTTGTTACAAAGAAAACTAAAGTAACCGTACTATAAAATAAGAACTCTAATATTGGATCATTTTAGTAATCAAATAGACTTCCAGGACATTATTTAAAATCCAACCTGAATCAAATACAATTTTCACCAAGATTTTTCCAGCATTTAGTCGAGTCATCTTCACTTCAAAAGATTGAGGGGTTATCCTTTACCAAGCAAGTGTTGGATTATCTTTAGAGTTGCACATATATATCTTAAATAACATACTTAGTTTTCAGTTTTAAGCACTTGCTAGGTATTCAAAACACCTTAACTCTTAAAGTTTTAGCTTTTCAACATTTATAGTTTAAGGCCAGTATCAAATGCATAAACAGCCATAAACATAGAAAACGAAGTCTACAGAACAATCAACATTATCATGTTGGGAGAATAGCTAGAAACCTCTGATATGCTAAAGATTTGGCAAAAAAATTACCTTTACCACAATAACCGCTCCCTCCATATAAATCATTCAAAATTAAACTTTCTTTTGAAGCATTTATTTAGTAATCTATTCTCTCTTATTCTTAGAAGCCAATATACTCTGAATATTAATATGAATTGGTTCGCAGACCAGATGTAAAGAATATAGCTGCAAAGAATATAGTTACTGGTGGCAACTTTAGTGGACTAATACCATGACAGAGAAAAATGCAGCTTTCAACATCGCCTAACAAGCAAGCTTGTGAGAGGAACTCACAAGCTTGTGAGAGAAAAAACTAAAGAAGAGAACCTTCCATTTGTGCTACCCGTGATCGTTTAGAAAAACTACATAAATTTTTTCCCTGAAATGGTAATGCGTATAAATATTTGCATACTAAAATGAAATAGGTTCATCCTTAAAAGCATTGACTATACTCAATTAAGTATAAATTCAAATGGGTAAAAGTAAAAATTCAAACAGAGACAAACAATAAACTACTATATCTATTAAAAGTTCCAGAAATGGCAAATTCAAATAAAGTCACGTACCAAAGAGAAGAAGATTCATGAATAATTCATAGATTTTACACTAATCAGTGTTCAGATTGGGATAAGCAATAATCATTCAAATTCGGTCTACAACAACAATATTCCACAAAGAATCAACTACACACTTCAAACAATTAATTCAGAGAACGCAAATGCTAAGAATATCTCACTTCCCACCAACTGAAATGGATAAGGTTGCTGAAAGAAAAGCATATTTCTCGTTCTAATTAATCATAAATTCAAGTTGGTATAAGTAATAATTATTCAAGTTCAAGTCAAACCAAAAATACATCAAAAGAAACACGAAAACTCAACTGATTAGATGATTAAAGAGGTGTTCAGAAATGAAGCGGGAAGCTTCAGGGCCACCATGGCCATCATAAATCCCAACAAAGGTGGCATCTTGACCAATTTCCAATAAAATTACAATAAAAAAATTACAAATTCCATTATTCATTATTCTCAAACACCCAACCAAGCAGAGTTGCAAAAGGAAGTATGTAATTCATGAAATTAAATGTGTATCAACATCAAATATAAATAAGCATCATCAACAAAGAAACTGACCTTGAAATTATAAATTTGGAACGACTGAAGAAAAGAGAGAATTAAGGGAGGTGCTGCTACCTCTTTGCTGACAACCCAAACCCTAACTTTGTTATGAACCTGGAATGAAAAATCTTAATAAAATAAGAGACTGAGAGAGATTGGACGAGATAGATAGAGAGAACGAGAAAGAGATGAGAGCGCGAGAGAGAAAGAGAGCGAGAACGCACCAGTAAGGGGCGGTGGTGACGGTGGGGCGACGGCGGAGGCGGAGATCGCTGAAGGAATAAACTGAGAGAGAGAGAGAGACACGCAGGGAGGGGCGGTGGTGACTGGAGGGGCCGTGGGGGACGGGGAGGGGGCTGGTGCGAGTGGGGCGACTCGGACGCGGAGATGGTCAAGGAAGAGAGAGAGTGTAAACCGAGAGAGAGATCGAAGAGTATGTCGATTTGGGGAGGGCTGTTCGATTTAGGGTTTTAATTTCAATTTACTGTCGGAGAACTCCGACAGAAATTCTCCGTCAGATATTACTGTCGGAATTTTACTGTCGAAGTCCGACAGTAACGTTAATCTCCAAAATTCTGACGATGCAAAAAGGAATATTCGAAGAATATTCCCTTATTTACTGTCGGAATATTACTGTCGGACTATGCCGACAGTAATTACTGTCGGACGAAAAGGTATATTCTGCGAATATACCTGTATTACTGTCGGATATTTACTGTCGGATTATTTTCGACAGTAATATTTATCCCGCCAAAAAATTAACGCTACTGTCGGACATACCGACAGTAATTTCACAGTTTCCGACAGTATTTACTGTCGGAATTTTCCGACAGTAAATCGTCCGACAGTAATTAGCGTGTTTCTAGCAGTGAAACATTATCTTTCATAAGTCATGCTAGCATTCAAACAACAACATTTACTCACTTGAGGGCACGGAATCTTCTCTTAACTCAGAATTTTGTTCATCTTAAAAAGGTAAACATTTACTCACTTTCATTTGTGGTCTGTTGCTATACATTTTCTATTTAAACTTGAGAGCTGAACGAAAGGTGTTGCTTTCTATTAATATTTTTTGCAATGCTTAAATCTCTTTCTTCTTTTCATTTTATTTTTTTGTGTTCATTTATCATCGTTTTTCTAAGAATTTTTTCAAACACACCATCTCTTTTTTTTTATTTTTTTTATTTTTAAAACAGTGTCAGTGTAAAAAAAATATTACACAAGTTTACAAATTTGAATCTTTCTTTTAATTAATTACATGTTCAACATATTATCAAAATTTAAAATTAAAACTCTCTTTAATTTTCATTTCTTTATTTCTTTTGATTTATCACTACCCTTCCTAATTGGAGGCCACAAGACTTTCATGGGGTCACTTGCGACTTACTTCAAATTAAACTTAAATATGCCAGATAAAACCTAGAACTTTCTCTCTTTCTGATTTTATCATAACAAAAATTCCATGTCTGGACAACTAAATGGCAGCTCTAGCTCATTCTCATAAGAAAATCATACAGAAGGAAATAAGTCAAACTGTATAAATTAATAAACAAACACAAAAGAATTTTAATAAACTTCAAACTAACGAAGATTACATATTCGAGTTCTTACTTATCCTGTTACATCAGAGAAGATTGTCTTGGAAAGCAGGAGGTGAACTTAACAAGAGACAACTAAAAGAACTGAACATAGACTTAGTATACCTTCACTCACTGATCAAACAGATGAACGACAATGAGGGAAACGAAGAGCAAAGAAGGAAGAAAATAATAGACGTAGGTTCTGCTTCCTGCCCCCGTTCGTGCATATTTTGTGCAATTTGCCGGCGCAAAAGACACTTGTTTACTTTCAAGGTTGTACTCAACTTGAAAGTTTCTCTGGGCAAAGGTCCCATAGATGCTAATATCTTGTGTGTTTGGCTTCATTGTTAAACATGTTAAGTCGTCAACTGGGGTGAACAAGTTGGTGTTCTTCAGCACTATGTCCGCCCCAGTAAAGTGGAATACGACTTTGAGTTTTTGCTCCGGGATCATATTGAAACTCTTTGTTGAATAGCAGTGGCTGAAGACTTGCAATGGATCTTCAACAGCTTCTAGACCAATTACTTCCTTGACTGCAGATAGAACATCAGAATAGAGCTCCTGCTGAAGATATGTGAGGGTTGTTCCCGAGTCAATGACTGTGTTACGTTTGCCGGCACCCACTTTATTTTCTATCTTCTTACCTCCAATGGTGATTCCTTCGAGACTGAGGTAGTAATAGGTTGGCCTCGTCTCATCGGTTACCAGTGGAGTTGAAACCACGCCACTTCTGGTGACAGTAGCTATCTTTTCGAACACTAGTTTGCTTGTAGAATCATCTGTGCTTGGAAAACAGTAGGAGAATTTCTTTGTCTCCAACTTCGACCCTAATTGAGAAATTAGGGACAAGCTTCCCCCACCAAGACCGATAACTCCCGACCCATCACCCGGTAATATAAGTTGGTTGTCCCTTCCACATCCAAACACAACATATGTGACTGCTTGAACTTGTCCATCGACGGCATCGAACATGAGCCTGTCGGTGGCCAAGACTCCTATTGACTCTGACCCATCTTCATATTTATATGAGTAGTGGCACTCGTCACTAGAAATTGGGCATTTAGCTCCCGGGGAATAGAGAGGAAGAGCTGCACAAGGAAGAGAGTGACAAGAAACTTCGGTGTAAGTAGACGAATTCCTTGAGTCGAACATAGGTGTTTGTTGACTATAACAATCAACACACGGAGCGCATTGAGTCCAAATGAGATCGCTCCCAGTGTCAATGATACCGAAGGTATGCGTCGGAGGAGTTCCAATCGCGAACCTCATCAGGTATGTGCCGCTCCGCTGATGAACAATAGACTCTATGTGACTCATCATGTGATTCACTCGGGAAAGAGAGCGCAAGGCAGCCTGCCTTGAGCGCTCTCCTGGGGTGGCAGAATGGTTGTAAAGAGGAGAAGTGGGGGAATCGCGATGGATGAGGTCGACTTCGAAGCCATCGCCTAGAGTACCATTGAACCTAAGTACGAGAATGAAGAAGAAGAAGAAGCAAACTTCAAGCAGATCCATTGTTTGAGTTTTTCTGGGAAGAGGAATATGAATATTGTAGAAAAATATATTGAGATCAAAATCAAACTGAATCAAGAAGAAGAGGGTTTCTTCAATAAGTCGTGAAGAACAATGTTACAATCGAAGAGACAGAGAAGATTAATTCTTGCTTGACACAAACTGCTATAAGCCAGTAACTAACCATATATATAATGGTTACAATGGCACTCGACACCCTCCAGGAATATTACAATGACAACGAGCCTCCTTAACAGCTGCTGCCTACTTTAAAAGATGGCAACTAGCTACCAGCTGGCCGTTCCAATGGAGGAAACGAAACACGTTGGATTGTGGGCAATCTCAGCTTATGTATATGTGTAATGAGTCGGACAGTTAGCTTGTAAAACTAACTTTATTGCCATTTCAGTTGACATGATTAAAGAGTTATTCCATTACACACTAACAAAGTAACACTATCTATGTCTCTCTCGGAGTGAAGAAAATAGGACCGGCATACACAATAACACAGTAACACTATCTATGTAAATACTTCCAAGTTTAAAAAAATTATTTTCCTTTTTTATGTGTAGGAAACAGAACACGAGACACTATGAGTATTTCCTCTGAAGTAATCGATGTTTTCATACATACATCTATTTTAGTATTGCTTTAGTAACCAAAGCTTACAAATCTCCATTCCTTAATTAAATCATGATAAGATTATATGTTCCCACTCATTTTGAAGGTCACATCATTATTTATTATGATTGGCCATTAATACTATATTTAGATAAATATTCTTTATTAACTTTCATTGGTCATATTTTCCTAAGGAGTTAATTAGTTCCTTGTAATTAGCAATGCATGTTGCTTGCTAGCCTCAAGAAATTAACCTCTTTCTCTCTCTCTCTCTCTCTCTCTCTCTCTCCCTCTCTCTCTCTCCCTCTCTCCCTCCGATTTTAATCCTTTCTCTAGAGCTTTTGAATTGGAGATTTGTTGTCGAGTATAATTTGTCGACTGGGGTAGCCTCAAGAAATTAGTCTTGCTTTAATGAGCTACAAAAATATAAAAGGAGAAAACAAAAATAACATTAAAGTGGAAGAGTGAATATGACATGTTTTCATCCACCACAACGTCACTGTTAACTGAATATATGACCATAATAATTGTAAATTTATTGATATCAATTGAGCAAAATGAAACAGATAAAATATGTACTAGATCTTCACTTGGCCATGTTAAAAATACTAAAGATATTCAATTATTTGGATTCGAAAAAGTATTCCAAACCGATCGGACATTAAATTAATATAAAGTGGACCCTTAATGTGTATCTTATTTGACACTATTTGATTGGTTAGTTAAAAATTTGAAACTATATTTTGAATACGTTAGTTATAACTAGAGTATTAGACTATTCGGATAGTACTTTGGATATTCAGAAAAGAGTAGATCTTCTGTAAGACAGTCTTACGAGTCCTAATTTGTAAGACGGAGTCAAACTCTCTCACTGCAGCCCACCAATACACAATAGATCGGGTTAAAGAGATTTATTTTACAGAAAATACCTGTAATACGGTCTTTTCTAAGTTTTTACTTTTAGAATATTGTCAAATCTCGATTCCTATTTTGTATTCCGACTATTAGCCTATTTGGTTGTGCGTTTAGCCAAAACGCAACTTATTTGTTAAAATTGTGTTTCAATGCAACTACCAGCTGCCGTTCCAATGGAGGAAATGAAATTCCAGAAGAACACAAGTTATCAAAGAAGGGAGTATAAAGGAACAAACACGTTGGATTGTGGGCAATCTCAGCTTATGTATCTGTGTAATGAGTCAGACAGTTAGCTTGTAAAACTAATTAACTTTATTGCCATTTCAGCTTATGTATATGTCTCTCTCGGAGTGAAGAAAATAGGACCGGCATACACAACATCACCACTCTGTTTCTTTTACCTACTTTTATGTAATACTTCCAAGTTTACAAAACCAATTAATGGTCACCTATACATATATATATATATTTGTAGCTAATACCCCTTTAAATTATGGCTCTCTCTCTCTCTCTCTCTCTCTCTCTCTCTCTCTCTGTAAATCACTCCCTTGAGGGTAAAGAATCTTTTCTAAACTCAAAATTTTGTTTTCAAATTTTAGTATTCAAAGTTAGTAAGTTACTGAATATCATATAATTTTATTCTCAAATTTTAGTATTCAAAGTTAGTAAGTTAAACCATTATTTAAAAAGGGTAGTAGTTTTTATTTTAGACTAAAAAAAAAAAAGATAGTTTCTCAATAGTTAATTTTTAATCTCTTTCTTATGTTTCTATGTAAAATTACACATAATTAAATACTTATTGCATAATAAGATATGCTTGTAGCTGGAGTTATAATTTTTTATGTGCATAAATGCTTAAATATGATTATTCAAGAAACTAGATAAAAAGTAAAAGTACATTGTTCTTGGTTTATTGAAAAATAAAAAATAAAGATTAGTGTCAAAAGTTAACTTTATAAATATCAATAAGATTCAGTGCGTAAAAAATTTAGACAAAATTATGTCTGAAAACAGATAGACGTAAATGATTTGTAATTTGATTTTGTTGGTTGTTAATATTGAGGTTTGACCTCGACATGTCTTGTGGCATTTATTACATTTAGTAATGGTTGATTTTTCGTTATTCATTAGCTTAAGCTTAGATTTTGTGGTAAAATGGCTAGAGGTTAGCCCACGTAGTCGGGCCCAGGTATGGTGTGTTACACAGAGAAAGAATGACTTTTTTGTGCTCCTAATATTAATCAATGAAAAATATACATCCGTATGATTGTTAACATTGTTATCTCTCTGTGTAATAAAGAATAGAAACATAAATGAAAGCTTTTAATTCACTTTCTTGCAGAATTTTCCAGTAAGATTCTACTACTTGAGGAATCACAATTAAGAACTATAGTGCCAACAACAATTGAACTAAATGACTTAAATAAAAGAAACATCAAAGGATTTGAAAAAGAAAGAAATTAAAGCTCACCAGAGGCCGAGAGGGGAAAAATGTTAAAAGCTTATTTATGAGTACATATATATGCTATACTTTATTTAAGTTCAAGCAAATGTTACATGAGGAAATATGAGTGTCAATATCCCTCTCCAAATTTTATTTCGGGACATGGTTTAAATGTCACTAGCTGAATACCCTTTAAATCATCTCTCTCTCTCTCTCTCTCTCTCTCTCTCTCTCACACACAAAAGGAGTAAATCACTCGAGGGCAAAGAATCTTTTACATGAGGAAATATCAGTTCCAAGATCCCTCTCCAAATCTTTCTTTTTTTTTTCTTTTTTTTTCCCACTAGACAACAACAATTCTAAAAATTTTGTAGCTAGTAATGTTCAAAGGATTTTATCCACATTGTAAATGTGATAAAAAAAAATATGATTACATTTACTATAACATCTATTGTTAACAATTATCTACAAGTAATATACTAATGCATTCAAGTGCATAAGTAATAGTAATAATGTATTTGAAAGCGGATAGACGTAAATGATTTGACATTATTTAATAGTTAATTTTTTATTCTGTGTACCGAGTCAAATAAAAAAAATTTATTTTTTATTTTTAAAGAAAAGAGGGAGTATAAAGGAACTGGTGAGATTGGAGGCATGCAATCCCAGATAAAAAATAAATTAATTAAAACTTAAAATTCTCAACCTCTGTTATCAGTGCTCAAGTTTATAAGGTAAAGAATTTTTTAAACTAATTAAGTTAGCTTGTAAAACTAACTTTATTGCCATTTCAATTGACATAATTAAAGAGTTGTTACCGGTCCACCACTCTTTTTCTTTTACCTACTTTTATCTAAATACTTCCAAGATAACAATGCCAATTAAGGGTCATCTACAGGTCCTATTATAACAATGATAATTCATATATTTGAAGGAGAATCCATAGTAAATACGGAGTATTTGATTTCATTAACAAAGGTCCTGTTGGTTTTGGTTATGTTGTTCTATTAAAATATTACCATCTACAAATAAGGAATTTAATACTTCCTCCAACTCAAAATTATAAATGTGCATTTTGGAAAAATATTCGTCCCAATTTGAGGGCTCATTTATTTTAAGTTAATGAATCCACCTTTGCTATCTCTGATACGCCAGTGTGGACTTTTAAGAGCTTGTTTTGTACCGCGTTTTGGCCAAAATGTAGCTTATTCCTCGACTTAGCATTTCAATATTGCAGTAAAAAAAAGTTACGTTTTCTAAAAGTAGCTGCGATTTTTTTTTTAAAAAAAAAACACATATTTTAAAACTCTATTAGGAAAAAAAAAATGGTGCATTTTGAATTTATATTCTAAAAACATTAATAAAGAAAAAAAACCGTATTTTAAATAACCTTCGTTTTAAAAAATTTGCATTTTTAAAAAGCTACGTTTTGAAAATGATGAACCAAACAAAATCTAATACTATAGTGTGGACACTGGGATCATTTGTGTACATGTGTTCCTTAATTTTTTTTCATAAAACAAAAAAGGGCACTCATTTTGGATTGGTGGATTTGCGAGTATTTCCTCCCACCCATCCCCCTTTGCAGGAAACAGAACGTGGGACACTATGAGTCTTTCCTCCGAAGTATTCGATGTTTTCATACATACATCTATTTTTGTATTGCTTTAGTAACCAAAGCTTACAAATCTCAATTCCTTAATTAAATCATGATAAGATTATATGTTCCCACTCATTTTGAAGGTCACATCATTATTTATTATGATTGGCCATTAATACTATATTTAGATAAATATTCTTTATTAACTTTCATTGGTCATATTTTCCTAAGGAGTTAATTAGTTCCTTATAATTAGCAATGCATGTTGCGTGCTAGCCTCAAGAAATTAACCTCTCTCTCTCTCTCTCTCTCTCTCTCTCTCTCTCTCTCCGATTTTAATCCTTTCTCTGGAGCTTTTGAATTGGAGATTTGTTGTCGAGTATAATTGGTCGACTGGGGTAGCAAAGATTCAATTAGTCTTGCTTTAATGAGCTACAAAAATATACAAGGAGAAAACAAAAATAACGTTAAAGTAGAAGAGTGAATATGACATGTTTTCATCCAATCATCCACTACAACGTCACTGTTTACTGAATATATGACCATAATAATTGTAAATTTATTGATATCAATTGAGCAAAATGAAACATATAAAATATGTACTAGATCTTCACTTGGCCATGTTAAAAATACTAAAGATATTCAATTATTTGGATTCGGAAAAGTATTCCAAACCGATCGGACATTAAATTAATATAAAGTGGACCCTTAATGTGTATCTTATTTGACACTATTTGATTGGTTAGTTAAAAATTTGAAACTATATTTTGAATACGTTAGTTATAACTAGAGTATTAGACTATTCGGATAGTACTTTGGATATTCAGAAAAGAGTAGATCTTCTGTAAGACCGTCTTACGAGTTCTAATTTGTAAGACGGGGTCAAACTCTCTCACTGCAGCCCACCAATACACGGTAGGTCGGGTTAAAGAGATCTGTTTTACAGAAAATACCTGTAATACGGTATTTTCTAAGTTTTTGCTTTTAGAATATTGTCAAATCTTGATTCCTATTTTCTATTCCGACTATTAGCCTATCTGGTTGTGCGTTTAGCCAAAACGCAGCTTATTTGTTAAAATTGTGTTTTAATGCTGCGGCAGAAAAAGCTGCGTTTTCAAAACACAACTCCGTATTAAAACACTGGAATTCCCAGCTTTTTTCCAAAACGCTACTAGGGAAAAAAAAAACAGCGTTTTGAAGTAATATCTCAAACGAATTTATGAGAAAAAAACTGTGTTTTAAAAACGCTGCATTTTTTAAAACGTTAGTTTTAAAAACGTTGCACCAAAAGGACTTTATATAGTGATAACATATTCCTCGGTCCGTGTTTCTTTGTCTTAGTGTTTCTTTACGATTGTGTATCATTCATGAGAATAAGCTAGAGCTACCATTTAGTGGTTTAGACATGGAATTTTGTTGTGATTGTATGGCTAGAGTGTATCAATAATATGAGAGAGAGAGAGAGAGAGAGAGAGAGAGAGAGAGAGAGAGAGAGAGAGAGAGAGAGAAGAGAAGTGACCCCATGAAAGTCTAGAGAGAGCTCTAGGTTTTATGGAGCAGATTCAGAATATTTATGTTTTGAAGTAAGTTGCAAGTGACCCCATGAAAGTCTTGTGGCCTCCAATAGGAAAGCTTGTGATAAATCAAAAGAAATGAAATAGAAGAGAGTTTCAATTTTAGGTTTTAATTAGGCCAAAATACTATTTTCCCCCCAAAGTATCCATCAAATCTCAGTTTGTTACCCATATTTCATTTTGTCCCATTACCATATCCAATGTTGCCATTTGTCCCAATCAGGGCCGGCCCTGAACTTTTGAGGGCCCATGGCCAAAAGAAAAAATGAAGCCCTCATAGAAATATAAAAATAAAAATTTTACACAAATAATTTTTCACTTTTCATCCATCAATGTATTAAAAAAAATGTAAAAGTTATAAACATACAAGAAAAAATAAGTATCAAATAATTATTAAGAAAATCTAGATCTTCTTGTATTTTGAGAAGCAAAATCATCAATAGGGTCTTCAAAATTAAGTTTTTTCAAAATCTCATTTTCAAAGTATACGTATTAAATCTTTCTTGGAACACATAATTGAACGCAAGTATGATTTTCTTAATTTTAGTTTTGAAAAATTAATATTATATAGGCCTCGATCTAAGCAATTTTTTATGACCCAACTAATTTTTTTTATTGGCCCAACTAATATATACTCCCTTCGTCCCTTAATTATTGTCTTTTTTGACCCGACATACTGATTAAAAATAATAATTGACTTAATTATTAATATTGGTATTGTGTGTCGTTTTCTTTAATACCCATTTGTATGTGGTCCATAATTAAAGTGTAGAAAAAAAATAAGGGTAATATGGTAAAAGTGATGTCATTAAAAAGAAAGTTTCAAACAAGACAATTATTTTGGGATGAACAAAAGAAAGAAAAACAATAATTTAGGAAGAGAGGGAGTATATATATGTAAAAATACATTATATATATATATATATATATATATATTGTGTATATAAATTTGGGGCCCCTAATTTGGTCATTGCCCATTTTGACGCCCCTCAGGGCCGGGCCTGGTCCCAATTTCACCCCTGGGACAGACGGACGTTAAAAAAATTAACGGAAGTTGACATGTGTATGCCATGTGAGGGTTACTTTGATCATTTTAATCGAGGGTGCAAAATGGGATTATGTGCATTTTTCTTAAATTGGTTAATGCAATTTTAGTAGTAAAATTAAAACTAAACTCCAAATCAATAAATATATATTATTAGTATTTAAACTAAGTGTTTAATAGAAAAATACGTCATTAATTAATTATTAGATTTGTAGGTTCGATATTATTTTATCGTTTAGTTAACCATTTGACATTTAAGATATTTTGAATTATAAATTTTTTAAGAGAATTAAAAAAAAGAAAATAAAAATTGGTAACCACTAATATTTAAGATATTTTTAAATTATAAATTTTCTTAAAGAAATTAAAACAAATTAAAATAAAAATTGATACCTATTTGATATTTAAGATAGTTTTAAGTTATAATTGTTTTTAAAAAATTTAAAACAAATTAAAAAAAAGTTCATTCATGCATTTTGTCAAACACTTGTGGTGCATCTTTTTTAAACCCACTTTCAATATTCATTTTTTTTTATTCAAGCAACCCAACAATTGATTTCAAGCAAATACACAAATAATTGATTTCAAGCAAACTTTGCAATTTTGCATTCCTTTAGAATCAAAGTCATCTCTTCGGTGGAAGTTTCTGGAGGTGAAAGCCTTCTCCGAGCACTTTCTGTAAACCCTTTAGGATTCCTTCTTCCAGCAATTTGCGAGGCCGAAAGAAGGATGAGAAGTCGTGAAAATGGAATATTACAGACCCCCTTAAAAGAAATTTCTAAGTCTTCGATTTGATCGTGGACTGATCAACGAAGATCAATAACCATAATTTAAAAGATCTTTTTCACATGATTCGGTAATCAGATCCCCATTTCATTTATCACCCAATTCGCAGATCAAATTAGAGCCCATGTATGGTTTCAGTAGATTGCTTTGGACTAGGCTCAGGTGGGACTTCAAATTGAGACCTTGGAGGTCGTTGTCATCAACGATCACAGACGACAAAGTGTGTGTGACTGAGTGAGTGAGAGAGAGAGAGAGAGAGAGAGATCTAGAGAGAGAGAGAGAGAGAGAGACTCCAGTGTTGAAGAAGGTGGACGAACCTAAAGCTCCCCGGGGAATTGAAGACTGCCACAAACCTGGAGCACACTTGCGTTGAAGACAGCCAAAATTGAGGCAGGGAGCATGGCAAAGATTGAGGCGATGGACAAACCTAAAGCTCTCTGGTGGTTTCACCTTGAAACCTTTCTCAAGTTTGAAATGGTAATCAAACCCCATTTCTTTTTTTTCGAATTGAGGTTGAAATAGATAAAGCAATATTCTCTGAAAAAATTTTGATTTGGAAGAACTGGAATTTTGATTTTTTTTATTTAAAATTTTTAATTTAAATTTTGAACTATAATTTTTTCAAATTTAAATTTTGTTTTTTTTTTAATTTGAAAAGAAAGAAAGAAATCTTTAATTAAGAAATAATAATTTTTTTTAACCAAATACAACTATTGGAGGGCAATATAGTAACTTTCCGATTTTACTTATCATGTGACATGCACATGACCAACTTCCGTTAGTTTTTTTAACGTTCGTCAGTCTCAGGGGTGAAACTGGGACAAATGGCAACATTGGATGCGGTAATGGGACAAAATGAAATATGGGTAGCAAACTGAGATTTGGTGGATACTTTGGGGGGGAGGGGAATAGTATTTTGGCTAATTAATTATGGGTTGAACATGTAATTAGTTATAATTAAGAGAGTTTCAAGTTTTTAAACTTGGTGTACTTTTTTTTTTATACCCTGACATACTCATTTAAAAAGATGGCAGAGTTCCAATGTCGCAAATCCATATATATATATATATATATATATATATATATATATTAAAGTTGGTGAGGAGGCCTATGAGTTTGCCACCTATATCATTTTTGTTAAATCTTCATTTTGGTGAATTTGACTTTTCAAATTCTTATTTATTAGGAGAGAAAGTCATTAGGTAATAATATTACCTATTATAAAGAGTATATATAATAGTGAATAGTAATAGGTGAAGAACTTTAGGTATTGACAAGGAAATCAAAACCAAATGAAACGCAAAACAATATTTGTAATTAAATTTGAACCCACAACCTTTTATATATGCATACTCACCTTAACCAACTGAACCAATCATATTATATGTATGTTTTTAGAATATTACATATATTATGGTTAAGTGGGGGTCACGAGACCCATGTACTATAATATTCACTTATTTTGATTATTATTTCAGTGTATAAAAAATAAACTATTTTGTAAATATAATATCCAACTAAACTTTTTCTAATCATTGAATGATCTTCAAAAATAATTTTATAAAATATAATTATATTCAATCCTTAAACAATTCACATTTGTTCAGAAAAAAAATATCTTTCTTTAATAAATTCTAAAGTAAATATTTTATTTTTAATTTTTAAAAAATTCTTCAAATATATGTCCAAAATATCTTTATTAAGTGCAAGATGAAAACAAAAAGAAAAAAACAAAGCAAAGGAAAAGCAACCCAACAAAAATGTATAAAAATGAAAATACATATATTGACCACTAATAAAAAAAAACTTATTTTGAAACAAAAATACTATACTAAACGTTCACGCCTATATCGAATAATGATAATTTTATATAAAATTATTCATAAAATGTATCAATTAAACACAAAAATTAAATTACACCCGTGCAAAGCACGGGTTCTATAACTAGTATTAGATAAATGAATAAGGACTATGAAGGAGTAAATTAAAAACGTGAATTAAACTAGCCCCTTTTATTTTTTTGGCCAATAATAGTTTTTCATAGCACATTAAAAAAACATATATATGGTTTGAATGCTAGCATAGCTTCTTGAAGATTATATTTGAGCCCTGGAATGCAAATGGGTTAAAATTTGGTAGGAAGAGTTTTATCGTCCTTGTAATCCTACGTAGTTCGGAGATTTATTTAAACCTTTGGAGTTAGAGATACGTTGGGAAACAAAATATATATACAAAAAAAAAAAAATTGTGATCACATCTGAGAAATTCTTAGAAAAATGATGGTAAATGAGCACAAAAAATAAAATGTAAAGAAGAAAGTGACTTTAGCATTGCGAAAAATACTATATAAAGCAACTTTTTTTTTTTTTTTTTGGGGAATAGGATTACAATTGAGCTAAGCCCTCAAATTGAAATTGTATAGCAACAGAATACAAATGAAAGTGAGTAAATGCTTACCTTTTTAAGATGAACAAAATTCTGAGTTTAGAGAAGATTCTTTGCCCTAAATTGACTGATTTACTCCTTGGTAGAGAGAGAGAGAGAGAGTAACTTTAGGGATAACAATTAGTTCTAGTGATACAAAATGTGCACTAGTAATCATTGCTGCTAATGGAAATTAATCCCATGTACATGTTTTATCCCAGATAATACCCTTATCATAAACTTTTCCCTTGTTAAGATGCCAACAAATCCTTAATTTAGAGTGAATTCTTCACCCTCATTAGGATAAACCACCGACAAATATTGCAAGAATAAATCAGAAGAATTAGAACCGACTGTTAGTAACATAAACGTGACGTGTTGGAGTAATTTGGTGAATTTCGAAAAAGAGAGAAAATGCGATGGGCATGACCTTTTTCCATGCAGATAGGGTTTATATTCAAAAGGTCAAGGATGGTATATATGGAAATAGTTGTTAAAGAGATTTATATTTGATAGACCACATATGAAGCTAAAATCAATCATGGGAACTCACCATCGCCAACGGATCCAAACAACACTAGAAACGTAGTGAGCGTAGGACAAATGAGAGTGAGCTAGAGCTACCATTTAGTGCTCCAAACAGGGAATTTATGTTGTGAACTATGCCTAGATTGTATCAATTGACATGTTCTAAATGAATATGAGAAAGAGAAAGAGAAAGAGAGATTTTGGTTTTATCAAGCGGGTTCGAGATATTTAAGTTTTGAAGTAAGTTGTGTTGGAAAAATGTGTATTTTGTGAAGGAAATTGTGCCTTTGTGGCATTAATTTCTTTATTAATCATTTATGTAATGACAAGGGTAATTATGGAAATGTGTTCTACTCTATGAGAACATCGAGATTGAATATTTATTTGTCCTATTTGGAGCTCGGACGAATGAGATATTAAATGGCAAAGTGTGACTTTGGAAGTGGGTTAATCCCACATTGGTAAAAGAAGTTAAAGCATGGGTGGTTTATATACTTGAGCTTTTTAGTGATGTTCAAGTTGTTGTAGAGAAGACACCAAGGGTGGGGTCAATTGTACAAGAAAACTCAAACAAACTTGACAATTCCAAACCTCGAACTCAAATGTTTTAGGTGCCAAGGGTTAGGGCAAATTGCCAGCGAATGCGTCAACAAAAGGGCCATGATAATGTTAGAAGGTGGAGAGATAGTGACTGAGGATGAGGATGGGTGTGCGGATATGCCTCCATTAGAGGACGATGGGGAGTTCGGTGCCGATGGTGAGATAAACTTGAGCATGGTAGCGAGGGCCATGATCAACAAAAGGGCCATGATAATGTTAGAAGGTGGAGAGATAGTGACTGAGGATGAGGATGGGTGTGCGGATATGCCTCCATTAAAGGATGATGGGGAGTTCGGTGCCGATGGTGAGATAAACTTGAGCATGGTAGCGAGAAGGGCACTAAGTGTACGAGTGAAGAATGAATAGGTGCTTCAAAGAGGAAATATTTTCCACACTAGATGCTAGATATTGGGGAAGATTTGTGGAATGATAATATAGTAATGAAATTAGCATCAGGTTTACGAGTGAAGATTTGTACGAGTGAAGAATGAAACTCACCTTTGCCCTCTTCCCGAAAAGAATGTTGTGAAGTATCTGCAGGTTATCATCAGGTTTCCTCTTGGACAACATATAAGCCCCTGAAACAAACTCACGTGTCAGGCTTGAAATAGATAGGCAAATCTGCTCATAAAAACAAGTTCGGTTTTAAAAAATGCGATGGGTTAAAATTTTGCGATGCATTATATGCAAGATAACCATAACTTTTTCCAAATTTTGCGATGCATTATATGCAACATATAAGCCCTGAAACAAACTCGCGCGTCAGGCTTGAAATAGATAGGCAAATCTGCTCATAGTGAAGTGAGAGTTGTGAGGATATGGAATTGGCTTTTATAACTTTTTCCCAAATAAAAGGGAGGGGAGTGTTTGGTGGTGGGCAAACTTATTGCTCGATTGTTATAACGAGCATAAGAATGATGCCCATTTACCTAGAATCATAAAAGAAGATTAAAAAATAAATAAAAGAAAAGCTTCTTAGAGTACTCAGATTTATTATTGGGACCAAAGCTCGTGGATCCTTCGAAGGTGGGGCGCAGGGTGTAGAGTGGACAGAGAATACACTAGTTAAAGTTCTTTCAATTTTCAATCAAGCGATGAATTTTTTCACTTTTTTACTGCATAGTTAACATTTATCTTTGCGGTTTAGTTATGCCAATTACAGTGCAACTTCTTCCAAATGAAATTAAGGTTTCTCACGTACCTCGATGAATATGGACCACCTCGGAAATTTAAGCTTTTCATCCCCGTAAGTCAATAGAAATCAAAACAAGCTTCAGTGAGACTTATCAAAGACTAGCAGGCTCTGATTTGCTTGATATTAGCAGCTTTTCTCATTACCGGTACCCTAAGAAGTATTGCAAAACAACTATGTAATGGTAATGTGTCTGACTAGTTTTGAAGATCTATCTTCATTATAAGCATGCTTGTCAGGCTGCATGAACAAAGCAAATGTTGAACATTCTAGTCCAGAAGCCTCCTTCCCTTTTGGTGCCTAATAGATAAGCAATGTATTAAGAGGAAGTAACAAATAATATAGCCATACACTTTAACCAAAAGGTAACTTAGATGATTTGAGCTACTTAAAATACAAACATGCCTTGCTCTATTGAAAAATAAAAATAAAAATGCATTACACTATATGCCTAACTTTTGGTGAACATAATAGGGGAATGATACAGCCCGACTTTGATAGTCTCTGATTTCATGTTTCACCATAACGAAGAAACATCAATTTATTCACCAGAAATGGAAAATGGCATAACCAACAAAACAATCATGCTTCACTTTTGAAAATGACCTAACCATTCGGAAAAGTGATCTAAAATTTGAAATCTTTTTCAATGGGGACTATTCTTTCAGGCATTGCAGAAATGAAGAGTGGACCTAGATTTTGGACCATACGAGGCTAGTAAAAGTGAGATTTAAGTACATCTGTGGCTTCATAAAGTGGAAGGTTTTAGGTTAGATCCCTCCCCATGCCCCCTATTCCCAAATAAAAAGAAAAAAGTGAGATTTATTATTTGAAACATAAACAGAATTGAACACTTTACCACATGGCTAATGTCCATCATGCTAAAGATTTTGAGCAACAAATCCCAATTAAAAAAAATATATCAAAAGGCTAAGGGAACAAAAACTTCAGTTGAAATCTTGTATATACTAGAGCAATGAGCAGAAATTACCCGAACGCAGTGTGGTGTTGCACAAAGATGACCTCTTAAAAGTATTTCTGTTGTTTCACCAATTTGATATGCTATTTCATTTGCCGAATATACCACCTATGAAAATAGTGGACAAGGTGTTACAAAAAACTTTGACTGCTAAGAGCCGAAGAGCTGATTATCATGGAAGTAATAAGAAAAGTAGATTAAAACTAGCATTTACATATGCTTGTTATCATCATGATCCATAAATTTTTCCAAGAAAATCGTGTTATGCTAAATAGAAAGATGAGAAAGTGTACTTTGACAATTTGTCCCGTTCTTGTTTTGATGTATAGGTCGGCGATCTTGTCGGGGCAAGGTACTTCTACGGCACCTTTGGTAAACATGGCAATTTGTAACTCGATTGCATGAAAGCCATACGAATTGTTTACCACTAGACCATTGTCCTTATCATTGGTACATTGTCAAACCAAACATCAAGTACATAGTTCAAATTTAAAGTCAAACACAAAATCATACATATACATGAACATTTGATACTTGCAATTCACACAAATAAAGAACCCCTTAGGCCAGAAAAAGTCAAAATTAAGACCGAACGAATTCTAATTGGAAAATGCAAACAAATACCCATCAGTAATTAGACCTTCATAACCTAAAATTAATCCAAAAATAAGGAAAACCCAGAAAGTAATTGATCAAAATAATGACCTTAAACTTCAATTCAAAACCAATAACACAAAACCCTGTTGAGATCGGGATTAGGAATTTATCAAGTAAAGAGATATCTTCAAGGAAAAGACGTATACACACATACTAGAGAAAGAAGGCATACCTTAAGAGACTGCCTCTGTTGAGTCAACGATACAGTGAATGTCGTTCTCCTCCGAGGCCTCCGTGGATGAGATGGTCGGCGCCCTCGAGAAGACTTCCTTCTTCAAGTTTCGGATGATAGAATGACTTCAAACATGAATTGAAAGAGATTCGAAATGGAAGGAATTTTGAAGGGACTCGCGCAAAGGGATTCCGAAAGGAAGGGTTCCAAGTCGGAAGAAAGAGAGAGAGAGAGAGAGAGAGAGAAGCAATGACAGACGCGGGAATTTCTTCTCCAAATCGTCGTCTTGTGTCCAATAATTTTGGGGAAAACCTAGCTAAGAGAGGGAAAGTGAGCGTATTTTGTGGAGGGAAAAAATCGAGGGAAACCAAAACATTTTGGGTGAAATTATTCTGTGGGAACATTTGGGACGGGTAAACATCCAAGGGTCCTAAAAAGTTTATCATTTCGCAGGGCTTGGGTAGAAGTGTGCCAAATACCAAGTATTTAGCAAGACTAGGGTAAAAGTGTGCTAAATACCAAGTATTTGGCACCGCAAATTCTGCCTTCCCAAAAAATAGTATTTGGGACGGTTTTTTTGCCCTTCAAAATAAATAGGGTCACAAATAGTGCTTTTTCTTGTAGTGCTGGCGGGATAATAATTACTGTCGAAATTTCTCCGACAGTAATATCAGTATATTCTTCGAATATTCCCTTTCCATCCGACAGTATTTACTGTCGGAACAATCCGACTGTAATATTCCGACAGTAATACGAGAATATTCTTTGAATATTCCCTTTTAAATTCCCAGAAAATTGTGAATAATATTACTGTCGGAATTCCGACAGTAATTTAGGTTTAATTTATTGTCGGATATTACTGTCGAAGCTCCGACAGTAATACTGAAAATAAAACCTAAATCGAACAGCCTCTCCCCCCATTCGCGAAGTCTGTCTCTCTTCTCTCTCTCAATTGAGCCGGCGCCGTCCCCACGCACACGTTCACCACCGTCTCCGTCGCCGTCGTCGTCGACATTGCCGTCGCCCCTCACCCTCCTTCGCCGTGCCATTGCCGTTGTAAACCACCTCCGCCGCCGGCCGGTAATCTATCTCTCTCACACACACACACACACACACACACACTCTCTCTTTCTCTCTCTCTCTCTCTTTCTCTCTCTCTCTCTCTCTCTCTCTCTCTTTCCTTTAAAATTATAATCTCTCTCTCTAAACAGATTCCACTCCACCGCACTGCCGCTGCCGTGCCGCCGATCTGCCGCGCCTCCAGCCACCTCTCTCTCAAATTATATAGTAATTTTTACCCTTTTTTTGTATTTATTTGAATTTTTTGATATTGTAGTTGTTAATTTTAAGTTAGTTTATTAATTTGTTAATTTTTATGATATTGTATTTATTAATTTTAGTTTTTTGATATTGTATGCTATTATGTTAAATTTTATTATTTGTTAATTTGTATGCTATTTGTATGCTATTATTAAGTTTGTATGCTATTTTGCTATTTAATGCTCCGGGTCGGCCACTCGGTAAACCGGTTAAGACTCGAATGCTAAGCAATAAGGAGTATGACGCTACGAGACTCTATATACTCCTTAATTGTCCTGAGGTTGAGGAATATCTCAAGTAAGTTAATTATCAATTTTATTTAATTTTAGATAGTCGTCCGATTCAAATTAAAGTTGCAACGTGCATAAATAACTTGTATAAACTCTAAACCTAATGCAGTATGTTCGAAGATCAAGCCGGAGATGATATATCTGATGAATTGCGAGAAATCAGGACAGAGAAAGAGTTTCCGTCGTGGTTACGCAAATATGTAAATATCATTTCCTGGCTCGATTTATATGTAGACATTTTATATATGCATCCAAATGGTATAATATCTCAGTCATTTAAAAATGCCTATTATGAACTACTTTCCAGGTTTTGGAACATCCTAATGACCCGAAAGTCGCGAGATTATCTCACATATCTGCAAATCCGTTGATGAGAGTAACTTTATACAACGGATATTATGTGAATGGCTATGTCTTCCATACTAAGGAATACGGGGAGGGAAAACAAATAGATAACAGCGGTGTCAATCTTAAAGGCAACGTTGACTATTATGGTGTCCTTAAAGAAGTCATCGAGTTACGATATCTCGGGAGGAAAAATATAGTCCTATTCAATTGTGACTAGAGAGACGTTGTACGAGGTATAAAAAAGCACGACTCGTTTGACCTAATCGATGTGAAGCAGACGTCTAGACATGCGGGTGATGATGTGTTCATCTTAGCATCATAAGCACAACAAGTATACATGACACCATACCCTTATCGGCGAGCTGATGAGAGGGGATGGTGGGCTGTTTGGAAGACTAAGGCCAGAAGCATGATTGATATAGCATATCGGTCTGACGACATAACTACAGAATCGTCATTAGAAGGATGTTATCAAGAAGATGCCCGTGCCTCCCGTTGTATCTTCTAATAGTCATCCAATGGATGAAATGCCCGTGCCTCCCTTGGGCCAGGAAATAGTATTACCAGTTGATTTGCCACCTCCTTCCCCGTCTGAAGAGGAAGTCCCGATTATTGAAGGTGATGCAGAAGAAGACAACGAGGTAATAGAAGATGAATTGGATTGGATGTCCGAGGATGACGATGAAGAAGAACTTGAGTTTTGTAGTAGCGACTCAAACGCTGAGGTTGAAGAATTTGAGAATGAAGAAAATGAAGACATTGAGAATGAAGACTCTGAGTAGTCTTGTGTACCGTTTAGGTTCTTTTATTTTTTGTTTAAAATTAAATGTCATGTGTAGAACACTATTTGTATGTTACTTGTTATCATGAAGAAGATTCATTTTAATTTATGTTATGTATTTTAACTTAATTGTCATCTAAACTTAGCGTTAATTGTCATCATTAATATATTAATTATATTTTTATCATATATAGACATGTTAGGACGAGCTGGTAGAGGTAAGGGTCGGACTGGTAAGATCCGACTTCTACCTACTTGCATTACAGGTACACAGCCACTTGTACCTACATGAGGAGTTGAGTCTCACTTTTCTCAGCCCGAGGATGCGCCCGACTCTCCCCACGATCTGATCAGCGGGGTTGGGTCATCATCTACCCCAGAGGTTGTTGATAGAGATGGTAAGATTATCCTTACCATCTCCGGCCTTAAGCAGTAAGTAATAATTTTACAGTTTTATTAAAAAGTTTAATGCTTCCTTGGTTAAATGTTAGTTACATATTTGTGCAATATATTTGTTTAATATATATTTGACAGGTTTGCAAGCGGGTATCCCGATCTTGCTCACTTTATTGGACGCATCCTACGTTCGATGAGGCACGAGGAGTACTGGCCACAGTACTCTGACGTGCCTAAGGAGGTCTGAGACTCCTGGTAGGATGATTTTAGGGTAAGATAAGATATGTTAAAGTTTAATAATTTAATACTTTCTATCAAAGTTTATATTTAATATGTTTAAATTGGTCAAACTTGCAGCGGACTGGATCTATGCCATGAAGAAGGCGTGGAATGAGAAGAAGGCGAGGGCTCCAGGTTTCATCGATGATGTCTGGCGCCAGTACGTACATTATAATAAGTATACTTGATTTAATTTCATTCCTTAAATATATGTTATTTTGTATATATTATATCTATAACAATTTTAACATTTTCACAGGTTTACCTCGGCGTGGGATTCCGAAGAATCTAGGGTTATCGCTGAGCGACAAAGGCAAAACAGGTTGAGCTCAACGGGGAGGGGGGTGAAGCACACCTCGGGGTCGATCAACACCTCCGAGCACCACTTGCGCATGGTAAGGACTTTAATGTGTTGTATTGTAATTAATACATGTTTAAATTGATTTGTTGGGTAGCCATGTGGATGCTATGAAATCCATGGCTGAAAGCAGGGCTCTGAGTGCAAATAAGTTATTTTAGAAGGGGTTTGAGTGTAATTAGGCATTTTATTAATTCCTCAAAAGATATATAACATATTTTATTGTTTTATTTACAGTTTAAATTGATTTGTTAGGTAGCCATGTGGATGCTATGAAATTCATGGCTGAAATCAGGGCTCTGAGTGCAAATAAGTTATTTTAGAAGGGGTTTGAGTGTAAATAGACTATTTTATAACGATTTGAGTCTTAATAGGCTGTTTTAGAAGGGTTTGAGTGTAAATAGGCCGTTATGAAAGGGTTTTGAGTTTAAATAGGTTGCTTTAGAAGGGTTTAAGTGCAAATACATTGTTTTAAAAGGCTTTGAGTATAAATAAGTTATTTTAGCAGGGTTATGAGCCTCAATAGGTTGTTTTAGTAGGGGTTTAAGTGTAAATAGACTATTTTATAACGATTTGAGTCTTAATAGGCTGTTTTAGAAGGGTTTGAGTGTAAATAGGCCGTTATGAAAGGGGTTTGAGTTTAAATAGGTTGCTTTAGAAGGGTTTGAGTACAAATAGGTTATTTTAGAAGGCTCTGAGTATAAATAAGTTATTTTAGCAGGGTTATGAGCCTCAATAGGTTGTTTTAGAAGGGGCTTGAGTGTAAATAGACTGTTTTATAACGATTTGAGTCTTAATAGGCTGTTTTAGAAAGGTTTGAGTGTAAATAGGCCGTTATGAAAGGGTTTTGAGTTTAAATAGGCTGCTTTAGAAGGGTTTGAGTGCAAATAGGTTATTTTAGAAGGCTCTAAGTGTAAATAAGTTGTTTTAGCAGGGTTATGAGCCTCAATAGGTTGTTTTAGAAGGGGTTTGAGTGTAAATAGACTGTTTTATAACGATTTGAGTCTTAATAGGTTGTTATGAGAAGGGATTGAGTTCAAATAGGCTGTCTTAGTAGGGTTTGGGTATATATATATATATATATATATATATATATATATAAATATATATAGGCCGTTTTTATTGTTTTCTTATAAGTTGATCATGTTATACCTTAATATGTATTGTTCGCTAATTTTAATTTATTATATTTGTAGAATCGATACTATGGTACCGAGATACCCTACACTGATTTATTTGCTGCGACCCACACCACTCCTGCTCCTCCTTGTGCTGATTCGCCATTTGTCTTTGTCGATGAGACGGCAAAGAAAGCATTTGTAAGTATTACTTAAAATATTTTAATTTTATTTTTTTATTAGTTAATTAAAATGTTAATATTAATGTTTTTATGTTTTTGTGACACAGGATGACTATAAGGCGAGTATGGACACGCAGGTCGCTGAGGGGCTTGTCCAAACGACCCCTGAGGAAATGATGTCCTTTGTCGGCAACATTTGGCATTCGGTGATTGCGGAGTCACGGAAGAAGAGGGGAGATCGCCTCTACGGCTTTGGTGACCACGGCGCCGCTGTGTTGAGACCAGGCAGATCGACTTCTTCCTCGGCGACCGCGTCTTCTGGTCCTACGCACCAGTCAGCTACTGAGCGTGCCCTGATCGAGAAGACGCAGACTCTTGAGCAGCTGGTGCAGCAGCAGTCCGAGGAGGTGTAACAGACGCGACAGCAGATGCAGCAGCAGGCCAAGGAGAATCGGCCGACGCAACAGCTAATGCAGCAGCAGTCCGAGCAGCTGCGACGACTGTTTATGGAGCAGCAGCCTCAGCCTACTAGGTCTTCGATTGTCCGTAATTTATTTGACCCCCCTCCAAAGTAGACACATTATTTTAGTACTGTAATATTTTTTAAATTGTATATATATTAATTTAAATTTAATTTATGTTTTATTTTTTAATTATTGTTTATTGTTGCAGTGTTGTATGTGTGTGATTGTGTATATATAATTGTTATATCAGGTGAAAAAAAAAACAATTTCAAAATGTATTTTTTTTTATTTTTATTTAAAATTACTGTCGGAGCTCCGACAGTAATTAAAAAGTTATTCTAACATTACTGTCGGAGATCCGACAGTAATTCCAAGTTAAAAAGAATAACGGTGGCCAGTTTCTGTCGGAGCTCCCTCAAAAATCTAACGGTAATCCGACAGTAAACTAACACATTGTTAATGACCGTTATTGAATTACTGTCGGAAAATCCGACAGTAATTACTGTCGGAATAAAATCCGAAAGTAATTACCGACAGTAATTACTGTCGGATTACTGTCGGAGAGAAATCACCGTCGAAGGTTTACTGTCGGATACTGTCGGAGCAGTTCTGACAGTAAATGTGTAATTACTGTCAGAATTTTTCAATTACTGTCAGAGGTCTCCGACAGTAATAACGTGTTTTCTAGCAGTGAACTACTCAGAATCATAAATTCTCCAAATCCATGTATTTTGAAATAAGATTATGTATATTAAGTTGGGCATATAGTTTTAAAAGACATTAGAGGAGAAATGTTATTACAATTGGATTTTGTACCTCATTTTTCATCAAGATATGCTTCAGAAAAGTTTCAATCTTCTTGAACTTTGGATGTGTGAAAAGATTGAATAAATTAATGCTAGCTTATATATGATATTCAAAAGTAAATATTATTCTTCTATCCTTGTAGATTAATCTACAAAATTATGTTGTAGATTTTCTTGCGGAGTTCTCTTTAAGGCAATTGACCATTATTTTTGCCAAGTTTTCTTGGTGTTAACCATAAATTACTTTGTACAATCATCTGTAGTAAAGCTTTTTTACTACATGACGGTAATTGTTTTGGTATCTAGCTTTAATATATTCACACACACACACATATATATATCACTGAAATGAGCAAATGAGTAGAGTTGTAGTCTAAGGGTTGAGTCTCAAACTTTTTAACCTGCAGGTAAAAGAATTCATTCGTAGAGGTGCATGTTATTTACTTATTTGTTCACAAATTTACTAAATTGCAAAAATAGGGATAGTATAGAATGATATTGGTTTTCAATCATATTCATTAATATATATAATTTGATTCCGGTCCTAAATTATTGTATTCCTTTCTTTTTTTATCCGTCTAAAATAATTGTCTTGTTTGAAATTTTTTTTTTTAGGACATCACTTTTATCATTTTACCCTTACTTTTTCCCCTACTTTAATTATGAGTCACATACACATGGGCATTAAAGAAAATTATTGTAACGGTTAACTATTACTCTCTCCGATGCAACGGTTAACTATTACTCTCTCCGTCCCTAAATTATTGTATTTTTTTTCCTTTTTTGTCCGTCTAAAATAATTGTATTGTTTGAAAACTTTTTCTTTTTATGACATCACTTTTATTATTTTACCCTTACTTTTTTTCCTACTTTAATTATGAGCCAAATACACATGGACATTAAAGAAAATTATATATTATATCAATATTAATAATTAAGTCAATTATTTTTTCTTAATCTGTGTGTCGGGTCAAACAAGACAATAATTAAGAGACGGAGGGAGTATTATAATATTTGTTAGTAATACAAATAGTCAATGAATTGAATAGATACATTTATTCTATAACTCTTAACTTCTTCCTAAACAATATTAACTCAAACCAATTATATATAATAGATTAGATTACAACGTAGATTTATAAAATACATTAGCAATACATCTTCAGCTATTGTTGAAAGAACTCAAAGGTTGTTCCGGTGCTCATTTCAATTTGGTATATTTAGGTTGTTATAAAGTCCTATTGAACATCTTTTATGAGGGTACGTGTACATATTAGATAATGATAATTTTTTATAAAAATAATTCTAAAATATATCGATTAATCTTTATATCAAATTTCACCGGTGCAGAGAACGAGCTCCGTAACTAGTATATAAGAGAATAAAAAGTGAAATTTTTGCAACACAGACAGTGTGTATGCGCATATGTATAAAATCTCTCTCTCTCTCTCTCTCTCTATATATATATATATATATATATATATATAAAGTTGGTAGAGCATTCACGTTGTGACATATCACATTTATTTGTTAAAAATGCATTTTCAAGCCACCTAGTAAGTGTGCCCTTTCAACTTCTATTTTCTAACATAAATAATTGTTTTGCAATTACCTAAATAATAATCCCTATTATAATTACTAATAGTATATTAGGAGAAGAACTTAGACCTCGATTGGTATACGAAATCGATTACTAGTAATGATATTCTACAAAAATAGATAGAAAGATGATTCCTAAAAATATTTGGTAATATAAGGAATGTGATTATCTAAGTAGTACAAATTTTTATTATATTGTTTGGTAAGAAGCAAAACAACTTGAAATGCAAAGATAAAATTAAGACAATTGACAATATTACTCCAATGTAGACAAGTAATTGTTAATGTCTTCCATGATAAAAATTAGACATTAGCGTTATTACTGAATCACAAAATAACAAGCTCTTCATTGTTTTCAATTTTGGTGAAAATTTTAAATTATCCAACATCAATAAAGTAAGAAAAATGTATTAAATTAAAACTAAAAAAAAACTAATTTTATAATAAAACTAATTCAAATATAAATTGTTTAAGCATTTGAAACAACTCAAGAAAAGTGTATGTAATTACTTATTTAAAATAATTACTATTTTATTCTCCTATATAATAAAATAATTAATCACCCACTCTTCTTTTTCATCATTTTTTATTGTGAAAATTAACACTGCAATCTTAAATTGTAAACTATATTTAACAAAATTAAATTAGATGAGAAGAGTTTGAAAAACTTATGAAAAGCCGAAGAAGAACGACGACGACGAGGAATAAAAAGGAACAACCATAAAATAGTTGAAACAATAATAAATTATAAATATAAAGTAAATACTTGAATTTTTTTAAATTTTAAAGATTAGAGGGAACATAGACCTTACTCCAACCCTTATTATTATTATTTAATGCTTTGAAATGCTACAATTAAGACTATATGATGTCTTTGGTACATGCGGATAGAACAAATTGTTTGAACACCCGACCTCTCCGCTCCACTGAGAGTAGTGACGTACTAAAGTGGCTCTGGTATAGGGCTTGAACACTCAACTTTTCTATTATAAGAAGTGAACAGTATAAATGGGCCTTTGGTGAGGCTTGAACAACAACAGTGCCTTTAGTGAGGCTTGAACACCCGACCTTTTTAAGTACCAGGGTGTCGTCTCTAGTGAGACTTGAACACTTGACCACTCATTTAAGAGAATTGAGCAGTAACAGTTGAGCTAGAGCTCGTTGGTGCAAATACTTGACCTAATAAAGGATATTATTATTATTTTACATGAATTCCAACTATTAGAAATTCATTTTCGTGTACCAATCGAGAGCTTATAAATGTTACTCAACTAATTATATAAATATCCACCTTATACCAACTCAACTAATTATATTATATATAAAAATTTAAAATATATACATATTAAATTATTCTATAAACTAATTTGTAATATAAACCAACTAATTTTATTCTTATTAATGCTACTCTCACCCTGTCAAATTATGGGTCTCATATTCTTGTTTAAGACGTCCTAAAATATTATCTATAATATGTTATACATATCAACAAAATTTGAAATAATTTCATTCAAAATTGATGCTCTTTTTTTATATTTGTGTAAGAATTTTTTTTCACACTGACAGTGTTTCAGAAATAAATTATTTTGTACATATAGTATCCAACTAAACCTTTATTAATCATTGAATGATCTTCAAAAATTATTTTAGAAAATATAATTATATTCAATCCTTAAACAATTATCTTTCGTTTAGAAAAATATTATCTTTCTTTAATATGTCCCAAAGTAAATATATTATTTTTAATTTTGTAAAAATTCTTCAAATATATGTCTAAAATATCTTTATAATTAGGTGCAAGATGAAAAAAAAAACAATAATTTGATATTGTTAAAGGATACTTAAAAAAAAAAAAAAACTTATTCTTAAACGAAAGTACTTATTCTGAAACGAAAATACAATACTACACGAACACCAATTTGCATATATTAACAACTTAATTTTTATCAAACATTAAGCTAACAAATGCCTATATTCAATAATGATAAATTTTTCAAAAATATTTCTAAATAACTAGTAATCATAAAAGCCATTTCGTTTTCTTTTGTTAAGAAAGAGTTTATATATATATATATATATATATATATATATATAAGGTAAGATATTAAATATGAGATGTAGGTGTGCCAAATTAATTAAGAAGATTAAGAAAATTTAAAAGAAAATATATTAATGAAGTTAAAGTAAAGTAATTTGTACCAATTAAATTTTGACATTGATTTTCATCTACAAAAGAAATTCAAAACTCTATGAAATTAGCATTGGAGTCTAGAGCTCATCTAAGCTACCTCATATTGATATACTAATCAAAAAAAATATGTCAACTGTATTTGATACTTTTAAAATTCATATAATCGCTAAATTCACATGATATATATTTTTTTAAATTTAGGCTTAAGGCGGTGGTACATGCAGTTTACGCACACCTCAATTAGTTCATCTAGACTGAGCAAATGTAGTCCATCTACGCGATATCTATATATAGAATTCGAGGAAAAAAATTTCTCATGGACTAAAAGTTAAGCAGATTTAGGATTTCGAGAAATAAAAGTATTCATAAAAAGACTTCCACGACTTACATATATATATATATATATATATATATATATATAGAGAGAGAGAGAGAGAGAGAGAGAGAGAGAGAGAGAGAGAGAGACTTAAAGTTGGTGAAGAGCACTCACATTGCATCACATTTCATTTATTTGTTAAAAATACAATCTCAAGCATCCTAGCAACTGTGCCCTTTCAACTTCTAACATTAAATAATTGTTTTGTCATTACCTAATAATTATACTTAATAATAACCCCTATTATAATTACTAATAGTATATTAGGAGAAGAACTTAAGGTATTTGTTAAAAATGAGGTATTTGTTAAAAATGAGGTATTTGTTAAAAATACATTCTTAAGGTATTGACAAGGAAATGAAAAGTAAGGAAAACAAAACAAAGTGATATTGTCAATGAGATTTTAACTCACACCCTTTTAAATATAATATAATTAGTTGAGTTGGTCTAAAGTTTAGACCAACTCAACTAATTATATTATATGAAAATATTTTTAAAATATATTAAATTATTCTATGAACTAATATATTATATAAACCAATTAATTTTATTTTTACAAATGTTACTCTCTCCATATTAAATTATGGGTCTCATATTCTTATTTAAAACGTCCTAAAATAATGTCTATAATATGTTATACATATCAACAAAATTCAAAATCATTTCATTCAAAATTGATGGTCCTTTTTTTTTAATATTTGTGTTAAAAAAAAATTCACACTGACAATGTATCAAAAATAAACTATTTTGTAAATATAGTATCCAACTAAACATTTTCTAATCATTAAATGAACATCAAAAATTATTTTAAGAAATACAATTTTATTCAATCCTTAAATAATTCTCATTCGTTCAGAAAAATGTTATCTTTCTTCAATAACTCCCAAAGTAAATATTTTGTTTTTAATTTTGTAAAAAATCTTCAAATATATGTCTAAAATATATTTATAATTATGTGCAAGATGAAATAAAAAAAAACCAATAACTTGATATCATTAAACGATTCTTAAAAAGAAAAATGTATAGAACTGAAAATACATATAATGACCACCAATAAAAAATACTTATTCTGAAACAATAATACCATACTACACGACCACCGATTTACGTATCTTGACAACAATTAACTTTTGTCAGACATTAATTGAACAAACACCTATATTCAAAATTGATAAATTTTTTAAAATATTTCAAAAATGTATCAATTAATCTCAAAATAAAATTTAACACGTGTGGAGCACGTGCTCTATAACTAGTATAATAAAAGCCATTTTTAAAATTTTGTTAAAAGAGTTTTTTTTTTTTTTTAAAAAGGTAAGATATTAAATATGAGATGTAGGTGTGCCAAGTTAAGAAGATTAAGAAAATTTAAAAGAAAATATAGTAATGAAATTAAAGTTAATGTAATTAGGACCAATTAAATTAATTTTGACATTAATTTTCAAGAAATTCAAAACTCTCTGAAATTAGCATTGGTGTCTAGAGCTCATCTAAGCAACCTCATATTGCTATACTAATCAATAAACAAAGGCCAAAATATAAAAAAAAAAAAAAAAACCCCAAAGTATCCACCAAATCCCACTTTGCACCCTAATTTGAAATTTGTGCGTACAAACACTCCACGTTCCAATTTGTCCCACTTAACACCCCGGCTGTGATCGATGTTCTCATTGTCTTCTTCCCCAAATTAAAACTAGGGTTTAGATCATACAATCTTCATACACAAACCAACCTTTTGATTCTAATCGCCGGCAGCCTCTACTGGTTCGTCTGCGTCCTTGGCTCAGCCGAACAAAAGGGCAAACGCACCGTCGTCCTCTCCGGCGGTTCCATCGCTCGCGAGAAAGTCCAAGACAATTACAACCAGTACTGGTCCTTCTTCCGCCGCCCCAAAGAAATTGAAAATACCCAAAATGTCCCCGCCTTCGTCGATACTTTCTACAACCTGGTCACCGACATCTATGACTAGGGTTGGGGCCAGTCCTTCCATTTCTCCCCTCACATCCCCGGAAAATCCCACCGCAACGCCACCCGAATCCACGAAGAAATGGCCGTCGCTTTCCTCAATGTCAAGCCCGGTGACAAAATCCTCGACGCCAGATGCGGCGTCGGTGGTCCGATGCATGCCATAGCCGCTCACTCCGGCGCTAACGTCGTCGGAATCACAATTAACGAGTATCAGGTAAAGCGGGCAAAATCCCACAACCAAAAAGCCGGGTTGGACGGCCAATGCGATGTCGTGTGCGGCAATTTCTTGCAGATGCCGTTTGACGACAACAGTTTCTACGGGGCGTACTCGATTGAAGCTACCTGCCACGCGCCAAAGCTCGAAGAGGTGTACGCCGAGATCTACAGAGTGTTGAAGCCGGGCACACTGTACGTATCGTACAAATGGGTAACAACTGAACTGTACCGGAAGGTTGGTTTGTGTATGAAGATTGTATGATCTAAACCCTAGTTTTAATTTGGGGAAGAAGACAATGAGAACATCGATCACAGCCGGGGTGTTAAGTGGGACAAATTGGAACGTAGAGTGTTTGTACGCACAAATTTCAAATTAGGGTGCAAAGTGGGATTTGGTGGATACTTTGGTGGGTTTTTTATATTTTGGCCAATAAACAAATATGTCAATTGTATTTGATACTTTTAAAATTTATATAATCGCTAAATTCTCATAATATATATATATATATATATATATATATAACTTAGGGGGTAAGGCGGTGGTACAGGCAGTTTGTGCACACCTCAATCAGTTCACACCGAGCAAATGCAGTCCATCCACGCAATATCTATAGAATTTTGAGGGAAAAAAAATCCTCATGGACTAAGAGTTAAGCAGATTCATGATTCTGAGAAATAAAAGTATTCCTAAAAAAAGACTTCCACCACTTACGATGGTGTTCGGGGATGTTTTAATTCTCTTCATATTTAACCCCTTAATCAAAATATATTGGATACTCTCTCCGTTTCAGGTAAAGAGTCCACTATATTATTTTAAGATGTTTCACTTAAAGAGTCTACTTTCAAAAATTTATGTTTACAATCTTCATAATTATTCATCTTTACCCGCCACTTGTGTTGTAATCATCTTGGTTGTGCTTAAGTATGTTTGTAATTATGACAAAATTTAATGATACTAATATATCCCTTAATAGTTAAACTTTTCAAACATAGACTCTTTGGGTGGAACGGAGAGAGTATATCATATCGATCACCAAACTCACACATGAACATTATTTTATAATCATAATCAATAACACAGCTTTCAATATAGCTGCAATTAGGTAGTAATTGTAGATAATAATAATAATATAACGCCAAATATTATTACTCAAACTGGTTTTCTTCGTACATAATTATTATGAGGTACTAAGACAAGGAAGACGTACAAATTGACAGTTGCCCATACATTCTCTATGACTACCGAAACAAACTTTTTCGTTGGGGCAACAACAATATTCTTCCTTCCCAGGCTCCTTTAGGCATATTTCTCGCTTTGAAATAGGCATACCTTCTTCAAGTCCATTTCTTTCAATCCTGCCTATAAGAGTAAATTTAATAAAAAAATAATTAGGATAATAACAATATATATATATATATATATATATATATATATATACACACACACACAGAGAAAGTCATAAACTTACATTCACATGAAGTTAAAAGGATGAGGAAGATAACGCAGTAGAGTAAAGCTAGGTGATTTGAGATGGATTTCATTGTGTGAAATGGTTGTTAATGAATTTGAGGAAAAATTAGTATAGGAAGTTGGGTTTATATACCCATTGAACCTTTGAAAATTTCGCTAACTCCATAAATCTTACATGCAAATTTAAGAATTTTTATAAATTGTAATTGCCTAGATCTGTATTATTGGATAGAGATGAAAAGCAATTAGATTGATTAAATATTTAATATAGTCAATTAAAGCATTTTAATTATTGACATTTAATCTGGTATTAACTAGTATCCCTAAATTGCCAACTAGTAGAGAAAAGTCGAGGACTTTTATCTCAATAGTCCGTGTAATTAATAAAAAAATAATTAGGATAATAACAATATATATATATATATATATATATATATATATATATATATATATACACAGAGAAAGTCATAAACTTACATTCACATGAAGTTAAAAGGATGAGGAAGATAACGCAGTAGAGTAGAGCTAGGTGATTTGAGATGGATTTCATTGTGTGAAATGGTATTTAATGAATTTGAGGAAGAATTAGTATAGGAAGTTAGGTTTATATGCCCATTGAACCTTTGCAAATTTTGGTAACTCCATAAATCTTACAAGCAAATTTAGGAATTCTCATAAATTGTTATCCCTAACAAATGATCTGTACAATTGGGCATATTGTGTGTTAGTCAATGGAAAGCAAATTTCTCTAACTCCATAAATCTTAAAAGCAAATATAGGAATTTCATAATATCTAATCACCTATATCTGTATTATGGGTATATATGGAAAGCAATTAGTTTGATTAAAATATTTAATATATATCAATTAAAGCATTTAAACTGGTATTAACTAATTATAGTCCCTAAAGTTGCCCTTATATAAAGCCCTCATAAAATACCTTATGACAAATATTACTTTTTTGTTCATGCATATACTTTTCAACATTAAAAATAAACATTTTAGCATTTTTAATGATCATTAATTAAGGTCCTTCATTCCGTACAACTGTTAAATGAAAAACAAGACCCAATTGACATATTGAGTTTGTTTGATTAGTTTTTAAAATTTGTGATAAGGGATTAATTTGAAGTAACTTAATTACTCAGACAATCAATGCAAAGATCAAATATGATTTGGGCTAAAGTTCTTTTGATAGATTTGAGAAAAAGCATCATCTATGGAATTCATTTAACTACAATTGTATTCTTAGATGCAATCTGTTTTTACTCACTCAATCAAAGCAACATCTATAGATTTAACATAGAAGCTTTGTTCATCTTAACTTTAAGGGGATTTCTAATCTATTCACAAATAACTAATCTATTCATCATCATCATCATAATAATAATAATAATCATAATAATAATAATAATAATAATAATAATAATAATAATAATAATAATAATAATAATAATAACAATAATAATAATAACAATAATAATAATAACAATAATAATAATAACAATAATAATAATAACAATAATAACAATAATAATAATAACAATAATAATAACAACAATAATAATAATAAGAATAATAATAATAAGAATAATAATAATAATAATAACAATAACAATAATAACAATAACAATAATAACAATAACAACAATAACAATAACAACAATAACAATAACAACAATAACAACAATAACAATAACAACAATAACAATAACAACAATAACAATAACAACAATAACAATAACAACAATAACAATAATAATAATAATAATAACAATAATAATAATAACAATAATAATAATAATAATAATAATAATAATAATAATAATAATAATAATAATAATAATAATAATAATAATAATAATAATAATAATAATAATAATAATAACAATAATAACAATAATAACAATAATAATAATAATAACAATAATAATAATAATAACAATAATAATAATAATAATAACAATAATAATAATAATAATAACAATAATAATAACAATAATAATAATAATAATAACAATAATAATAATAATAACAATAATAATAATAATAAATAATAATAATAATAATAACAATAATAATAATAATAATAACAATAATAATAACAATAATAATAATAATAATAACAATAATAATAATAATAACAATAATAATAACAACAACAAGTAACAACAACAACAATAATAATAATAATAATAATAATAATAATAATAATAATAATAATAATAATAATAATAATAATAATAATAATAATAATAATAATAATAATAATAATAATAGTAATAACAATAATAATAATAACAATAATAATAATAACAATAATAATAATAATAATACTAATAATAATAATTATTATTATTATTATAAATATTAATAATAATAATAATAATATTAATAATTTAATAATAATAATAATAAAATAATATTAATATTAATAATTAAAAAAAATAATAATAATGATAATAATAATAAGAATAATAATAATAATGATAATAGTAATAATGATAATAATAATAATAATAATAATAATAATAGTAATAATGATAATAATAATAATAATAATAATAATAATAATAATAATAATAATAATAATAATAATAATAATAATAATAATAATAATAATTGTCACGACCCGACCCGAGATCCTATGTGGAACCTCGTCCAGTTCGTGAGACGAGAACACAAAAATGCATATATAAAAATTCTTTTCATCCAAAAACTTGTAATGCAAGTGTATGATTTTTAAAGACAAAACAAAACTTCACGGCAAAATAACAAACCGGAATAAAACAGATTAATTAGCTAGCCATTAAACCAAGGAGCTAGGGAGCTAGGGATAACATACATTCGTAACAGAGTGCCGGAATAAGAGTTAACAGAAGAATATACAAGGCCTGACAACCATGTTAGTACCACAAAAGAATATTACATAAGTATCAAATATAAGACATCTACCAACTATACATTGTTTATATAACATGTACACCATCGACCTCACCAAAAGAAAATATAGAGGCTCCAGGAGCAACTACCCAAAAGAATGCCTGACAACTCACCGATGACGATGTAAGGTCGCTAAGGATTTCTCGCCGGATCGGGATCTAAGGAAAACAAATAAACAATGGACGGGGTGAGTTTAAAACTCAATAAGCTACTAATACAACAATATGACATGCGAGATGTGAACATTAATAAGAATCATGCATAACAATATTTGTCACAACAGGATAAACCTCGAAGCATCGTAGATAACAAGCATCTCATAGCAACACATATCACATAACATGCCTCACACGTAGGAGTGATATGTAAACACATATAAAAGGATACCGTCGAGGTACACCTCCGACATACACACTTCCAACCAACCAACCAATAATACCAAAGTAAAAACCGTTGATGCCGTTCTCGATCATCGAACTCATAACCAAGTATCATAGTGAACCGTTTTTCGTATTCACGTCGACATGAAGACTCGGTCCCCACGACCCGAGAAATAATCACTGCATAGCTTACCAAGGTCGTGTTTATTCCGTACAACACTTAGCGCTATAACCCTTACCGTGGCCAACGGTAGGGCAAGGCCCAGTGTATTGGCCTTCGGCTATTACGTAGCCCCGGCTCACGTAATAACCAAGCGTCAATACACCTCCAACAAATATGTCATGGACTTAACGAATGCTCAAGTAAATGTTTACTCGACACATTATAACCAATCAACCAAATGTTCAAGTAGATGTTTACCTAACATTTATAATAAACAAGTCATACTCCAGAGTAGGGAGTATAACGACCATAACAACAACATGTTCATGTATGCTAAGTGATTCTACTACACATAGCCATTGAAACACCAACACCAAAGATTAACACAATACTAATAAATGTGTATCGCGTAACCAATCACCCAACGGGTCTCTCGAGTATCCAAAGAGCTCACAAAACACACACGTGGTCACTTTCATTATCAAACCCTAACCGACTACGTTAGAGTCATTTTAGGTTACTAGTGATGTCAAGTTACGAAAGTGGTCTTGCACTTTAAACCTAGCACATTAACGCCCAAATTCGAGTTCCCAACATCATATAACAAGCCACAACATTTTTTTGCAATTAAAGTAGGCACTTTAAACATGCAAAATCCACAAAACATACATAATTATTTATACCCATATTGTATTCACATTTTTTACTTAGATTCAACATGCAACAACATACATTTGCTACTTGGATACTAACAATTGTAGGATTAACATCAAGAGTCCAGCAAATCATATAAAAATTTCAAATTTAGCATACTTTGCTGAACAAGTGGGTTTTCCAAAAAAACTCACCGCGGGTGGATCTAAAGAAGAGATGTGACTGCTCCGGTCACGATGAATATTATTCGGATTACTATCTGAGAACGGATAGCGAACCCGATTCCGTGTCATCACCTCGTCGACTTGTTCGTCATCAACACCCACGTTGACAGGAATCTCATTTTCTAAGTCCGAATTGTTGGCCATTATCACTACAAATAATTTTGGGGCGATAAACCTCGAAAAATTTGAGTGATTTCGGAAGAAATTTGGAAGAAATCGGAGAAGAAATGAAGAGTTGAGAGAGAAAGAAGAACGTTGTTGTATTTTATATAAATTTGCTTGTATCCATAACCTAAGTCTAAGTCAAGGTGACTAATGGGCCTGCGTGTCTGTTAGAGTGGCAACTTATACTTAGACATCGCTTGAATAGCTTAGGATTACTTATTGTAATTAGCTCAGTCTTCAGAAGATATATAGCCTGTTGTATATCAGCCATGTTCAAATCAGCTATTTTCAAGTCATCAGCCAAGTTCATATCAGCAAAGTCTATCAAGTCAATCGAACAAGTTAATTTGTTTCAGTCAAGCTTCATCAGCAGAGTTGAAGCCCTAAGGATCATCCGATCTAGACTTGTCTGAAGATATGCCTTTAGCTATCAGAAAAGTCATTCATTGACTTTGATACAACGATAACCTGCAAACTTCATTTAATGACTCTTTCCTTATTAGGCATTCATCTCAGAAAAAGGACATGCTGCCTGCATCAACTATCTACCTATTTTTGGCAAAATGACAGAATTTAGACTGAACCTGGCAGAACTACCTATCAGATCTCAACAGCAAGTTTAGAGCATTTAATGCATTTAAATTTGAATTCTTCAAGGCTGAAGATCTCTAACGGCTACAAAGGCTTCCCTAAGTATAAATAGAAGACTCTATTGAAGCATTGAAGAACTCTCTCTGGATCAATAGCTCTGAATTTACAACTTTGAATTCTTCATCTTCTTCATGCTAGTTCATTAAAAGCTTCAAAGTCAAATCTATAAAAACATTCTTTGAAGAGCTCCAATCTGAGACGATTGGTCTTTATAGCTCTTCATTGATTGCAATCTTAAGTATTCAAAGCAGACGAGGATTATATCGTTGTAGATATTAATTCTCCCGCAAACACTTGGTCAACTAATTTTTATACACGATCTATTAGTGATCTATCTTGTAAAGATTCTAGTGAAAAATATAGTACACGATTTTCAAATCCAAAGTTGACCACTTTGGTTGTGGACGTAGCATTTATTTATAAGTGTGAACCATATTAAATCTCTTGTCTATCCATTTTCTGTGCTTGTGATTTGCTATTAGTTATTCATTTTCAGAATTCCAACAACTTTCAGAATAACTGATCTTGTCCTATCAAGATGATCAGCCATCTTGAACTTGTCCTATACTTTACTCAATTCCGCTGCAAAATTCTTTCTAAACTTAAGTGAAGTAAATTTTTCAAACAATTTTTAAAATTGGACATAGGGTATTCAACCCCCCCCTTCTAGCCTATTTGAGCACCTTAAGACCTAACAAACGGCAGTAGCTATGCTGCTGCTGCTGCCGTTTTCTTCTTAAAAAGAAAAGGGATTTTCCCTTTTTCCTCCAAGTTTTATCATTTTGTAATTTGCACCCCCAAGTCCTTCTAACGACAACTTAACGTCCAACTAACGGTCATTAACCGGACGCCCTAACGGAAGTCCACCATCAACATATTTTCAAGAGCAATCCCCAGCGGAGCTACTCCCAACGGCCCTGCCGTCCAATCCATCATCTCGAGCAGAATCCCCATGGGAATCTACACAATATATCTCAGCAGAAGCATTACCAATGGTCGTGCGCATCATCCCCAACAAATTGTCCCCTGGACACCACACAGATTTGCAGTGCATTCACACACGTTTGCACACCTAGTTACCCCGGTCATTTCCCCCACAGGTTCGAGCCTAAGGCATATGGAAATCAACCGCTCAACGGCCCTGCCGTTCAACACAGCTCAGAATCCGTCCCCCGGACGGCACACAAAAATAGTATCTTTACTTTATGTCAATTTATAACTTATCCTAAACTGCAATTTGCCTCATTTTGCATTGGTACAGCTTTCTTTTGGTCATTTCGCAACGGGTAGAAACCTGGGGTCTAGAAGTGAACCATCCACACACTGTATTTAACAAATCAAATTTCTTCCCTGAAAAAAATTTAAACTACGTTTTGACCTGATTCTCTTTATAGAGATACGTAGGCAGTCTCCTCTAGAGATCTGGTCACCACAGGGCAAACCTTATCGCCCATCCCCAGAAAATTCCAAAAATCAAATTTCTTCCCTAAAGAAATTTGAACTACGTTTTGACCTGATTCTCTTTATAGAGATACGTAGGCAGTCTCCCCTGGAGATACGGTCGTTTTTTGACACATACACACACATATACACATGGTCGTACAAACTCCGATGCAGAGTTTGACCATCCAATTGCTAGTACGAAGCTAGATGTCTATCTTTTTCGATGACGCTCGCTTACTTCTAAGCAAACGTAGTTGAGGGGCTCTGTAGACACCCAGAATTCGTACACCTACATTATACGAATTGTCCAATAAATAACTGTTTATTTACAAACGGACTAACACATATTTCCATGATCATTTCAGGAAACAACATACATAAACGAACTGTCAACGTCCAACAAATACAACAACTTCGGTTAGATCAACATCAAGGGTCAAACTCGAAGATACAACAGGACTAACGACATCCGACACACAAACAAACCTTCTGCTGGATCAACATCAAGGGTCTAAACTGAAGATACACAACTTAGAAGGGCCAAAGTACAAGACAAAAAGCCTGAAAAAAAGTCAAAAACAGGGTTTGGTGCCCTGAAGACATTTCTGGTGCGCTGATACACCCAAACAGGGTTTGGTGCGCGGCGCACCAAACCTGCAATTACCCTAGAAGTCAAGCTGCCTGGCTGCTGAAGGCTTTGAAAGCTAAAGGAACCTTCCTCCAAACTTGGCCCTGAGAGTTTCATCTCCTAGGCTTCCCCTATAAATAGAGCTCTCAGCTCTCCCTCACAACATGATCAATTCTCTCCCTGAGAACCAACACACTGAACATACACTCACATACACAACTCTCTCTCTCTATCAAGCCTCTTTTTAAGGAAGAAAAGAGAGAAAGAAAAGAGAAAAGGGTATTGACTCTATCTCAACACACACAAAACGTAAGTCTTCCTTTCCTCGATTGGTAGCAGTGAAAGCACAACGGTCAGGCTACGAGCTAGCTTGATCCGGTATAATACAATGGCATAGAACGTGGCCCGATTTCTGTAGAACGACAGAAGGTAAAAACCCTTCAGTTCTTTAGTTTATTTAATATGTAAATACATTTCTTGAATATGTATGTAATTATTGTAATACATTTTTCAAATATTAAATACATGTAAAGTATATTTTGTAAATAAACGAACTTGCGATAATTAAATACGAGCATGCAAACGTGTAGAGATCGAAAGGACGAATTGGATGCGTAAAACCTTACCAAATCGTAACTTGGCCCCCGAACCCATAATCTAAAGTTTTTCTCCCGTTTACTTTATAAACGAGAGTGACGACTTTGTTTTCAAAGATAAACGTGTTTTTCATGTTTATGAAACCATAAAATCAAATAGAGGAAAACCACAAGACAAGAGCGAAAAAGGCCCGAAGGGACCGAGATTTCTCCAAAAGTTGGATCCGGGGAGCTCACACTAGGTTTTTAAGAAAGTTTTTAAAGAGGCATGAACATCACGTCGTAATGTCTTAGGGGGAGTGTTGTAATTATCTAAAGTGTGGACATTATTTAGGTTCTTGAACCTTGTAGGTTCTTGAACTTAGGAAATATCATTCACTAGATTCATGAACATTGAGAGACTTATCATTTGTTAAAGTCTTTTTGATTCTCTTATGTAACTCTATATATTGAAAGATTGAATGAACGAAAATTCTCTCTATTCTCTTTGTGTTCATTCTTCTCTATATTGTGGTTCTACATCAATTGTTTTACAACAGGAATCCTATATTCTCCCTCTTTTCTTTCTTCCTAATTTTCTCGCTTCAAATCCCCCTCCCCCACCCAACAAAGAATCATAGATATCCACAAAATGGTCAAAATCATTTTAAAAAATGACTAAAGCCCTTTCAAACACCTTGCTATTAAGAGGAAAAAAATATAAAAAAGATTATAATTTAGGCAAATAATATTATGAGCTCGAACTTATATTACAAATTTTAGTGTTAGTGTCGTAGGATTGTTTTAATACAAATCTCGATACCCGAAATATTATTAAGTTGGTGATGGTTTGGAATGTCCATGTTATCATTATTATTATGCTTTACGAAGTTATCCCTTTGGAAAACCACTTTTGACAATCCTCTTTCAAAGTTGTTTGTGAATAGATTAGAAATCCCCTTAAAGTTAAGATGAACAAAGCTTCTATGTTAAATCTATAGATGTTGCTTTGATTGAGTGAGTAAAAACAGATTGCATCTAAGAATACAATTGTAGTTAAATGAATTCCATAGATGATGCTTTTTCTCAAATCTATCAAAAGAACTTTAGCCCAAATCATATTTGATCTTTGCATTGATTGTCTGAGTAATTAAGTTACTTCAAATTAATCCCTTATCACAAATTTTAAAAACTAATCAAACAAACTCAATATGTCAATTGGGTCTTGTTTTTCATTTAACAGTTGTACGGAATGAAGGACCTTAATTAATGATCATTAAAAATGCTAAAATGTTTATTTTTAATGTTGAAAAGTATATGCATGAACAAAAAAAGTAATATTTGTCATAAGGTATTTTATGAGGGCTTTATATAAGGGCAACTTTAGGGACTATAATTAGTTAATACCAGTTTAAATGCTTTAATTGATATATATTAAATATTTTAATCAAACTAATTGCTTTCCATATATACCCATAATACAGATATAGGTGATTAGATATTATGAAATTCCTATATTTGCTTTTAAGATTTATGGAGTTAGAGAAATTTGCTTTCCATTGACTAACACACAATATGCCCAATTGTACAGATCATTTGTTAGGGATAACAATTTATGAGAATTCCTAAATTTGCTTGTAAGATTTATGGAGTTACCAAAATTTGCAAAGGTTCAATGGGCATATAAACCTAACTTCCTATACTAATTCTTCCTCAAATTCATTAAATACCATTTCACACAATGAAATCCATCTCAAATCACCTAGCTCTACTCTACTGCGTTATCTTCCTCATCCTTTTAACTTCATGTGAATGTAAGTTTATGACTTTCTCTGTGTATATATATATATATATATATATATATATATATATATATATATATTGTTATTATCCTAATTATTTTTTATTAATTACACGGACTATTGAGATAAAAGTCCTCGACTTTTCTCTACTAGTTGGCAATTTAGGGATACTAGTTAATACCAGATTAAATGTCAATAATTAAAATGCTTTAATTGACTATATTAAATATTTAATCAATCTAATTGCTTTTCATCTCTATCCAATAATACAGATCTAGGCAATTACAATTTATAAAAATTCTTAAATTTGCATGTAAGATTTATGGAGTTAGCGAAATTTTCAAAGGTTCAATGGGTATATAAACCCAACTTCCTATACTAATTTTTCCTCAAATTCATTAACAACCATTTACACAATGAAATCCATCTCAAATCACCTAGCTTTACTCTACTGCGTTATCTTCCTCATCCTTTTAACTTCATGTGAATGTAAGTTTATGACTTTCTCTCTCTGTGTGTGTGTGTGTATATATATATATATATATATATATATATATATATATATATATTGTTATTATCCTAATTATTTTTTTATTAAATTTACTCTTATAGGCAGGATTGAAAGAAATGGACTTGAAGAAGGTATGCCTATTTCAAAGCGAGAAATATGCCTAAAGGAGCCTGGGAAGGAAGAATATTGTTGTTGCCCCAACGAAAAAGTTTGTTTCGGTAGTCATAGAGAATGTATGGGCAACTGTCAATTTGTACGTCTTCCTTGTCTTAGTACCTCATAATAATTATGTATGAAAGAAAACCAGTTTGAGTAATAATATTTTGGCGTTATCTTATTATTATTATCTACAATTGCAACCTAACTGCAGCTATATTGAAAGTTATGATATTGATTACAATTATAAAATAATGTTGATTACAATATATTTAGATTAAGGGGTTAAGTATGAAGAGAATTAACAGCCCTATGTGGTGGCAGTCTTTCCTTAGGAATACTTTTATTCCTCGGAATCCTGAGGAATGAAATCCTTGAAATTCCATAGATATTGCGTGGATGGACTGCATTTGCTCGGTTCAGATATGTGAATTTATCAAGGTGCACACAAGCTGCCTGTATCACCGCCTTACCCCTAAATTTTTAAAAAAGAAATTGTATTATGAGAATTTAGCAATTATATAAATTTTAAAAGTATCGAATACAGTTGACATATTTGTTTTTTATTAGTATAGCAATATGAGGTAGCTTAGATGAGCTCTAAAACCCCAATGCTAATTTCAAAGAGTTTTGAATTTCTTTTGTAGATGAAAATCAATGTTACAATTTAATTGGTCCTAATTACATTAACTTTAATTTCACTAATATATTTTCTCTTAAATTTTCTTAATTTTCATAATTTGGCACTCCTACATCTCATATTAATAGATTTCTTACTATTTAATATCTAACCTTTAAAAATAAAATAAAATTTTCTTTTAACAAGAGAAAAAGAAAGGAGTTGCTATTGCCACCCTCAAATCTATGAGTACACCCCCCTTCCCTTAAATTTTCAGCCTCCGTAAATACTAAATTCACCCCCCCTAATTCACTTCCACCAAAATAAAAGAACCCTACCCATTTCTCTCTACCACCCTTCTGCGCCGTCCCCTACCCCTTTCTCTATGCTCTCTCTTTCTTTCCCTCCCCTCTGCCTCCCTTCTTCCTCTTTCATTCCCTCTTTATATATTTTTTCTTCCCTCCCTCCCATCCTCCTGCCTTCTTCCTCCTCCCTACCACCTGCCTTCTTCCCCCTCTCCTTCCCTCTTTATGTTTTTTTTTCTTCCCTCCCTCCATAAAGGGGAAATCATGCCCAAACATTTTTGGGTGAGTATGGTAGTAGAAAATTGTTCTATTTAATCGAACACTTATAGTGGTGTTTGACACTCCTAACCGAAAATCTATAGTGGTGTTCGGTACCAACTACTAAACAATTTTAGCTGTATTTGGTAGGGAGTTGTCGAATAGTTTAAAATATTTTTTTTAAAACCTAAAAAATAAAGAATACATTAGAACATTTAGGTCAAAATTTATAATGACATTTTTACAGGGCCAGTTCTGACATTTTGGGGGCCCTGTGTTAAATTTAAAATTAGACCTAAAATTAATAAAAGATAATTAGCAAAAAATAAAAATATGTTACATATTTTATAATATTATTATATTAAAACTATTTTCCTACAAATGAAGTACCAAAATCCCTAAACTCCAAACTAGTATCAAAATTTTCTTATGTAAGTATTTTTCTAAATTTCTTTAAGCAAAATTTTCAAACAAAGCGAGTCCTATTATTTAATATTAAAAGTTAAAACAATAAGATTTGAATCATACCGAAATTCCTGAACTCCAAACTAGTATCAAAATTTTCTTTTGTAAGTATTTTTCTAAATTTCTTTAAGAAAAATTTTCAAACAAAGTGAGTCCTATTATTTAAAATTAAAAGTAAAAACAATGAGATTTGAGATTTGAACCATAAACCTAAGGAAAGCAAAAAAATATTAATTGGGACAATCCTCCACTATACTACCAAGTTAATGCTGATAAATTTTAGAAAAATATTACTAAAATAAGCTATAACTTTCCACAAAATGAGACCACTTAAATTTGGGGCCCTATTCAAAAGCTCACTTTGAACTTGCCCTGGGCCGGGCCTACATTTTTGCATTATAGGAGGGGTGTACCTGTTGGTTTAGGGGTGGCAATAATAACGCCCGAAAAAGAAATGGCTTTTATGATTTAGCATACACACATACTGTTTTAATGTCACTGTTGCAACGATTTCAATATTTCTATTCTCATATATATATTCATGAGTTGTTTTTTATTTTCTACTCCCTCCGTTTCAGGTAAAGAGTTCACTATACTAGTTTGGGATCTTACACAAAAAGAGTTCACTTAAATAAAATTATGCTTACATTTCCATAAAACTTTCATCTTTACCCTTCACATATGGTACAAACATATTAAACTCTGCTAACATATTTTTGTAATAATGATTAATTCTAATTATATTTATATATCACTTAATTATTAAACTTTTCAACCGTGAACTCTTGGGTAAAGCGGATGGAGCATCTCCAATTCAACTAACGTATTATCTTCTTAACATTGTTAGTAAATTTGCGTATCGTATTTATATAACATATGTACATACAAATAATTGAAAAAAACTCTCGTTTACCGTACTCAAATCAAACTTCATTAAAAATATTTATGTACTCAAATCAAACTTAATTAAAAATATTTATACTATTGAGTTGAATTGTATAATATGTATACAAAACTTTAAATGTATTGTACTTTACGTATAAAACTCGGTACATACAAAATTTTGATATACTTTTATTATTTCATTTATTCAATATATATTGTTAATCTTTTTTTAATTGATCAAATAAGATATTTAAAATAAAAAAATGGATTATGAAGTTTAAAAATAATTTGTTTTTATTACTCATACTGAAAAATCACTTCTCCTTTAATGACAAGTTTCCATCTAATTTCTCAATAAATATCACACTTGTTTTATCTGGTTTTCCCTAGCTCATTAGAGTTTTAGGGCTTGTTTGGTAGTTGGACAAGGATAAGGAGTATTATTAATCCTGGTGCTATTAACGTCCTTGCTATTAATCCTCACATATAAATCGGGGGTAATTTTGGATTTAAAAATGTTAGTCACATGTTTTTTTTTAATGAGGGCACTAATAATACCACCCTCAACCTTGGTATTATTAGCGAGAGGATAAGGACTTTATCCGGATAGCTCGTGCTATTAGTCCCTGCCGCCTATTGCGTATCAAACATCCGACTATTCGGTTTATTAATCATATCCGGTCTTAATCCTGGCTACCTATTGTTTTGATTATTCGATGTGTTCTCTTATAAATAATAGCATCAGACCCGGTACAAGGTACGCACAATTATACTCCCTCCGTCCCTAAATTATTGTCTTCCTTTCCTTTTTTGTCCGTCCCAAAATAATTGTCTTCTTTGAAAACTTTCTTTTTAGGACATCAATTTTACCATTTTACCCTTACTTCTTCCCCTACTTTAATTATGGGTCACATACACATGGGCATTAAAGAAAATTACACAATATATCAATATTAATAATCAAGTCAATTTTTTTTTTAATCCGTGTATCGGGTCAAACAAAACAATAACTAAGGGACGGATGGAGTACTCTTTTTGCATCATCCATTAGCATTATTCAATCTCTGATATACAGTGTTAATTCTCACGCTGGGGGGTCTTTGCAGAGCACCCCTTGCACAGTGATTGTGATTGTTTATTCTTATTCACAGATAAATTGCCAGATATCCTATCGATATACCCGTAAAGACTTATAATCTTTAGGGGAAATACAAGCGAATAGGTGACAACCCGAAATTGAGATCCCGTATGTAACTTAGTGCAAAACCAATATATAGCACATTTTTTAAAAAATGAACAAAATGAGATGCTTGAATAATATGTTGAGGATCAGAATTATAGCAAACACATTTACCAGCTTGAATACTAATGATAGATATAGAAATTATAGTGTACTGATTATGAATGACTTTTGGGATAAGCTTTACAGAGATAGTAGCGATAATAGTATGGTAAATATAGATGAAAAGTATAATCAAAAAGTGATGATATTATTGAATGAGTTCAAGAGGGATAAAGTGAGATTTCATAATAGTGTACACGTTTTCGAGAATCAATTAAAGCATTTACAGAAGAAGATTGAAGATCTAACTAGTCAATTCGATGAATATAGTATATTTCATGAAACTCCTAACTTAATAAAACTATTAATAGGAAAGGATCTTATATGCGCTAAACCTTTTCTATATAAAAACGTACCAAAAATACACCTACACAAAATAAAAGCGAGATAAGACTATAGATTATTAAAAAAAATCATGTTTTAAAAGTGTAAAGACTGACAACCTTTAGGGAAAATATAACCGAATAGGTGACAACCCGAAATTGAGATCCCGTATGTAACTTAGTGCAAAACCAATATATAGCACATTTTTTTTTAAAATGAACAAAATGAGATGTTTGAATAATATGTTGAGGATCAGAATTATAGCAAACACATTTACCAACTTGAATACTAATGTTAGATATAGAAATTAGGCCAAATTACAATTTTCCCCCCAAAGTATCCACCAAATCTCAGTTTGCTACTCATATTCTATTTTGTCCCATTACCATATCTAATGTTGTCATTTATCCCAGTTTGACCCCCGGGACGGACGGACGTTAAAAAAATTATCGGAAGTTGGTCATGTGCATGTCACATGATAAGTAAAATCGAAAAGTTACTATATTGCCCCCAATAGTTGTATTTGGTTAAAAAAATTATTATTTCTTAATTAAAGATTTCTTTCTTTCTTTTCAAACGCACCTTCAAAAAAGGCCGATCACGACTAGGGAACAAATCAATGAAACTCTCCTTCAAAAGTAAGGATACCTGTGGCTCATGAGAAGAACTGTTAGATCAATGGAAAGATGGTGCTGCCAATAAGTATTAATCTACAAGTTATTGATGAAGCCGAGATTGACCCCATGTTCAAATGCTTGGCAGTATTAATTCTTTATTTAAAAAAATAATTGTAGAAAAAGATTTCACAGATTAAATTTTTTTTACAAATGTGGATAAGAAATTCACCATTACAACCAAAATGAAAAAAGACACCACCAAAAGGAAAACCAAAACAGGTAAGAATCAACAATACCCCAATGTTCCGACAGAAGGAATAAACTCTCAAACCTTGAACCAAGACTCCCAAATACTACCAGTAAGACAACCATCTAGAAAAAAAAAAACTGGACTCTTGAAGTTGATGACGACGACCTCCAAGGTCTCAATTTGAAGTCCCACCTGAGCCTAGTCCAAAGCAATCTACTGAAACCACTCGTTACCGCCGTCGATGATGGTGTCGCTGGGCTCCATGTGGTCGGCGAGGGCGGCGATGGTCTGGTCGATGGGAGCGCCGGCTTTGACTAGAATGATGACGGATCTAGGCTTTTTTATGGAGAGGACGAAGTCGCGAGGGGTGTAGTGACCGGTCAAGGGGAGTTGACTCTCGCGGTGGGCGGTTGTAGACGGAGATGGGGAATCCTTTTTCGGCGACGTTGAGGGCTAAGTTTTGGCCCATTACGACAAAGCCAGCTAAGCCGATGCGTGAAACAGCCGTGCATCCCCCCTCTCCAAACGCCGGCGACCCCTTCCCCATTCAAGCCACCTCCATCTCCAGTCAGAACAACCCACCTTCGAGTAGGCGAGTCCAAACGTCGGCGACCCTTTCCCTATTCGCGCGTGCTCTCTCTCTCTCTCTCTCTGTTTTTGGGCAGTGGTGTCAAAGATTCTCGGAAATGGTGATGATGAGAAATGGGTTTTTTGGTGGTTTGAGATTTGGTGATGAGAGTGAAGGTGGGAAATGGGGGGTTTTTTGGTGGTTTGAGATTTGGCCTAGCGATTTCATGATTTTTTTCCTTTTTTATTTTGAAATGGATAAAGACCAAATTGCCCCCGCACGTGAAAACCACGTGGGACTTAACGATATATTTCTAACGTCCATCCAACCCAGGGGTGAAAATGGGACAAATGGTAACATTGGATACTGAAATGGGACAAAATGAAATATGGGTAGCAAACTAAGATTTGGTGGATACTTTGGGGGAAAAATTGTAATTTGGCCTAGAAAAGGAGTGTCATGATTACACTTAAAGTGTAGTCATTAGTTTCGGGGGTTATGGTTTTCTTTTCCTAAACCCTTAAAACGGAAAAAATAAATAAAAAATAAAAAAAAAAAAAAAAAACCCATTGGGAAAAAGAGGAGGAGCACGGCTAGGGACCACAGTCTCTCTTGTTCTATTTGGTGTTATGTTCTTGATTGGTTAATCCTTGTGATAAAATGAACAAATCCTAGGCTAATTAAGATAGCAGTTGAAGTGCACACAAACTTGTGTGCAAAATTAGGTTCGTGTTCTGTGATCGTTTTATCTACGAAGAAAATTGCTGGTACTTGAAATTGCACGAGTAAGGGGCTAGATTTTCTCTACGGCAAGTCTGTTAACAGGTGACTCGATCTGATAAGTTTCTCAATTACTCTTTATTTTATGTTGTTAATTTATAATTCATGTTAGAAATTGTCTATGATTATTGACTGAATTTATCGCTTTAGTATGAACATAATTATTATGCCCGATTGATTATTTAATTATTTCGTAAGTTAAATAATCTGCTCGATGTATAGTTGATATTTCCAACGGTTAGCAAATTTTGCAAAGGTTCAATGGCATTTAAACCCAACTTCAATACTAATTCTTCCTCAAAATTGTGTCTTCATTAACAACACTAGTTATAGAGCCCGTGCAATGCACGGGCGCAATTTAACTTTTGTGTTTAATTGATACTTTTCAAAAATAATTTTGAAAAAAATTATCTTTACTGAATATAGAAGTTTGTTGACTTAATGACGGACAAAAGTTAAGTTGTCAATATATGCAAATTGGTAGTAGTTTATTGTAATATTTTCGTTTCAAAATAAGTATTTTTTATTGGTGGTCAATACATGTATTTTTTATTTTATACATTTTTTAATTTTTTAAGTATCCTTTAATGATATCATATTATTTTCTTTCATCTCTTTTTTTCATCTTGCACTTAGTAAAGATATGTTAGACAAATATTTGAAGAAAATTATAAAATTAAAAATAAAATATTTACTTTAGAACATATTGAAGAAATATAACATTTTTCTAAACAAATGAGAATTGTTTAAAGATTGAATATAATTATATTTTTTGAATTAATTTTTGGAGATCATTCAAAGATTAAATTGTTTATTAAATTATTATAATCGATTTTAATTAACAATTCTTTTTCAATTGATAATAAAGCTAGTTCACACAATCTTTATTGAGACATTGTCGACTTTAGATACGATTTTCTTAATTTTAGTTTTGAAAAACCTCTTTCCGCCGAAACAACTGTTATGAAAATTGTTAACATTATTCTATAAGCGATACACATATTTAGAAAATAATGAATCCTTATTATATAATTAACTATGTCAATTGGTTTATCATTTTTCACTTCTATAATTTCTCTTAAAACTTTTAGTTTTGTAAATATATCTAATCCATCAATATCAAAGTTGTCATTATATTTTAATGAAAGTTCAAAGTTAAGATATTTTTATTTTCATTTTCATTATCCAATAACCTTAATTTCTCAATGCTAAATAGAAAACCAAAAATATGTTGATAAATTTTAAATTGTTCAAATCTGCTTTGAAATAAAGTGATTACTTTATCTATTATGTACAAGAATTAATCAACTTTAAATCATTTTTAGGAGATCTTACAATTTAATTGTCAATAATTTCATCAAATTGTTTCTTACTACGAATAGTAAGTTTTTCACGGAACTTATGTTGTATATTTATATTTATAGCATTTTCAAATCTGTCTTCCCTACATTTTTTAAAAAATAAAATAAGATCTCTCAATTGTTATAGAATAACATCAATACACATATCCTTTGATTACATATTTTTTCCAACTATTAATGAGTGAGTGAGAAAAACTAAGAGTTACTCTTACCAATTAAAAAAAAAATTTATTCAAAAAAGTTTTTTTTAATTTTTTTTTTTAGGCCTAAAGCTAGAGCTTTGGCATCTTCACCCCTTGGGTCGGCCTTGATTTGATTAGTCCAAGGAGATGGATATGTCGAGGTGAACGCGACCTAGCATATACGACCACCTTACTCTCAAATTTTAAAATATATATGAAAGATTTGCAATGGTCGATATTCAAAGTATTTTTGCAAAAAGTAAGTGTCGTCTAAGATGTGATCTAAAATGTAATTACAGATGTGAATTACATTCCAGATAACATTTCGCAGTGAAATAATAAAACAGAAAAAGAACACAAGATGTAAACATTTATCTACAAGTAATATACTTGTAGATGTGCCAATATGGTGAAACTAAAAATATTTGTTGATCAATACAAACTATTTGACACAAATACTAATGAAAATCAAATGATAAACTCTTTATGAAGTAGATCTATCTAATATAAATGAACTCATCCAACAACAGAAATATATAACTCGATCTATATAACAAAAGAAAACATATGTGTGAACAAAAATTCTCCATGCAACGGATCGTAAGTAGATGTGAGTCAGAATGCCGACGACATTCTGGATCACATAGCACAAGCTGAGTGTTTAATCTTTGTTGAAATTCTCTTTACAATCTCTCTTGTGATATTCTGCAATTCTTGACGTGAGAATGAAAAGGCTGGTCATCCCTTTATATAGTCTTCCAAGAGACCTATCAAATAAGGCATCAAGATATACACAAATATACAACAAGAGAGTTACTAGAATTAGGAAACAAATAATACCTAAATAAATATCAATCCCAACAATTTAGTTAATCAATCAATCTTATCTATGGTAAATCAAATTTCCCTCATTCCTTAGACGAACATGTTCTAAATCAATCAAGACTCTTACCAAAACAAACTCTCTTTTTCTTTTTCTCAAAGAATCAAAAAATTAGCTAAAAATAAATAAATAAAAAGACTAAGAAAGGCAAAACAAAAAATAAAAGATTTATCGGATCATACGATCGAACAATATATACAATGAGAATTTAGTTATTTATATAAATATATAAATATATATATGATGAAAAATGATGAAACTTCTTGAAGGGCATTGTTTCTTTGTACATATGAAAATTGATTGTATAAGAAGTCAATCACCAATAACAGGTACCCAATAGCATGCACAAAGGCATAATATCAATTCTCCCTTATCAAAGATTCTAATAACGCACGTGATGACCTAGAGCCTAATTATTCTGATGACGAGGATATGAAGAGGCAACGTGAAGGGCCCAAACTAAATCAATGGACTTTGGATTACCCGACCGAAAATCCGAAATCGGCAGACAAGAATACTAATTCAGCAGCTTCCTCCCCCATGCATTTTTTAGCAGCAGGCTTGCCCAAATTAATGATTGTCAGGCATCGACAACGTGAGTTCTTAGTTCATTAATAATTTATTGGGCTGGTTCTTCAACATTGGGGGAGTTCTTAATTGAGTTCTTCAAATTTTGAGCTTTTTTGGGATTCAATTTAAGAACCCGGTCTTAGCCAATGCAATACACACCTTGGCTAGCCAAACGGAGAGAGCGTGTGATGCACTACTATTACCTAGAGGGCGCATGCATCACAATTGCGAGAAAGGAGCGCACTTGCAGCTCCTTTGTCAGCCCCACCCCCCCTTCCCCTCTCTCTTTATCTCTCTCTCCTTTTTTTTTCTTTTATTATTTTGAGTATTTGATTTCTGGCTTAATTATTTTGAGATTTTTTTTTAATTTTTTAAATACATTTTGATTTACCTATTTCCGCAAAAAGTTTTTTTCTTAATTCAGAATATTAAGTACTTTTTTTAACTCTAAGATAAGTTTAATTTCTTTTTCATATTTTGATAAAGTTATTTTTGAATTCTAAAGTTTTTAGTTTTTAATACTATTTTGAAAAAAAGTTTTTTTTTTCTTTTTCGCAAAAAGTATTTTTACTTTTTTAAATGTATTTTGTTTTTTTACTTTTTTCTGAAAAAGTATTTTTTTTTACTTTTTTCTGAAAAAGTATTTTATTTTTTTTACTTTTTCTAAAAAAAGTATTTTATTTTTTTTACTTTTTCTGAAAAAGTATTTTGCTGTTTTACTTTTTCTGAAAATGTTTTTTATTTTTTATTATAATTTCAACCAACCTTTTTTATTTTTTAAAATTATTTTCTATCTATAAATACATCTATAACCTCCTCATTTTATATCTTCAACATCCATATCTTTCTCCCTTTAAAATTTCATACTCTCGATTAGCCAGAAGTTGTTTATCTACAATTGTATATATTGTAAGATGGATGATAATTCAGATAATTTTTTCAGACATTTTTATGATCCTTCAAATGTCGAAAGATGGGGAAGTTCTCAAAATTCTTGTATTCCACACCAAATGCCCAGTTCGCTCAAAATTCTTCTACCCCCCAATACCCACCAAATTATTCCAATTTTGTAGGTTATCCATATAACAAATTAAATTTTGGAAATCTCCAAGGTTTTCAAAATTTCCTGAATTCTCGAGGTGTGAATTACATGCCGCAACTTGAATATTAGCAACCAATGGCTAGCCAATTTAGAATGCAAGCCCCTCTATATGGATATTCACTACTTGAAAAATGTTTTTACGCAATGACTTGTTGCGATGGCTTTTAAAACCATCACCTTTTCAACTCTTTGGCAATTGCTTTTGCCATTCCTTTCTTCCGATCGCTAAAAGTTTATGTAATTGTTTTGCCATCGCTAACCCCATTGCACTAGCGTATTTTGAGGGAGCGGGAACCCAAAAATAATGCTTGCGGCAAAAATGAAAATAAGGCGACGGTATTTGAAAATGAGCGATTGCCATTTTAGTCACAAAAGTTTTTACGGAAGAAAAAATAGATTTAATATATTGAGAAAACATGGGTGATAGGTTTGCTATCGCTTTAGAAATTAGAGAATCAAAAAAAAAAAAAAAAAAAGGAAAATAAGAAGTGCAAAAAGTTGAAGCCCCCAAACCCTTTTGCCGTAGTTTTTTTTTTTTTTTGCTCTCTCTCTCTCCACAAACTCTCATTGCGTCGTTTTCTATCTCCTCGCCAAACCCTCCACTTCCTTCGTATCTCTCTTCTCTCTCTATCATCTTTCTAGCATATTCAACCACCATGGAAGATGAAGACCTAATTATTGGGGATTTCGTTTAAGGATCGATTTCCAGTTTTGTTTCTTCTCGATCTCAATCCTAATCTTTCTCTGTCTTCTTGATTTAATACAAGAAGTATATATTGTCCTATGCAGATTTTTTATAGTTTAATTAACGGTTACAACAGAATTAGGGCTTGAATTGTCGGCAAATAGGGAGCAGCACTATTGATTTATTTGATACTATATATGCGTTTGGGTTGTGTTTGTGCTGTGAATCTATCTATTTTAATAAGACAAGTGAGTATAGAATCTTTGATTACAGTAATGCCAAAGATATTATATTTGAAATATTGGAAACTTCAGTAATAAAATAATTTCTTATCATGATATTATTAAAATAGGGAAATTTGTTATCATGGGGCGGCCTTTTATCAAATTGTGCTTTGAACATCAGTTCATAGATGTTCAATTTTTTCTGCTTTCCAGCTCGTTATATCACTACTAGAACCGACGAAAATCAATTGCTAGACTTTCTTTGTTCTCGTCAAATTGCACCCGTCTCTCGGATCAGGTTCTCGCAATCCAGTAACAGTGCATTATGGTTGGTCGTAGGACTATGTAGAGGAGCTTAAAAGAAGCAACAGGAGTAGCACAATTGAAATGGAAAATAAGCAGCTGATTCCTTCATACAGTTTCTGGAATTCCTGTATTTGGTCTGTCTTTGAACAATAAACTGCTTACACTGGGAAAGAATTAATTAGGTGGTATGCCCTATATGATTGGATAGATATACGAGCCTAGTTTATGGGTCAAAAAATGGTTCGTCGTTTCGAGCTTTGAAGTGTGAGAAAATGAATTTTGATTACAGAGTATGCAAGCTACCAGCACACAGTTTCGCAGCTCCTTTTCACCTTCTTGTTGATTTTTCTCCTCGGTTTCTTCTCCAAGACACAGTTGAGATTCCTCACCTTTGAATAATAGTACAAGTTCATATTATCTTCTTAGTTTTGGATAAGTTCTTTGTATGTGATTTTACAGCCCAAAAAGGTATACAGTGGACCTTCGGAGTAAGACTTGTAGCTGTATAATGTGGCAACTATCAGGAATTCCATGTTGTCATGCCATGTCTGCAATTTGTTTCATTAATGATAATCCTGGTAAGTATGTGTATCATTGGTTGTTGAAAGATCAATCTTTGAAAGCATATGACTATCGTCTCCAACTTGTGAATGGTCAAAAGTTATGGCCAAGAACTGAAAAGCAACCAGTTCTTCTTCACAGAAGAGAATTTGTTACTTCCTCATGGAACGATACGCTATATAACGGAAACTTAACCTAGCTCTGTCTAGAAGTTGTTAAATGTTAATCATTATTTTGTGTTGGAAAAAGCACCAATACGTCGGTGAATGCACCTTAAATTCAGCTTTCAGCATTTTCTTTAGTCTTAAATTCAGCTTTCTAGGATGGAGAAAAATGTTGTTTCACATATTTTTTCAATCATTAAACTAGACGGTTTAAAGAAACAATTGTTTCTTGCAGCGTAATTGTGGAAGCTTTAAAGGTTGACAGTCTCCAAAATCTATGCTCATCCTTGGAACCTATTTTTCGCCGAGTTATAAGATGATGCCTCTTTCATTTTTTAATCCTGGTGACTGCATGTTTTCTAATGTCAAAATGGTACTTTTTTTTCTAGGATAAGCTAATCATATTTGTGTAAAAATTCAAGTTCAAAGTGTCAGCCATTTACCTTAAATAAAGCTCAACCTCTCCGTATCTTATGTCATCAAATGAGTCATGAAGGACAAGTTTAGATGCATCTGCATCTGACAAAGAACCAGCAACTCCGTCGTTTGTCCTCGAGACTTAACCCCCCTGTTGATGTAGAAGATTTTGTTGGAATATGCTTTCCAAGGATATTTTTGGGATTCTCTATTTCGTTATTTTGAGATTGTTTTTGCCTTTCTTAAAAACTGTTTATTCATAGATGATTGATGTTATTTTTGGTAAATAATCTTTGACTTTTTGATTGATTCAATCTAGGATTTTAATTGTTGTAAATATAGTAAATTGTTATACTAACATTAACATTGCCTTCTAAGTAATCTTCGTGTAGCCCTGGAGCCTATTTAAGAAGATGTTCTCTCCTTCATTCAATAGGCTTTGGAGAGAGATTTGAGATTAAAAAAGGTGCTAATACACTGCTGTGTCGTGTGTTGAATGTGAGCAGAAATACAGACACATCCTTCAACACATCTCATTCTGAAGTACTAAAACTGTGTTGAAATTTCTGTCCTCGATGGAAGTCAATGTTTATTAGACAGGATTGTATTACCAAAGCATGAGTCTGTAGTCTCTTTTGTCTACTTTCTTTGTTGGGATTTTTGTTAAAGTTTCGCTAGTTGTTTTCTTTGTAATCGGTTCTATATTTTCTAGTGAAAGGATTTTGCCATATTGGCACGTCTACAAATATTTATACTTGTAGACAAAGGATACAACAATTCTGTTAAATTTATGTTTTAATATTTCCGCTGCAAGTTTACTGGATGTTACAGTAGATGTTATCACATCTTTGATAACATTTACTATATTCCAGCATTGTTTTTTTCCGAGTTACATAGCTATAAAACTTTCATTTGGTATCAGAGCCTACACTTGACATAACTAAGTGAGGTTCCTGGTTGAAGCTATGTCGGATACTCAGTATGGTACTCAACGTCCTCCTGTCCTCGATGGGTCTAATTACTCTACTTGGAAACCAAAGATGCGCATGTACCTCAAGTCTCTTGATGAAAGAACATGGCTCTCTGTGGTTACAGGGTGGACTCCACCTAGAGTAATTGATATCGATGGAGACTATAAAATTACCTCAGAAGCTAGTTGGACGACCGAAGAAAGAAGCGTAGCAAATTTTAATTCAAAAGCTATTAATGCTATCTACGGCTGTGTGGAACCAAATATTTTCAAAATAATTGTTCATTTTGAATCAGCCAAAGAAGTATGGGAAGCCCTCCAAGCTCATTGTGAGGGACCCGATAGCGTTCGTTTAACCAAGCTACGTTTACTTACAACTCGTTTTGAATATTTAAAAATGGAAGAAGATGATGACATTTCATCCTACTATGACAAGTTGGTAGATTTGTCTAATGAGTCACTAGCTTTGGGAGAACCTATTTCCAATGCAAGACTTGTTAGCAAAATGATGAGATCTCTTCCAGAACGTTTCAATATAAAAATTTCTGCTATAGAAGAAGCTCATGACACTGGAAGAATGAGTTTAGATAAACTTTCTGGTATTCTTCAAACCTTTGAGTTAAATCTATCTTTGCAGAACAAAAAGCAGAATAAAAATGTTAAAAGTATTGCTTTGCCTGTTGCACAAAATCAATCTGACTTGTCGGAGGAATTACTTGAATTTACAAATGATCTTGGAAAGGCAGATTTTGGAGAAGAATCTCGTGCTATGTTGGTCAAAAAGTTTAACAACATTTTGACCAAAGGGCAAAACTATCAAAAGTATCCAAAAACAAATGTCACTCCAAAATTTGTTCCAAGAAAATTTTCTTCGAAAAACAGTACTGATAATTCAGATAATTCCAAAGACAAGTTTTCTCCTAAACTTCCTTCAAAATATAAATCTAAAAAGGAGGAAACTGTTCAATGCAGAGAATGTTTTGGCTATGGTCACTATGCTGCCGAATGTATCAATACCACAAAGAAAAAGGGAAAAAGTTTGGCAGCTACCCTAAGTGATAGTGATGATGACCAATCCGAAGAGGAAACTGCGCTAAACAGTTTTTTTGAAACCCAAAAAGTGTTACAAATAAATCCTCATGGTGTATCTAAATGTGTTGCCTTAAATGTGGCTCCAACTGTGATCAGATCTATTAAAAGGTTCATTCCAGATCTGAATTGTCTCAACTCATCCATAGTTGATGACAATCAGGTCCACAATGAATCTGATTCTGATTCTGAAAATCTGGATTTATTAGAGGATTATAAGGCACTTTATGAAGATTGGGTAAAGAAGGAAGAAAAGTTAAATCTTCTCACTGAGGAAAATGAATATCTTTCAAAAGAGCTTGAAGTTCAGAAAACTTCAAATGAGTTGCTCTCAAAGGAGAATGAAGTTCAGAAAGCTTCCATAGCTAGACTGGAAGTCATGCTCACCAAAAATGATGTGGATTTTGAAAAAGCCAAAATTAATCTTGAAAAAGCAAATGAAACCATGTCCAAGCTGAACAAAGGCAAGGTTAAACTTGATGAACTTCTGACTTATGGTCAAGAAGACACTGCTGGACTGGGATTCAAACCTGTTGCTTTTGTCAAGGAAAGAATGAATGGTGAACATGTTAATCAAAACAAAATGACTAACAAAAAAAGGTCTAGACACTGGAAACGTCAATATATTTGCCATTACTGTAATGTTTCAGGTCATATCATACCTTATTGTTACAAAATGAAGGCAGATTTGGCAAGAAATTCTCACCAGAAATCTGCTTCGGACAGAATGTTGTGGAAAATGTCTTCACATATGAATCAGCACATTCCCAGAAATCCTGGAAAAATATGGGTCAAGAAAGCTAATATAACATGCAATGTTACATACACTTCCTTTAAAACCAATGTTGCTGGCTCATGGTTCTTTGATAGTGGATGTTCCCGTCATATGACAGGGACAGATGAATACTTGAGTGAATATTCTAGCTTCAATGGTGGAAGTGTGACCTATGGGGGTGGTGCAAAAGGAAGAATTGTTAGTAGAGGAAATCTCGATGTTGAGGGATTACCAAGACTTAAGAATGTTCTTCATGTGGAAGGTCTTAAAGCAAATCTCATCAGCATAAGTCAATTATGTGATGATGATTTGCATGTCAAATTTGACAAAAACTCATGTGAAGTATTTGATGGTACTAACAAATGTATTCTTGCAGGTACTAGATCCTCGGATAATTGTTACATGTATGGTGAAGTTATCTCATGCCATACATCAAGTGTTAATGATAGTTCTCTTTGGCATCAAAAACTAGGACATGCTAGTTTTCATAAAATTCATGATATAATCAAACACGATGCCGTCAGAGGATTACCAAAGATTAACACAAAGAATGTGGGTGTGTGTGGTCCATGCCAAAAGGGGAAACAAACTAGAGTGTCCCACCCAAAACTTCAACAACGATCCTCAAAACGTTGTCTTGAGTTCATTCATACGGATCTTATGGGTCCAATTGAAGTGGAGAGTCTAGGGAGAAAGAAATATTCTTTTGTGTGTGTTGATGATTTTTCTCGGTATACTTGGATTATTTTCTTGAGAGAAAAGTCTGAAACTTTTGAAGCATTTAAAACTTGGTACAAAAAGGTCCGGAATCTATATGACTTAAAAGTTATTAAGATTCGTTCGGATCATGGTACCGAGTATGAAAATTCTTCTTTTTCCAAATATTGCGATTCAAAGGGGATTACTCATGAGTATTTAGCCCCCAAAACTCCACAGCAAAATAGAGTAGCGGAAAGGAAAAATCGCACACTTCAAGAAATGGCACGTGTTATGCTTAGTTCTCAAAATCTTTCAAAACGTTTTTGGGCTGAAGCCTTAAACACTGCTTGTCACATTGGAAATCGTGTATATTTGAGACCTGGTTGCACCATGACTCCATATGAAATTCTTTTGGGAAAAAAACCGAATCTCAAATATTTTCACGTTTTTGGGTGTATATGTTATCTCTTAAATGACCGGGATCATCTTTCAAAATTTGATTCTAAGAGTGACAAATGCATTTTTGTAGGCTATTCATCAAATAGTAGAGCATTTCGAGTCTTTAATCTTCGGACTAAGACTATAATGGAATCCATAAATATTACTTTTGATGATTTTGCAAATCTTGGACAGAAAACTGCTGAAGATGATATTACAGGATTGCTGGATGATGCAGGGCAGAACAGTGTGCCAGAAACAAATGTTACTGATTCACTGAATCCAGCATCAAATGACTCTGAAGGAAATGTGTCCGAAAATGTGGGGACATCCTCGAACACACCTACCAACGACTCGGGATCAGTGAAACAGAATCGAAACGAACCGTTGAATCGTTGATGAAGCTGGAACGATCAAAGGCGGGATGTGTCAAGCGAATTCGAAAAATCATCCTACAACTCAAGTGATTGGTAATGTGTTTGATGGAATGAAGACAAGACAAAAGGTAAAGTGGATTACAAAAAAATGGTAAGTTTGGCCTATTTGTCATCGATTGTTTAAATGCTAGAACTTGTTGCTTCATATCAAATCTTGAACCTAAAAATGTGAAAGAAGCTCTTGGGGATGATTTTTGGATAAGCGCCATGTTGGAAGAATTAAATCGTTTACCAAAAATGATGTTTGGTACTTAGTTCCTAGACCTAGTCAAGGTAATGTAATAGGAACTAAGTGGATTTTCAAAAATAAAGCTGAGTCGGGAAAATAGTTAGAAATAAAGCACGATTGGTAGCTCGGGGGTATACACAAGAAGGGGTGGACTTTGATGAAACCTTTGCTCGTAGCCCGCATTGAGTCTATTCGATTAATGCTTGCCATTGCATGTCATCTTGGAATCACACTCCATCAAATGGATGTGAAAAGTGCTTTTTTAAATGGCATTTTGAATGAAGAAGTTTTTGTGGAACAACCAAAAGGATTTGAAGATCCTCACAAACCAAACCATGTTTTTAAATTAAAGAAGGCATTGTATGGTCTTAAACAAGCTCCTAGAGCTTGGTATGGAAGACTTACTGAATATCTTCTTGAAATTGGTTTCAAAAGAGGTGAGGTTGATAAAACTCTGTTCATTCAAAAGGAGAAAAATGACATTCTCATTGCTCAGATATATGTGGATGACATTGTGTTTGGATCTACATCTGAAAAGATGTTAGGACATTTTGTCAAAAACATGACATCCACATTTGAGATGAGTATGGTTGGTGAGTTGAACTATTTTCTTGGTCTCCAAGTGAAACAAAGCAATGAAGGAATTTTTGTGTCTCAAACCAAGTATGCTCAAAACTTGGTTAAAAAGTTTGGTCTTGAGAATGCATCCCATTTGAAAACCCCCATGGGATCATCTCAAAAGCTGTGTAGGGATGATGAAGGTGAAGGTGTAGATCACACCTTGTTTAGAAGTATGATAGGAAGTCTATTGTACCTAACTGCCAGCCGACCAGACATTATGTATAGTGTTTGTGTCTGTGCAAGATACCAAGCAAATCCCAAGGTCTCTCATCTAAAGGCCTTAAAACGTATCATTCGATATGTTAGTGGGACAACCAAACTTGGGCTGTGGTACACTAGAGACACTAATACCAATCTTGTTGGTTTTAGTGATTCAGATTGGGCAGGAAATATCGATGATCGTAAAAGCACCACTGGGGGTTGTTTTTACTTGGGGAACAATTTGGTTTCATGGTATAGCAAAAAACAAAACTGCGTTTCACTATCAACCGCTGAATCTGAATATGTAGCGGTTGGTAGTTGTTGCTCTCAACTTCTTTGGATGAACCAAATGATCAATGATTATGGGCTACATAGTGATACTCTTGTTGTTTATTGTGATAATTCCAGTGCTATAGATATCTCGAAAAATCCTGTTCAACACTCCCGCACCAAACATATTGATATTCGACATCACTTTATTCGGGATTTGGTTGAACAGAAAATTATCCGCATGGAATTCATAGGAACTGAGAATCAATTAGCTGATGTGTTCACCAAGGCTCTTGATTTTGAGAGATTTTCTACTCTTAGGAAATCTCTAAGTCTGTGTGCTATTTGATTGTCTCACAAAATGTGGTTTCAAGTGTGACCACATGTGCATGTTGTAAAAAAAAAAAAAAAATCATCATCATCATCTTGCATTTTGTCTTGGGCACGACTTTGTCAAATGATTTTGAAATGTGGTATTTGGAAGACATTTCTTTTGAATGTGGATCTCTATTCAAAAAAAAAAAAAAAAAAAGGAAAGTTCTCCCAGTGAATGAGCCAAATTAGTGATTGGAAGCCTTTGAGGGAAAAAGCTACCTTCTCAATGTGTATGCAGCCACTAATATGTGATCTTATAATCTAGATCAATATGTTCTTTGAATTTTTGGCGTGATCATATGAGAAAGGGCTATCCTTGAGGTAGAGTGAAAGCTACCTACTGGTTAAATTCCTTCATCTTTAAGGCAAAAATCATCATATAAAGGGACTGGGAGAAAAGAATCTTGATCCATTGAATTCAAAAATTGCAAAATGTGTTTCTCAATGTGCCAACATTTTTCTTCTTCACATTCATTGAGCAAAGTCCCTCACTTGTGTGCGCATTGTCTTATTCTTCATGGTTAGGCATACCAATAGGGCATTTGGTCTGGTGAAATATTCTCATGCTAACAGCTTCTCATCATCTATTTTCTCCAAAGTGGCTTATTGACTGTGAATCTTTATCCCTCATTGTGTTTGTCTATAAACAATTTGAATGGTACTTGATTTTTGAGCATTGAGATGAATTGATGGTCTTTTAGCAGAATATTTATCACAGGGACATATTGGGTAATATTAAGTTGCCTATTTTTTTTGAGAATTTGAAAAAAAAGGGAAGGTTATTTTACCAAAAATATTTTTTGGTAAGTAGCAGTTTTTTTGGGAAAGTAGCAGTTGTTCTCCTTCAAAATTGAGTCTTTCTTTCCCAAAATTTAAACCGTGCCCTAACTGCATCTTCTCTCCTGTGTTCTAACAAATTCGTTCAAGTGCAGTCGCTCTCTCTTCTTCCAGATTCTTCAATGGCATCCAAGGCTGTGGGCTCTCCTTCTTCATCTCAGAATCCAGCATCTCCTTCAACTGATGTCTCCCTAAATATGGAGACATCCGCCACTCACAGCATTCCCCCTCTCACCGTTGTTCCATTTGATGATGTTCCTGCTCCTATTGAGGTTATACTCCCAGGCGAAGCAGGCAATATCATTGACGTTGAAAACCCTCCTGATTTGAAGCAAGTAGGCGCCTCGCTTGGCCCTATTGGGCGTCCTACAGTTCGTTTTTCCAAGCGGCAGAGGGGGCTTAATCCTAATTTGGAGCCTCTGTCTCCTACCTCAGTTTCTGAAGCGAAAAAGGGGCGCTTGATGCAAAAAGAGTCTTCAGGGGTAAACCTTGAAGATGAAGACGTCACTGATGCTGATTTTGTCCCGCCTTCATCCAATGAGGATATGGATTTTCCTCATGTGTGTGTGGTACGCTCTAATGTTCCTCCCTCTGCTTCTGAGCCCTCTCTTCCTGCTTCTGAGCTTCAAGAAGATTCTGATGACCTCTTTGAAGAGATTGATAAGTTTCAGTCCAATGAAGCTCTGGACAGTCCTGTTGCACCCTCTGTTCAAGAGGCCTCTCCTACTCACAGTGATAGTCTTCCAGATGATTCCACACTTGCGGAGGTTATGCTCAAACTGGGGAAGAAATCACCTTGTCCTCAGTCCCCTACTCTTCCCTCCAGTGATAGTGAGAGGACAAATTCCCTTGATAGGGACTCTGTGGACCCATCTGGACATGTTTCTTCTGATTCTATTGAAGGCCTTCCATCTGATGATGAAGAAGATGTGGTGGCATCTCCTCTCACATCTTCTCCACCCCTAGATATTGATTCTGTGTTCGATCCTCTTTTCTACACCCGTGAGGCGTCTCTGAGGTATGATCGCTTCATCACTAGAAATTTTCTTGAGGAAAAACAGGTTCAGTTAGAGGTTCTTGATCGTTTTAATTTATCTCAATTTTTAATTGATCGAAAACTTTTAAATACTGTGACCTCTTCTTCACCGTATGTCAAAACTCTTGTCATAGAGTTTTATGCCAACCTTGAAAAGGCTATGTGCATGGAAGGTTCTGATCGATTTGGTCAGGTGTTTGTTCGAAACAAAATAATTGATTTTTCTCCTTCCAAAATCAATGAGTTTTGTGCAACCGAGGATGTTGACTTATCAACTGTAGCTGATAACTTCAATGAAATCACCTCTGTCTTGACTGGGGGTAGAATCAGTAAATGGCCTATCTCTCCTGAGAAACTTCAGTCTGCTCAGTTAACTTCTTTTTACTCTGTCTTGCACAAGTTGTGCACTGCAAATTGGGTCCCCTCCAACAATACCTCGGTTGTGACTCAATCCCAGGCCAAGCTCATCTATCAAATAGGCACTGGCCTTCCTTTTAATTTTGGACAATGGGTGTTTGATAGTGTCACATTTTATGCTGAAACACTCTCGGATCGCTGGTCCTTTCCCTTCTCGAGTTTGATTTTTCGCTTCTTGGTGCATCACGGGATTGTGTGCACTAATCGAATCACAAGTCGTCCTAAGGTTTTGAAAATTTCTACTCAACTGTTGAAAGGGGATAGGGTCATTGATTTACCCTTGGCCAGTTCTACTACTACTGCTGCTGGGATTTCTCAATCTCCTTCTCCAGTTCATATGTCCTCTGCAGACGTCCCTGATTCCTCTCCAGCCTCTCTGTCTGTGCCGTTTGTTCGCTCGCAGCTTCCTCTTCTAGCTGCTCAGGTTGATGCCATACGTGCTCACCTTGTGTTTCTTGAGGCTTTACAATCACGGTTCCAGGCGTTTCTTGATGCACAAGTGCCATCCTCTTCTGGACAAAAAGGGGGAGAACCTTCTAATGCAGGGGGAGACAACATTGCAGGGGGAGACAAAAATGTTTGACATTACTGACTCAAGGATGTTGTTTTAAATGTTATAACATTTCTGTGTCTTGGTTGTTAACAGTTTGAACAGTTTAAATTTTTTTTGTTATTTCACTCCTCTGAACTATTTGCTATAATATCATATCTTTGTGTTATCTTAATCATATCTTATTCAGGGAGAGTTCATTGTGTTTAATTGGTGTTTTGTCCAGAAAGGCAAAAAAGGGGGAGATTGTTGGAATATGCTTTCCAAGGATATTTTTGGGATTCTCTATTTCGTTATTTTGAGATTGTTTTTGCCTTTCTTAAAAACTGTTTATTCATAGATGATTGATGTTATTTTTGGTAAATAATCTTTGACTTTTTGATTGATTCAATTTAGGATTTTAATTGTTGTAAATATAGTAAATTGTTATACTAACATTAACAGTGCCTTCTAAGTGATCTTCGTGAGCCCTGGAGCCTATTTAAGAAGATGTTCCCTCCTTCATTCAGTAGGCTTTGGAGAGAGATTTGAGATTAAAAAGGTGCTAATACACTGCTGTGTCGTGTGTTGAATGTGAGCAGAAATACAGACACATCCTTCAACACATCTCATTCTGAAGTACTAAAACTGTGTTGAAGTTTCTGTCCTCGATGGAAGTAGTGTTTATTAGACAGGATTGTATTACCAAAGCATGAGTCTGTAGTCTCTTTTGTCTACTTTCTTTGTTGGGATTTTTGTTAAAGTTTCGCTAGTTGTTTTCTTTGTAATCGGTTCTATATTTTCTAGTGAAAGGATTTTGTCATATTGGCACGTCTACAAGTATTTATACTTGTAGACAAAGGATACAACAATTCTGTTAAATTTCTGTTTTAATATTTCCGCTGCAAGTTTACTGGATGTTACAGTAGATGTTATCACATCTTTGATAACATTTACTATATTCCAGCATTGTTTTTTTCCGAGTTACATAGCTATAAAACTTTCAAATTTTGTTGATTTGAAAATAGAGTCGGATAAAGGAAAGAAACTGTCGGGCAAAATGTGTTGAATCTGAAGACTTGCTCCTTGCAAAGTCATTTCTCATAGTAAGACAAGATTTTATGGTCGGTAAGGCCCAAAAAAGTAATGTCTTCTGGCAACGTATTACTGAGTATTACAAAGAAACTCGGGCGAAGGAAACCATGGCAAGAGAGCTAAGTATGTTTAAAGCACGTTGGTACAACAGGATGATAAAGGACGTGAATCGGTTTAATGCGATCTACAACTGTTAGGAATATGCCTGCATAAGACTAGCTATATATGTTTGCATATTCGAAACCAGTGATTTGCTTGTTACCAATACAACGCATATTCCATGAGTGGCTAATTAAAAGGGCTGCGTACCGATTATCGTGGTAACTTATTGAAACATTACATAGGTGATTAGGCTAAGTCTTTGTAAATATCCAAGTCTTTGTCCTACCAACTGATGATGACCTCTCAAATGGATTAGCTCTACAAGTGTCGGCACCAACGGATATCTCGGCGAGATACCCTACCAGTAGAGATCATAACGACTGATATACTAATATTAACTCAGTTCTCTACGGCTCTACCAAAAGAGTGCTGTAGAGATCAAAGAAGAAAATCAGTCATTCTCCAAGCAGTTAAGTTCACAAAGATTCGCATAATACGTTCTGCGAGATCTTCTTATCAGCTTGAAGATACGCATAGATATCTGAGCCTTCACTCCTATCCAATGGATATTTCCTCTTTTGTGCTTGATTGCAGTTTTCAAGATATCACAAGACCAAGCTACAGTAACCCAGGCCTAAATGTCAAGTCACATCATCAGCCTGATTCACCGGACAGATTTCAAGATAAGATCTTCATGAAGATTTCTTTAACCAACAGTTTATAAAATGCACTTTGATGCATTGAAAGACGAACACTCCAACTGTTAGAAATCTACTTAAAGTCTTAACGGATCCTCTGCATCTCTACCTATAAAAGAAACTTCTCATCCCTCATCCAAAGTGCGCGTAAAAGTAAGAACTTGACGGAGTGGGAAAAACACAAGTATAAGAACAAACACTTTATGTGAGCGTGATCAGAAATTCTTAAGGCAAGAAGCTTCGCTTAGTCAAGAACTCACTTCTTGACTTGAGTTCTTTCTTCCTTTGAAAGACTTAGTCTCTACTGCTCGTAGACTCCAAATCTACTGCAAGAGATTAAGCATTTCAGCCTGACGTTGAAGACAGAACCTACTTGAAGATGTTCAATGAAGATCATGAGCTAAAAATCCACATTGCATTCATACCGACAGACTTATACTCCATTGCAAGAGTTGTCAATTATGCAATAATAAGTCATCACAGTTGGTCGAGTGCTAGTCACTCAGTAGTTCAATTACATTCTAATTGAACAACCCACAATATTGTCTTCTCACATCTAATTTATCAAGTTAATACTAGAGGAAGACACCACAATCAACTAGTTTTTCCTGTGTATCCTTGTTAAATTAGCTTTCCTTGACTTTTTGGCCCTTTCCCATACCTTTCTTTCCATGAGCTCTAGAAGGTTGCTAGGTTAGAGAGTTTAGGTTGATGTATTATACATGTTTACCTTTTGAGTAAACCTCTGCTGAATTTTAATACAATACATACTTTTCTACATTCAGTCTTTACTTATCTCCTGTATTATGTGTTTTACATATGAAGCAATCTGTTCATGGAAAAGATAGTTACATATCAAGAAGATTTAAGTCTGTGCTACTTGTACTAATCTTGTTACATTCACTTTAATCTTTTATGTTATATATATTTGCTGCAATTTTTTTTGCTGCACAACTCATATGTACCAGCACATATTATAACATCAATTTCACAGCAGTTGTTTAAGTCTAATATGATAGAGTAACTAAAGTCTGTCATTCCGTTAACTTCTTAGCTATTCTTGTTGTTTTCTCAAAAAACAAAAAAGAAAAAAGAAGCTATTGTTATGGTGACAGAATATGTTGAATGGAGCTGCCCCAAGCATAATTTCTTTGGTAAACTAGTGGTACTATTTATCCCAATATTCCTCTTTGAATTTGTCTATTTTAGAAGCATATTTCAAGATCATGCAGCTTGTTGGTCTAGTGTAACTTGTAATGTATGAAAAAATTAGTGATGAAGAATTACTTGCCCAAAAAATTTGAATAAACTCCAAATTTATGAAATTTTGACCAAAGTTGAGAGAGAGATGATATAGTCCTTCAAAACAATATACTGAAATATTTGTACCAATTTTCCTCTTTAAAAATTTCTATGTAATAGTTTGTGAGTTGGCGGTGCTGTTCAACAACATCGATTTACAAAGTATAGCAATGAAGTCGAAACTAAATTTCTCAATTTAAAGTTAAAAGGTTACCCTTTTCTGTTCAAGAAGTGTTTATTATCTCTTTTCCTCCATGAAGCCAGTTAGAATGAACTAAAAAGATTTGGTTTTTACAAATTCTCATTAGCTTATATTATCAATTTTATCATGATTTGCTGCAGCATGGCTCTATTGATACATACTCTTGCCTAAGCTAATGGACTCCTAAATTTGTCATAACATGTAGCAGTTTCTACAAACAGAATAGCAACTTACAGATATCTAACTATCCAAATCTTCCATCTCAGTTGTTATGCGAAGTCCACAATGTTACTCTACACGTACGTGCTTCTAGCCAGGCTTCTACGAGATGATAATTCCCTTTCCATTTGTAAATGCATGCATTAGCATTTAATTTTTGTTGAATTGTGTCATAGGCAAACAAAGATACCGATGAGATCTACGCCCAAATGAGCCTTCAACCCGTTAACTCTGTACGTTCTACTGTATGATAAGCTGAGTTTAGCATTTCTTGTTTGTAGCTTTACTTTTTAAAAATTAATCAATCCACTGTTGGGTCAGGAAAAAGATGTGTTCCTATTTTGACACTTTATTTAGACACTTTATTTTGGTACTGTAATATATTTTAAATTGTATATATATTAATTTTAATTTAATTTATGTTTTTGTTGTTAATTATAGTTTATTGTTGCAGTATGAGTGTGTGATTGTGTATATATAACTGTTATATCAAGTGAAAAAAAAAAAAAACCAATTTTAAGTTTTAATTTTTTTTAATAATTACTGTCGGAGCTCCAACAGTAATTATTTTTAAAAAAATATTTTTTAATTATTACTGTCAGAGCTCCGACAGTAATTTACTGTTAAAAATAATAACAGAGTTAATTTACTGTCGAATTTCCATCAAAAAATTAACGGTGTTTGGACAGTAAACGAACGGAATGTTAATGTCTGTCACCTTGTTACTGTCAAATCGTCCGACAGTAATTACTGTCGGAATGGTGAACTCCGACAATAATTACCGGATGGTCGGTGATAAATTACGTCGAAGGTTTACTATCGATCGTCGGAGCAGTTCCGATAGTAAATTCACAATCGTCGGAATCCATATGCTATGTCAAAAGGTCTGCTTTTCAAATTTCTTTTTCCTCTTAAACCTTTTGACTGAGAAATAAAGAGTCATTCTGAAAAACCTTTATGCTAAACTCAAAACGCTTTCGTCTGTTTTTCAAAATCAATGTGGAAGTCAATTACTGTGATGCTATTTGCTTGTTGTGGAAATTCTCTCAAATGACAGAAGTTAATTCTTCAATTGGCATTATGCTAAAGAGTACTACAGTTGTGTAAAAGTATGATTTGTTGGGAAATATACAACCTAAAGATGTTCATACAAATCTCTCTGTGAAAGGACTGAGAAGAAATTCTTTTATAATCCAGAGTTGCAATATTCAAAATTCATTTAAGTATGATACATCTATAATTAACCTTGTGCACTTTGAAAATTATTCCTTCTATTTTTCAAAATATTTTGATATATACCCTAGCAGATTTATTACTTCATATTTGATGGATGATTTACTAAAATGTTCCTTTAAAAGATTGCTCTATTGATTTAAGGATAACGATTGTTTCAATCTAACACATTTTTAAGAAAAACTTTTCAATTCAAATACTTATGATCTTGTATCCTAAGATATTGAGGTTCTTACTAGTATCTGTTTGGACATGTCTAAGTGTCAAAAACTTTCTATCATGGAATATACTGATTCCTTCATTCTATGATACTTAGTTTTTGAAGACTCTACTAGTTATCACTTAGAGAAATTTTGTAACTAATCACTGGAAGTTTAAAGCAAAACAACAAGTACACATCAAGTAATTCAATTGAAATCAATTATAACATCTTTCAAGCAAGTTGGATGTTAGCTCTCGACCAAGGACATCAATGATGAAATTGTTCTTCTTCAACTGAAAGCCTCTGCCTGCAAGATACACCCAAGAGATCTATGCTTTACTACGGATTGTGATATTCAATGACTACGAGCATACACGATGAAAGGGAAATTGAGAAAATAATTTAAATTCCTAACTCTATATTATAATGGATTATATTTAAAGCTATATTTAGTAATTATTTTCACTAAATGTACTTTATGATTTCTCACTTATGTATAATTGAAATTTCTGGAGCTATGTTTAGCTCGTGAATGTTGCTACTGATTTTTTTATGAGTATTAAGGTAGGAACACAAATGACAAAAGATCATTGATGCAACATCTCTCTCTCTTATTGATATGGATGCAAGATCATAGATGCAACTCTCTCAGATTCTAATAGATGACTCATTTAAATACAAATAGATTTTCAAGAGAAAATAATTATTGATATGATAAATGTCTTTTCGAATCCAACAAAAAGTGACTAAAACTAGAAGAAATTCAAATGATTATTAGAATTACTAAAATGATTATTTTTAATGTTGAACAGCATACGCATGAAAAACGTTTTAGATTTTGAAATAGAATATTAATGCCTCTAATTGAAAAAGAGGAACATGTTTGAAAACAGAAAAAGTAATATTTTTCGTAAGGTTTTAAATTTCATGAGGGCTTTATAAAAGGGCCACTTTAGGAATATTAGTTACTTTTTCTGTTCAACCTAAAGAGTCTACGTTAAAAAAAAATTAATAATTAATAAATATGTAAATAGTATTAGAGTTGATCATAATTATAAAAATATTATAACATAGTCAATATATTTATAGTATATGCAGAGGGTTAAGTTAAAAGGTTTAAGAAAATTATAGGCATAATTTTTTAAAGGGAGAGTTTATTTCCACGACAAATTTTGTTTATCCACTACATTAATTCACAAATAATTAAATTAATCATTGTCGCGACACAATTGCCATTCAAACACTTACCTTGTTTAATAACGATTCAATTGTGTACAGTCAACTATTCCTTTTATTTCCCTTAACTTATTATTATTTTTTGCTTTTGTTATCTTTCAAAGTAAATTTTTATTTTTCGGTACTAAAAATTAATTGTCTATCATCCATTATTTTCATTCTATTTCTTCAAAGGAGCGAAAACTTGGAAGAAAAAAAAATGTCACCCCCCTCTATTTTATTATCTCAATTATATTTTTTATTGAGAAAATTGCGGGTCGGTAAACTTTAGTAAATTTTCAACCGCTCTAGCAAATTATGTTTTTTTCAAACTGGCAAAAGATACTTTTGTGGATCGCGATGCACAAAAATATCTTTTGCCAGTTTGAAAAAAATATCGGGTACTAAAGCGGTTGAAAATCACCAAAGTATATCAGCCCGTATTTTTCCTTTTTTTTTTTTTTGTATAAAAAGTTGAAAGAAACTAGGCCTACTATTACTTTTGTTTTTGCTATTTATTTAGTTTTAGATTTTGTTCATATATCTTTTATTTTCCTAGGATGCTTAAATACAATTTATTTGGAATGTAAAAAAAATATTAAAGAAAAGAAAAAAATTGTTTACTTTGAAAATTGTTCTTATATTCAAATAAGAGATGGTTGAAGGGCAATTGTGTTAAGACATTGAATAATTTAAGTAGATAGTAATGAATGTAGTGGATAATCAAAATATGTAGTGGAAATAGTCTCTCACTTTTTAAAAATATTTCTTTAAGTGAAACATCTAAAAATAGAAAACTCTTTGCGTGGAATGGAGGGAGTAATATCATACTGCATTAAATGTCAATAATTTAAATGCTTTAATAGAGTTGACTAATACACAATATACCCATAATACAGATCTAGGAGATAACAATTTAAATATGAGATTTCCTAAATATGCTTGTAATATTTATGGAGTAAGCAAATTTTGCAAAAGTTCAATGGGTATATAAACCCAACTTCATATACTAATTCTTCCACAAAATCGTGTCTTCATTAACAACATTTGCACACAATGAAATCCAACCCAAATCACTTGGCTCTACTCTACTGCGTTATCTTCCTCATCTTTTTAACTTCATGTGAATGTAAGTTTAGGACGCTCTCTATCTCTCTCTCTTAATATATATATTATCATAATTATTTTTATTTAATTTTTTTCTTTTGTTTAATTTACTCTTATAGGCAGGATTGAAAGAAATGGAAGAGAAGTTAAGCCTGATTGCCAACAGAAGAAGGGGGCGCAAGAATGGTGTTGTTGCTTCGAAGAATACTGTTGGGACAGTTACCGTGAATGTCTGAGCAGTTGCCATTTTCTGCGTCTTCCTTGTTTAAAGCAACCTCAAACCAGTTCTCCCTAGTATTTCACAATAATTATATATGAAAACAAAAATAATTCAGATTTGGTTTCAATTGCTTATCATATTTGATTCTTGACAAACAAGTTTTATTTTTTGCTTAAACTCTAATTTCATATTCATTATGATTTTAAAATAATGTTGTTTTGTGAGTTGGGTAATGTATCCAATATATTTAGGTAAAATTGTTAAATATGATGAGAATTAACTGAACATCCCTAGCGTAAGTGGTATCACAGTCATTTCTTAAGAAACCTTAACATCAATACATTGAATCTAGTTAAGGTCAGTCCATAAAATCGTGTAGATTTAGCGTGGAAAGACTTCATTTGATCGGTCCAATGAGGTTAATTTATTGATGTACGTGCAAGCTGACCTATTCACTGCCTTCCTCTAAATTTTAAAAAATATATATTATGAGAATCTAGCGATTATATATATATATATATATATATATATATATATATATATATATAAGTATCAAATCCAATTGACATATTTGTTTTTGATTAATTTATTTAGGATGAAACTTCTTGAAGGGCATTGTTTATTTGTACTTATGAAAACTGATTGGATAAGAAGTCAATCATCAATAACGCATAGCTAATAGCATTAGGGGTGTTCATCGGTTCGGTTTTCGGGTTGTTCGGGTTATTCGGTTCGGTTTGTTCGGTTTTTGTTATTTCAACCTTAAAACCAAAAACCAAACCAAACCAAATAAAAAACCAAGAAACCAAACCAAATTCGAATTCGGTTTTCGGTTTGGTTCGGTTCGGTTTTCGGTTTTAACCAAACAAATGTTAAAACTACAATTCAATTCAAAGTTTAAATATTTATCATTTAAAAAAATCCAAAACAAAGATTAAAATTTTAACAAAATTATATAATATCCCTAAAAATGTAAGATTACATATACTTAGTCACTCGAACTTAAAGAAAGTCTTGGATTCCACACATTAGTTGGCCTCTTTTGTCACTAAACATCTATAAAATTTGTTTGAGTTGTCACTTGTGTTATTTCGACTCATTACAAGAACATTTAAATAAACCAACAAATGTCAAAAAACATATTGAAAAAGAAACAATGAATTACATTGTTCAAACTTTATATAACTAATAATTCTTTATATAACTAATAATAATATATTTAATTTTATTATATTTTTTCTAATTCGGTTTTCGGTTTGGTTTTCGGTTTAAAAGGCAAAATCAAAACCAAACCAAAAACCATATTAGAATTCGGTTTTACCAACCAAACCAAACCAAAAACCAAATTCAAATTCGGTTTCGGTTTGTTCGGTTCGGATGATCGGTTTTTCGGTTTGGTTTTCGGATGAAACCAAATACTGAACACCCCTAAATAGCATGCACAAAGTCATAATATCAACTCTCGCTTATTAATTAGAACTAGTTTTTAACCCCCGTGCGTTAAACGCACGTCATTTATATTTTTTCAATTAAGCTATACATAACCAAAATAAAGAAGAGGTTTGTATAAAAAGTAAAAAATAATTAAAATATAAATATAAAAATAAAATTAATAATTGAGAATTACATAAATAAAAAATTAATATAATTTTTGGAATACTTTTTTAAATATAAAATTGATCATTTAACATGTACGATTAAAAGTGATGTTCACTATCACATATCAAAATTTGAAAACCCTTAAAATTGGTAACTCTAGACACTATGGCATACAATACACAAATAAAAGCAACTTTCTTAAAATAAATTATATATATATATATATATATATATATATATATATATATAACACTTCAATTATAAATAGCCCAAATATTTCAAGAATCATTACATATATAAAGCTTTGGATAATTCATTCATTTCAATAGAAAATAGAATAACACAATAGTTAGAATTCTTCTGGCCCATTACATAAAAACAAAAAACAAAACAGATATACAAGCTTAATATAAGTCTTCAAAGAAGCCATATGCCCACAACAACATAAAGGAGAACTGTTTGGTTTGGTGCATAGAGCACTATTCTTTGAAATCATTTAAACATCAATAATGATCTGGACTAGTTTGAGAGAGAGAGAGAGAGAGAGAGAGAGAGAGAGAGAGAGAGAGAGAGAGAGAGAGAGAGAGAGAGAGAGAGAGAGAGAGAGAGAGGGGGGGGGAGTGAGATGGTGAGGTAAATGTGAGATTCATAATCCATTTAACTATTTATAATGCTTCTAGAATTTTGTATTCAATGAGTTCACCCATTGCCAAGAAATGATTCAGCTGTCCAATTATTCTGATTCAATAAATTTGTTTCAATTAATCTAATTCAACTAGTCAAATTTTCATTGTATACATTAAATGACTAATAAATAATAGGTAGAAATTTTGAGAGAATATAAGACGGTTTTGTTTAGCTGCCCTAGGTAATCAACTTAAATGTGACACATTTTCCATACAGACAAGTGCATTTACCCATTCTGTTTTTAGCAAGTTGTTTTAGGCGGAAAATTGCCATATTTTGTAGGTTAATTCACTTCTCCCATTATATATATATATATATATATATATATATATAGATTAATTGCGCGTCGATTTACTTTTTGAAAATTTTAATGCCATAAGTTCACTATAATTATTTTTAACCGCTTATGTCTATTTTAAATGGTAAATTGACTATTTGTTTAAAAACTGTCCCGTAATAACATACGACGTTTTAAATTTTTTTGTGCATCACGATTCAATAATTTGTACTCTTCTCTCCCCCCATAATTCTCAGGTATTTCATGAATCAGGTATTTCATGAATACCTCGAGAAGTTCGTGGTGATGTATCTAGAGTGATGTATCTAGATGGCATTTTGCTTTCTAATTCATCTCTGGAAGAAGATGTGGAAGACCTTCGACTGGTCTTCAACAAATTGCGTGAGAACCAACTCTACTTGAAGAGAGAAAAATGTGCCTATCCAAGAACACATCAAGTTCTGGGGCCATTGACCATGGCCACATTTCGATGGATTTGGGGAAGGTGAAGGCGATCAAAGAATGGAGGGCCGCCAGTGACGGAATTGAGGTCCTTTCTGGGACTAGCTAACTACTATCATAAATTTGGTGTATCGTGATGCATCAATTTGTGCATCGCGATGCATAGTATGCTATTCCATATTTTTTAAGAGGATAGATAATATTTCGCAACAAAAATGTCATTTTTTCGGTTTGAAACAATTATAGTGGACTTTAGGGGTTGAAAATTGTCTAAAAAGTACCAACCCGAATTTTGCCTTATTAATTACTAGAGGAAAAAATGTGGGATCGAGTAAAGAGAAAAATATTTTCTTCGTTTCAGGCAAAAAGTAAACTATTCTATTTTGTGATATTTTACATAAAGAGTCCACTTTTAAAAATATGCCTTCAATCTTCATAATTTTATAACATTATCCTCCACATGTGGTATGAACATATTAACTATGCTCAAGCATTTTTTTAATTATGACAAATTCTAATGATACTTATATATATCTTAATTATTAGATTTTCAAACATAAATTTTTTAGGTGAAACTGAGGTAGTAATTGAGAAAAAATGTGGGATCAAGTAGAGAGAAAAAGAATACACGAACCAAAAAAAACTTTATGTATCAAAACGGGAAATATATAAAATACTGTATTGGATTTGGCTAGTTAATTTAATGAGTAGTGCTATTAAGTATTAACACTACATTTATCTTTAAATACACTCATTTTACTATCTCTCTCCTAAAGTTCTATCACAATTATTATTTAATGGTTAATAAATTAAAGATATTATCACTAACAAAAGTTGACTCTATACTTCGTACAAATATAAATATTGGTAATTGATAGAATGAAAAGTCAATCAGGGTCGTTCATAGTCCCATAAGCTTCATCAAGGCCCATAAGAACTACCCGATGATCCCATTCCTAGAACTTGCAACACTGTCTACCTTTTCCATCTTCTCTGGATATGAATCTCCTATCACCACCGAATCTCTTGACAGTTGTGACCTCATTCATTTATTGAACAATTTTATCAAGCCTCGTTGAACTAGGATGTCCTTTACCATTCTTCAAAGGAGTAAAGCTTCCCCTAGCGTCGATCCTTTCATGCCATGAAACTCGAAGAAACTACCCAAATAAACCTTGGGCTCTAATACCAATAGTTGGGAAAAGTGACGCAGCGGAATAAATTTTAAACTCAAGTTTGTTCGAGATTACCACCCCAACAACCAAATGGTACTAAGGAAAATAAATAAATAAAGCCAAAAATAATGACAAGAGAGGACACGAAAAGAGAGCCGAGTGAGGTTGGAAATTGGCAAAGGCGGGTTGCAGACCAAGGTGTCGGGATGAAGCCAAAGAGGCTTGATTGAGTATCAAAGTCGAGTTAGGGAGAAAGAGCAATAGAGGGGTGAGAGTATATAATTTCATTAGTTTTTAGAATGGGTGTACAAAGGGCTTATTCGGATGGGTAAGGAATTTTGATTGAGTATCAAAGTCGTGTTTTGTTTCCGCTACGCCACTTTTCCGTGCAGAATGTAAAAGATAAGATCAGGAATTTTATTTGGACAGGAAATTGGGCAGAGTTCAGGAAAGCTAGCTGAGGCGGGATGGTCAGAGGTTTGTATACTGAAGGAAGAGGGTGGTTTGGGGTTGAAGACACTTGTAAAATGGAACAAGGCAGCAGTTTTGAAACATGCATCTGTGGGATCTAGCGAGGAAGAAAGATTCCTTATGGGTCAAGTGGTGTCACATATACATGTTAAGGAGTAGGAATATGTGGGTGTGTCCTGGACCAAGTAATGTATCCTGGGTTTGGAGGAAAATAATGAAATTAAGAAGGCTTGCTGGGACATGGATAAGGATGGAGATAGGTAATGGGAAAGGTACATGGCTATGGCATGATAGATGGTTAACATAGGAAAGCCTAACTGAGAAGTTTGGGCCAAGAATAATGTATGATGCTGCCATGAGCAATGATACAGAAGTAGCAGAGATACTTGGTGAGCTGGGGTGGATCCTACCTATGGCAACATCAAATGAACTTAGGAAATTTAGAGCACTTGAGGCTTTATATGATTTAATTAAGGAGAAATGATAAAGTGATCTGGACTCTAACACAGAGTAAGGAATTTACGATAGCTTCAGCTTGGAATAACATTAGAATAAGGGGAAATAGGGTGGAATGGCACAAGATGGTGTGGTTTAGTGGAAACATACCTAAACATGATTTCATATTCTGGTTGACATGGAAAAAAGAAGCTAGCTACTAAGGATCATTTGATGAGATGGAGGGGGGAGGTACAGGAGAAAGCTGCCCTATGTGTGGTATTCATACTGAAACAAGTGAGCATCTTTTCTTTCAATGTCAATGGAGTAGCACAATATGAAGGATAGGTGGAATAGGCATGCCGTTGATTGGAGTGATATGCATAAGAAGTGGAAGGGAAAATCTTTTTGTGTGAAAATCAAGAAACCGGCGACTGCTGCAGCTGTGTACCACATTTGGAGAGCTCGGACTAGACCGGTGTTTCAGCATGCTGAAAAGAATAAATATACAGAGGGAAAGATATAGTATACAAAGGGATTTATCTGCAGTATGTGTGTGTGTGTGGGTATGCGTCTTGCCCTACTTCATGTTGCTGTGTGCTGCACATCAGTTGTTAGAGTTTTAGGGGCTCGTTTGTTGCAGCTGATGGCTGGTGGCAATAAGTATTTGTTCTATGTACATCCCTCCAAATCAAGGTTGCTGGTTGTTTTCATTTAGTGAAATTTAGATGTTATTTTCAGTCTAGTATTTGGATGTACAGAATTTTCTGGTTTTACCTACAATTTTCAGTCTGCATCATTCTCATAGTAGTAGCGACAAACACAGACCTGGGTTGCAGGTCAGGAACGGCAGAGGCAGCAGAGTGCTACTTTAAATGACGGCTTTTTATCAATCGACTAACCCTCCCAATAATCAGAAAGCCAAACAATGACAACATCCCATACAATATACTTAAATTGTTGTACACATCCGGCTACAAAATACAAGACTAAACCAAAGCACGAGGAAGAGATTCAACTCTGGACATAAAACTTGTCGATTTTCAATGTGGCAGCTAGAGGACGGTATAGGATTGCTGAACGGAGATTGCAATACCATCTAGAAACATCTAAAATATCTGGTACGCTGGCAAGGATGAGATAGACGGGACGGTGTCGAGTGATGTTAGGCATAAAAAGTTAAAATAGAAAGAAGCCCATCTTGCAAGCCTTTAACAAATCAAATGCTCAGGATTCTTTAATGACCAACTCTCTACATTTCCTTTCTGTAAGCATCTAATAGATCAAAGTGGTAAGCATTCTTGTATGATGTGGCAAGAGCCATGTCAATTGTGCTAAACTCTGCTCAACATTATGTGGGTTGTTCATTTTCGGGGCATTTTCCACTTAAGAAAGAAGGGCATTAAACTCTAATACAATTAAAAGATCAATAAAGCCCCAACTCCAGTCCAGACATCGGTTTCTTCATTCTCAACTCCTATCAAACTCTCCCTTTCACTGTCTCTCCAGTCTAAGATATCGTATAATCATTGACTAGGATTATTTGTTTCCTTCTGGTTACATATAATAAGATTCTACTAAGAACATGTTTGTGCATTACAAATAAAGGAGAGAACAAAAGAGGGAACATAACTAAGTACAAGCGAGAAAAAAAAAAGTAATCTAAAAAAAAATTATAGCCCAATAACTATATCCCATAAAGACTAGGGTTCTACCCCAAATCTGTTGTTCAATAGATGCATTAAATTAGATAGGTGGATGGAGACTTACCGGTGTGGATTGGATCACAAAGTGTGAATCGTGCCTCTGCAATTTGGGAAATCAACAATTTATTAAAGAGACATTCAACCAATCAGGCCAGCGGTTCGTATTAGAAGCAAGACCGCAGTCGCAGTTTACTCAATTTCATAAAGAATAGGAGCTATAGGAACATGCATCCAGCAAGAACTTTCGAATCTCCACCATGAAGTTAAAACTCTAATCTAGCGGTCAAGACAAATTCCTTGAAATTTGAATGAGTTGCTAGTCCTGCAAAAAATAGCATTGTCAATGGAACATCATGTGGACTCATTTTATATGTATTTACCAACTCCTTTCTCATCAAACAGCATTAAAACATACTTCTCGCCAAACAATCATTCTCAAATAATGCCAAAGTGATATTAAAAATGTTTCAACAAGTACATAGCTATGAATATAATAACCTTCTATGGAAAGTGAAAATGCCTTTCTTTAATTCTAATAAAAAAACTAACCAAATCTTATTAAGTATAATGAATGAGAGAAATAGAAAAGCCAGAATTTGCAGGATCATTGAGCATAAATTATAAGAATGCTACAGTGCAGGATAAATAAATGCTCGACCTTGCTTCTCAAATTGCATAAATCAAACTGCAAGTCGCAAATGCAATCCTTTGTGGGTTGTTTTTAATGCATTGGGGATGATTCCCAGTGCACCTATTTCCATAAAGGGAAATCTTAACCAGTGGCCTTGTGGCAATTTTTAGCAAAATCCTTTACTCAGAGAGGAATTTACTTATCCAACTTAGAAGCAAATAACTTTTTTAAACAAAATCACCTGTATTGCAAGCATTCCAAGAAAGCAGGGCTAGTCAAAAAGGTGCGCCAATAATAAGTGTGTAGTGGTTTTAAACCACCTTAAGATTACAGGAACTGGTGCTCAAATAAAATACAGAGAGTTAATAAACAGAGAACCTATTACAATAGTTCTAATGGGGATCCTCACCGGGACGCTCAAAATAACAATACAATGATAAAGGGGAGGGGGGGTAACAGTGTTATCTTCTAAAGGGAAAGATACACGGCCGGAGTAACAGAGCTGCAACAGAGGAAGAGTTAGTAGGGAACACAACAGTGAAATAAGATATAGGAGATCAGTAAAGAAAAGGGAAACACAAGCGAGCACCAAGTGCAATAACGCCGGTGATACTTCACCGACTTGCCGTCAACGGTGATAACACCTCGGCTAAGCACGTTTTAGGCTCAGTAGCCCTTTCTCAACCAAGTCCATTTATGAGTCCCACGAGTCCTACCACTACGCACTCACTCCGGCGAAAAACCACCACCCAAGAACACCCACAAAGAACCCCACTACCGGTGGCCCACTAGACTGGCGACAACCAAGGCACAACACCTCATAAACTCTCTATCACAGGCCCTAACTCACAACCCGTAACCCAAGAACACAGGGATACGAAGGATCCTCTCACCGGCGATCACTCTGGACTCGCACAGAGAGGAGAGAGAGGGAGAGAGACACTCAGAAAGGGTAGCGATGGTAGAGAGAGAGAAAGGTTTCCGGTGACTCACCCAAGATCTAACCTAGATCTACACGTCACAGGCCTTATGTCACTCTCACCAGCAAAAAAGGGGGACAGCACGGTTAAATAGGGCGGCTGGGAGGTTAATGAAGGGTCAGGGGAGCGTATAGGGGAAGGCTCCAGATGAAGCTTCCGTGTTTGCGCTGGTCACTGGGCGGGCCTCCAGGGTAATGGGCCGAGGGGTTGGGCCGTATTGATGAGGACAGCCACAAGGAAAGCTGGGCTGAGCTTGGGCCTAATATTATAACATTCTCCACCTTGGACCAAGTGCAGGTAGGGGACTTAGGGAACTCATACAGACTTTTATAAAACAGGGTTTCATCATTGCCTATCCTTCACTTGGGCCAACACACAGCAAGACCAAGCAAAGGAAGAAACTGACTTGCATCAATACACAAAGCAGGAACAAGGCAGTCACCTTGGCAGCCACTAAGACAGCCAAGGATTTTGAGAGGGGTAACAAAACAGAACAAAAAGTTCAATCACCGGTATCCAGTTTCAAAATTTTCAAACAAGACAGAAAATTTTTCACAGGTAGGCACTTGGTGCCCATATCAGCAGGATTTAATTTGGTATCAACTTTCTCAAGGTAAACAATGCATTTGGCGACAACATCGCGGATAAAATGGAATCTAACGTCGATATGCTTTGTTCTATCGTGAAAAACAGGGTTTTTGCAAAGTTGAATACCGGATTGACTGTCAGAAAACACAATTACTTTTTCTTTTAGAAAGCCAATTTCAGAAATTAATCCTTTAAGCCATATGGCTTCCTTGATTGCTTCAGTTATGGCTACATATTCAGCCTCCGTTGTGGACAGGGCCACAATAGGCTGCAATTGTGATTTCCAGCTAATGCATGATCCACACAAAGTGAACACATAGGAGGTTGTGGATTTCCTATGGTCTCTATCATTAGCGTAATTGGAGTCAACAAATCCTACAAGCTTAATTCCTTTTTCTGATTTTGAAAATTTAATGCCATAATTCCTAGAGTGTATTAGGTACCTCAATAACCATTTCAAGGCTTGCCAATGGGGCAGGCCTGGGTTTGACATGTATCGGCTTAGGCAACTAAGGGCGTAAGCAATGTCGGGCCGGGTACTAACCATCAAATACATGACGGAACCTATGGCATTGGAATACGAGATTTTCTTCATTTGTTCAGTTTCAATTTCGTTCTTAGGGCATTGGTCACTGCTGAGAACGAAATGGGCAGCAAGGGGGACATCCACAGATTTAGCATCTTTCATGGCAAATTTACTCAAAATTTTATCCACATATGAAATCTGATTAAGACAAACTACCGAAGACTTTCGGTCTCTAATTATGTTCATTCCCAGAATTTTATTAGCATCTCCTAAATATTTCATGTCAAATTTCGCACTTAAGCGTTTTTTAACAAAATCAATAGATTTAGAGCATGGGCTAATAAGCAACATATCATCCACATATATGAGCAAGAAAACAGGCACATCATTTTCATTCTTGAAATATAAGCAATGATCATAAGCACTTCTATTAAATTTCGGTCAATCATGCATTGATCAAATTTGATATTCCACATGCGGGTTGTTTTAGCCCATATAAAGATTTCTTAAGCAAGCAAACATAATCAGGAAACTGTTTGTCTATGTATCCCTCAGGCTGTGTCATGAAAATCTTTTCATTTAATTCTCCATGTAAAAAAGCTGTTTTCACATCCATTTGCTTCAATTCCCAATCGAATTGAGCAACAAGGGCAAGCATAATCCTAACAGTAGTAAACTTGACTACGGGGGAGAAGATTTCAGTGTAGTCTATTCCCTCTTTTTGAGTAAATCCTTTAGCCACTAATCTTGCCTTAAATCTTATGTTAGAATTGGATTCAGATTTTATCTTGTAGAGCCATTTACACGCGACAACAGAACTGTTTTTGGGCCTAGGGACTAAGGTCCAGGTTTCATTCACATGCAGCGAGTTCATTTCTTCATTCATGGCTACAATCCATTCATTACAGTTTGCAGATTTTAAGGCTTGATTATAAGTCTTAGGTTCACAGTTATCAATGGATTCAAAGACACTAAAGGCAAAGGATGTCATGTGAAAATCATCAAAACGAGAGGGAGGTCTAATAATGCGTCTAGACCTATCGCGACTCAACTGATAGTCATTTAAATCAGAATTTTCATCTTCCAAGTTTTCTATGACATCTTCTTCAACAGAAGGATTTTCAGCATTGCCATTTTCAGGATTAACAGTTTCAGTTTCAGGGAGAGTTTCGGTTTCAGTTTGATCAAGGGGGGCAGTAGGATTTGGTGTGAAAGGGTGCTCCACCATAACAGGAGCATTGGGGGGAACAGGTTCATTTGGCACATTCAAACAGGGAAAGTCATTTTCGTTAAACACGTCTCTACTAACTATGACTTTAAAACCTGGTTCGTCTTTAAGCCACAACCTATAGCCTTTCACCCCATCCGGGTACCCTAGGAACACACACCTAACCGCTCGCGGATCAAGTTTGTCTTTCTTTTGGTGTGCATAGGCAGCACAACCAAAAACACGAAGGTTTGAAAAATCAATTTCTTTTTCGGAAAAACAGATTCAGACATCTACCGTTAAGGGGACGAAGGGGACCTATTTATGATGTAGGCGGAACACCGCTTCTCCCAAAACCGTTTGGAGAGACCCGAGGTTTCTAGCATTGCCCTAACACGGTCCAACAGGGTTCGATTCATGCGCTCAGCAACACCGTTTTGCTGTGGGTTGTATGGCACAGTTTTGTGCCTCCTAATGCCGTTTTCAGCGCAGAATGTGTCGAATTCGCGATTGCAGAATTCGAGCCCGTTATCAGTCCTAAGAGTTTTAATCCTTTTTCCAGTTTGGTTTTCAATTAAGATTTTCCAGTTTTTGAATTTTTCAAACGCATCAGATTTGTTTTTTCATCAGAAATACCCAGACTTTTCGAGAAAAGTCATCGATGATGGACAAGAAGTAACGGTTACCACCTTGAGTGGGCACTCCGGAAGGCCCCCAAACATCCGCGTGGATGTATTCAAGGAATTTCTTGCTTGAGGTCTTGTTTAAGGAGGGGGGTGGGAAACTAACCCTATGGTGTTTACTTCTAACACACGTTTCACAAAAGGGCACATCTGTAAATTTTTCTTTTCCAAAAATTCCAGTTTTGTGAAGCATTTCAAGGCCCTTGTTACTCATGTGTCCTAATCTTTTATGCCATAAAACCATTTTATCATCTTTCACAACATTTGCATAATTAAGAGACACAGGAATGGCATTGCACACATAGAGGTTTCTACGTTTTTCGGCCTTAAAAATTACTAAGGATCATTTGACAATTTTCATTACCCCTTTCCCCCACCTACCTTCTAACCCATCATCTTCTAAGGCAGACATGAAATCAGATTGTTACACAATTCGGGGACATGGCGAACATTTTTAAGAGTCACGAATTTCAGATTCAAATTTTAAACACACTTCACCAATTCCAAGAATATGACATTTCTTTTCGTTTGCTAACGAAACAGAACCGCTTTAACTTCATTATAAACGAAAACGGCTTTTAATGGGAGTCATGTGAAATGTGCATGCTGAATCTATTAATCATTCAGTTTCACAAACAGAATTGGAGTTCACAGAATTCACACAAGATTCATCAAATTCAGTAACCATAAACACATTTGCATCATCATCACTTCCCAGCCATGTTACGCATTTTGCCTAGTTTGTTTAAAATTCTTCTTTTAGGGTTCGTGCACTCTTTTCGAAATGTCCCGATTCCCCACGCTTATAACATTTTCTTCCTCCTACCCTAGATTTTGACCTGCTCTTGCTTCTACCCTTCTTCTTTTCAGAAGTTTGCCCCTGATTTTCTTTTTGGTATTTTTGACCATTGTTTCTGTTTTGTGTTCTACCTCTAACCATATGGACTTCACTAGTCGATGATTTACCCTTTGTCTTTAATTCCAGTTCCTTACTCTTTAAACCGTTTATAACTGTTTCTAGAGTCAAGGCATCCCTCCCATATTTGTTTGCGGCTTTTACATCCGCATATGACTCAGGGATAGCATTCAAAAGGACAATGGGGGTATACTCATCTATGTGTTTATCACCAGTCTGTTAGATATCTTGTACAAGCTTTGTATAGATATCAATGTTGTCGTCCATGTCTTTGTTTAAGTCTAGTTGAAATCGGAAAAACTTTTCAAGAAGGTAGAGTTTGTTTGGTAAAGACGTTTCAATATACAGTTCTTCAAGTTTTTCCCACAAGGCTTTTGCAGTTTCAAGTTTTCCAACTTTTCGTAAAACAGAGTCTGAAAGTTTCAAAATGATGGATGAATAGGCACATTCATCCATATCAGCCCTGACTTCTTCAGAATCATTTTCAGAAAACTTTAATGTTATAGCTTTGAAAAGCCTTTCTTTTATCAAAATACCTTTCATCTTTTGTTGCCAGATAGAAAAGTCGGTTTTCCCATTAAAGGGTTCTAAATCGTGTAATGAGTTTGAAGAACCAGCCATTTTGAAAAAACACAAACAGACCAGAAGTGATAAAACAGAGAGTACCCTCAAACAATATCCAAACAGAGGACACAGAAACAGAGCAGCAAGACTAGGATAGGCAGAACAAGCTACAGAACATGCAACAACCAAAAAACTACGCAGAGGAGTATACTACAGAGCATGCATCAACAGACAGAAGCCATAAACATAGAGTACATCAACCACGCAGTTAAACACGGCAATGAAAAAGCAGAGTATAAAACAGAGAGGGAAGACACGCTCACCAAGAAACCCTTGACTGGGGTTTCTTTTTGGATTTGGATTGAAGGGAGCCCGTTGCTCACTGTTGACCGTTGTTGACCGTCGTTGACCACTGTTTGACCACCGTCTCCGTACACCCGAGCACCACGAACCAGCTTTGATACCACTGTAGTGGTTTTAAACCACCTTAAGATTACAGGAACTGGTGCTCAAATAAAATACAGAGAGTTAATAAACAGAGAACCTATTACAATAGTTCTAATGGGGATCCTCACCGGGACGCTCAAAATAACAATACAATGATAAAGGGGAGGGGGGTAACAGTGTTATCTTCTAAAGGGAAAGATACACGGCCGGAGTAACAGAGCTGCAACAGAGGAAGAGTTAGTAGGGAACACAACAGTGAAATAAGATATAGGAGATCAGTAAAGAAAAGGGAAACACAAGCGAGCACCAAGTGCAATAACGCCGGTGATACTTCACCGACTTGCCGTCAACGGTGATAACACCTCGGCTAAGCACGTTTTAGGCTCAGTAGCCCTTTCTCAACCAAGTCCATTTATGAGTCCCACGAGTCCTACCACTACGCACTCACTCCGGCGGAAAACCACCACCCAAGAACACCCTCAAAGAACCCCACTACCGGTGGCCCACTAGACTGGCGACAACCAAGGCACAACACCTCACAAACTCTCTATCACAGGCCCTAACTCACAACCCGTAACCCAAGAACACAGGGATACGAAGGATCCTCTCACCGGCGATCACTCTGGACTCACACAGAGAGGAGAGAGAGGGAGAGAGACACTCAGAAAGGGTAGCGATGGTAGAGAGAGAGAGAGAGGTTTCCGGTGACTCACCCAAGATCTAACCTAGATCTACACGTCACAGGCCTTATGTCACTCTAACCAAGAAAAAGGGGACAGCACGGTTAAATAGGGCGGCTGGGAGGTTAATGAAGGGTCAGGGGAGTGTATAGAGGAAGGCTCCAGATGCTGCTTCCGTGTTTGCGCTGGTCACTGGGCGGGCCTCCAGGGTAATGGGCCGAGGGGTTGGGCCGTATTGATGAGGACAGCCACAAGGAAAGCTGGGCTGAGCTTGGGCCTAATATTATAACAAAGTGTATCGTGTCTCCCTGTACAGAAATGAATCATAAGTTCAGTATTTGAATATTTCACAAATAAAGTCATTGCTATGCTAATTGTGTTTGATGGATGAGTTTTACTTACTGTTATGGTGTATAGCCTGTAGAGAACATCATTCATGCCACCAGTTTCTTCATATAATGACAACCAGTGTCTTTCAATACTGTACTATGATATAACATTCTGTACACGCTCGTAAAAATAATCGGCCATCCTAGTAGCCATTTTTAGAGCACGACTATTAGCAGCTAAAAAATACTGATCCACAAGACCTGCCATTAACTGTCAAATTGACAATGACAAGGCTAATTAAAACTAAGGAACAAAATGAACCACAATCATACAACAGTCCATAGAATCTCTATTTCGACATATAAGCAACTTACGTTTAGACATTTGGTGGGAGAAAAAGTGAAACTAAATATCATCAAGTGCTATAAAGACAGGATAGAAACAATTCATTCCAAACCTAATGTATGAGTATTCAATCTAAAGCCATACATTACATAGTTAGAATTCATGAAGTTCAATATTAGAGAAATATAAAAAATTCAACCCACCCATATGTATGTTAATAATGGAAACAACTCAGGTATATGTATTAAGCATCAAATTAATGAGTTCAAATTAAGCTATAATCAGTCCAAATTTAGCATATAAAACTCAATAACAGAGACAACTCAGGTATATGTATTTATAAATAAGAAAAGCAATCAATCATAAAGGTAAGAACTGTCGTTTGAGGTAAGAAAGAATTACTGAGAAAAATGAATTGCATTTCTAAACAATTACATAAGCAATGTGAAGAGATACGTACATAGATATATACATCGAGATAGAGAGCAAAACATAGTGATCCTATAATATGAAATAAGTGACAACCAAATTCTATAAATCATTACTATTTATTCTTACAAAATATTTTCCAAAGGAAATAAATGGGACAGCAAAAGGTGTTACTTACGAGAGCATAACACCAGAAGCCACTGAGAGTTTCAAAAGATCCGAAAGCCCAGCAAAAGCTTGGTTAGAGAAACCGTTCCAACAATTAGGACACGTTCCCCCAAATAATACACCCAAACAACCCCAAAACAGAAATCCAGAGTTAACGTCGTCCCAACAATCCCAACCCTTAGCTTATAAACAAACAACCAACTCACAAACACGTGGACTGCAAGTGTCCCACCGGACACCCAACCAATCACCGGCGTCGTTAGCTGACACCAAGAACCTAACTAATGTGACCTAGAACAAAGCTCAAGTGCATCGGATTCAACCATAAAGCCACTGCATCCGAAAGCTCTGCCACCGCTTCCGGCTGTCCTATAAAAACAGTATCGGCTTAGCAAACAAAAAAGCAGTAACAATGATTGGGAGCTCAAAAAGAGCACAGCCCACGCAAATAAAACCACTAAACAGTAATAATTACACTAACAGAAATGAACATTTTTTTGTAAACAAGGTTAGGGTACAGTTGTGTAAGCAAAAAGCAAAAGTCTTGAATGCCTCTGCTTTAGGTAGAGATGTTAAAGTTAAACGGTCTCGTCCTAGCGGTTTCAGCTAGCCTGGTGGGTCACGGGCTAAATGGGCCAATTTATACGCCACAAATATTGCGCACCTAACTCTATTGGGCTTCGGGCTAAACAGGTCACGATAGGCGACGACTAAAACATTCAACTGTTAGTTTAGAGATCTCAATGTAAGGGTAAACTTGAAACACTTGACCTCCATACACACACATACTAATTCTCCATAACTATATCCCAGAATGTTTAGCCACTTCATGATATTCTCAGGATTTATTCACATACCAATGTAAATCTTCGTATTGACACAATATAAGCAAACCATAAAATAAAATGATTGAAACGAAAGAATATCAACTTTTCATATAACAGACAACAGTATCAGGAGAAATTAAGGAGGAATAAACGAAGTCAAGCATCTCACATCTTAAAAGTTGATTATAAAGTCTATGATTTAAAAGAAAAGGCAATCCGCCTAATTAAGCATACATTAGGTAACAATTAGCCTCACATATCTAATATCCAACAACTACAATGCTATCAAACTTAGATTAAAAAAGGAATGAAAACTGGAACCAATCTTTGGATTAGTGAACAGGCGAAGTAAACTGCAAACATAGCACAAGTTTTAAGCAAAAAAGGAACTAGATAAAAAATAAAAAACATAAGGACCTGGATCTGAACAAATATATCGAGAGGAATCCAAAAGGCTCTACTAGCGAGGAACAGGAAGGCGTCGAGAGAATCGAACGGCGACATTGTTTCTGTAAGCTGAAAGAACCTGGAATCTAACCCGTGAGAATTCTTGGCTGAAAGAATAGGATTTTGTTTGACAAGAAACAGTAAAAGGGATAAAATACAGGCAAACTACACTCACACACAGACACTGTAGAAATCGACAGCCATGAATGGGCGGAGGGAAGAAGCGCAAAATGGGAATTATGGAACAAAACATATGACAAAAGATGATAAAAGAAAAGAGAAAAAGAATCAAATGCAGACGAAAATTGGAGCTTTGAGGCAGTAAAAACTCAAAAAAAGACGAAACAAACAACGGAGCTAGTTAACAAATTGAGTGATTAAGTTAGCAGCATTAAGGGAATAATCAAAGCTAAAACAGAGAAAATTTTCAAGAGAGAGAGAGAGAGAGAACTGACTGGATAGCATGCAATAGTTGAGATGGGTTTTGATCCTCTTCCTTGTTTATGCCGGAAAAATGAGTAAATGGTCGATAAACAGAGAGAAATCTTGGCTAGAATAGAAGTTGAGAAGGGGTAATTTAATTGGTGTGGTCCCAATAAAGTGTCACCATTTGCTCTTTTCACCTTTTTAGGCTACATAAATGTCGCTTTACAAATTACACCGAAGAGGAAGCTGCACATTAGGGGTCTATTTTATATTAATGTAACATCAGAATTCAGACAGGTTGGAATACTTTTCTGAAACTAAATAATTGGATCTTTAGTATTTTTAACGTGGCCAAGTGAAGATCTAAGTACATATTTTATCTGTTTCATTTTGCTCACTTGAAATCAATAAATTCAACATTATTATGGTTATTCAGAAAACAACAAAGTGATGTTGTGGTGGACGAAAACGTGTCATATTCACTCTTCGATTTTAACGTACTTTTTCCTTTTTCCTTGTATATTTTTGTAGCTCATTAAAACTGTGGTGAATGAAAACGTATCATATTCACTCTTCGACTTTAACTTCTTTTACCTTTCTCCTTATACATTTTTTAGCTCATTAAAACCGTGGTCGATGAAAACGTGCCATTTGATTGGTTGAAAACTAAAATAGATTTAAAAGACATCAATACACATTTCTAATATCCAAAAAGTATATAAATTAACCTGATATTTGATACATAACGTTAAGCTTTTAAACTTGTGTAAAGTTATTTTTACACTCACACTATATTAAAAATACATAGGTGCTAAATACAACATCTCAAAAGTACTAAATACAACACCCCCTTAAAAAAAAACCATTTTGCCCCTCATTTGATGTAAATAAATATTTACACTAAAATCCCCTCAATTTTGTATTTAGCGCAAATGAACTCCCTAGGGGTGGAATTTGGGATGGCCGCCTAGGGTTGGCGGCTCTTCTAGTTATGGCCGCCTAGGGGGTGGCGGCTCTTCCATCTTCCATTAAAATTTTAACGATTTTGTTAACTTTTTAACGAAATTATTAACTTTAGGGGTTGAAAGTATAAAAAAAATTGACGGAATAATGAATGGCCACCTATTCTAGGTGGATGTTTAGAATATGGCCGCCTAGGGTTGGCGACCTTGTCTAACACTTGTAAATATACATTTTCACCAAAAAAATATGGACAAAATAGTAAATATGCCGGCGATGTTGTATTTAGCACACATCCCTAAAAAGAAACTCATTTTAAAAAGCGTGACATGGTTTAAATATCACTATTTAGTTTCAGCCATTTTTATTGTAATAGATAAATGAAAAAGAACTCTAAAGGAGTGAATTGAAAAAGAGAAATAAAATTCCATGCTTGGTGGTCCAAACACAAAACTAGAATTTTATTTTTTTGACCAAAAATATATAGTTTTTCATAGCATATTAAACGACACACGGTATAAATGCTAGCATAGCTTATTAAAGACTAAGATGACTCATAGAATGCATTTATCTCCATTAAAACTTGATAGAGATACTTTTACCGTCTATTCGGTCCTACCAATTCAGAGATTTGTCATGGGCTTCGAACTTGGGATAAAATTTCTTTAGGAACAAAAATTTAAATAAAAATTGCATTGCAATAGAACATAAATGAAAGTGAGTAAATGATTACCTTTTTAAGTTGAACAAAATTCTTTGTTTAGAGAAGATTCTTTTCCCTCAATTGAGTGATTTGGTTTTGGTGGAGAGAGAGACAGAGAGAGGTTCATTTTTGGAGACTAGCACCACGCATTGCTAATAAAGTACTATGTACTTTGGGAAAATAAAAATAAAAAATCTCAGATGAAGTTTATAAAGATTATTTATCCTTATATGATATCGAGCGATATGTGACTTGAGACTTGAGAGTAAACTAACTCTATATCAGTTAATGAAGTTTATATAATATGCTTATTGAACACGTGAGATTTTTTTAGAGGAAAAGAGAGAAAGGTTAATTTTTTTAGGCTAATTGGCAACATGCATTGCTAATAAGACACTAAATTAACTCGTTTGGAAAAAAAATCACCAATGAAGTTAATAAAGATTATTTATCCTAATATGGTATTAATGACCATTCAAATTTAATAAGGATGTGACCTTCAAAATGAGTGGAACTTATAATCTTATCATAATTTAAAGGGTATAAGCTACAAATATATAGGTTACCCTTAATTGGAATCTAATCTTGGAAGTATTTAGATAAAAGTAGGTAAAAGACTAACCCAAAACTAACCATTATACACAATTTGCCACCCTATATGCCTGCCCGTCATATTTTCTCGACATGAGGATTAAAGTAGTGGTGTTTATCTCATTTACGAAGTTGTTTGGGTAAGAAAGAAAAGAAATCGCTCACCCTTCTACAATTGATTGGAGACTTATTCAAAAGAAATCGGTACAAGGACCATTTGCTAGGTTTAGGGACGAAATGCAAAAAACCCATAAAATACATGGACTATTTGTGTAGTTTGCCCTTTTTCTTTCACAGTGGATAGAGAAATATCACAGTGGAAATAGACTCTCCTTCAAAAAAAGAAAAAAAAGACATATTTTATTGTAATTTAAAGATAAAAACTATCTTTGGGTTTACTTAACTAGCTTTGACCACTTTCCTAGACCAAAAATGCTATGTTTACAACTCTTTCTACAACTAATGTTACGACAAAGCCTTGATAAAAGTAGTTGTAAACCTAGCATTGTTATAGACTAGACACGAGGTTATCGAATTCCAAATGTTTCCATTTCCGTTAGTTAACTAGCTATTGATTATTTACGGTCTTCTATTTTTTGAATGTAATTAAGGAAAGCAAAAACTAATCAAACAAACTCAGAGTCCGTTTGGTACAACGTTTATAAAATGCAGTGTTTTAAAAACGCAGCGTTTTAAAAAACGCAGTGTTTTAAAAACGGAGGTCTTTCCTTATAAATACGTTTGGGATATCACTTCAATACGCAGCTTTTTTTCCCTATGAGCGTTTTAAAACCTGCGTTTTGGGAAAAAAGCTGAAAATTCCAGCGTTTTAAAACCCAGCTGCGTTTTAAAAACGCAGCGTTTTCTGCCACAGTATTGAAACACATTTTTTGCAAATAAGCTGCGTTTTATCTCAACGTTTTGGCCAAAACGCTCGACCAAACGAGCTCTCAATATATCAATGGGTCTTGTTTATCTATTAAAAGTTCTACGGAATGAAGGACCTTAATGATCATTAGAAATACTAACATTTTTTATTGTTGAAAAGCATGTGCATGAAAAACGTTTGAGATATTGAAATAGTTATGTCTCTAATTCAAAAAGAGGAATATTGTTTTTTTTTTTTGAAAGAAAAAGAGGAATATGTTTGAAAACAGAAAAAAGTAATTTTCATAAGGTTTTAAATTTCATGAGGCCACTTTAGGGATATTAGCTAATACCATATCTAATAAAATAAATACTCCATATTTATGATTCAACTATAATAAAATAAATACTCCATATTTTAATCAGATTAGATGCATTCCATTGAGTAATAAATTAAATATACCCAATAATACAGATCTAGGCGATTACATTTTGTGAGAATTCCTAAATTTTCTTGTAATATTTATGGAGTTTGCAAATTTTGCAAAGGTTCAATGGGCATTTAAATACTAATTCTTCCTCAAAATTGTGACAACATTTTCTTTCACACAATGAAATCCATTTTTTTTTTTTTTGTATTCGGGCGTAGGAATGGATCGAACACGAGACCTCATACTTAGTAAAGTCCCAACTCTACCACTGAGCCACCCCTTAAACACACTTCATTATCTTCTTCATCTTTTTAATTTCCTGCGAATGTAAGTTTAGGATACTCTCTCTCTCTCTCTCTCTCTCTCTCTCTCTCTCTCTCTCTCTCTCTCTCTCTCTCTATATATATATATATATATATGTATATATATATAATTATTTTTATTTATTTATTAAATTTACTCTTGTAGGTAGGATTGAAAGAAATGGAAATGAAGGTATATGCCTATTTCAAAATATTCAGTGAGAAACATGCCAACAGAGGAAAGGGGCGCAAGAATGGTGTTGCTGCTTCGAAGAATTTTGTTGGGGCAGTTATGATGAATGCTTGAGCAGCTGCCAAACTTTATTTCTTCCTTGTTCACGGCCACCTCCACCTCCACCTCCACCTCCACCTCCACCTAGTATTTCAAAATAATTATATATGAAAATAAAAATAATTCTGATCCGGTTTTTATTGCTTCTTATATTCGATTCTTGACTATTAAGTTTTACTTTTTGTTTCAATTCTTATTTGATATTGAAATAATGATGTTGTGAGTTTGGTGACGTATCTAATATATTTATTGATTAAGTGGTTAAATATGATGAAAATTAACAGAACATTCCTATCGTATGTGGTGACAGTCTTTTCTTATGAGTACCTTGACGTCTCTACTTTGAATTTGGTTAAAGCCAGTGCATTAGAAATTTATTCTTCAAAATCCTTACATTTAGCGTGGACGAACTGCATTTGATCCAAGGCCGGCTCAAGACTTAGAGAGGTCTAAAGCGAACTCTATAGTGAGACCTTTCTATAGCAAATAATTTTTTACTAAAATTATTATATTTTTATTTAAAATTTATCTTTTGTATTTTTAATTTTTTGATGCAAAACATTTATTAAATTATTATAATCGGTTTTACTTAACAATTCTTTTTCAATTGATAATAAAGCTAGTCCACTCAATCTTTATTGAGACATTATCGAGCGTAGATATGATTTTATTAATTTTAGTTTTGAAAAACCTCTTTCCGCGAAACAACAGTTATGGAAATTGCTAACATTATTCTATAAGCGATACACACATTTATTAAATTATTATATAATTAACTATGTCAATTGGTTTATCATTTTTCACTTCTATAATTTCTCTTAAAACTTTAAGTTTTATAAATATATTTAATCCATCAATATCAGAGTTGTCATTATATTTTAATGAAAGTTCAAAGTTAAGATATTTTTCTTTTCATTTTCATTATCCAATGGACTTAATTTCTCAATGCTAAATAGAAAACCAAAAATATGTTGACAAATTTTAAATTGTTCAAATCTGCTTTGAAATAAAGTGATTACTTTATCTATTATGTACAAGAATTAATCAACTTTAAATAATTTTTAGGAGATCTTACAATTTAATTGTCAATAATTTCATCAAATTGTTTCTTACTACGAATAGTAAGTTTTTCACGGAACTTATCTTCTATATTCATATTTATAGCATTTTCAAATTTATCTTCCCTACATTTTTAAAAAATAAAATAAGATCTATCAATTGTTATACAATAACATCAATACACATATCCTTTAATTACATATTTTTCTAACTATTAATGAGTGGGTGAGAAAAACTAAGAGTTATTCTTACCAATTAAAAGAAAATTATTCAAAAAAATTTTAATTTTTTTTTTTTTTGAGGCCTAAAGCTAGAGCTTTGGCATCTTCACCCTTGGGCTGGCCTTGATTTGATCTGTCCAAGGAGATGGATATGTCGAGGTGAGCGCGAGCTAGCGTATACGACCACCTTACCCTCAAATTTTAAAATACTCCCTCCGTCCCTAAATTATTGTGCAGGTTGACCCGACACACGGATTAAGAAAACTCAATTGACTTGATTATTAATATTGGAATAGTATTGAAAAAGTGTGTTGTTTCCTTTAATGCCCATGTGTATGTGGCCCATAATTAAAGTAGGAAAAAAGTAAGGGTAAAATAGTAAAAGTGATGTTCTAAAAGGAAAGTTTCAAACAAGACAATTATTTTGGGACGGACGAAAAAGGAAAGAAAGACAATAATTTAGGGACGGAGGGAGTATATATGAAAGCTTTGCAATGATCGATATTCATAGTGTTTTTGCAAAAAGTAAGTGTCGCCTAAGATGTAATCTAAAATGTGATTACAGATGTGAATCACATTTCAGATAACATTTCGCGGTGGAATAATAAAACAGAAAATGAACACAAGATGTAAACATTTTATCTACAAGTAATATACTTGAAGATGTGCCAATATGGCAAAACTTTCACTAGAAAAATCTTTGTTGATTAATACAAACTATTTGATACAAATACTAGTGAAAATCAAATGAAAAACTCTCTATGAAGTAGATCTATCCAATATAACTGAACTCACCCAACAACAGAAGTATAAGACTCGATCTGTATAACAAAAAAAAAAAAAAAACATATGGGTGAACAGAAATTCTCCATGCAAAGGATCGTAGGTAGATGTGAGTCAGAATGCCGACGACATTCTGGATCACATAGCACAAGCTGAGTGTTTAACCTTTGTTGAAATTCTCTCTACAATCTCTCTTGTGATATTCTGCAATTCTTGACGTGAGAATGAAGAGGCTGGCCATCCCTTTATATATTCTTCCAAGAGACCTATCAAATAAGGCAACAAGATATACACAAATATACAACAAGAGAGTTACTAGGATTAGGAAACAAATAATACCTAAATAAATATCAATCCCAACAATTTAGCTAATCAATCAATCTTATCTATGGTAAATCAGATTTCCCTCATTCCTTAGGCGAACATGTTCTAAATCAATCAAGACTCTTTCCAAAACAAACTCTCCTTTTCTTTTTCTCAAAGAATAAGAAAATTAGCTAAAAATAAATAAATAAAAAACTAAATAAAAAGACTAAGAAAGACAAAACAAAAAATAAAAGATTTATCGGATCATACGATCCAACAATATATACGATGAGAATTTAGTTATTATATATATATTATATATATATATATATATATTAAAAGGTCATATACAATTAACGTATTTGTTTTTGATTAATTTAGGATGAAAAATGATGAAACTTCTTGAAGGGCATTGTTTCTTTGTACATATGAAAAATGATTGCATAAGAAGTCAAATAGTCAATCACCAATAACAGATACCCAATAGCATGCACAAAGGCATAATATCAATAACAGATATCAAGAGGCAACGTGAAGGGCCCAAACTAAATCAAGAATATTAACAAATAGTCAAAAAGTTTTTCTTAATTCAGAATATTAAGTACTTTTTTAACTCTAAAATAAGTTTAATTTCTTTTTAAATTTTGATAAAGTTATTTTTGAATTCTAAAGTTTTAGTTTTTAATACTATTTTGAAAAAAGTATTTTGTTTTTTCTTTTTGCAAAAAAGTATTTTGTTTTTTTACTTTTTCTGAAAAAGTATTTTATTTTACTTTTTTTTTGAAAAAGTATTTTATTTTTTTTTTTCTAAAAAGTACTCCTCCGTCCCTAAATTATTGTCTTCCTTTCCTTTTTCGTCCGTCCCAAAATAATTGTCTTGTTTGAAACTTTCCTTTTAGAACATCACTTTTACTATTTTACCCTTACTTTTTCTTCCTACTTTAATTATGGGCCACATACACATGGGCATTAAAGGAAACAGCACACTTTTTCAATACTATTCCAATATTAATAATCAAGTCAATTGAGTTTTCTTAATCCGTGTGCCGGGTCAACCTGCAATAATTTAGGGACGGAGGGAGTATTTTATTTTTTTTTACTTTTTCTGAAAAAGTATTTTGCTGTTTTACATTTTCTGAATTTTTTTAAATTTTTTTATAATAATTTCAGCCAACCTTTTTTATTTTTTAAAATTATTTTCTATCTATAAATACATCTATAACCTCCTCATTTTATATCTTCAACATCCATATCTTTCTCCCTTTAAAATTTCATACTTTCGATTAGCCGGCAGTTGTTTATCTACAATTGTATATATTGTAAGATGGATAATAATTCAGATAATTTTTTCCGACATTTTTTTGATCCTTCAAATGTCGATAGAGGGGGAAGTTCTCAGAATTCTTGTATTCCACCAAATGCCCAGTTCGCTCAAAATTCTTCTACCCCCAATACCCACCAAATTATTCCAATTTTGTAGGTTATCCATATAACCAACAAAATTTTGGAAATCTCAAGGTTTTCAAAATTTCTGAATTCTCGAGGTGTGAATTACATGCCGCAACTTGAATAATAGCAACCAATGGCTAGCCAATTTAGAATGCAAGCCCCTCTGCGTGGATATTCACTACTTGAAAAATGTTTTTACGCAATGACTTGTTGCGATGGCTTTTAAAACCATCACCTTTTCAACTATTTGGCTATTACTTTTGCCATTCCTTTCTTCCAATCGCTAAAAGTTTATGAAATTGTTTTGCCATCGCTAACGTCATTGACCTAGCGTATTTTGAGGGAGCGGGAACCAAAAATAATGGGCGACAAAAATAAAAATAAGGCAACGGTATTTGAAAATGAGCGATTGCCATTTTAGTCACAAAAGTTTTTACGGAAGAAAAAAGATTTAATATATTGAGAAAACATGGGTGATAGGTTTGCTATCGCTTTAGAAATTAGAGAATCAAAAAATTAAAAAAAAAAGGAAAATAAGAAGTGCAAAAAGTTGAAGCCCCCAAACCCTTTTGCCGTCGTTTTTTTCTCTCTCCACAAACTCTCATTGCGTCGTTTCTCTATCTCTCTCCCCAAACCCACCACTTCCTTCGTATCTCTCTTCTCTCTCTATCATCTTTCTAGCATATTCAACCACCATGGAAGATGAAGACCTAATTATTGGGGATTTCGTTTAAGGATCGATTTCCACGTTTGTTTCTTCTCGATCTCAATCCTAATCTTTCTCTCTCTTCTCGATTTCATACAAGAAGTATATATTGTCCTATGCAGATTTTTTATAGTTTAATTAAAGGTTACAACAGAATTAGGGCTTGAATTGTCGGCAAATAGGGAGCATCACTATTGATTTATTTGGTACTATATATGCGTTTGGGTTGTGTTTGTGCTGTGAATCTATCTATTTTAATAAGACAAGTGAGTATAGAATCTTTGATTACAGTAATGCCAAACATATTATATTTGAAATATTGGAAACTTCAGTAATAAAATAATTTCTTATCATGATATTATTAAAATAGGGAAATTTCTTATCATGGGGCTGCCTTTTATCAAATTGTGCTTTGAACATCGGTTCATAGATGTTCAATTTTTTCTGCTTTCCATCTCATTATATCACTACTAGAACCGACGGAAATCAATTGCTAGACTTTCTTTGTTCTCGTCAAATTGCACCCGTCTCTCGGATTAGGTTCTCGCAATCCAGTAACAGTGCATTATGGTTGGTCGTAGGACTATGTAGAGGAGCTTAAAAGAAGCAACAGGAGTAGCACAATTGAAATGGAAAATAAGCAGCTGATTCCTTCATGCAGTTTCTAGAATTCTTGCAATTGGTTTGTCTTTGAACAATAAACTGCTTACACTGGGAAAGAATTAGGTGGTGTGCCCTATATGATTGGATAGATATACGAGCCTAGTTTATGGGTCAAAAAACATTCCTAGTGTATGTGGTGACAGTCTTTTCTTATGAATACCTTGACGTCTCTACTTTGAATTTGGTTAAAGCCAGTGCATTAGAAATTATTTATTCAAAATCCTTACATTTAGCGTGGACGAACTGCATTTGATCCAAGGCCGACCCAAAACTTAGAGAGGTCTAAAGCGAACTCTATAGTGAGGCATTTCTAAAGCAAATAGTTTTTACTAAAATTTTATATTTTTATTTAAAATTTATCTTTCGTAATTTTTGGGATGCAAAATTATTTATTAATTATTATAATCGGTTTTAATTAACAATTCTTTTTCAATTGATAATAAAGCTAGTTCACACAATCTTTATTGAGACATTGTCGACCTTAGATACGATTTTCTTAATTTTAGTTTTGAAAAACCTCTTTCCGCCGAAACAACAGTTATGGAAATTGTTAACATTATTCTATAAGCGATACACATATTTAGAAAATAATCAATCCTTATTATATAATTAACTATGTCAATTGGTTTATCATTTTTCACTTCTATAATTTCTCTTAAAACTTTTAGTTTTGTAAATATATCTAATCCATCAATATCGAGTTGTCATTATATTTTAATGAAAGTTCAAAGTTAAGATATTTTTCTTTTCATTTTCATTATCCAATAACCTTAATTTCTCAATGCTAAATAGAAAACCAAAAATATGTTGATAAATTTTAAATTGTTCAAATATGCTTTGAAATAAAGTGATTACTTTATCTATTATGTACACGAATTAATCAACTTTAAATCATTTTTAGGAGATCTTACAATTTAATTGTCAATAATTTCATCAAATTGTTTCTTACTACGAATAGTAAGTTTTTCACGGAACTTATGTTCTATATTTATATTTATAGCATTTTCAAATCTGTCTTCCCTACATTTTTTAAAAAATAAAATAAGATCTCTCAATTGTTATTGAATAACATCAATACACATATCCTTTGATTACATATTTTTTCCAACTATTAATGAGTGGGTGAGAAAAACTAAGGGATTATTATATTTTTGACCAACGTACTAATTGGGGATTCTGATTTTACCAACGTACTTTCATTAACCCAAATGTGACCAACGTACTATTAATTTTGTTGCAATGTTGACCCTGCCGTTAAACCTCCATCCAAAAAATTAATGGCTAACGGTAAAAAAAATTACATTAACGGTAAAGGGTCCAAAATGATACTTGTGAAAAATGGGGGGTCCACCGGCTCATCCTCTCCGTCACCACCACCGGCTTCCTCATTTCAAAAATCAATTCATCTCTCGAAATTTTCTGTTTTTCTCTTGGAGATTATGGGCATACTTCTTGTATAATTAGTATACAAAACCAAGCTTACAATTTTATCGGGTTCTCTCTCTCTCTCTCTCTCTCTCTCTCTCTCTCTCTCTCTCTCGCTCTCTCTACTCCTACTCCTCGAGGAACTCTACTCCTACTCCTCGACGAACTCACCTTACCAAAGAATGGTGCTGCATATCTTCACGACCACCCTCGTCGTCGTTTTCTCTCTCCACGATTTCTTACCGAATCGGGAGAGAAAACCATTCTCTCTCATGGTCTTCTTCGTTCGCAAAGTTGGATAAATTATCCCTCAATTCAATCTCATACCCATCAAATCATCCCCTTAGCCAGTACGTCAATTGCCCACTTTTCTAAACCCTTCAAATTCCTCTCTCTATGCTCTCCAGTTTTTCGTGCTTTCCATTTGATTTTACGTGCCTAATTGGTAAGCAACAATGTTCACTTTCATAACCAACATTACAATCTCCCAACTCAAATCCCTAATTTAATCTCAACTGAGAGTTCCGATTCATAACCAAACCCTCTCCACAAATCAAACTCTACTGCTCGCCAAAACCCTCGCCGACGTTTCCCGATTCACCGACATGTCGAATCCCCAAACCCCAATCTCAACCCTCAACATCTCCCACGGCTCGATGATTTACCTAGCTTACGAAGGCGAACGCACCGTCGCCGGCCCCAATTTCCACCCCGCCGGCTCATTCGGTCTGAAAATGACCATGGACGACCTCATCGCCAAACAGATGTGCGTCTTTCGAAGTTCGGGGTGATGTGGCTTACGTAGGGAGTGAAATTGGAGATGGGGTTGGGAAGAAAATTGGGGATTTAGGTTTGTTGATTGAAGAAGAGATGGGGAAGGTTAGTTTGGGAGGCGAAATTGTTGGAAGTGTTGAGTGTGAAACTGAGAAGGGTAATAGGGTCGGAAATGAAGAGTCTCACGATCGGACATTGTTTATTCATGATGTATTTACAATACATTATTTCATCCAGTATGCACACGACCTTGATTCTTGCATTTCAGATTTCATGCCTAGGATAACTATGAACTTCGGGCCCCCATTTTTCACAAGTATCATTTTGGACCCTTTACCGTTAATGTAATTTTTTTTACCGTTAGCCGTTAATTTTTTGGATGGAGGTTTAACGGCAGGGTCAACATTGCAACAAAATTGATAGTACGTTGGTCACATTTGGGTTAATGAAAGTACGTTGGTAAAATCAGGAATCCCCAATTAGTACGTTGGTCAAAAATATAATAATCCCGAAAAACTAAGAGTTACTCTTACCAATTAAAAAAAAATTATTCAAAAAGTTTTTAAAATTTTTTTTTTTTTGAGGCCTAAAGCTAGAGCTTTGGCATCTTCACCCCTTGGGTCGGCCTTGATTTGATTAGTCCAAGGAGATGGATATGTCGAGGTGAACGCGAGCTAGTGTATACGACCACCTTACCCTCAAATTTTAAAATATATATGAAAGATTTGCAATGGTCGATATTCAAAGTATTTTTGCAAAAAGTAAGTGTTGTCTAAGATGTGATCTAAAATGTAATTACAGATGTGAATTACATTCCAGATAACATTTCGCAGTGAAATAATAAAACAGAAAAAGAACACAAGATGTAAACATTTATCTATAAGTAATATACTTGTAGATGTGCCCATATGGCGAAACTAAAAATATTTGTTGATCAATACAAACTATTTGACACAAATACTAATGAAAATCAAATGATAAACTCTCTATGAAGTAGATTTATCTAATATAAATGAACTCACCCAACAACAGAAATATATGAGTCGATCTGTATAACAAAAGAAAACATATGGGTGAATAGAAATTCTCTATGCAACGGATCGTAAGTAGATGTGAGTCAGAATGCCGACGACATTCTGGATCACATAGCACAAGCTGAGTGTTTAATCTTTGTTGAAATTCTCTTTACAATCTCTCTTGTGATATTCTGCAATTCTTGACGTGAGAATGAAAAGGCTGGCCATCCCTTTATATAGTCTTCCAAGAGACCTATCAAATAAGGCAACAAGATATACACAAATATACAACAAGAGAGTTACTAGCTAGAATTAGGAAACAAATAATACCTAAATAAATATCAATCCCAACAATTTAGTTAATCAATCAATCTTATCTATGGTAAATCAAATTTCCCTCAATCCTTAGGCGAACATGTTCTAAATTAATCAAGACTCTTACCAAAACAAACTCTCTTTTTCTTTTTCTCAAAGAATCAGAAAATTAGCTAAAAATAAATAAATAAAAAGACTAAGAAAGGCAAAACAAAAAATAAAAGATTTATCGGATCATACGATCCAACAATATATACAATGAGAATTTAAGAACCCGATCTTAGCCAATGCAATACACACCTTGGCTAGCCAAACGGAGATAGTGTGTGATGCACTTGCTATTACCTAGAGGGCGCATGCATCACAATTGCGAAAGGAGCGCACTTGCGGCTCCTTTGTCGCCCCACCCCCTTCCCTCTCTCTTTATCTCTCTCTCCTTTTTTTTTCTTTTATTATTTTGAGTATTTGATTTCGGCTTAATTATTTTGAGAATTTTTTTAATTTTTAAAATACATTTTGATTTACCTATTTCCGCAAAAGTTTTTCTTAATTCGAATATTAAGTACTTTTTTAACTCTAAGATAAGTTTAATTTCTTTTTCATATTTTGATAAAGTTATTTTTTGAATTCTAAAATTTTTAGTTTTTAATACTATTTTGAAAAAAGTTTTGTTTTTTCTTTTTGCAAAAAGTTTTTTTACTTTTTTAAATGTATTTTGTTTTTTTACTTTTTCTAAAAAGTATTTTATTTTACTTTTTCTGAAAAAGTATTTTATTTTACTTTTTCTAAAAAAGTATTTTATTTTTACTTTTTCGAAAAAGTATTTTCTTTTTTTACTTTTTCGAAAAAGTTTTTATTTTTTATTATAATTTCAGCCAACCTTTTTTATTTTTTAAAATTATTTTCTATCTATAAATACATATATAACCTCCTCATTTTATATCTTCAACATCCATATCTTTCTCCCTTTAAAATTTCATACTCTCGATTAGCCAGAAGTTGTTTATCTACAATTGTATATATTGTAAGATGGATGATAATTCAGATAATTTTTTCGACATTTTTTGATCCTTCAAATGTCGATAGAGGGGAAGTTCTCAAAATTCTTGTATTCCACCAAATGCTCGTTCGCTCAAAATTCTTCTACCCCCAATACCCACCAAATTATTCCAATTTTGTAGGTTATCCATATAACAAAATTTTGGAAATCTCCAAGGTTTTCAAAATTTCCTGAATTCTCCAGGTGTGAATTACATGCCGCAACTTGAATATTAGCAACCAATGGCTAGCCAATTTAGAATGCAAGCCCCTCTATATGGATATTCACTACTTGAAAAATATTTTTACGCAATGACTTGTTGCGATGGCTTTTAAAAACATCACCTTTTCAACTCTTTGGCAATTGCTTTTGCCATTCCTTTCTTCCAATCGCTAAAAGTTTATGTAATTGTTTTGCCATCGCTAACCCCATTGCACTAGCGTATTTTGAGGGAGCGGGAACCAAAAATAATGCTTGCGGCAAAAATGAAAATAAGGCGACGGTATTTGAAAATGAGCGATTGCCATTTTAGTCACAAAAGTTTTTACGGAAGAAAAATAGATTTAATATATTGAGAAAACATGGGTGATAGGTTTGCTATCGCTTTAGAAATTATAGAATCAAAAAAAAAAAAAAAAAGGAAAATAAGAAGTGCAAAAAGTTGAAGCCCCCAAACCCTTTTGCCGTAGTTTTTTTTTTTTTTTTGCTCTCTCTCTCTCCACAAACTCTCATTGCGTCGTTTTTCTATCTCCCTCGCCAAACCCTCCACTTCCTTCGTATCCCTCTTCTCTCTCTATCATCTTTCTAGCATATTCAACCACCATGGAAGATGAAGACCTAATTATTGGGGATTTCGTTTAAGGATCAATTTCCAGTTTTGTTTCTTCTCGATCTCAATCCTAATCTTTCTCTGTCTTCTCGATTTAATACAAGAAGTATATATTGTCCTATGCAGATTTTTTATAGTTTAATTAACGGTTACAACAGAATTAGGGCTTGAATTGTCGGCAAATAGGGAGCAGCACTATTGATTTATTTGGTACTATATATGCGTTTGGGTTGTGTTTGTGCTGTGAATCTATCTATTTTAATAAGACAAGTGAGTATAAAATCTTTGATTACAGTAATGCCAAAGATATTATATTTGAAATATTGGAAACTTCAGTAATAAAATATTAATTTCTTATCATGATATTATTAAAATAGGGAAATTTGTTATCATGGGGCGGCCTTTTATCAAATTGTGCTTTGAACATCAGTTCATAGATGTTCAATTTTTTCTGCTTTCCAGCTCGTTATATCACTACTAGAACCGACGAAAATCAATTGCTAGACTTTCTTTGTTCTCGTCAAATTGCACCCGTCTCTCGGATTAGGTTCTCGCAATCCAGAAACAATGCATTATGGTTGGTCGTCGGACTATGTAGAGGAGCTTAAAAGAAGCAACAGGAGTAGCACAATTGAAATGGAAAATAAGCAGCTGATTCCTTCATACAGTTTCTGGAATTCCTGTATTTGGTCTGTCTTTGAACAATAAACTGCTTACACTGGGAAAGAATTAATTAGGTGGTATGCCCTATATGATTGGATAGATATACGAGCCTAGTTTATGGGTCAAAAAACGGTTCGTCGTTTCGAGCTTTGAAGTGTGAGAAAATGAATTTTGATTACAGAGTATGCAAGCTACCAAAGACACGTCGCAGCTCCTTTTCACCTTCTTGTTGATTTTTCTCCTCGGTTTCTTCTCCAAGACACAGTTGAGATTCCTCACCTTTGAATAATAGTACAAGTTCATATTAGTTCATATTATCTTCTTAGTTTTGGATAAGTTCTTTGTATGTGATTTTACAGCCCAAAAAGGTATACAGTGGACCTTCGAAGTAAGACTTGTAGCTGTATAATGTGGCAACTATCAGGAATTCCATGTTGTCATGCCATGTCTGCAATTTGTTTCATTAATGATAATCCTGGTAAGTATGTGTATCATTGGTTGTTGAAAGATCAATCTTTGAAAGCATATGACTATCGTCTCCAACCTGTGAATGGTCAAAAGTTATGGCTAAGAACTGAAAAGCAACCAGTTCTTCTTCACAGAAGAGAATTTGTTACTTCCTCATGGAACGATACGCTATATAACGGAAACTTAACCTAGCTCTGTCTAGAAGTTGTTAAATGCTAATCATTATTTTGTGTTGGGAAAAGCACCAATACGTCGGTGAATGCACCTTAAATTCAGCTTTCAGCATTTTCTTTAGTCTTAAATTCAGCTTTCTAGGATGGAGAAAAATGTTGTTTCACATATTTTTTCAATCATTAAACTAGACGGTTTAAAGAAACAGTTGTTTCTTGCAGCGTAATTGTGGAAGCTTTAAAGGTTGACAGTCTCCAGAATCTATGCTCATCCTTGGAACCTATTTTTCGCCTAGTTATAAGATGATGCCTCTTTCATTTTTTAATCCTGGTGACTGCATGTTTTCTAATGTCAAAATGGTACTTTTTTTCTAGGATAAGCTAATCATATTTGTGTAAAAATTCAAGTTCAAAGTGTCAGCCATTTACCTTAAATAAAGCTCAACCTCTCCGTATCTTATGTCATCAAATGAGTCATGAAGGACAAGTTTAGATGCATCTGCATCTGACAAAGAACCAGCAACTCCGTCGTTTGTCCTCGAGACTTAACCCCCCTGTTGATGTAGAAGATTTTGTTGATTTGAAAATAGAGTCGGATAAAAGAAAGAAACTATCGGGCAAAATGTGTTGAATCTGAAGACTTGCTCCTTGCAAAGTCATTTCTCATAGTAAGACAAGATTCTATGGTCGGTAAGGCCCAAAAAAGTAATGTCTTCTGGCAACGTATTACTGAGTATTACAAAGAAACTCGGGCGAAGGAAACCATGACAAGAGAGCTAAGTATGTTGAAAGCACGTTGGTACAACATGATGATAAAGGACGTGAATCGGTTTAATGCAATCTACAACCGTTAGGAATATGCTGCATAACACTAGCTATATATGTTTGCATATTCGAAACCAGTGATTTGCTTGTTACCAATACAACGCATGTTCCATGAGTGGCTAATTAAAAGGGCTGCGTACCGATTAGCGTGATAACTTATTGAAACATTACATAGGTGATTAGGCTAACTCTTTGTAAATATCCAAGTCTTTGACCTACCAACTGATGATGACCTCTCAAATGGATTAGCTCTACAAGTGTCAGGACCAACAAATATCTCAACAGCAGATACCCTACCAGTAGAGATCATAACGACTGATATACTAATATTAACTCAGTTCTCTACGGATATACCAAAAGAGTGTTGTAGAGATCAAAGAGGAAAATCAGTCATTCTCCAAGCAGTTAAGTTCACAAAGATTCGCATAATACGTTCTGCGAGATCTTCTTATCAGCTTGAAGATACGCATAGATATCTGAGCCTTCACTCCTATCCATTGGATATTTCCTCTTTTGTGCTTGATTGCAGTTTTCAAGATATCACAAGACCAAGCTACAGTAACCCAGGCCTAAATGTCAAGTCACATCCATCAACCTGATTCACCGGACAGATTTCAAGATAAGATCTTCATGAAGATTTCTTTAACCAATAGTTTATAAAATGCACTTTGATGCATTGAAAGACGAACACTCCAACTGTTAGAAATCTACTCAAAGTCTTAACGGATCCTCTGCATCTCTGCCTATAAAAGAAACCTCTCATCCCTCATCTAAAGTGCGCGTAAAAGTGAGAACTTGACGGAGTGGGAAAAACACAAGGGTAAGAACAAACACTTTATGTGAGCGTGATCAGAAATTCTTAAGGCAAGAAGCTTCGCTTAGTCAAGAACTCACTTCTTGACTTGAGTTCTTTCTTCCTTTGAAAGACTTAGTCTCTACTGCTCGTAGACTCCAAATCTACTGCAAGAGATTAAGCATTTCAGCCTGACGTTGAAGACAGAACCTACTTGAAGATGTTCAATGAAGATCATGAGCTAAAAATCCACATTGCATTCATACCGACAGACTTGTACTCCATTGCAAGAGTTGTCAATTATGCAATAATAAGTCATCATAGTTGGTCGAGTGCTAGTCACTCAGTTGTTCAATTATGTGCTAATTGAACAACCCACAATATTGTCTTCTCACATCTAATTTATCAAGTTAATACTATAGGAAGACACCACAATCAACTAGTTTTTCCTGTGTATCCTTGTTAAATTAGCTTTCCTTGACTTTTTGGCCCTTTCCCATACATTTCTTTCCATGAGCTCTAGAAGGTTGCTGTAATACCCCATTATTTATTTTATTATTTAAATAAAGTTCGTTTGGCCGATTATATATGTTTTTGGCCTTCGTAATAAGGATGTCAATTTGATTCGATATATTTTGATATTGTTGTGTTGTGTTTAGCCCGTAAATTAGTCCCATTAGTTTAAGCCTGAAAAAAAAATTTCATTTTGAAGACGTGCACTGCGAGGAGTTGAAGGAGTCGGCCCGTAACAGCAGGAGACGGCGAGGTTGTTTTTAGGGATAAGGACACTCGGTGATTGAATTCTTTTAGGATTAGGAGAGTTGGAGTAGCACAATTAACTGCGAGGGAGAAAGGAAACGAGTTTGTTCGTTAGGGAGAAAAGAAACGAGTTTGTTCTTTAGGGAGAAAAGAAACGGCAGAACAAGTGAGAACGAGGGACGACTAGGGAGAGTTTTTGGCGCATCACACCGCAAAGAGATCCAATCGAGGTAAGCTAATTACGTTCTCCTTTCAATTAGATGTTCTTGTTAGTCTTGTTTTTTTAAAAAAAAATTTATTGGACGAAGTTCTTGCAATATATGAAGGAAGCTTAATATTTTGTTCATGGAGTATTTTCCTTTGGTTGGTTAGAGTGACGGTGGGGAGGAAGAAAATCGCTACAGAGGAGTATGGTGGGTATGCGTGTGTTAGTGTGTTAGTGTGTGCATAGTGTGTGTGTGACAGCGTATGTTAGTGTGTGTGCATTATGGTGTGTGCGTGGGATGATTAGGAGTCAACATTATATGAGTTTTGGTGTGTGCATTATGGAAGTGTTTGAAAGAAGAGAAAACAAAAAAAAAAAAAAAAGAAAACAGAACAGAACGGAGGAGTGAAAATCGTTGGAGAAGAAGACAATTTTACAGAGTGACCCCTGGTCTTTTGAACTTGTATTTATAGTTTCCAAACTTTCAGATTAGACCCCAAGTTGCGTGAATGTCAAACAAAACCCCTATCCTGTTTCACTAAGTAACTATTGTTAGGATTTTTAGTTATCTTTAAGTTTTGAAAATAGAAAACATGACCCTAAATTCTGAAATTTATTATATTTGTGTTATGTTAGATTTGAACAAGACGAGTTAGAATTTCGATCGCGAGTAGGAGACTTTTGTTGGGAACACACGTTATAAAGGTAAGGGATTTCGCCTCCATTTAGGTTATTTTATAATATATGTCGATGATAGGTTTCTCGTACATATTTTCATAATACCGTTCTTGACACCATGCCCGACCTTGTGTCGGTATTGTTTTGACTCCGTCGTATGCGTTTTCTTCGTACATTCGAAATTGTTATTTTCGTAAATCTCATGTGTTAGTTTGATAATGCATGCGATCCCTTTTGTTTTGAAAAGTTTTTTTGATTCAGTAAATTGTACTGTGTTTGGTACCATTCTCGTTGTGAATTCCGTATGATCACTAAGTATGAATTATTGTTACTAGAAATTAGTGACTCTCAGACTTTGTTAGAAAATTTGCACCACTTGGCATGTGTGTGTGGTAATCCGGATTTACCATTTAGAACTCAGAATTCAGAACCCCGTTAGGGGCCAATTGTTAGAACTTTGAATTATTTGAACATATTTACGTGATCATATTTCTTGTGAATATTTTGTCGTAATTGACTGGTATGGGACGGTCAGTGACGATTGGAATATTCCGTTTCCTTGGTTGTCTAATATCGTCCTTGAAATTCTCTCTTTGGAAAACTTTTGAAAATTATTCGGTTTGAATTTGAAAAGTTAATGTTAAACTTCAATGACATACTGTTGGCTATTATATTTTTTCATACTCTCATTTGAACTTCTTTGTGTGTCCACCCTCCTTAGTAACCGGAGGGGTGGCGTTTGATCTTACTGGGCATTGTTCGCTCACCCTTTCACATTTTTTTCTCTCCAGGTCATCGGCGAGAGAATTAAGGTTTATAGTTGAAAGTCAAACTTTGAGGACGGACTTGAATGTATTGTGATTTATTTCCTTACATTGAACTGTGTAGAGGTTTTAAGAATTTATTAATTTTGACTAGTCCTGCGAGACTATTTTATTATTTGTTCAGAGTTACAAGGATTGTAAGTCTTGGGATTTTATTTCTGGTATGAGTCGTGGATTGTATTAAGTTAATTTGTTGATACACATTGTTGAGTTAAGTTAGAATTTGTAGTAGCATGGCTGGGCTTGGGCCATATGGTTGGGCCCAAGTTTGGGGCGTTACAAAGTTGGTATCAAAGCTTAGGCTTTAGGTCCTGAAGGTTTAGAAACTCAGAAATCGTTAGATTTAAGAAATAAATGCATTATTAAGACGTGATTTTAGTTATAAGTATGTGTATCCCTATAATTCATCGAGACCGACAAAAGTTTTACTGTAGGAAATGGTGAGAACCAAACAGATCGCAAGGAAATCCTCTTTTCACCTTTATGTACCTAGGGGAAATGGCTAGAAACCCATAGAGAAATGGTACTAGCTAAACAAGAGATCCAACGTAGGAAGAAGCGTGAAAATAGACGATCGAGCAATTGAGAACCCAAGGCGATGAAGAAGGCCTTGGCATGGCGAGGTAGTCGTCGGTGTTCGTGGCCGTGGGCGCGGTCGAGGTAGGAGAGGATAGGCCAAATGAGGTGGCCGAGGACTCTACTTCGGGGTTGCAAAGAAACCGTAATGGTCCCCAACCTAACCTCAACACCAACGCAAACGTGAACGCCAATGTTAATGTCCCTCCACAAACGGACCCGCATTGGTTGCGCTCTTGCAAACTTTGACACAAACTGCTACCTTGGGTCAAATTACTTAGGGACTCGCCGCTCGTGCACAAGCTAGACCCGAACCTCAACCCCAACCCCAACCTCGTTGCTCAGCCACAAGTGGTGACTAAAGATCCGCTAGAGAGTTTTCGCGGAATCTGGTAAATTCACGTGCACCAGGCACGAGAAGCCGGAAGATTGGTGGATAACATTGAAAAGATTTTTGAGACTATGACATGCTCCAAGAGTGAAGGTTAAGCTCGCCACTTTTGTACTTCGTAGGCAAGCCGGTGGTGGAAGGCAGAAAAGGGCCATAGAATCAAGAGGTATCCAGTGATAACTTGGGAGATATTTTTGGAAGCCTTTAATAAGAAGTTCTTTCCTCCCAGTGTTCGTGAAAAAAGGGTGGCAGATTTCCTTGACCTGAAACAAGGAACGATGACAGTGAATGGATATGATGCCAAATTCACAGAACTGTCAAAGTATGCCCCAAATTTCTTTGACAATGAGGAGCAGAAAGCCCGGAAGTTCGAGAGGGGGTTTAGTGATAGAATTAGTTACAGGCTGAAACCTTTGAAACTGCCATCATATGCTGAAGTGTTGGATCGGGCAAGGATTATTGAGGATGACTTGACAGATCATCGGAATAGAAAAGAGAAAAAGAAAAGAGGTGCGATGACCAAGGGGACGTTATCGGGGACGTCTAGTGGTCAAGGTGGGACCCACAAGTGATAATAAGAGGAGAAATACGGAGGAAAATAATCCAAAAGGGACAACTCGGGGGGTCGAAATCGAACCGGCCAACATCGAATCGGGGCCGAAACCAGACCCAAAGCCGGAATTATAACCAAGGCTGGAACCAGAATCGTGGTCGAGGTCAAAATTCGAGGGTAGTAATAACCAAAACTTGTGGGGCAAAGCATCGACAATCGTGCTATTGGAGAAAAGGTGCATGTTTTAACTGCGCAAGAAGGGCATCGTGTTAAGGAGTGTCCTGACCCACTCAAGAAATCTTTCACTAATAAGGTGGTGGTGAAGATAAAGAGAAACCTAGAGAGCAGGAAGGGTCTATGCAATGACCGCAAGAGATGCCCGAGCTACCAATGATGTTGTGGCAGTTCAACTATTCTCTTGTAATGTATATACTTTGATCGATTCGGGTGCAACACATTCCTTTATATCTGAAACATTAGCGCGTCATTTGAAATTGTCACCTCAGAACTTAGACACTGAATTAGTGATTGATACGCCGACTGTTGCATCTTAGCCTAGATTTGCTTGAATCCATAACCTAAGTCTAAGACAAGGTGACTAATGGGCCTGCGTGTCTGTTAGAGTGGCAACTTGTACTTAGACATAGCTTGAATAGCCTAGGATTGCTTATTGTATATTGCCTTGAAGAAGATAGCCTATAGGACATCGGACGTCCTCTGCACAATAGGCAAACAATGCATCAGCAGTCTTTCGTTTGAATATCGGACAAGCTCATATCAGCCAAGCTTCATCAGCAATGTTGAAGAACTTTAAGAACGTCCGATAAGAGAACTGCCTAAGACATGTCCTGATTTGAAGCTTTCATTGACTTCGATGCAACGTTAACCTGCAAACCACATTCAATGAAGGTTTCCATTCTTGGCATACACTCAGAAAAGGACATTCCTCCCAAGCAATGCACCGCCTATTTTTAGCAAAGTGTCGGAGACAGCAAGCTACAGCCACCCTATCGAGTCAACAACCGATTAGAGCATTAATTGCTCTTAAATTCAAATTAGAAGACCACCAACGGCTCCAAGCTTCCTCCTGCATATAAAAGGAGAATCCATTGCTGCATTCAACACTTCAACAACTACAACTCTGAATCTTCTTCATCCTCTTCAAGTGCATTAAAGCTTAAACGTCCTATCTGTACATCCTTCTTTGAAGAGCCTCACTCTAAGACGATCAGTCCATTAAAGCTCTTCATTGATTGCAACACCTAGCTTTTCATAGCTCACGAGAATTGTATCTTATTGATATCAATTCTCCCACACAAACACTTGGTCAACAAAATTTTTGTACACAATCCATTAGAGATTTAGTTTGTAAAATATCTAGTGGAAAAACTTAGTACACGTTTTTCAAATCCAAAGTTGACCACTTTGGTTGTGGACGTAGCACTTATTTATAAGTGTGAACCATATTAAATATTCTGTCTCTTTTTGTGTGATTGTGATTTGATTGTGTTGCTTTAAATTTCCGTATTTCCAATCGAAGAACCGCGATCTTGTCCCGCCAAGATCGCCATTCTCAACTTGTCCCGAGCTTCACAAGACTTCCGCCCGCAAAATTTTTAAATCCCTAGTGAAGTAAGATTTTTGAATCAATTTCAAAAATTGGACATAGGCTATTCAACCCCCTTCTAGCCTATATAGAGCAACCTTGGACCTAACAATTGGTATCGAGCTTAACTCTTTGAAAACTAGTTTTTCCGAGATTAACCTCTTGAGAGATTAAAGATCATGGCTGCTCACCAAATGTTGGAAACCTCAAACGTGAACCATTGTCCTGTCTTGGATGAAGTTCACTTTGACATCTGGAAAGATAAAGTCAAAAGACATATGAATTCAATTGATAAGCGTTTGTGGAAATGTGTCACGATGGACCCGTAATTCCAATGAAGCCTAATACACGGCCGCGGTAGATCCAACCGCGCACCAAGTACCAAAGCCGAAGAAGAGTGGGATGATGAAGACGAAGAATGATGCTCGATGGAAAGGCCATCAACATCATTACTAGTGTGTTGATATAAGTACTTATCGCCAGATTATCAACTTGGACACAAAGAAAGGAGATGTGGGAAGCCATCCTTGAATATCTTGAAGGTGATGGCGAGACAAAGAACAACAAATTATATACTGCATCCGTAAGTTTGACTCCTTCAAAAGGATCCCAAAGAGTCTCGCGAAGTGCCTATGACAGATTCTATGAGGTAGTCAACTCTTGCTATTCATTAGGAAAGAAGTATGAAAAGAAAGAAATAAACATGAGATTTCTAAATGCACTAGGCCTATGGCATGTTAAAATCATCGCCATGAAAGAGTCAAAAGATTTAAACAAATTGACTCTTAGAAACCTTTATGCTAGTCTTTCAGTTTATGAGCTTGAGATCCAACAAGCTCAAGAAATGGAAAAGAGTTTTAAAAACTTGTCCTTACCAGCCATGTCTACTGAACCTTCCTGTTCAAAACCTGATGAAACACCTTCTACATCCAGTGAAGATGATGATATTCTTTCTGACGAAGCCTTTGCTATGTTTGTAAAGAAATATCAACGTTTCAAAAGGTTTAATAAACCATCATCACATAGGCGCCTTCTCACAAAACTGCTTCCTTATAAAACAACCGCCAACAAAAAATTTCGCTCCTTATAAATCGCAGACCATCAAAAGGATAATGAGCTAGTTTGTTTTAACGTAGGAAACCAGGCCATTTTGCCTCTAAATGTCCAAAGCCAAAGTATGAATTTTATAAGAAACGTCCCGAAACTAAATTTCAAAAACAAAAAGGGATGGTGGCTGAAGACATTGATGAAAGCAATCTGCCTACATGGTGTGACACTGACACTGATGAGGATGACTCTTGTGACTTTGCTGAAGAAGCCAACATATGCCTTATGGCCAGGAGTCACCACATGATTCGGTGAGGTCACTACCATTTCAACAAGATGACAAGTGATGATGATGATGAGCTCAATGAACCATCAAAGGGAGAGCTCATCAAAGCTAACAAAGACATGATGGAAGAGTTTTCAAAATTCAAAGTCGCCTATGTGAAATTAGCCAAGAAGCATGAACTAGTGTCTCGAGAAATCAACCTTGATGTCTAAGATCAAAGATCTTGATAGACAACAAGTCGAAAGTATCAAATTGCAAAAAGAGAACAAAGCTTTGATCAAAAAGTGGATTTCCTACTTGAACACATCAAGAAGATAAATTCGAGAAAGATGACCTTCAAAAGGTTGTCAATACTTGGAATAACTCTAAAGGAAACTTTGATGCCATTCTCTCAAACCGTAAAACTTTAGATGACAAAGCGGTATTGGTTTCCAAAGTGAGTTCAAAGTAGGTAGTTCTTCTAGTTCTCAAAAGGATGAGACATCTCAAGTGATTGTCAAGAATTGGTTGTAGGAGTTTCTTATGACCAGCAGCCTCCCAAAAGGCAAGGACTTGGCTTTAACAAAGTTCCTTTTGTTTATCCCAAGAACACAAAAGACAAGTCCAAAAGAAAGCACCGCCGAATGACTCGCTAATAGTGAGTCGAGCAACTAAAACCGCCATTAGTCACCCTAAGAAAACAGGATGACTAATAGCAAGTCTAGGAATTCTCGCTCAAACCTATTAAATTTGTCAAAGGCAAGACCGCCGATCCCAACACCGCCTATAAAAGGGTAAAAGAAGTGAATTTCAGATAAAAAGCTTAAAGGACATGTGCTGTAAATACAAAATCTTTTGATAAAAGGTCTACCTATGGTAAACCTAACATCAACAAGAAAAGGCATTTTCACCTAAGTCCTATAGGCCAATTATCAGAAAGATCATTCCAAAGACGCCGATATTAAGAAGCCTCAAAAAGAAATCATTACTCATGTTGAAGGATTTCACAAATGCTCTTTCGCAAATGCCATGGTCATGAGATTCATGAATGCCTTCGAGATTCACACCTAAATCTAGAGGATTTACTCCTCCAAAGGTTAAACAAGTGTGGATCCCAAAAGGTTGCTAACCTTGAGGACCCAAAAATAAAAGGGGACCATATTCTTAAATGTCTATATTTCAGAATGCTTCATGGTGTCAATGAAGAAGAGAAAGATCTATGGTATCTAGACAATGGATGCTCAAAGCATATGACCGGTGATCCAAATCTTCTTTCAAGCATTGTTGAAGCAAAAGGTCCCTCGGTCATATTTGGAGATAACTCAAAAGGGAAGACCATTGGTTATGGAAGTATAATCGAGGCAATCTCTCCATCAACAAAGTCTCTCTAGTTGAAGGTTTAAAGCACAATCGCTAAGCATATCACAATTCGTGATAAAGGGCTAACATGTCGCTTTTCCTCTAGTCAATGTCTCATAAAGGACAATGAGACATGTTCAACTATCCCGACGGATTCGAAAAGGGAATGTCTATGCCGTTGACCTAAATGCCGTTGGAAGAAAATCAAATCTATGCTTGGTTGCTAGGTCATCAACTGACAACAGCTGGTTGTGGCATAAAAGGCTTAGTCATCTCAATTTCAAATACCTGGAGAAGCTATCAAAAGACAATCTAGTTGTTGGTTTGCCTAAAATATCACCTGAATCACACGCTCGCAAAGCATGTCAACCGGGCAAACTACACAAATCTTCCTTCAAAAGCAAGCCTTGCCTATCAACAACCGCATTCTACGCCTCTTGCACATGGATCTGTTTGGACCCGTAACTACTACAAGTCTTGGTGGCGCAAGTATACTCTTGTGGTAGTTGATGATTACTCAAGATTTACTTGGGTAGAAATGATGTCCTCCAAAGATGAAGCATATGACATCATTACGAACTCTTCGAAGACTACGACTCGAAGCCGGATGATATCTCGATGTCGATCGTACAATGGAACAGAGTTCAAGAACAATGGTGTGGCCAAATATTGTGATGACCATGGAATTGGTCACAATTTCTCTGCATTGGCACACCTCAACAAAATGGAGTTGCCGAAAGGAAGAACGAACTCTCATTGAAGCAGAAAGACAATGATTGCCGAAGCCAAACCGCCTATGTATTTCGGGGCCGTGAACACGCCCGCTTCACACAAAACAGTCCATCATAAATAAATTTCATAACAAAACTCCATATGAAATATGGAGAGGCGAGCTCCCAACATTGGATTCTTTAAAATATTTGGTTGTAAATGCTATGTTCTTTACAATGGTAGAGAACATAGAGGTAAGTTTGAATCCAAAAGTGATGAAGGAATTTTTCTCGATATGCCAAGTTTTCAAAAGCATACGAGTTTATAATAAAACTTCACTTAGAGTTGTTGAATCTGTACATGTTTCTTTTGATGAATTTGATTTCATTGGGCCACATTTGGCTCCTAAGGTTACTAATGATTCGATGAATATGAGACAGTAAAACACCCAAGTCCCGATCCGATCCTCCTTCTTCACAAGATCTTCCAAGAGTCAACCCGTTAGAATCCTCAAACGAACCAACAAATGAACACTCAAAACCATGAATCCCTTTGCCTTCCACACCGAAGTCATACAACCTACCTTGGAATTAACCTACCCTTTAGAAAACCAAGCTTCATTTCTACTTCTCAAGAATCCAACTCGCCGGCAATAGGACAAGTTCAACCCGCAGTTAGGGAAGTAAAAGATCATCCTATCACTCAAATCATTGGAGATCTTAATGCCGGTGTTCAAACTAGACAAGCTTCAAGAAATGAATGCATGTATTCTACCGCATTTGTATCTAACATTGAACCCAAAAGATTGATGAAGCTCGAAGATCCAAGTCGGGTGGAAGCTATGCAAGAAGAGCTAAACCAATTTGACAGATGCCAAGTCCGGTCACTAGTCCCTAGGCCTAAAGGACAAGCAATTGGCACAAAGTGGGTTTTCGAAACAAAATGGATGAAAACGGCAATATTACAAGAAACAAGGCAAGACCGGTAGCCCAAGGATATAGACAGGAGGGTATTGACTATGATGAGACATTTGCTCCTGCAAGATTAGAGCTATCGATTATTCTTGGCCTATGCCTCTTACAAGGACTTCAAAGTTTATCAAATGGATGTAAAGAGTGCATTTCGAATGGAGAACTTCAAGAAGAAGTCTATGTTGAGCAACCACCGGGTTCATAGACTGCTCAAGGAGAGAAGATGTCTACAAGCCGAGGAAAGCCCTTTATGGACTTAAACAAGCTCCAAGAGCTCGGTATGAGACCCTTTCAAAGTTCTTGATATCTCAAGGCTTTGTAAGAGGTCAAATTGACACTACTCTTTTCATTATGAAGCATAAAGGTCATTCCTTACTTGTTCAAATATATGTTGATGATATTATATTTGGTTCTACTAATGAAAATCTTTGCAAAAGGTTTGAAAAGCTTATGCAGAGTAAATTTGAGATGAGCATGATGGGAGAGCTCAACTTTTTCCTTGGTCTTCAAATTCAACAAAGTTCAAATGGTATCTTCATCAATCAAGCCAAATATGCAAAGGATGTCATCAAGAAATTTGGTCTTGAGAATGCAAACACTTCAGACTCCTATGGCTACTAACGCCATCTTGACAAAGATGAGAAGGGCAAGAAAGTGGACATGACTCTCTACAGAGGCATGATTGGTTCACTTTTATACTTAACGCTAGTAGGCCGATATCATGTTTGCCGTTTGTGTTTGTGCTAGGTTTCAAGCCGATCCAAAGGAGTCTCACCTACAAGCAAAAAAGAATCATCGATATCGATAGATACTCCCAATTTGGGAATCGGTATCCTAGAGATTCATCTTTTAATCTTATAGGCTATTCGATGCCGATTTTGCTGCATGTAAAGTTGACAGAAAAGCACAAGTGGGACATGTCAATTCTTAGGAAATAGACTTGTCTCATGGGCCAGAAGAAGCAAACCTCTGTTTCAACTTCAACAACGAAGCGTAATACATAGCCGTAGCTGCCGCTCACAATTGGTGGATCAAACAAGAACTAGTTGACTATGAGATCAAAACGATGATTGTCCTATAATGTGTGACAACACATCAGCAATCTCGCCTCAAAATCTGTCATGCACTCCAAAACAAAGCACATTGATGTGAGATATCACTTTCTTAAAGATCATGTTGAAAAAGGTAACATCGGCATGCAATATGTGCCTACAGAGAATCGGTAGCGACATCTTCACAAAACCACTTGATTCAACCAGGTTTGCATATTTAAGAGGAGAGCTTGGTATGCTTGACCTCAATCCTTAACCTTTCTTGCAAATTCCTTAAGTCATTTTATAAACCGCCATATAAATTGCCTATGAGATTCGCCATTGCTATTCGGCCGAGATTCTTAAGTCATTTTATAGACAACCTTGAGTAAGTATCATTAAAATAGGGACTTTAAATAAAATAGGCGACTTTGATAAATAGGCGACTTAAGGGCGCCATACGTACAGTAACTCATCAGGTAATAAATGCGGACTTCAAATTTTATCAAATGTCATTTATTGGCCTGTCGAGGTATAAAAGGGCAAAATGTACAGTCTCTTCACAGCTCAACAACCGCCATTTTAAACTTTCAAAAACCCTCTGACTTCCAATCTACAATCTCTCCAAAAAGCCTTCAAATTTCCAAAATCTTTACGTTTTCTAGCTAAAATCATCAATGGTAAGAATTTCTACATCTTTTCTATTCATTTAAATCCAATGTTTCGGTCTGGTTTTGACCTAATTCGAGTTGTTCAAACTGTCCGCCATTGAAGAATTTTGGATTCTCACAATTGTTGCTTGAATCGTGTTTATGTGGTGTAAAATGTGTTTTAATACTTTATGTGATACTATATTTTCAGTTTATGCTACTTTGTTTGCTTGAAAATGACAAAATCAGTCACAGTTTAAAAACCCAGTTCATGAACTGTTCTTAAATTGTTTATGTTTTGGGTCTTGATCTAATACTTTGTTTTTGATAAATATCTGATTGCTCGAATATCTCGATTACATATTTATTCGTTGCTTGCATATCTGCCGATTTCTATATCTGTTCTCACATCCGCCGATCATGTAGGGAAAGTCTAAATCCTCAAAGGCTGCCGCCACAACTTCATCTTCCGCCTCTGCTAAGCCAACCAGGGCTGCATTGGCTGCTGAGCTCCCAATCAGGACCCTTCCCAGGTCAAGTTATCACCCTGGGATGACAATCGACCGAGATTCCATCATTAGCACCTCTGCTGGTGATGCCCTGCTAAAAGATTTGGCTGAGTGTGGACTTCTTCCCTTGTTCCAACTCAACGACACTCACTACAGCAATCTTCTAGCTGAGGAGTTTTATACAAGGATGATTCTCGCCTCCTCCTCCGCCTAATGCCTCGAGCGCAACTTTAAGCTACATCAAGGGCTACATCGAGGCCACTACATCAAGTTGACCTACAAGGATGTTGGAGAAATCCTTGACCGCCCGTTGAAGGCAAATTGGACTTGACCGATGCCGAATCGGCACTTGCCTGGGAAATGATGAGGGGGTCTGCCCAACCAGAGAGGTTTTCCGAGATGTCTAGGAACCTCTTCCCAGAGAACCCCTATCATATCAGCCATCTGCTCGACAAGAGCATCTTATTCAAAAATGGCTCGAGGGACATCTTCACCTCCCAGCAGCTGATGTGGACCAAAGCCGTGGTCCTTCGCAAGCAACTCAACCGGGCAAAGATCATCTTCTCAATGCTATCCCGAGCGTTGTGAAGTCCAAGCTCACCCTTCCATGAAGAGGCCCTTTGTAAGGGTTATTAATGTCATCCTCCGACGTTATGAGGAGATTGATGAGCTGGTCGCCGCCGACGACCTCATCAAGGTGTCCAACACCTACGTCTTCACGGCCAACAACATCACCCGCTATAGGGATGATATGGCCAAAAGGACAACCAACGCGCCGGCTGCCGGCTGCCATCGCTATCGCGCCGCTGCCGCACTGCTCGCTATCGCTATCGCCCCTCTACCCAAGCCGCCAAGGGTAAAGGAAGGTCACCTACACCGCCGGGTTACCCGCCGAGGAGGAGGAGCCTACACCCATTGGGCCGCACCGCTCGAACATTTTGACCTCGCAGCTAGACCACGATCCCTATGAGCCCGCCGAGCCTCCTACCAAAAGCCTAAACACTCTCCCTCTCTCACTCCTAAACTCAAACAATCCAGAAGCTCGCCTCAAAGGCACTTGAGAAGGACACATCATCCTTCCAACCACCGACCTCTCCAAACCCTCTCAACCTACCTCCCAATCCTCCCAACCCAAAACCAAACAAACCCTCCTACCCACGACGAATCATTTGGCCTTCCTAAGGTCTCCTCCACACCACCATGTCCGCACTGGCCGCTTCCACACCACTGCTTCTCCATCACTGCTCCCCACCGCCAGCCCTCCAAATCATCTCCCCACCGCTCTTCCACTCCTACTAAGTCCAAACATGGCAAACGTTATAAGAAGAGTGCCAAGAAGAGTGCACTTTCGAACCGCCGATCCCGCCACTTCTCCTCCACCTTCACCACCTATGCCTACTACCACTACCACCTCACCGCTTCCTCACCTCCTCCTCTCGCTCCCATCCAAACAACCACCACACAAGAGCCATCATCTCACTCGCCACCACCTCTCAACCACCATCCTCCAAACGACCTATCTCTCCTCTCTTCGACCGCCTACTCCCAAACGCCTCAAAACCAACCCCTATACCACCTACACCCCGAGGTGCAGCTCGCTGTCCTTCGAGACAAGAGCCTAAACCCAACCATGCCGACACCGACCCTTTCTTAGCCACCCTTGACTACCCCAAGAGATTTCCTGTCGCCTATGTCCGTGAAATCATCTTTCAATGGGGTGCCTACTATGACCCTCTTCCTCCCGCCCGGTCCAACTCTTTTTCTCCCACAACTCGCGGTTCAAGATCTTATGATCTTCAACCAATGGGTTGCAATCCATAAGGACCTAGGCCTTCCCTTCCTACCAAATCGGACATCTCCCCTTCCTCTCTCTCGCCTAAACCCCGTCTTCACCATTATCCGCCATCCTTCCATCCTTCTTCACCCCGTGGTCTACACCTTCATTGATGTAGTCACCACTTACCTTGGCTTCAACCCTCTCATCCCTATTCTCTTCCTTTCTCCTAGCCTTTCCCCTTTCTTTTCTCCTCCTCCCTCTTTATTCACCCCTTTCCTATGTCATCTACATAGAAAGGCTCTTCCCTGTTCCTCGCTTTTTCTAGCCTTCCTTCCCCTCTACCACTATGTTTCCATTTCCTCCACCACCATTCTACCTCTTCCTCCAGCCACTCCTCTCCTCCCCACCATCCTCCCCTCCCCTACCCAAGCCACCCATCCTTCCCCGCCAGTCCACCTTCCTCTCCGAGTCATCCCGACTCGTCTCGATACCTATCCCGCCGAGGCCGTACATAAATTTTGAAGGATTTTGAGGTCATCTCGTTGACGACCAAGGCCCCGCACCAACTCTCTCGCAGATCTCACATCACCCATGTGCAGCCGATTGCATGACCAAGTGATGGAGATTTCAAAGGGTGCAAAGGCCGCTTGATGCCCGCCTTCGATCCATCTCGCCAAGCCGCCCTTGCCACCGATCTCGCCTCTTCCTCCAAGACATCTGCCATCTTCGAAACCAACTGGGACAACCTCGCCACTAAGATGATGCAGGTCGTCGACATGGTTGAAGCTGGCTACAAGCTTGTGCTTCACTCTCAACGCCAGGCAAATCGCTCTGTTCACTCCTCCGTGCGAGCGACGCGTACTCTCACGGCCAAGCACTTGGCTTACTATCGCAAGGAGCGCAAAACTACTGAGAACCGCCTCGGCTTTATTGATGCCTCGCTTGCGTCCATGAAGGAGGAGATGGCCAGACTCAACAATGATCAGCAGACCAAGCTCATTGAGCATAATGCTCGCTCGTAAGAACAAAGAGCTCTCCTCGAATTGGCGACACTAAAGAAGAGCTAGCAGAAGAAACGAAGAAATTGCAAGACTTAAGGCCGCTGTTGACTCTAAATGGGCATCAAGAGGCTATGGGCAATCTTCATCGTGCAAAGGCAAAGGTCGTGCATCATCTCGGTCATCTTCTCGAACCAGCCGATAATATTTTGTATAATCTTTTTGCTAAACTTTGTAATTAAACAACTTGTTTAATTAACAATGTCTATGTTTTAAAACTTTCATGTTTATTATGAACTGCTTATTATGTGATTGCATGAAATTTAAACCACTGGTTTAAAGACATGTCCTATATTGCCTATTCTCGCCTATGCATGTCTTTAAATTCGCCTAATTACAAGTGTCGATGCTTAATTTCCTGTTTGTAAACACTTTGTAATTCTTGAATACAATGACCTTTATGTAAGTTCATCTAGGGCATGCTTATTTAATATATCAATCTTACAAGCATGTTATTACTAGACTTGAACATGGTCACCGATATTGTATTCGTAGGGTCATGGACTCAAGCAAATAGGAGGAGATTGTTGCATCTTAGCCTAGATTTGCTTGAATCCATAACCTAAGTCTAAGACAAGGTGACTAATGGGCTGCGTGTCTCTAGAGTGGCAACTTGTACTTAGGCATAGCTTGAATAGCCTAGGATTGCTTATTGTATATTGCCTTGAAGAAGATAGCCTATAGGACATCGGACGTCCTTCGCACAATAGGCAAACAATGCATCGCAGCCTTTCGTTTGAATATCGGACAAGCTCATATCGGCCAAGCTTCATCGCAATGTTGAAGAACCTTAAGAACGTCCGATAAGAGAACCGCCTAAGACATGTCCCGATTTGAAGCTTTCATTGACTTCGATGCAACGTTAACCCGCAAATCACATTCAATGAAGGTTTCCATTCTTGGCATACACTCGAAAAGGACATTCCTCCCGCAAGCACAGCACGCCTATTTTTAGCAAAGTGTCGGGAGAGACGCAAGCTACAGCCGCCTATCGAGTCAACAACCGATTAGAGCATTAATTGCTCTTAAATTCAAATTAGAAGACCACCAACGGCTCCAAGCTTCCTCCCGCATATAAAAGGAGAATCCATTGCTGCATTCAACACTTCAACAACTACAACTCGAATCTTCTTCATCCTCTTCAAGTGCATTAAAGCTTAAACGTCCTATCGTACATCCTTCTTTGAAGAGCTTCACTCTAAGACGATCAGTCCATTAAAGCTCTTCATTGATTGCAACACCTAGCTTTTCATAGCTCACGAGAATTGTATCTTATTGATATCAATTCTCCCACACAAACACTTGGTCAACAAAATTTTTGTACACAATCCATTAGAGATTTAGTTTGTAAAATATCTAGTGGAAAAACTTAGTACACGATTTTCAAATCCAAAGTTGACCACTTTGGTTGTGGACGTAGCACTTATTTATAAGTGTGAACCATATTAAATATTCTGTCTCTTTTTGTGTGATTGTGATTTGATTGTGTTGCTTTAAATTTCCGATTTCCAATGTTAAGAACCGCCGATCTTGTCCCGCCAAGATCGGCCATTCTCAACTTGTCCCGTGCTTCACAAGACTTCCGCCTGCAAAATTTTTAAATCCCTAGTGAAGTAAGATTTTTGAATCAATTTCAAAAATTGGACATAGGCTATTCAACCCCCCCTTCTAGCCTATATAGAGCAACCTTGGACCTAACACCGACCAAGGAGTCTATCCCAGTGACCTCGGTATTTAGATCTTGTTGTTTAAGTTTGGAAGGTAGAGATATGCCGATAGACTTGATTCCGTTAGACATTCAGGATTTTGATGTGATTTTGGGTATGGACTGGCTGACTGCCTTCCACGCTAAAGTTGATTGTTTTCGAAAGGAAGTAGTCTTTGGTGGTTCAGGTAAACCTGAATTTCGGTTTAAGGGGTCTAAGCCGGTGGCTCTATCAGGGTTCATTTCATCTTTAAGAGCTCGGCGATTGCTGAGGAAAGGTTGTTGTGGTTATTTGGCATACATTAATGATACTCAGAAGGAGGAGGTTAGCATAGAGTCACTTCCTGTAGTGAAGGAGTTCATTGATGTTTTTCCCGAGGATTTGCCGGGACTTCCACCTGAAAGGGAGGTAGACTTTTTCATTGACTTAGCACCAGGGACAACACCAATTTTGAAAGCACCATATAGGATGGCTTAAGGGTGGCAATGGCAGACACGACACGATTGCACGAACCAGACGACACGATTATAAACACGAATTACGAGACAAAAGACACGATAAGGCACAAAGACGACACACGACCACACGAAACACGACACGAAAGCACGAAATTATAAATTTAATTAAAATAACGTTTATTATTATATTTATGATCAAATAAGATAGATAACACGAAAACACGATAGTGTGGCACGAACACGACACGATGACACGAATTGCCACCCCTAGGATGGCTCCGGCAGAACTTAAGGAGTTGAAAGAGCAGTTGCAGGAACTATTAGAGAAACAATTGATTAGGCCTAGCGTGTCACCTTGGGGCGCTCCTGTGTTGTTTGTGAAGAAAAAGGATGGAACGATAAGGTTGTGTATCGACTATCGTGAATTGAATCGGGTTACGGTGAAGAATAGATACCCATTGCCCAGGATCGACGATTTGTTTGACCAGTTGCAAGGTGCGTGTTATTTCTCTAAGATTGACCTTCGCTCGGGGTACCATCAACTGAGGGTCAAGAAGGAGGACATCCCTAAGACGCTTTAGAACTCGATATGGTCATTATGAATTTCTGGTGATGCCGTTTGGTTTGACAAATACCCCAGCTGCATTCATGGACTTAATGAATAGGGTCTTCCAAAAATTTTTAGATCGGTGTGTTATTGTTTTTATTGATGACATATTGATTTATTCCAAAACTCGTGAGGAGCACGAACAACATTTGAGGGCGGTGCTTCAGATTTTGAGGGAAGAGAAGTTGTATGCCAAATTTAAGAAATGTGAGTTTTGGTTGGAGGAAGTAGCCTTCTTGGGACATGTGGTATCTAAGGATGGAATCTCGGTAGATCCAGCTAAGATTGAGGCGGTAGTAAGTTGGGAGATACCAACCACCGTCACTGAGGTTCGAAGTTTTTTGGGGTTAGCAGGGTATTATCGCCGTTTTGTTGAAGGATTCTCAAAGATAGCAGTGCCCCTAACGCGGTTGACTCAAAAAGACGTGAAGTTTGTTTGGACAGCAAAATGTGAGGATAGTTTTCAGGAACTGAAAAAGAGACTGGTGTCCGCCCCAATTCTTACCTTACCAACTGAAGCAGGAGGATTTGTGGTTTATAGCGACGCCTCGCAGAAAGGCTTGGGTTGTGTATTGATGCAGAATGGTAAGGTGATTGCTTATGCTTCGCGACAGTTGAAGAATTTTGAGAGGAATTACCCAACTCATGATTTGGAGTTGACGGCTGTGGTGTTTGCTTTAAAAATTTGGAGACACTACTTGTATGGAGAAACGTGCGAAATATACACTGATCACAAGAGCCTGAAATATATCTTCACTCAGAAGAAGTTAAACATGAGGCAGAGGAGATGGTTAGAATTGTTAAAGGACTATGACTGCACAATTTTGTACCATCCTGGTAAGGCCAATGTGGTGGCTGATGCATTAAGCCGTAAAAGCAGGGGAAAGTTGGCCACGATGTTAACTAAGGAGAAGAGGATTTTAGATGATCTCGAATCTTTGGGTTTAGAGGTTAGAATAACAGGTGGTAGAGGTTATTTGGCACACATGAGTTTTCAACCGTCTCTATTAGAAAGAGTTAAAGCAGCGCAGAAGGATGATCCAGAGTTAAACAAGATTTGTGAAAGGTTGAAAGACGGTGGACAAACTGATTTTTGAGTGGGCGATGATGGAATTTTGCGATTTGGGACTAGAATTTGCATTCCTGCTAATCTGGAGTTAAAAAGGGAGGTATTAGAAGAAGCCCATAGTTCGAGGTTCTCGGTGCATCCAGGAAGTACGAAGATGTATCGGGATATGCAGAATACCTTTTGGTGGGAGAATATAAAACGAGAGATTGCGGAGTTTGTTTCGAAATGTCTTGTCTGTCAGCAGGTTAAGTGTGAACATCAGAAACCAGGCGGGTTGCTTCAATCGATGCCCATTCCCGAGTGGAAGTGGGACCATAATACCATGGACTTTGTAGTTGGGCTGCCTAGAACACTTAAGAAAAGTGATGCGATTTGGGTGATTGTGGATCGGCTGACTAAATCTGCACACTTTTTGGCTTTTCGAATCAATGATTCTTTGGAAAGGTTAGCGAAGATGTGTGTGGATGAGATTGTTAGACTCCATGGGGTACCGGTTTCAATAGTGTCGGATCGCGATACTAGGTTCACATCAAAGTTTTGGGGTAGTTTGCAGAAAGCTTTGGGTACAAACTTGAGTATGAGTACGGCTTTCCATCCGCAGACTGACAGCCAGTCGGAGCGGACCATCCAGATATTGGAGGACATGCTTCGCTCGTGCACATTGGATTTTCAGGGTAACTGGGATGAGCACTTGCCGTTAGTAGAGTTCACCTACAATAACAGCTACCATGCGAGCATTGGTATGGCCCCGTATGAAGCACTGTACGGGAGGAGGTGTCGCTCGCCAACTTGTTGGGATGAAGTGGGAGAACGAAAGTTGTTGGGACCGGAGTTGGTTCAGATCACCGCGAAAAAGGTACAACAGATTAAGAAGAGACTCTTGATGGCCCAGAGTAGACAGAAATCATATGCCGACAATCGTCGTCGCGAACTTGGTTTTGATGTGGGGGACCACGTATTTCTTAAGATTTCGCCTACACGTGGAGTTATGAGGTTTGGTGTTAAGGGAAAACCGAGCCCTCGATTTGTTGGACCATTTGAGATACTTGAGAAGGTGGGAGAGGTCGCGTATCGACTTGCATTGCCGCCTGTGCTTTCGGGGGTTCATAATGTGTTTCATGTATCGATGTTGAGGAAATATGTCCCTGACTCGAGCCACGTTGTTGAGTATAGACAATTGCGCCTAAGAGAAGACCTTAGTTATTCAGAGCAGCCTATTAGAATTGTGGATCGCAAGGATCAGGTTCTTAGAAGACGAACCATTCCATACGTCAAGGTGTAGTGGAGCAATCATACCGAAAGGGAAGCTGCTTGGGAACTCGAGGAAGAGATGCGAGAAAGACATCCTGAACTCTTTGTATGACTTAGTACCTTAAGTTTAGAGGACTAAACTTCTTTTTAGGGGGTGAGAGTGTAATACCCCATTATTTATTTTATTATTTAAATAAAGTTCGTTGGGCTGATTATATCTGTTTTTGGGCTTCGTAATAAGGATGCCAATTTGATTCGATATATTTTGATATTGTTGTGTTGGGTTTAGCCCGTAAATTAGTCCCATTAGTTTAAGCCTGAAAAAAAAAAAAATTCAATTTGAAGACGTGCACTGCGAGGAGTTGAAGGAGTCGGCCCGTAACAGCAGGAGACGGCGAGGTTGTTTTTAGGGATAAGGACACTCGGTGATTGAATTCTTTTAGGATTAGGAGAGTTGGAGTAGCACGATTAACTGCGAGGGAGAAAGGAAACGAGTTTGTTCGTTAGGGAGAAAAGAAACGAGTTTGTTCTTTAGGGAGAAAAGAAACGGCAGAACAAGTGAGAACGAGGGACGGCTAGGGAGAGTTTTTGGCGCATCACACCGCAAAGAGATCCAATCGAGGTAAGCTAATTACGTTCTCCTTTCAATTATTTGTTCTTGTTAGTCTTGTTTTTTTAAAAAAAAATTTATTGGATGAAGTTCTTGCAATATATGAAGGAAGCTTAATATTTTGTTCATGGAGTATTTTCCTTTGGTTGGTTAGTGTGTGTGGTGTGTGTGTATGCATGGAAGTGAGGGAGAGAGTGACAGAGTGACGGTGGGGAGGAAGAAAATCGCTACAGAGGAGTATGGTGGGTATGCGTGTGTTAGTGTGTGCATAGTGTGTGTGTGACAGCGTGTATTAATGTGTGCATTATGGTGTGTGCGTGGGATGATTAGGAGTCAACATTATATGAGTTTTGGTGTGTGCATTATGGAAGTGTTTGAAAGAAGAGAAAAAAAAAAAAAACAGAACAGAACAGAGGAGTGAAAATCGTTGGAGAAGAAGACAATTTGACCCCTGGTCTTTTGAACTTGTATTTATAGTTTCCAAACTTTCTGATTAGACCCCAAGTTGCGTGAATGTCAAACAGACCCTATCCTGTTTCACTAAGTAACTATTGTTAGGATTTTTAGTTATCTTTAAGTTCTGAAAATAGAAAACATGACCCTAAATTCTGAAATTTATTATATTTGTGTTATGTTAGATTTGAACAAGACGAGTTAGAATTTCGATCGCGAGTAGGAGACTTTTGTTGGGAACACACGTTATAAAGGTAAGGGATTTCGCCTCCATTTAGGTTATTTTATAATATATGTCGATGATAGGTTTCTCGTACATATTTTCATAATACCGTTTTTGACACCATGCCCGACCTTATGTCGGTATTGTTTTGACTTCGTCGTATCTTTGTTGTACTTAGTTTAGAGACATGTCTTACATTGCCCAATCTGCCTATTTTGCATGTCTTTAAATTTAGTCAAATTACAAATGTCTTATGCTTAAATTACATACTTATAAACACTTTGTAATTCTTGAAAACACGACCCCTTTGTAAGTTCATCTAGGGCATGCTCACTTAATATATCAATCTAACAAGCATGTTATTACTAGACTTGAACATGGTCACCGATTGTTTTCATTAAGGTCATGGACTCAAGCAAATAGGAGGAGATTGTTGTACTTAGTTTAGATTTTCTTGAATCCATAACCTAAGTCTAAGAACAAGGTGACTGATGGACTGCGCATAGTGTGGCAACTTGAACTTAGGCATAGCTTGAAAAGCTTAGGGTTGCTCTTTGTATGAGACTTGAAGAAGAATAGCCTATAGGACATCGGACGTCCTCTACATTGTAGGCGATTTTGAATCGCAAGTCCTTTCCTTGGATATCGGACAAGCTTACATCTCAAGCTTCATCAACAATGATACATCCGATAGAGATCTGCCGAAGATATGCCCCAAATTAGAAGACTTCATTAATTGCTATGCAACGTTAACTCCGCAACTATTATTTAATGAAGGTTTCCATTCTTGGCATAAACTCGAAAAGGACACTCCTCCCGCAAGCGCAGCCGCCTATTTTTAGCAAAGCGTCGGAAACAGATCGCAAGTTGCGATCGCCCTATCGAGATCAACAACCATTAGAGCATTAATTGCTCTTAAAATTCAAATTAGAAGATCTCCAACGGCTCCAAGCTTCCTCCTACATATAAAAGGAGACTTCATTGCTGCATTCAATAAGCTTCTGAATTCTTCAACTACTTCATCTACTAAATTTCCATCTTCTTCAAGTTCTTAAAAAGCTTAAACGTCTTATCTGTATATCACTCATTGAAGAGCTTCACTCTTAGACGATCAGTCCATAAAAGCTCTTCATTGATTGCAACACCTAGCTTTCATAGCTCACGAGAATTATATCTTATAGATATTAATTCTCCCACACAAACACTTGGTCAACAAAATTTTTGTACACAGTCCATTAGAGATTTAGTTTGTAAAACATCTAGTGGAAAAACTTAGTACACGATTTTCAAATATAAGTTGACCACTTTGGTTGTGGATGTAGCACTTATTCATAAGTGTGAACCATATTAAATACTCTGTCTACTTGTGTGATTGTGATTTGCTTGTGTTGCTTTAAATTTCCAGATTTCAAATCTATAGAGAACTGCCGATCTTGTCCTGTAAGGATCAGCTATTCCAACTTGTCCTATACTTCACAAGACTTCCGCCTGCAAAACTTTTTAAAAACTTAAAGTGAAGTAACATTTTTTAATCAATTTCAAAAATTGGACATAGGCTATTCAACCCCCCCTTCTAGCCTATTTTGAGCAACCTTGGACCTAACAATTGGTATCGAGCTTAACTCTTTGAAAACTTGTTTTTCCGAGATTAACCTCTTAAGAGATTAAAAGATCATGGCTGCTCACCAAATGTTGGAAACTTCAAACGTGAACCATTGTCCTGTCTTGGATGAAGTTCACTTTGACATCTGGAAAGAGAAAGTGAAAAGACATATGAACTCAATTGATAAACGTTTGTGGAAATGTGTCACGATGGACCCGAATTCCAATGAAGCCCAATACAGCGCCACGGTAGATCCAACCGCTGAACCTGAAGTACCAAAGCCGAAGAAGAGTGGGACGATGAAGACGAAAGAATGATGCCTGGATGGAAAGGCCATCAACATCATTACCACTGTGTTGATATAAGCACATATCGCCAGATTATCAACCTGGACACAAAGAAAGGAGATGTGGGAAGCCATCCTTGAATATCTTAAAGGTGATGGTGAGACAAAGAACAACAAATTATACACTGCATCCAAAGTTTGACTCCTTCAAAAAGGATCCCAAAGAGTCTCTCGAAGCGCCTATGACAGATTCTATGAGGTAGTCAACTCTTGCTACTCCTTAGGAAAGAAGTATGAAAAGAAAGAAATAAACATGAGATTTCTAAATGCACTAGGCAGTTTATGGCATGTAAAGATTACGCCATGAAAGAGTCAAAAGATTTAAACAAATTGACTCTTAGAAACTTATATGGTAGTTTATCAGTCTATGAGCTTGAAATCCAACAAGCTCAAGAGATGGAAAAGAGTTTCAAAAACTTATCATTACCAGCCATGTCTGCTGAACCCTCATGTTCAACACCTGATGAAACCCCATCTACATCTTCCAGTGATGGTGATGATATTCTTTCTGACGAAGCATTTGCTATGCTTGTAAAGAAATATCAACGTTTCAAAAGGTTTAATAAATCATCATCACACAGGCAGTCTTCACACAAAACTGCAGTTCCTCATAGAACAGCTGCTCAACCTAAAAGCTTTGCTCCTTATAAATCAGGAGACCATCAAAAGGAAAATGAGCTTGTCTGCTTCAACTGTAGGAAACCAGGCCATTTTCCTCACAATTTCCAAAGCCAAAATATGAATTTTATAAGAAACGTCCCGAGCCCAAATTTCAAAAACAAAAGGGGATAGTAGCTGAGGACATTGATGAAAGCAATCTGCCTACATGGTGTGACACTGACACTGATGAAGATGACTCCTGCGACTTTGCTGAAGAAGCAAACATATGCCTTATGGCCAGGGAGTCACCACATGATTCAGTGAAGTCACTACCATTTCAACAAGATGACAGTGATGATGATGATGAGCTCAATGACCTATCAAAGGGAGAGCTAATTAAAGCAAACAAGGACATGCTGGAAGAATTTTTAAAATTCAAAACTGCCTATGTAAAATTAGCCAAGAAGCATGAACTGGCTGTCTCTGAGAAATCAACCTTGATGTCTAAGATCAAAGATCTTGATAGACAACAAGCTGAAAGTATCAAAATACAGAAAGAGAACAAAGCTTTGACAGAAAAAGTGGATTTCCTACTTGAACACATCAAGAAGATTAATTCTGAGAAAGATGACCTTCAAAAGGTTGTCAACACTTGGAATAACTCTAAAGGAAACTTCGATACCATACTCTCAAACCAGAAAACACTTGATGACAAAACTGGTATTGGTTTCCAAAGTGAGTTCAGTGTAGGAAGTTCCTCAAGTTCTCGAGAAAATGAGACATCTGAAGTGATTGCTGATGAATTGGCTGAAGAAGTTTCTTATGATCAGCAAACTCCTAACAGGCAAGGACTTGGTTTCAGAAAAGTTCCTTTTGTTTATCCCAAGAATACAAAGAACAAGTCCAAGGGCAAGCAATCTGCTAACAATGACTCTGCTAATAGGGAGTCTGAGCAACTTAAACTTGCTAATAGTCACCCTAAGAAAACGAGGATGACTAGTAGCAAGTCAAAGAATACTCAACTCAAGCCTATTAAATTTGTCAAAGGCAAGTCTGCTGATCCCAACACTGCCGATAAAAGAGTAAAAGGAGTAAAGTCTGCTGATAAAAGGCTTAAAGAAGTTGTGCCTGTAAATGCAAAATCTTTTGATAAAAGGTCTACCTATGGTAAACCTAACATCAATAAGAAAAGGCATTATCAGCATAAGTCCTATAAGCCAGTTATCAACACAAAGGTCATTCCAAAGACTGCTGATAATAAGAAGCCTCTAAAGGAAATCATTACTCATGTTCAAGGTTTTCACAAATGCTCTTTCTGCAAAGGCTATGGTCATGAGATTCATGAATGCCTTCTGAGATTCACACCTAAATCTAGAAGATTTACTCTTCCAAAGGTTAATCAGGTGTGGATCCCAAAAGGTTGCTAACCTTGAGGACCCAAAATAAAAGGGGACCATATTCTTAAATGTCTATATTTCAGGAATGCTTCATGGCTGTCAATGAAGAAGAGAAAGATCTATGGTATCTAGATAGTGGCTGCTCCAAGCACATGACTGGTGATCCAAATCTTCTCTCAAATATTGTTGAAGCAAAGGGTCCCTCAGTCATTTTTGGAGACAACTCGAAAGGAAAGACAATAGGTTATGGAAGCATAGTGAGAGGAAACCTCTCCATCAACAAAGTCTCTTTGGTCGAAGGATTAAAGCACAATCTGCTAAGCATATCACAATTTTGTGATAAAGGACTAACCTGTCAGTTCTCCTCAAGTCACTGTCTCATAAAGGACAATGAGACATGTTCAACTATCCTGACAGGATTTAGAAAAGGGAATGTCTATGCTGTTGATCTTAATGTTGTTGGAAGAAAGTCAAATCTCTGCTTAGTTGCAAGATCTTCAAACAACAATAGTTTATGGCACAAAGGCTTAGCCATATCAACTTCAAATACTTGGAGAAGCTATCAAAAGATAATCTTGTTGTTGGTTTGCCTAAAATATCGACTGAACCACACAGTCTTTGCAAAGCATGTCAACTAGGCAAACTGCACAAGTCTTCATTCAAAAGCAAGCCTTGCCTTTCAACATCAAGACCTCTGCAACTTCTACATATGGATTTGTTTGGACCTGTCACTACTACAAGTCTTGGTGGCAGCAAGTACACACTTGTGGTGGTGGATGATTACTCAAGATTTACTTGGGTGGAAATGATGTCCTCCAAAGATGAAGCATATGATATCATCATTGAACTCTTGAAGACTACGGACTCAAAGTGGATGACATATCGATGTCGGATCGGATAATGGAGAGTTCAAGAACAATGGTGTAGCCAAGTCTTGTGATGATCATGGAATTGGTCACAACTTCTCTGCGGTAGGCACACCACAACAAAATGGAGTTCTTGAAAGGAAAAAGAACTCTCATTGAAGCGGGAAAGACCATGATTCTTGAAGCCAAGCGCCTATGTACTTCGGGCGAAGGCGTAAATCTTGCTTCACACAAAACAGTCCCTTCTAAACAAATTTCATAACAAAACTCCATATGAAATATGAAGAGGCGAGCACCCAACATAGGATTCTTTAAAATATTTGGATGCAAATGCTATGTTCTTTACAATGGTAGAGAACATAGAGGTAAGTTTGAATCCAAAAGTGATGAAGGAATATTTCTGGGATATGCTAAATTTTTAAAAGCTTACAGAGTTTACAATAAAACTTCTCTTAAAGTTGTTGAATCGCACGTCTCCTTTGATGAATTTGATTTTATTGGGCCACATTTGGCTCCTAAGGTTACGATAATTCGATGAGTGTGAGACAGTACGGACCAATCAAGCTCCAGATCTGCAGATCCCACTCCTTCACGAGTTCCTCCAAGAGTCAACTTGATAGAATCCTCAAATGAGCCATCAAATGAAAACTCGAAAACCCGAATCCACTCGCCTTCCACACCAGAAGTTCTTCAACCTACCTTGGAATTAACCTATCCTTCAGAAAATCAAGCTTCAGATACTTCTACTTCTCAAGAACCAATCTCTGCCGATGCAACCATAGGACAAGTTCATCCTGCAGAAGTTAGAGAAGTGAAAGATCATCATATCACTCAGATTATTGGAGATCTTAACGCTGGCGTTCAAACTAGACAAGCTTCACGAAATGAGTGCATGTATTCTACTGCATTTGTATCCCAAGTTGAACCCAAAAAGATAGATGAAGCTTTGGAAGATCCAAGCTGGGTGGAAGCCATGCAAGAAGAGCTGAATCAATTTGACAGATGCTGTTAGGTCCAAGGGTTGCTCAGTGAATAGGCTAGAGGGGGGGTGAATAGCCTATACATGGTGTATAAAAATTTCATCCAATTTTTACATTTAATAAGACGAATGGATGAGATGATTAATACAATTCGGTTATCTTCCTCATACTAACTGCTTAGCCGAAGTTAGAATGATCGGACATCCTAGATCAGCAGATGTAGATCATGGACATCCTGAATCAGCAGATATGAAACATGCAGTTGGAAGATATATGTTGAACTTAGCTGATGAAAATAAGATTTAGCAGCGGAAGAATAAACAACATAAGTCAAACAATTTAGATTAAAGTAACTGTAAAGATTGTGTATGAAAGAGAGATTAACAGTTGACTAAAATCTGTATTAGATGCATCATTTGCTTTCCTTAAATAGATTGCACATGATAAGACAAATTATACAAGAAAGAGAAATCAAGGCTGAATGTAATAAACATATATATTATATTAAAATTCAGCAGAGGTTTGCTCAAAGGCAAACATGCTTAGTACATCAACCTAGACTCTCTATCCTAGCAATCTCCTTAGGAAAAAGAAGGAGAAATGAAGAAAGCGAAATCAAATATATCGAAAATACATTAGAAGATGTACTTAATGTTTATTAAGTTATCTTCCTGTAGTTTCAACTTGATATATTTGTTGTGAGAAGAAAATATTAGGAGTTGTTCAAATAGCAAGTATTTGAACAACTAAGTGCTAGGCACTCGACCAAATATGATGACAACTTATTGCACAATCGGCACAGCTTATAATGTAGTATAAGTCTGCCGATATGAATGCAATCTGGACATGTAAGTTCTGGCTCTTCATCGGACATCTTCAAGCTTGGTCTGGCTTCAACGATCTGTAAGATGCTTGGTCTCTTTACTGGGTAATGGAGTTGAGGCCACTGAAGAGACTGAGTTCTTCGAAGGAAGAAGGACTCAAATCAACAACAAGGTTGTTGATCAAGCAGAGCTTCTCAGCCTTTGGATTTTCTTCTCTCTCTCTCACAAAGTGTTTGTTCTTACACTTGTGATTTCTCACTCGAAGAGTGGTTCGGATTGAAGAAATGAAGATCAATACCACAACCTTTCTCAAGCATAAGCATACACTTGTTGCTTTTCCCTTATCTTTGTTTGGAAATGAGGATGAGAGTCTTCTTATATAGCTGGAGAAGAAGAAGTGACCGTTGGTGTATTGAATAGGTTTAAGCCCGTTGGTGATCTGAATTTCATAATGTAGCAGAGTACATTTTTGGATTTGTTGGGCAAAGACCTTCAGTTAGGTTTGAGTCTTGAAGATGGTCCGTGAGACAGGCTGGCTGATTTGGACGTGTCGAGCTTAGCCTGGATGCAGCTGATTGATGTGGACGTATCATTGCTTTGACTGTAGTGCAGCGTCCAGTGCTTGGCCTTTTGTGGAAATGAAACTTTGAAGACCGCAAACACTGTACAGAAGAGGAAATGTCTATTGGATAAACGTGAAGGCGCAGATATCGATGCGTATCTTGGATTTGTCGACGATCTTACAACGGATCTATTTTGACTTGTAGCACGTTGAGTAACGACCGATGTTTCTCGTGATCTTACAGTTTCTCGGCAGTTGCTCTGATGAGGGATTTGGCTGATTCTGAGATCTGCCATTATAGAACTGCTGATGTAGAAACCGATGGTCACGATGTTCCTCTTGAATAAATAGCTTCTCTTGTTCGATGAAGTGCTTTGGCGGATACGGGGATCTGCCGATGTAGAACTGCTGATGTAGAGATGGCTATTAGGCAGTCATAGCTAAAGGACATGTCTGCTAGTGAGACATTTGCCGATGGTCACGTCAGCTGGCAATTGAAGAGCTAATCCATATGAAAGTTTGTCATCACTTTGGTAGGACAAAGACTCGGATATGTGCAAAGACTTCCTAGTCTAATGACCTATGCATTGTTTCAACAGTGCCACACTAACCGGCGCAGCCCTTTTAGCCACTTGTGAAACATGCGTTGTAATGGGAACAAGCAAATCACTATGTTAGAATATGCATACATATATATCGCTGATTTACAGGCATATTCCTAACAGATGCCAAGTCTGGTCACTTGTTCCTAGACCAAAAGGACAAGCTTTCATTGGTACAAAGTGGGTCTTCAAAAATAAAATGGATGAAAATGGGAACATCACCAGAAATAAGGCAAGACTGGTAGCCCAAGGATATAGACAGGAGGAGGGTATTGATTATGATGAGACATTTGCTCTGTTGCAAGATTAGAGGCTATTAGATTATTCTTGGCCTATGCATCTTACAAGGACTTCAAAGTTTATCAAATGGATGTTAAGAGTGCATTTCGAACGGAGAACTTCAAGAAGAAGTCTACGTAGAGCAACCACCTGGTTTCATAGACTGTTCAAGGAGAGAAGATGTCTACAAGCTGAGGAAAGCCCTTTATGGACTCAAACAAGCTCCTAGAGTCTGGTATGAGACCCTTTCAAAGTTCTTGACATCTCAAGGCTTTGCAAGAGGTCAAATTGACACTACTCTTTTCATTATGAAGCATAAAGGTCATTCCTTACTTGTTCAAATTTATGTTGATGATATCATTTTTGGTTCTACTAATGAAAATCTTTGCAAAAGATTTGAAAAGCTTATGCGAGTAAATTTGAGATGAGCATGATGGGAGAACTCAACTTTTTCTTTGGTCTTCAAATTCAACAAAGTTCAAATGGTATCTTCATCTATCAAGCCAAATATGCAAAAGGAGGTTATCAAGAAATTTGGTCTTGAAAACGCAAACAGCTTCAACACTCCCATGGCCACAAACGCCATCTTGACAAAGATGAGAAGGGAAAGAAAGTGGACATGACTCTTTATAGAGGCATGATTGGTTCACTTTTATACTTAGCGCTAGTAGGCGATATTATGTTTGTGTTTGTGCTAGATTTTAAGCTGATCCAAAGGAATCTCACCTACAAGCAGTCAAGAGAATCATCAGATATTTGATAGATACTCCCAATTTAGGAATCTGGTACCCTAGAGATTCATCTTTTAATCTTATAGGCTATTCTGATGCTGACTTTGCTGTATGTAAGGTTGACAGGAAAAGCACAAGTGGGACATGTCAATTCTTAGGAAATAGACTTGTCTCATGGGCCAGCAAGAAGCAAACCTCTGTTTCTACTTCAACAACTGAAGCTGAATACATAGCTGCTGGTAGTTGCTGCTCACAATTGCTGTGGATCAAACAGCAACTTGTTGACTATGAAATTAAGTCTGCTGATTGTCCTATAATGTGTGACAACACATCAGCAATCTCAGTTTCTCAAAATCCTGTCATGCACTCCAAGACAAAGCACATTGATGTGAGATATCACTTTCTAAAAGACCATGTTGAAAAAGGTAACATCAGCATGCAATATGTACCTACAGAGAATCAGGTAGCTGACATCTTCACAAAACCACTGGATTCAACCAGGTTTGCATATTTAAGAGGAGAGCTTGGTATGCTTGACCTCAATCCTTAACCCTACTTGCAAATTCTTTAAGTTAAAATTTGCCTATATAAAATTTTCCTATTTGAATATCTGCCGATTGCAACTCTGACTCAAACACTGAGTAAGTACTTTCTTTCATATCGGCGGTCTACTAAAACTATAGGCTGACTTAAGTGCATAAAGTGAACCGTCACTCAGTATGTCATAAATGCGGACTTGAAATTCTATCAAATACAGTTAATTGATCTGACAGAGGTATAAAAAGCGAAAAAAAAAGGGTACAATGACTTTTCACATTTCTCTAGAACCGCCATTTACAAAAATTCAAAAACCCTCTAAACTCGGATCTGCGATTCTGCTCAAATCCTCTCAAAACCGCAAAAATCTCTACTCCTTTAAGCTTCGAATCCTCAATGGTAAGAATTTCTACACCTTTAAACTCATGTAAATCAGATTTTATGATCTAATTTTGACCTATTTTGCATCTGTAAACTACTCGCCATTGATGAATATCGGACTTTCGCGATTAATGTTTGAATCTTGCTTGTTTGGGTGTGAATGAGTTTTTAAACTTACTATGATGCTTTGTTTTCGATTTATAACACATTATTAGCTCAAAAATTGACAAAATCTGTCACACTTTAAAAACCTAGTTCATGAACTGTTCTTACTATTCTTCATAATATGCTTATGTTTTGGGTTTAAATCTGAACAGTACTTGTTTCTGATAAATATCTGCTGATTGCATGTTTATCTACTGTTCTCACATCTGCCGATTGTTTAGGCAAAAACTCAATCCTCCAAGGCTGTAGCTACCGCCTCATCTTCAGCCTCTGCCCAGCCATCTAGGGCTAGAAAGGCTGCTGAACTACCTATCCATGTTCATCCTAGGACATATTACCATCCGGGAATGACTATTGACAAGAACTCTATCATTGGTTCACCTGCTGGTGATGCTTTGCTAAAAGATTTGGAAGAGTGTGGGCTTCTTCCTCTCTTTCAGCTCAACGATACTCACTACAGCAACTTCTTGGCAGAGGAATTTTACACAAGGATGATCCTGCCTCCTCCTCCTGCCAATGCCAACGAACTGGTCAACCTAAGCTATATCAAGGGCTTCATCAGAGGCCATTATATCAAGTTAACCTATAAGACTGTTGGTGAGATGCTCAATCTACCTATTGAAGGAACACTGGATTTGACCCATGAAGAATCGGCAAGCGCAGGAAATGATGAGGGGTCGCCCCGAGAGGTTTTCTGAGATGTCAAGAAACCTCTTCCCTGAGAACCCCTATCATATCAGTCATCTGCTTGACAAGAGCATTCTGTTCAAGAATGGCGCGAGGGACATCTTCACCTCCCAGCAGCTGATGTGGACCAAGCCTGTGGTCCTCCGCAAGCAACTCAACTGGGCAAAGATCATCTTCTCAATGTTATCCCAGAGTGTTGCTGATGTCCAAGCAAACCCCTCCATGCGAAGACCCTTCGTACGGGTCATTAATGTTATTCTCCGGAGTTATGAGGAAATTGATGAAGCCGTCATTAATGACGATCTCATCAAAGTGTCTAACACCTACGTCTTCACTGCCAACAACATCACCCGTTACAGGGATGATATGTCCAAAAGGACAACCAATTCTGCTGCTGCTGCTTCTACTACTGCTGCTGATGCTGCTACTGCTACTGGTGACAACTCTACCCAAGTCAACAAGGGTAAAAGGAAGGTTGCTTACACTTCTGCTGGGCTACCCACTGAGGAGGAGCCCAAACCTATTGGGGCTGACCTACCAGAAAACTTTGATCTCAGCAAGCTCGATCATGACCCATACGAGCCAACTGAGTCTCCGTCCAAGAAACCCAAACACTCTACCACTCTCACTAAAAAACTCAAACAAACCCGCAAGCCTAGAACCAAGGCTGAGGTTGAGAAGGACACCTCAACTTTCAAACCAGCCGACCTATCCAAACCCAACACCAAACAAAATCTCCAGTCAACCGATGAATCCTTTGGTCTTTCCACCGTCGCCTTCACACCATTCATCTCTACCTCTGCTGACTCCCAAACAGCAGTTTCCTCCCCAGTTAATCCTCCATCGACTGTTTCTCCCCAACAGATCCCTCTGCCACCTCTCTACCACCTACTTCTCAGTCTTCCACTCCTACAAAATCCAAAAGCCGCAAACGCTACAAGAAGAGTGCCAAGAAGCACGTGCACTTCACGGGGACTGCTGAATCCTCTTCTCCTCCACCCTCACCAACTCTACCGACAACCACCTCCACTTCACCAACATCCTCACCTCCTCCCATCCAAGAGCCATCAACCTCACCAGTTACCATCTCTCCTATACCATCTTCCAAACGCTCCCTTTTCTGACATGCCTACCCCCAAGCGCCTCAAAACCAACCCCTATAGCCACCTACATCCTGAGGTTCAGGATCTGCTATCCTTCAAAGATAGCAGACCTAAACCCAACCCAGCCGATTCTGACCCCATCCTTTCCCTCCTCGACTACCCCAAGAAATTTCCCTGTCACCTGATGTCTGCAGGTGAAATTATCTTGACATGGGGTGCTTTCTATGAACCCCTTCCTCTGCTGGTCCCAGTTATTCTTCTCCCACAACTCCAGATTCGGATCTCTTGATCTTCAACCAATGGAGTGCCATTAACAGGGATCTTGGCTTACCCCTTCCAACCAAATCAGACATATCTCCATTCCTCTCTCTGCCTAAACCCCCAGTCTTCACTCTCATCTGTCATCCCTCCATCCTTCTTCACCCAGTAGTCTACAACTTTATTGATGTAGTCACTGCTTATCTTTGTTTTAACCCTCTCATTCATGTTCTCTTCCGCTCCCCCTACTCCTTCACTTCCATCACTCCTCCCTATTCCATTCACCCCTCCTATATCATCTACATAGAGTTACTCTTCCCTGATCACCGTATCCTCCCTGTCCACCAGCCAATCCTTCTCCTTCTACCTGCACCCGCTCCCAGCCATATTACCATTTCCTCTACCAGCCTTTCTCCATCCTCCTCCAGCGATTCCCACTCCTCCCCTAGTCGTCCTGACATCTTCCCTGACCAAGCCACCAGCCAACCTCCTCTCGTCCCCAGCCTTCCTTCTACCTCAGCTGGCCCGTCCTCTTCCCCAGCCAGCCCTCAGATCTTCTACCGAGCCGTAGAGATCGATGACTTTGTAAGAAATTTTGATCAAGTATTGGCCGACCTGACCTCGGCACTCAATCAGCTGTCAGCAGAGCAGTTCAAAGTCACCACTGTCCAGGCTGACTGCTTGACTAAGGTCATGGACATTTCTAAAGGTGCCAAGGCTGCCTTTGAAGCCTGCCTAAAGTCCATCTCTGCCAGCCAATCTGCTTTAGCCTCCAATATCTCAGCAGCTTCCTCAACTAACTCTGCCCTTTTCAAAGAAAACTGGGAAAATCTCTCCAAGGGAATGCTGCAGATAATAGACCTGATTAATAATGGCTACAAGTACGTGCTCCATTCCCAACGCCTTGCAAATCGCTCCGTCCACTCCTCAGTGCGAACGACACGCAGACTTACCGGAAGGCACTTAGCTTTCTATCGCAAAGAGCGTCACGCTACTGACCGGCGTCTAGCATTCATTGACAAGTCGCTTGCGTCCATGAAGGAGGAGATAAGCAGAATAAACAATGATCAGCTGCTTGAATTTCACGAAAGATATACACTTGTCAGGCACAAAAACGAAAACCTCTCCTCCGAATTGGCAGATACTAAGGAGGAGCTAGCAAGAGCAAAGGAAGAAATTGCAAGACTGAAGGCTGCTGTTGACTCAAAATGGACATCAAGATGGACATCTAGAGGCTATGACCAATCTTCAACAGGCAAGGGCAAAGGTCAAGCTCCCTCCAGGTCTTCATCTCGGACCGGTCGATACTATTAAAACTCTTTGTTTAATCTGTTTGTTAAAACTTTGTGAATTAAACTTCCTGTTTAATTAGCAATGTCTGTTTTTGAAATTTACATGCTTTATTATGAACTGTCTATTATAAGAATGCATGAAAGTTAAACCACTGGTTTAAAGACATGTCTTACATTGCCCAATCTGCCTATTTTGCATGTCTTTAAATTTAGTCAAATTACAAATGTCTTATGCTTAAATTACATACTTATAAACACTTTGTAATTCTTGAAAACACTGACCCCCTTTGTAAGTTCATCTAGGGCATGCTCACTTAATATATCAATCTAACAGGCATGTTATTACTAGACTTGAACATGGTCAGCTGATATTGTTTTCATTAAGGTCATGGACTCAAGCAAATAGGAGGAGATTGTTGTACTTAGTTTAGATTTGCTTGAATCCATAACCTAAGTCTAAGAACAAGGTGACTATTGGACCTGCGCGTCTGTTAGTGTGGCAACTTGAACTTAGGCATAGCTTGAAAAGCTTAGGGTTGCTCTTTGTATGAGACTTGAAGAAGAATAGCCTATAGGACATCGGACGTCCTCTACATTCTAGATTTTGAATCAGCAAGTCCTTTCCTTGGATATCGGACAAGCTTACATCTGTCAAGCTTCATCAACAATGATACATCCGATAGAGATCTGCCGAAGATATGCCCCAAATTAGAAGATTTCATTAATTGCTATGCACCGTTAACCTGCAACTCTTATTTAATGAAGGTTTCCATTCTTGGCATAAACTCAGAAAAGGACACTCCTCCTGCAAGCGCAGACCGCCTATTTTTAGCAAAGCGTCAGGAAACAGACTGCAAGTTGCAGATCAGCCTATCAGAGATCAACAACCAGATTAGAGCATTAATTGCTCTTAAAATTCAAATTAGAAGATCTCCAACGGCTCCAAGCTTCCTCCTACATATAAAAGGAGACTTCATTGCTGCATTCAATAAGCTTCTGAATTCTTCAACTACTTCATCTACTAAATTTCCATCTTCTTCAAGTTCTTAAAAAGCTTAAACGTCTTATCTGTATATCACTCATTGAAGAGCTTCACTCTTAGACGATCAGTCCATAAAAGCTCTTCATTGATTGCAACACCTAGCTTTCATAGCTCACGAGAATTATATCTTATAGATATTAATTCTCCCACACAAACACTTGGTCAACAAAATTTTTGTACACAGTCCATTAGAGATTTAGTTTGTAAAACATCTAGTGGAAAAACTTAGTACACGATTTTCAAATATAAGTTGACCACTTTGGTTGTGGACGTAGCACTTATTCATAAGTGTGAACCATATTAAATACTCTGTCTACTTGTGTGATTGTGATTTGCTTGTGTTGCTTTAAATTTCCGATTTCAAATCTATAGAGAAGCTGCCGATCTTGTCTGTAAGGATCGCTATTCCAACTTGTCCTATACTTCACAAGACTTCCGCCTGCAAAACTTTTTAAAAACTTAAAGTGAAGTAACATTTTTTAATCAATTTCAAAAATTGGACATAGGCTATTCAACCCCCCCTTCTAGCCTATTTTGAGCAACCTTGGACCTAACATATGCGTTTTCTTCGTACATTTGAAATTGTTATTTTTGTAAATCTCCTGTGTTAGTTTGATAATGTATGCGATCCCTTTTATTTTGAAAAGTTGTTTTGATTCAGTAAATTGTACTGTGTTTGGTACCATTCTCGTTGTGAATTCCGTATGATCACTAAGTATGAATTATTGTCACTAGAAATTAGTGACTCTCAGACTTTGTTAGAAAATTTGCACCACTTGGCATGTGTGTGCGGTAATCCGGATTTACCATTTAGAACTCGAATTGAACCCCGTTAGGGCCAATTGTTAGAACTTTGAATTATTTGAACATATTTACGTGATCATATTTCTTGTGAATATTTTGTCGTAATTGACTGGTATGGGACGGTCAGTGGCGATTGGAATATTCCGTTTCCGTGGTTGTCTAATATCGTCCTTGAAATTCTCTCTTTGGAAAACTTTTGAAAAGTATTCGGTTTGAATTTGAAAAGTTAATGTTAAACTTCAATGATATACTGTTGGCTATTATATTTGTTCATACTCTCATTTGAACTTCTTTTTGTGTCCACCCTCCTTAGTAACCGGAGAGGTGGCGTTTGATCTTACTGGGCATTGTTCGCTCACCTTTTCACATTTTCTTCTCTCCAGGTCACAGGCGAGAGAATTAAGGTTTATAGTTGAAAGTCAAATTTTCGAGGACGGACTTGAATGTATTGTGATTTATTTCCTTACATTGAACTGTGTAGAGGTTTTAAGAATTTATTAATTTTGACTAGTCCTGCGAGACTATTTTATTATTTGTTCGGAGTTACAAGGATTGTAAGACTTGGGATTTTATTTCGGTATGAGTCGTGGATTGTATTAAGTTAATTTGTTGATACACATTGTTGAGTTAAGTTAGAATTTGTAGTAGCGTGGCGGGCTTAGGCCATATGGTTGGGCCCAAGTTTGGGGCGTTACGGTTGCTAGGTTAGAGAGTTTAGGTTGATGTATTAATATACATGTTTACCTTTTTAGTAAACCTCTGCTGAATTTTAATACAATACATACTTTTCTACATTCAGTCTTTACTTATCTCCTGTATTATGTGTTTTACATATGAAGCAATCTGTTCATGGAAAAGATAGTTACATATCAAGAAGATTTAAGTCTGCGCTACTTGTACTAATCTTGTTACATCAACTTTAATCTTTTATGTTATATATATTTGCTGCAATTGTGTTAAGACATTGAATAATTTAAGTAGATAGTAATGAATGTAGTGGATAATCAAAATATGTAGTGGAAATAGTCTCTCACTTTTTAAAAATATTTCTTTAAGTGAAACATCTAAAAATAATAGAAGACTCTTTGCGTGGAACGAATGGAGTAATATCATACTGCATTAAATGTCAATAATTTAAATGCTTTAATAGAGTTGACTAATACACAATATACCCATAATACAGATTTAGGAGATAACAATTTGAATATGAGATTTCCTAATATACACAATATACTTATATATATATATAAGTATCAAATCCAATTGACATATTTGTTTTTGATTAATTTATTTAGGATGAAACTTCTTGAAGGGAATTGTTTATTTGTACTTATGAAAAATGATTGGATAAGAAGTCAATCATCAATAACGCATAGCCAATAGCATGCACAAAGTCATAATATCAACTCTCGCTTATTAATTAGAACTAGTTGAATTAGTTTTTAACCCCCGTGCGTTAAACGCACGTCATTTATATTTTTCAATTAAGCTATACATAACCAAAATAAAGAAGAGGTTTGTATAAAAAGTAAAAAATAATTAAAATATAAATATAAAAATAAAATTAATAATTGAGAATTACATAAATAAAAAAATTAATATAATTTTTGGAATACTTTTTAAATATAAAATTGATCATTTAACATGTACGATTAAAAGTGATGTTCACTATCACATATCAAAATTTGAAAACCCTTAAAATTGGTAACTCTAGACACTATGGCATACAATACACAACTAAAAGCAACTTTCTTAATATAAATTATATATATATATATATATATATATATATATATATATACACTTCAATTATAAATAGCCCAAATATTTCAAGAATCATTACGTATATAAAGCTTTGGATAATTCATTCATTTCAATAGAAAATAGAATAGCACAATAGTTAGAATTCTTCTGGCCCATTACATTTTGGCCCATTATATAAAAAAAAAAAAAAACAAAAAAAAAAACAAAACATATATACAAGCTTAATATAAGTCTTCAAAGAAGCCCTTCATTTTCAGGGTTTTGGTTTTCATCAGCCTACTTCTACCCTTTCCCCAAACATTCTAGACAAAACCAAAACGTCAAGTCCTATGATGATCTCTCACAATCGCCCTTAGGACGGCCTTCAATCCAAAATCCACATTCGTATGTGACGTAATTGTTTGTTGGTCGATTTTATGGTTCACATCCCATATGCTCCTGTAAGTCGTTGCTTAACCCCCTCCTTCAAGCCTACCTAGGTGAGATCTCCTCTTCTCATCTATAAATTAGTTCTTTCGATTTCCCACAAAATAATTTTTTTTATTACAGAAACAAAGTGACATTGCTTCTGTTAAGAAGTTTTATTTTCATTTGCTTCAGATCTAATGGAAAAATGTTCTTTTATTTAAAAAGGAAACTCTAAAAAAATATATATCGTAGTTCCTTGTTTAAGATCTGTTAGATTTTGTAATTTTTTGTTCAAATATATTTGATTTCCTTATATTTTTTAGAAATATCGCGTCAAAGTTTAGGGTAAGTTTCCGCATTCCTTGTTCAAGATCTATCATTTTAATTCACGTATATTTTGTTTCAAAAAAAATTCAGAATTTTCAAATTATTTCTTTTTGTCATACATGTTCGGATTTAGGGAAATGAAAATCAAAATTTAATATTTTTGTAATATTGGATAGAAGAAACAAAAACATTTAACCAATGCTTTTTTTTTTTCAATTTTATGTGACAAAATCGAATAATTGTTTGTTTATTGTGTAATTATAATATTTCTATTAAACTGCTGTAAGCTTAGGTTTTTTTTGATATACATTTATGTGTGTTTTTTAATCCATATTGCTTTCCCATGTTATAAATGACCTTGGAAAATTAGTATAGCTGTAATCAGTCTTACTGACCTTTAAGGATGCATACAGCTGATCATCAACTTTTAAATGGAAGCCGATGACATTTGCAAGCAGAATTATTGACTTCAGGCACTTCTGCGCCATATGCCCACAACAGCTTAAAGGAGGACTGTTTTGTTTGGTGCATAGAGCACTATTCTTTGAAATCATTTAAACATCAATAATGATATGGGCTAGTTTGAGAGAGAGAGAGAGAGAGAGAGAGAGAGAGAGAGATGGTGCGAGGGGTGGAATAGGGAGATGGTGAGGTAAATGTGAGATTCATAATCCATTTAGCTATTTATAATGCTTCTAGAATTTTGTATTCAATGAGTTCATCCATTGCCAAGAAATGATTCAATTTGTCCAATTATTCGATTCAATAAATTTGTTTCAATTAATCTAATTCAACTAATCAAATTTTCATTGTATACATTAAATGACTAATAAATAATAGGTAGAAATTTTGAGAGAATATAAGACGGTTTTGTTTAGCTGCCCTAGGTAATCAACTTAAGTGTGACACATTTTTCATACAGACAAGTGCATTTACCTATTCTGTTTTTAGCAAGTTGTTTTAGGCGGGAAATTGCCATATTTGGTAGGTTAATTCACTTCTCTCATTATATATATATAGATTAATTGCGCGTCGATTTACTTTTTGAAAATTTTAATGTCATAAGTTCACTATAATTATTTTTAACCGCTTAAGTCTGTTTTAAATGGTAAATTGACAATTTGTTTAAAAACTGTCCCGTAATAACATATGATGTTTTCAATTTTTTTGTGCATCACGATTCAATAATTTGTACTCTTCTCTCCCCCATAATTCTCATTACTCTCATTCCTAACTCTCTATTTTTTATTCTCCGAAACTCAATTCATCTTTTCAACACTACAACCGCCCCTTCAATTTTTAAGAATCCTAATTCTCTCATTGCAGATCTATTCGATCAACTGAGCACTGCAATTTTTTTTCACTAAACTTGATTTGAGGTCGGGCTATCATCAAGTTCGAATTGCTGAGGGAGACGAAGCAAAGACATTAGTATGAATCGGGGCTTTTGAGATTTTCTGCCTTTTGTACCTTGATGAATCAGGTATTTCATGAATATCTCGAGAAGTTCGTGGTGATGTATCTAGAGTGATGTATCTAGATGGCATTTTTCTTTCTAATTCATCTCTGGAAGAAGATGTGGAAGACCTTCGACTGGTCTTCAACAAATTGCGTGAGAACCAACTCTACTTGAAGAGAGAAAATGTGCCTGTCCAAGAACGCATCAAGTTCTGGGGCCATTGACCATGGCCACATTTCGATGGATTTGGGGAAGGTGAAGGCTATCAAAGAATGGAGGACCGCCAGTGACGGAATTGAGGTCCTTTCTGGGACTAGCTAACTACTATCGTAAATTTGGTGTATCGTGATGCATCAATTTGTGCATCGCGATGCATAGTATGCTATTCCATATTTTTAAGAGGATAGATGATATTTCGCAACAAAAGTGTCATTTTTCGGTTTGAAACAATTATAGTGGACTTTAGCGGTTGAAAATTGTCTAAAAAGTACCAACCCGAATTTTGCCTTATTAATTACTAGAGGAAAAAATGTGGGATCGAGTAAAGAGAAAATATTTTCTTCGTTTCGGGCAAAAAGTAAACTATTCTATTTTGTGATATTTTACATAAAGAGTCCACTTTTAAAAATATGCCTTCAATCTTCATAATTTTATAATATTACCCTCCACATGTGGTATGAACATATTAACTATGCTCAAGCATTTTGTTAATTATGACAAATTCTAATGATACTTATATATCTTTTAATTATTAGATTTTCAAACATAAATTTTTAGGTGAAACTGTGGTAGTAATTGAGAAAAACGTGGGATCAAGTAGAGAGAAAAAGAATACACGAACAAAAAAAAAAACTTAATGTATCAAAACGGGAAATATATAAAATACTGTATTGGATTTGGCTAGTTAATTTAATGAGTAGTGCTATTAAGTATTAACACTACATTTTTCTTTAAATACACTCATTTTACTATCTCTCTCCTAAAGTTCTATCACAATTATTATTTAATGGTTAATAAATTAAAGATATTATCACTAACAAAAGTTGACTCTATACTTCGTACAGATATAAATATTGGTAATTGATAGAATGAAAAGTCAATCAGGGTTGTTTAGAAACTCTAATGTCATAGCTTCAAATTAGAGTTGGAAGCACAATTTAAATTTTGTGGAGCTCAAATTGTTCATCTAATTTCAATTCTAAAACATGACATTTAGTAGCTAAACATAGCCTCAGTATAATTTAATGGATTCGAATTGATGATTTGATATATGGCATTCAAAAATCTGTCGACCGTAGAGTTCTTTTTAATATGTTACCATAGTATATACTCCCTCCGTTCTTTAATTATTGTTTTATTTGACCCAATACACAGATTAAGAAAAAATAATTAACTTGATTATTAATATTGGTATAATGTGTACTTTTTTTAATGCTCATGTGTATGTGACACATAATTAAAGTAGGGAAAAAAATAAGGGTAAAATGATAAAAGTGATTTCCTAAAAAGAAAAGTTTTCAAATATGACAATTATTTTGGGACGAGCAAAAAGGAAAGGAAGACAATAATTTAGGGACGGAAGGAGTATATATTTTTATCTCATTTCTTTTATTAGCTACCATACTCGTGCAAACAATGACTGCACGTTACCCAGGAGGATACCCGACTATTTCAAAGCAGCCTTCTACAGAGTGGTCCAATTTGCCACAATGATTGCACGTTGGTTTGTCTCACCTTCTTCCCTTTCGATCGCTGCCTTCTTTCTCCGTACGTCGGTAGGACTGAGTCTGAAACGCCGATGCCTCCATCCTGTAGATGCCGTAATCTGATGTTGTTGCTTGTCCTGCGCTACAAGATGGTATGATGATCCAATCGGAGTAGGTTTTTGTGCTCAATATCTGTGTCTTCAGAGTCCCATAAGCTTCATCAAGGCCCATAAGAAACTCATAAAGCTGCTCCTTCTCACGCAGCGTCACAACTTGATTGGGTATATCACATGTGCAATTACCACATGTGCACTTTGGCATGGGAGAAATTGATTGTATCTCGTCCCAAAGCCCCTTCAATTTGGTGTAAGCTGAAACTGACAATTTCTCTTGCCGTGTTTGTGTAAGCTCACGTTTCAAATCATATGCTCTTGGTGCACTCTCCCTCCCAAACCTCTGTTCAAGATTACGCCAAATCTCCGTGGTAGTCTTAGCGTACTTCAGACTATTCCTTATCTCCTTCTCCATAGCATTAATTTCAGCGAGTCTTCATCGGGCATCGGAATTGATGAGCCGTCAGCGAAACCTTTTTTGTTTTTAAAAAATAAGGCATTACTCATCTCATCAGCCCAATTGCCATAGTTTCTGTCACGGAAGAGGTCACCAGCGTAGAGTTGGCCATGGTTATCTGAAGTAGTGCTATTAAGTATTAACACTACATTTATCTTTAAATACACTCATTTTACTATCTCTCTCCTAAAGTTCTATCACAATTATTATTTAATGGTTAATAAATTAAAGATATTATCACTAACAAAAGTTGACTCTATACTTCGTACAGATATAAATATTGGTAATTGATAGAATGAAAAGTCAATCAGGGTCGTTTAGAAACTCTAATGTTATAGCTTCAAATTAGAGTTGGAAGCACAATTTGAATTTTGTGGAGTTCAAATTGTTCATTTAATTCCAATTCTAAAACATGATATTTAGTAGCTAAACATAGCCTCAGTATAATTTAATGGATTCGAATTGATGATTTGATATATGGCATTCAAAAATCTGTCGACCGTAGAGTTCTTTTTAATATGTTACCATAGTATATACTCCCTCCGTCTTTTAATTATTGACTTATTTGACTCAATACACAGATTAAGAAAAAACAATTGACTTGATTATTAACATTGGTATAATATGAAAAAAAAAATTAATGCTCATGTGTATGTGACCCATAATTAAAGTAGGAAAAAAAATAAGGGTAAAATGATAAAAGTGATTTCCTAAAAAGAAAAGTTTTCAAACATGACAATTATTTTGGGACGAGCAAAAAAGGAAAGGAAGACAATAATTTAGAGATGGAAGGAGTATATATTTTTATCTCATTTCTTTTATTAGCTACCATACTCGTGCAAACAATGACTGCACGTTACTCAGGAGGATACCTGACTATTTCAAAGCAGCCTTCTACAGAGTGGTCCAATATGCCACAATGATTGCACGTTGGTTTGTCTCACCTTCCTCCCTTTCGATTGCTGCCTTCTTTTTCCGTACGCCGGTAGGACTGAGTCTGAAACGCCGATGCCTCCATCTCGTGTCTATGAGATGCCGTAATCTGATGTTGTTGCTTGTCCTGCGCTACAAGATGGTATGATGATCCAATCGATGGAGTAGGTTTTTGTGCTCAAAATTTGTGTCTTCAGAGTCCCATAAGCTTCATCAAGGCCCATACGAAACTCATAAAGCTGCTCCTTCTCACGCAGCGTCACAACTTGATTGGGTATATCACATGTGCAATTACCACATGTGCACTTTGGCATGGGAGAAACTTATTGCATCTCGTCCCAAAGCCCCTTCAATTTGGTGTAGTAAGCTGAAACTGACAATTTCTCTTGTCGTGTTTGTGTAAGCTCACGTTTCAAATCATATGCTCTTGGTGCACTCTCCCTCCTAAACCTCTGTTCAAGATTACGCCAAATCTCCGTGGTAGTCTTAGCGTACTTCAGACTATTCCTTATCTCCTTCTCCATAGCATTAATTTCGGCGAGTCTTCATCGGGCATCGGAATTGATGAGCCGTTAGCGAAACCTTTTTTGTTTTTAAAAAATAAGGCATTACTCATCTCATCAGCCCAATTGTCATAGTTTCTGTCACGGAAGAGGTCACCAGCGTAGAGTTGGCCATGGTTATCTGAAGCGTAGATCATGTAACACGGAGACATGACGTCCACGGTGGTGTGACTGGTGGAAGCCGTAGCAGCTTGTTTCCCATTGTTTGGTTCTGCCATGGTTGACGGAAAAGCTGGACGGTTGGAAGCTTGAGCGGCGGCAGTAGGTTAGTTTTTTGGGTTTTGGGTTAAACCTGTTCTGATTCCATGAAGAATTTGATTTGCAAAGGTAATCTATTTCCTTTCATTGAGTAAAGAGATATTTATACAAGGTATTGATTACAAGAAACTGCTAAAAGTCAGTTGTAAAGATATAAACAAATAATGACAAGATTTCCTAATTATGGTAGGAATTCTGCTAAGATCGTCACGAATATGTCCGAAGATGTGGCGACATTCACCACGACATCCATAAACTCTCTTTGAAATCCTTTTATAATTGAGTTTGCGCATGGTGGAGTCCACTTGATTAAAGGAATTTAAATTCCTTTGTTTGTTCGGCTTCTTCAGTCCTGGTGGAATTTGGAGTAGTAAACCGACTAGGGTGTCGATTTACAATTGTGAAAGGGACTCGGTCTTCTCATCCTTAGGTGCCAAAATAGAATAGAAAGAGAACAATGTCCACTTGGTTCCCTCATACACCGTTCCTCCATTGCAACGGTTTGTGAATTTTTGTTCGTTGCTTTCTAACGTGTGATATTTTGGGTGTAAATGGGTTTTACGTTTTGAATATTTGTTGAGTCACAACTATATATGTATTTTGTATCTCCGATTTGATTAGTGAAAACCTTTGTCTCCTCCAACAGTTGACTTAGGGAATTTTTCAAACCACGTAAATTTTTGTCTACTTTATTTTCACATTATTTTTATTTCGTTATTTAATTGTCCAATTTTAATTGTTTTAGACTGCAATTTTAACATAAAACACATGGGATTAATGTCCATTAGCAGCAATAATTACAAGTGCACATTTTGTAACACTAGAACTAATTGTTATTCCTTAATTTACCTCTCTCTCTCTCTCTCTCTCTCTCTCTCTCTCTCTCTCTCTCTCCACCAAGGCACCAAGGAGTAAACCACTCACTTGAGGGCACGGAATCTTCTCTTAACTCGGAATTTTGTTTATCTTAAAAAGGTAAACATTTACTCACTTTCATTTGTGGTCTGTTGCTATACATTTTCACTTTCATTTGTGGTCTGTTGCTTTCTATTAGTATTTTTGCAATGCTTAAATCTCTTTCTTCTTTTCATTTTATTTTTGTGTTCATTTATCATCGTTTGTCTAAGAATTTTTCAAACACACCATCTCTTTATTTTATTTTTTGTTTCCCAATGTCTTACCAAGTCCAAAGGTGTAAGTCTAATCTCATAATTAATTACATAGGACCACAAGGCCGGTAAAATTCTCCTTGCCAAATTTTTTAAAACAATTGTATTCCATGACTCAAACATAATCTTTAATAAGCTATGCTAGCAATCAAACCATGTGTCTTTTAATATGCTATGAAACACTATTATTGGTAAAAAAAGGGGCCAGTTTTGGGTTTAATTGGACCTCCAAGAATGGATTTTTACTTGTCTTTTTTAATTCACTCCTTCGCAGTCCTTATTCATTTATCTCTTACTATTAAAAAAGAAAATGACTGAAAATAAATAGTGATATTAAAACTCTGCCCTGCTTTAAAATGAGTTTATTTTTAAAACAGTGTCAGTGTAAAAAAAATATTACACAAGTTTACAAATTTGAATCTTTCTTTTAATTAATTACATGTTCAACATATTATCAAAATTTAAAATTAAAACTCTCTTTAATTTTCATTTCTTTATTTCTTTTGATTTATCACTACCCTTCCTAATTGGAGGCCACAAGACTTTCATGGGGTCACTTGCGACTTACTTCAAATTAAACTTAAATATGCAAGATAAAACCTAGAACTTTCTCTCTTTCTGATTTTATCATAACAAAAATTCCATGTCTGGACAACTAAATGGTAGCTCTAGCTCATTCTCATAAGAAAATCATACAGAAGGAAATAAGTCAAACTGTATAAAATAATAAACAAACTTCAAACTAACGAAGATTACATATTCGAGTTCTTACTTATCCTGTTACATCAGAGAAGATTGTCTTGGAAAGCTGGAGGTGAACTTAACAGGAGACAACTAAAAGAACTCAACATAGACTTAGTATACCTTCACACACTGATCAAACAGATGAACGACAATGAGGGAAACGAAGAGCAAAGAAGGAAGAAAATAATAGACGTAGGTTCTGCTTCCTGCCTCCGTTAGTTTCAAATATGATAAGCAATAAAAACCAAATCTGAATTATTTTTGTTTTCATATATAATTATTGTGAAATACTAGGGAGAACTGGGCGGAGGTTTCTTTGTACAAGGAGCGCGTAAATAATGACAGCTACCCATACATTTAGCATAACTTGCAAAACACCATTCTTCGAAGCAACAACACCAGTCTTGCGTCCCCTTCATCTGTTGGCAATTAGGCTTAACTTCACTTCCATTTCTTTCAATCCTGCCTATAAGAGTTGTTGAGGTTGTATACAAGTTGCGCACAAACGCCAAAATAATATTACAGAACCAGAAACCCTAGATACATGAATCTAAGGGGGGTCCTCACCGAGACGCTCAACTATTACAATATTGAAAAATAAGGGAAGAAGGGGGGGGGTAACACGAAAACAGGGGGTATCACTTGGTCTTCTTCACAACAGGGATGCTGCAAAACAGAGTGTTAGACAGAGAAGACAAGTAGCACGAAATGCAACGGGAAAAACAAGATGAGATGTAAAGCAAGCTTATCCCGCCGGTGATACGCCACCGACTCGCCGTCACGGGTGATAGACACCTCGGCTATAGCAACGCTTTTAGGCTCAGTAACCCTTGTTTCCACAATCTACCATCTGAGTCCCTACAAGTCCCCAAAACACCCACTACAGACTCCGGCAAAGACGCCCTAGTCCACCGCCGGCGACCACTACAAAACCCTAACTCCGGTACCCCCTCCAAAGATCTCTCAACCTCACTGTGTGATGATAGCTCATCAAAGGAAACCCTCAACAAGCTCAACCGTGTATACACCAACACTCACACACTCACACCCTCACCAAGAGAGAAGAGGTTGAAGAGAGAGACACACGCCGGCGACCAGAAAGAGAGAGAGAAAGTGACGACTCAAAAATCTAACCCTAGATTTTGAAAACCTTTAACTCTCTATCGTTCTACGCACAGTGACGCCTGGGGAGAATCAAGAAGATATAACAGCTATCGCAACAACCGAGGACAGCTCAGCATGGGAGAACGTGAGCACGTGGGAGAGACAAGGCGGGAGAAAGGCGGAAGCGTCTGGAATAAGCAGCCTTCCGCTTTTGCGCTTCCTAACGGGCGGGCCAGCACAGCAATGGGCTAAGGGTTGGGCCATTTATTAAAACGGGCTGCCACACTATTGGGCCAAGCCAACAGGCTAATAAATAGTAACAATCTCCACCTTGGAGCAAGTGGGGGAATGGGTTAATGACTAATGGGACTCAATAGGACTTTTACCAAAAAATTTTAGGGTTCATCATCGCCTATCCCCCACTTGATCCAACACACAGCTTGGACCAAGCAGGGAAAAATAAATCTAACTAGCTCCACCACACTAAGTAGGAACTAGAGAGACACCTCAGCAATCACAGAGAGAGCCGAGGATTTACAGGGGAAAAACAGCAAGAGAGCATCAATCTCCAGTATCAATTTTCAAAATGTTCAAACAGTTTTTAAATTTGGTGACAGGCAGGCATTTGGTTCCCATGTCTGCAGGATTAAGCTGGGTAGGAATTTTTTCAAGGAGGACAAGTCCTTTGTCAATCACATCCCTAAGGTAATGGTACCTAACATCTATGTGCTTTGTTCTATCGTGGAAAACAGGATTTTTACAAAGCTGTATGCCAGATTGACTGTCCGAAAAAATTACAGTTTTATCTTTCAAAAAACCCAGTTCAGAAATTAATCCTTTTAACCATGTTGCTTCCTTAAACGCTTCAGTTATAGCAACATATTCAGACTCAGTGGTAGACAATGCAACAATAGACTGCAGTTGGGATTTCCAGCTAACACAAGCATCACACAAAGTAAACACATAAGAAGTAGTGGATTTCCTACTATCTCTATCATTAGCATAATTCAAGTCTACGTAGCCTTTTAATTTCACACCATCATGACATTTTGAAAATTTCAGACCATAGTTCAGAGAGAATTTCAAGTATCTCATCAGCCATTTGACAGCCTGCCAGTGAGGCATCCCAGGATTAGCCATGTACCGACTCAAACAGCTTAGCGGGTAAGCAAGGTCAGGCCGTGTGCTGACCATCAAGTACATGACTGATCCAATGGCATTGGAGTATGGCACATCTTTCATTTCATCAATTTCATTTTCAGATTGGGGAGACTGGTTTTTACTCAAGGTGAAATGACTTGCAAGAGGCACATTGACAGATTTACAGTTTTGCATGTTAAATTTACTCAAAATCTTTTCAACGTAGGAAATCTGATTTAGAGAAATCGTGTTGTTCTTCCTATCCCTTACAATGTTCATTCCCAAAATCTTTTTCGCATCTCCCAAGTTTTTCATGTCAAAGTTTTTACAAAGACATTTTTGGACATCCTCTATAGCCTTGATGCTAGGACTAATCAAGAGCATGTCGTCAACATAAATCAGAAGGAACAAGTGTGCATCACAGTTAATTTTAAAGTACAAGCAGTGATCATAAGAACTGCGTTTAAAATTCAAAGATTGCATGCACAAGTCAAATTTTTTGTTCCACATTCTGGGAGACTGTTTAAGACCATATAAAGATTTTTTCAACAAACAAACATAATCGGGATTTTTCTTGTCAATAAAACCTTCCGGTTGCCTCATGAAAATTTTTTCTTCTAATTCACCATGTAAAAACGCAGTTTTGACATCCATTTGTTTTAACTCCCAATCAAATTGAGCAACTAATGCAAGCATTACCCTAACTGTAGTGAATTTGACAACCGGGGCAAAGATTTCCGTGTAATCTATCCCCTCCTTTTGAGTAAACCCTTTTGCAACTAACCTAGCTTTGAAACGCACAGATTCAGACTCGTTTTTGACTTTAAACAGCCACTTACAATCAACAAGGGAGCAGTTTTTAGGTTTGGGCACTAAAGTCCAAGTTTGATTAACATGCAACGAGTTCATCTCATCCATCATAGCATTCAACCATTCCACAGAATTAGCAGATTTCAAAGCTTCTTGATAAGTTTTGGGTTCATAACAGTTGTCAATAGATTCAAACACACTAAACACAAAAGAGACCATGTCATCAAATCTAGAGGGCCTTCTAATCGTACGTCTAGGTCTATCCCTAGCAAGTAGATAGTTGTCTAGATTTTGATTTTCAGGAAATTCAATCCTAGTGTCTTCAATTTCTATTTCAGCTTCTACAGTTTCAGTTTCTTGCTCATTTTCTTGATTATTTTGATTTTCATTTACAGTTTCAGTCTCGGGCTGCACCCTAGGTTCAATCGGACTCAAAACGATAGGGTGCTCCACCATAACAGGAGCCGGGGCAGGGACAGGTTCATTTGGGACATTCAAACACGGGAATTCGTTTTCATTAAAAACAACATCACGGCTTATAATCACTTTAAAACCCGGTTCATCTCTCACCCATAACCTATATCCTTTTACTCCCTCAGGATAGCCCAAGAAAACACACCTAACCGATCGAGGTTCCAATTTATCGTTTCTCCTATGGGCATAGGCAGCACACCCAAAAACTCTCAGATTTTGAAAATCAATTTCCCTTTCCCAAAAAACTGCCTCGGGACATCTTCCGTTCAATGGGACAGAAGGGGACCTATTGATGAGATAGGCGGCAGTTAGGACTGCCTCTCCCCAAAACCTTTTGGAGAGACCCGAGGAGGCAAACATACTCCTAACCCTTTCGAGGAGAGTCCTATTCATTCTTTCTGCTACCCCATTTTGTTGAGGGGTGTAAGGGACAGTTTTGTGTCTTTCAATTCCATTTTCAGAACAGAATTTATCCATTTCAGAGTTGCAGAACTCTAGGCCATTGTCAGTCCTAAGGGTTTTGATTTTCTTGCCAGTTTTTACTTCAATCATGGTTTTCCAGTTTTTAAAGTTTTCAAAAACATCAGACTTGTGTTTCATGAGAAACAACCAGATTTTTCGGGAAAAATCATCAATTATGGAGAGGAAATATCTGTTTCCACCTTGAGTGGGCTCGCTAGAGGGCCCCCATACATCTGCATGTATGTATTCAAGGATTTTTTTACTAGAAAATTTTTGGATTGAGGATTGGGGAAAGCTCACTCGGTGCTGTTTACTCATGACACACGACTCACAAAAGGGCAAGTCTGAAATCTCATCTTTTCCAAAGGCACCAGCCTTGTTTAAGATTCCTAGGCCTTTACTACTCATGTGTCCTAATCTTTTATGCCATAAGTTTGTTTTATCTTCCTTAACTAGATTAGCACAATTTTCAGCACAAGATAGAGGCAAACCAGCACACACATACAAATTTCGGCGTTTTTTAGCCTTCACAATCACAAGAGAGCCTTTCATAATCTTCATCATTCCCCTCCCCCACATTCCCTCTAAACCCTCATCTTCTAGAGATGCACAAGAAATCAGATTGTTGCAAAGGTCAGGAACATGCCTAACATTTTTTAATTTCAAAACATTTCCAGAATCAAATTTCAGACAAACATCACATATTCCAGCAATTAGGCACTTCTTTTCATTAGCAAGTGAGACAGAACCAGTTTTTTGTTCTTGGTAGGAATTAAAGAAGTGTTTATATGGTGTCATATGGAAAGTGCAGGCAGAATCTATCAACCATTCATTTTTGCATGCAGCCATGGCATTCACAGAGTTAACCAAATTATCACACGATTCAACTACCATAAAAACATTCGCATCGTCCTCACTACCAGAGGCCATATTGCAGTCATTTTGTTCATTTTGATTCTGATTGAAATTCTTCTTTTTAGGGTTAGGGCATTCTTTCCTAAAGTGACCTATTTCTCCACAGTTGTAACACTTTCTGCCTCTAGTCCTAGACTTTGATCTACTCTTACTCCTACCCTTTTTCTTTTCATTGTTTACCTTGATTCTGATTCTGATTTTTGTTTTGACAACTGTTTCTGTTTTGAGATCTTCCCCTTACCATGTGGACTTCACCAGATGTTGATGATTTACCCTTGTTTGCTTTTAGTTCCAACTCTTTACTTTTTAATCCATTAATAACAGTATCAAGAGTTAAGGCATCCCTACCATATTTGTTTGCAGATTTTACATCAGCATAAGAATCTGGGATGGCATTCAAAAGCACAATAGGGGTGTATTCATCAATATGTTTATCTCCAGTTTGCTTGATATCTTGAACCAGTTTTGTGAAGATATCGATGTTATCATCCATATCTTTGTTCAAGTCAAGCTTAAAGCGGAAAATTTTTTCGAGAAGATACAGTTTGTTTGGCAACGAGGTTTCAAAATACAGTTCTTCCAATTTTTCCCACAAAGCTTTAGCGGAGTCAAGCTTGCCAACTTTTCGTAAAACCGAATCGGACAGTTTTAAAATTATGGATGAGTATGCACACTCATCCATTTCGGCTATGCTTTCCTCAGTATCATTTTCAGAAAATTTCAATGTGATAGCTTTGAAAACTTTTTCTTTTATCAAAATGCCTCGCATTTTCTGTTGCCAGATTGAAAAATCGGTTTTCCCATTGAAAGGTTCTAAGCTATAAGCTGAAGTTGAAGAGCTAGCCATTTTAAAAAAAAAACACTGAATCGGAGAAAACACACAAATACCACCAGACCAGAATCAAGCAAGATACCAACAAAACAGAATCGCTAAAAAATAAGAAATTACCAACAGATCAGAATCACAACACAACCACAGCCTAACCACAGCCTAATCAAGCAGTTCCTTTTAAAAGACAATAGCCAATAAGATCAAGATTCACTAAAGGGGAATCAGGCAGACAGCTATTCTCTCAGAACAAGCTTGAGTAGGGCAAGAAAGAAGAGACCAACTAACAGACAGATTAAACAACCAAACTCATGCAACCAACATCCACGCAGTTTAAAAGGTGACAAGGAGAGAGAAGACAGCTTACCCAGAAACCCTAGATTAGGGTTTCTATTTTTGATTGAAGGGAGCCCGTAGAACACGGTAGGCCACCGTAGGCCACTGTATATACCTCAGTCCACCGCACACCACCGTAGCCTTCAAACACGAACCAAGGCTCTGATACCACTGTTGAGGTTGTATACAAGTTGCGCACAAACGCCAAAATAATATTACAGAACCAGAAACCCTAGATACATGAATCTAAGGGGGGTCCTCACCGAGACGCTCAACTATTACAATATTGAAAAATAAGGGAAGAAGGGGGGTAACACGAAAACAGGGGGTATCACTTGATTGTCTTCACAACAGGGACGCTGCAAAACAGAGTGTTAGACAGAGAAGACAAGTAGCACGAAATGCAACGGGAAAAATAAGATGAGATGTAAAGCAAGCTTATCCCGCCGGTGATACGCCACCGACTCGCCGTCACGGGTGATAGACACCTCGGCTATAGCAACGCTTTTAGGCTCAGTAACCCTTGTTTCCACAGTCCACCATCTGAGTCCCTACAAGTCCCCAAAACACCCACTATAGACTCCGGCAAAGACGCCCTAGTCCACCGCCGGCGACCACTACAAAACCCTAACTCCGGTACCCCCTCCAAAGATCTCTCAACCTCACTGTGTGATGATAGCTCACCAAAGGAAACCCTCAACAAGCTCAACCGTGTATACACCAACACTCACACACTCACACCCTCACCAAGAGAGAAGAGGTTGAAGAGAGAGACACACGCCGGCGACCAGAAAGAGAGAGAGAAAGTGACGACTCAAAAATCTAACCCTAGATTTTGAAAACCTTTAACTCTCTATCGTTCTACGCACAGTGACGCCTGGGGAGAATCAAGAAGATATAACAGCTATCGCAACAACCGAGGACAGCTCAGCATGGGAGAACGTGAGCACGTGGGAGAGACAAGGCGGGAGAAAGGCGGAAGCGTCTGGAATAAGCCTTCCGCTTTTGCGCTTCCTAACGGGCGGGCCAGCACAGCAATGGGCTAAGGGTTGGGCCATTTATTAAAACGGGCTGCCACACTATTGGGCCAAGCCAACAGGCTAATAAATAGTAACAAGAGTAAATTAAATAAAAGAAAAAAAGTAAATAAAAATAATTAGGATAATATATATATTGAGAGAGAGAGAGAGAGAGAGAGCATTGTTGATTCTCAATGGGTATATAAACCGAACTTCATATACTAATTCTTCCTCAAAATCGTGTCTTCATTAACAACATTTTCACACAATGAAATCGATCCCAAATCACTTGGCTCTAATCTACTGCGTTATCTTCCTCATCTTTTTAACTTCATGTGACTTACATTCACATGAAGTTAAAAAGACGAGGAAGATAACGCAATAGAGTAGAGCCAAGTGATTTGGGATCGATTTCATTGTGTGAAAATGTTGTTAATGAAGACACGATTTTGAGGAAGAATTAGTATATGAAGTTGGGTTTATATACCCATTGAGAATCAACAATGCTCTCTCTCTCTCTCTCTCTCTCTCTCTCTCTCTCTCTCTCTCTCTCTCTCTCTCTGTGTAAATCACTCCCTTGAGGTCGACTTCGAAGCCATCGCCTAGAGTACCATTGAACCTAAGTACGAAAATGATGATCCAATCCTAGGAAGAGGATTTTGTGTGAAAATCCTAAGTACCATTGAACCTAAGTACCATTGACTCAGGATTTTGTGTACCACAATGGTGTCGACGAGTTGATCAATCCTAGGAAGAGGATACCAGTCCTTCGGGCATGCTTTATTGAGGTCTGTGTAGTCCACACACATTCGCCACTTCCCATTGATCTTCTTGACCAATACCACGTTGGCGATCCAAGTCGAGTAAAATATTTCTTTAATAATTTTAGCCCGAAGCAACTTATCTACCTCTTCCTTGATAGCTGCTTGCTTCTCTAGGGAGAATACCCTTGGTCGCTGTTGAATCGAGGTGACTTTAGGATCCACCGCTTGTGCACTGCGACATCCTCGTGGATCCCTCTCATGTCTTCAACCCTCTAAGAAAATAGATTCGTCGAATTTTTATCTTTTGGTCTGGAAAATTGAAGTTGATGACCAACTCGTCGAAATCTTCGTGGGGTTAGATGTTAGGCATGTCGCGGTTATCCAAACTATCTATTGTGATAACTCTTGCTTTCTTCTGACTTGGTCCTGAGTTTTGCGAATTAGACTAACTAGCCTGCATAACTGCTAACCCGAGGCCGAGTTGTTAGTTGCCGCTATGTCGCTGGGTGTTACAGTTTTTTCAGCCTTTACTGAACCTTCATCATCTTAAGGTTGCTTCCTCTTGGAAGAGGGATTGACTGGCTCAATAACTTGCGTCTTTCCCTTTATCAGAGCTTCCTTATCCTTCCTAGCCTGAATCATGTAAAAGAGAGTGCTCTTGGGATCATTCTTTATCATACCCACTCCCCGTGGGTGATCTTTTGGTGAGGCGCTGAAGCGATTATGCCCAACTCTACCTGAGCAGGAAGGCCCAGGATGGCATCATACATGGAAGGGATGTCCAGAACCAGAAATTCAATGTCCTCGGACCTGAGCATGTTCCCTTCTCCGATTGTCACTTCTAAAGTTATAGTGCCCTTTGTGGCGACCTTGTGACTGGGGAATCCCTTTAATTGGACATTGCTCGAGGTTAGGAGGGTATAAGCGAGCTTCATCTTTCTAAAGCAGCTGTAATACATGATGTCCTTGTTAGCCCCGGTGTCAATTAATACCCTCCATACCATGTATTGCTCGATGCCCAGATGCTGCGTGAGTGGTTGAAGCTTGGCCAAATTGTTGGTTGCCAGTTCACTGGGATAAAAGGAGATGCTGACCTCGTCCCTAACTCGAGGTCGAGTATACACGTTGAAGATATTCATGGTATCTCTGAGCTGAGTGATGCTCAACTTGTCCTTAAGGGTGGTAGAGATATTTAGGTCCTCCCAACCTACATTCTCCCGCTTGCGCTCTCGAGGTCGCTCTGCATCATTATCTCTCCGCTCAAACCTTCTGAGCTCTCCTTGATAAATCAACCTCTGAATGGCCTTTCTTAGCTGAATGCAGTCTTCGGTGTTGTGGCCATTCTCGTTGTGGAAGGCACGACGCTTATCCAGGTTGCGCGGGTAGCCCATTTCCCTCATAGGTCTTGGCTTCTCCAACCTGTTTTCTTGCAACAGCACGGTCATGATGTGTTCCCGAGATGCATTTAAGGGAGTGTAGACCATTTCATCCTCCTTCTTTAGGGCCTTTTCCTTGTCCATTCTTCTACTCCGTGGGCTTGTTCTTCATGGCCTTAGCAGAAGTTGACGTTCCCTCCTTAGCTCTCTTCTTGTCTGACAGAATTTTCTCAAACCTTGCCACCCCCTTGGTTGTAGCAAACATCTCTCCACTGGTATTGAGAGCCCAAAGAATAAACTCTTTAAGCAGCTTATCGATTGGTGTCCTCCCTGGAAGCAGACTACTATGGTTTCATCAGATCCCTCTCCAGCTCTCTAAACTACTTCATCACCGTCTCCTTGAAGGTGATGATGAAAAATTTACACCACATATCTTTCTTGGTGGTGCAAACTCCCATTTTGGCCTCAAAGCTGGACATATAGGTCTGTGCATGTGTTTTCCCGGCATAGACTTTGAAGTCGGGCAACCTTAAATGGGGATTTGGAGCGATTTCCTGGATCCTTCGACTGAAGGGGCTTTCTAGTATCTAGGATAATAATCTCGGCTTTCCCATTTTAAGTGCCTCTAACAGCTCCTTGAACTTCGCAAGGTCTCTACCTGCGACTTCTCAACTCGGGCCCCGTGCTCAGGTCAACGGTCGAGCCAATCATTCTTAGAACGCTTGCAGGTTGAAGCCATCGAGCTGGGTGAGCTTCCCGGAGAAGAAGGTGAATGCTCTCGCTTACCCCTTAGTGGGTCCTTCCTAAAAGAATGAGCCTCAATTCTGTGGGACCTGTGAGACCTTGGAGGGCTTGAAGTGTTCCTTCTAGCCCCAATGTGGGTGCGAACACTTCCCTTGGGGAGCTCCCTTTTATCGGGGAATTAAAGTCTACTATGCACGCTCTGTTTAATCTTTGGATTGATGTCCGAGCCTGTTCCTGGCGCTTACTCGGGGGGCTTCAGCCTAGGATCCCCAGTCATGATTGACAGCTCTCTCAGCCCATGCCCTCTCATGCTCAAGAAGAGTAGGGTGGTTAGGAACTACCGTTGCGAGCTTTCTAGTGACCTCAAACTCTCGTTTTTCCAGCTCTCTAACCGTTTCGACGTGCGCTTTTTCTTTGCGCAAGTGCTCGAGCTCAGCTTGGTCTCTCTGCATCTGAGTAGGAGGCCTTCTCTTTCCTATTTTTCGGACCTCCTCGTTTCCGTAAGTCTCCTCCCCATCCGATGATTTATTAGCAGTCTCTCCCTCACGACGAGGCTTGGCAATTTTTTTCTCACCGTGCCTTTTCCATTGCCTTCTCCGTCAAGACTCGATCCATTCCCCGAGCTGTCTTTCTCCCCCTTGTATTATTAGCAGGTGTCTCTGGGCCTGTCCCTGAATTGACGTGGCAGCATGCTTAGCAGTATGTGAGGAGGATGGCCCCGTGGCTTGAACAGCTGACGTAGTAGGTGGGGCATGCTTTAAAGTTTGTTATTTTGAGGTAGTCATTTTGTTTTTATAATTGTGATAGTTTAGGGTGAAGTCCAAATGCGTATGTGTATCTAATTCCGACGAGGTCCCGACAACGGAACCAAATTTATCATGCCAAAAACTATTCAGGTGATCGTGTCAAGTCCACGTGTGCAGCTAGCCATTGGTAGGATGCCCCAACTCTCAATAGGCAAGTGTTGATTGGGACTTGTCCTCTAGATGATACCTGAGATGTCAAAGAAGTCACCATTAGCGAGCTGGACGTGGTCCAGCTAATGCCCTCCGGTAAGAGAATGAGTGTATTGGTAAAAAATATGGTCTCTGATTAGCCCTCAGGCTACTCTTTTATGCACTGGAGGTTTTAAGAGATTTGGTAGTTGAAGAGTACTAAATGGAACTTAGGACATAAATAAAGGCAATCACCTTGCATTTATACCGAAAGAATGTTGGCCTGATGCAAGTGAGGCTGTCACATGTCAGCTCGGGACTAGTCAAGAAAATGTTCATTAAGGACCATTTATAAGCGCTGTCAAATCCATTGATGAGCATTTATGAGAAAGTTATATCTTGTAAGGGAAGATTCATCTTTCCCTTGGAATGTGTGCACATCTCCTTGTCGTACCAGCTAGGAGGCAGGTTGCTTGTGGACTAATGAGAAGCTTGTTAGTGGTCCCCGAGATGACGTTGGCGTAAGCTGGCACTAAATGTGGCAGCTATTATTGACTTTTAATTGTTCCCGGGAAGAATGACCTCGGGGTCCCGACCAAGTAGCTCGGGCTACGGTATTCGCGAGCTAGGGAATGGGACAATGTCGAGCTGACAAGTCTCCTGAGTTTGTGGAAAAGCTCAGGATAGTGTGGTGGTCACGTCGGGGTAGTGCCTGAGTTCTAGGTGGAGCTCAGGATAAGGCATGATGGACTCGCGCTCCTAGTCAGCGGGCCCACGTGTCATTCCTTCTGCCACATGGTGATAAGAATACTTTGGTATCTTCAGCAGTAGTAATTACAAAGTGCACATTTCGTATTACTAGAACTAATTGTTATTCATTAATTTACTGCTCTCTCTCTCTCTCTCTCTCTCTCTCTCTCTCTCTCTCTCTCTCTCTCTCTCTCTCTCTCTCTCTCAAGGAGTAAATCACTCACTTACCGACGAATCTTCTCTTAACTCGAATTTTGTTCATCTTAAAAGGTAAGCATTTACTCACTTTCATTTGAGGTTTGTTGCTATAGATTTTCTATTTAAACTTGAGAGCTAAACTAAATCGTACTCCTATCCAAAAAAAAGGTGTTGCTTTCTCTTAGTACTAGTTATTGAGCTCGTGCTTCATACGGGTTTAATTTAATTTTAAGATTAATTGGTACAATTTAAAAATATTTAAAAAAAAACTATCATTATTGAATATAGACGTTTGCTGACTTAATATATAATTATGCCTTAAAAAAATATTTGTATAACTGATATGTCATTATAGAAGAATAAGATCGCACTTGGATTTGTTTGTAGTATGTATATTTTAGAAAAATATTTATATAACTGATATGTTTTTATATAAGAATAAGTCTGAGTGGAAAACTCTAAACATTAATTAGCCATAAATATGATATTCATATGATAATTAACACTACGCTGTCGATGGACATTATTTTCTAAAAAAAAAAATACATATCGTTAGTCATGAATCAACATCTTGTCTAATTTTTATATGACCCAAAAAAATCACCCGTATAATTGAGAAGAATTGTAACACATTTAATATAGCATATTTTGATATTTCACAAAAATATTAATCAAAGTAAGTGGATAATATAGTACATGGGTCACGTGACTCACTTAACTATAATATAGTATGTAGTTTTCTAAATAAATACATAAAATATAAATAATTGAGTTGGTCTAAGGTCAGTGTTTACATTTAAAAAGGTTGTAGGTTCGTCTCATTGGCAACATTATTTTGTTTTGTTTTCCTAGCTTTTCCTTACCAATAGCTAAAGTTCTTCTACTAATGTATTTGAAATTTTAAAGAATGTTACAGGGCCGGCCCAAGGGGCGGGCAGGCTGGGCACCTGCCCAGGGCCCAAATTAATAAGGGGCCCAATATTTTTTAACTATTGTAGTATTAGTATACATGTAAACTAAAAATAGTATCCAAATTTCTTGAACTGAGGCCCAAACTCAAAGCTTTTGTTATTATTTTGAATTATGTTTGTTCAATTGTTTGTTGAGACTTTGTTTATTTGTTAAATTTTGTAACATTGTTAATTATTATTTTTCTTTTTACAATGTTTTTGTGTGTTTAAAAATTGAAAGTGACATTGACTTTGTTTATTTGTTAAATTTTGAATTATGTTTGTTCAATTGTTTATTGTGATTTTTGAGTTTGATAGTTTATTCACATCTTACATAGTTACATTGAATTTTCAATTTAGTTAATTACTAATTTGAGGTCATAGTTTTGAGTGATTGATAAGAGAACCATGAAATAGAAGTGCGAAGCAACAAGAATCCCAAATTATTCTTACAATGATTGTTGATTCGAGTAATTGAGTATTTTTTTTTTCTTTACGAGACTGAAATTCGGCAAAAATTTGTTCAGTTTTCTAGATAATAATGTTTTCTCAAACTTAATTTCAGCTAAGTAGAAACCCGTTATTGCAATTGTACTGATAGCAAAAATTATTTTTGTCTCTCAGAAATTAAATTTAAAAAAATACATGAGATTAATATTTGATAATTAAATTAGGGCCCCTTTTTTTTTAACTTTGCCCCGGGTATGTAGTTAGCTAAAACTATTAGCTAATGACATCAAATGAAAAGTCAAAAGGTGAAATGCATGAGAATCAAAATAAGAATCAAAAGTTGGATGAGGTGTCACACTAAAAGACATTCTCATCAACTTTAAATAAATAAATATATATATATATATATATATATATTTGCAATGCTGAAATCACTTTCTTTTATTCATTTTATATTTTGTGTTCATTTAACGTAACCTTTCTGAGAATTATTCAAACACATGATATATTTTTCTTATTATTTGTTTCCCAATGTATTCCTAAGTCCAAAGGTGTAAGTCTAATCTCATAACTACGTAGGACCACAAAGCCGGGAAAAAATGTGTAAGTCTAATCTCCGAATTACGTAGAGCGCAAGGCTGGTAAAATTCTCCAAACCAAATATTTTAACACAATTACATTTCATGGTTCAAACATTATCTTTCATAAGTCATGCAAACAACAACATTTACTCACTTGAGGGCACGGAATCTTCTCTTAACTCAGAATTTTGTTCATCTTAAAAAGGTAAACATTTACTCACTTTCATTTGTGGTCTGTTGCTATACATTTTCTATTTAAAACTTGAGAGCTGAACGAAAGGTGTTGCTTTCTATTATTATTTTTTGCAATGCTTAAATCTCTTTCTTCTTTTCATTTTATTTTTTGTGTTCATTTATCATCGTTTTTCTAAGAATTTTTTCAAACACACCATCTCTTTTTTTTTTTTTTTAATTTTTAAAACAGTGTCAGTGTAAAAAAAATATTACACAAGTTTACAAATTTGAATCTTTCTTTTAATTAATTACAAGTTCAACATATTATCAAAATTTAAAATTAAAACTCTCTTTAATTTTCATTTCTTTATTTCTTTTGATTTATCACTACCCTTCCTAATTGGAGGCCACAAGACTTTCATGGGGTCACTTGCGACTTACTTCAAATTAAACTTAAATATGCCAGATAAAACCTAAAACTTTCTCTCTTTCTGATTTTATCATAACAAAAATTCCTTGTCTGGACAACTAAATGGCAGCTCTAGCTCATTCTCATAAGAAAATCATACAGAAGGAAATAAGTCAAACTGTATAAAATAATAAACAAACTTCAAACTAACAAAGATTACATATTCGAGTTCTTACTTATCCTGTTACATCAATTGTCTTGGAAAGCAGGAAGTGAACTTAACAAGAGACAACTAAAAGAACTCAACATAGACTTAGTATACCTTCACTCACTGATCAAACAGATGAACGACAATGAGGGAAACGAAGAGCAAAGAAGGAAGAAAATAATAGACGTAGGTTCTGCTTCCTGCCCCCGTTCGTGCATATTTTGTGCAATTTGCCGGCGCAAAAGACACTTGTTTACTTTCAAGGTTGTACTCAACTTGAAAGTTTCTCTGGGCAAAGGTCCCATAGATGCTAATATCTTGTGTGTTTGGCTTCATTGTTAAACATGTTAAGTCGTCAACTGGGGTGAACAAGTTGGTGTTCTTCAGCACTATGTCCGCCCCAGTAAAGTGGAATACGACTTTGAGTTTTTGCTCCGGGATCATATTGAAACTCTTTGTTGAATAGCAGTGGCTGAAGACTTGCAATGGATCTTCAACAGCTTCTAGACCAATTACTTCCTTGACTGAAGATAGGACATCAGAATAGAGCTCCCGCTGAAGATATGTGAGGGTTGTTCCCGAGTCAATGACTGTGTTACCTTTGCCGGCACCCACTTTATTTTCTATCTTCTTACTTCCAATGGTGATTCCTTCAAGACTGAGGTAGTAATAGGTTGGCCTCGTCTCATCGGTTACCAGTGGAGTTGAAACCACGCCACCTCCGGTGATAGTAGCTATCTTCCCGAACACCAGTTTGCTTGTAGAATCATCAGTGCTTGGCAAACAGTAGGAAAATTTCTTCGTCTTCAACTTCGACCCTAATTGAGAAATTAGGGACAAGCTTCCCCCACCAAGACCGATAACTCCCGACCCATCACCCGGTAAGTTCACGTTGTTGTCCCTTCCACATCCGAACACAACATATGTGACTGCTTGAACTTGTCCATCGACGGCATCAAACATGAGCCTGTCTGTTGCCAACACTCCTATTGACTCTAACCCATCTGCATATTTATATGAGTAGTGGCACTCGTCACTAGAAATTGGGCAATTGGCTCCCGGGGAATAGAAGGGAAGGGCTCCACAAGGAAGCGAGTGACAAGAAACTTCGGTGTAAGTAGATGAATTCCTTGAGTCGAACATAGGTGTATATTGACTATAACAATCAACACACGGAGCGCATTGAGTCCAAATAAGGTCGCTACCAGTGTCCATGATACCAAAGGTATGCGTTGGAGGAGTTCCAATCGCGAACCTCATCAGGTATATGCCACTCCGCTGATGAACAATAGACTCTATGTTACTCATCATGTGATTGACTCGGGAAAGAGAGCGCAAGGCAGCCTGCCTTGAGCGCTCTCCTGGGGTAGCAGAATGGTTATAAAGAGGAGAAGTGGGGGAATCGCGATGGATGAGGTCGACTTCGAAGCCATGGCCTATACTACGGAACCTAAGTACGAGAATGAAGAAGAAGAAGAAGAAGCAAACTTCAAGCAGACCCATTGTTTGTGTTTTTCTGTGGAGAGGAATATGAATATTGTAGAAAAATATATTGAGATCAAAATCAAACTGAATCAAGAACAATGTTACAATCGAAGAGACAGAGAAGATTAATTCTTGCTTGACACAAACTGCTATAAGCCAGTAACTAACCATATATATAATGGTTACAATGACACTCAACACCACCCTCCAGGAATATTACAATGACAATGAACCTCCTTAACAGCTGCTGCCTACTTTAAAAGATGGCAACTACCAGCTGGCGTTCCAATGGAGGAAACGAAATTCCAGAAGAAGGGAGTATAAAGGAACAAACACGTTGGATTGAGGGCAATCTCAGCTTATGTATATGTGTAATGAGTCAGACAGTTAGCTTGTAAAACTAACTTTATTGCCATTTCAGTTGACATAATGAAAGAGTTACTCCATTACACACTAACACAGTAACACTATCTATGTCTCTCTCGAAGTGAAGAAAATAGGACCGGCATACACAATAACACAGTAACACTATCTATGTAAATACTTCCAAGTTTAAAAAAATTATTTTCTCTCTCGGAGTCTTTCCTCTGAAGTAATCGATGTTTTCATACATACATCTATTTTAGTATTGCTTTAGTAACCAAAGATTATATGTTCCCACTCATTTTGAAGGTCACATCATTATTTAATATGAATGGCCATTAATACTTTATTAGGATAAATATTATTTATTAACTTCCATTGGTCATATTTTCCTAAGGAGTTAATTAGTGCCTTATAATTAGCAATGCATGTTGCTTGCTAGCCTCAAGAAATTAACCTCTCTCTCTCTCTCTCTCTCTCTCTCTCTCTCTCTCTCTCTCTCTCTCTCTCCAATTTTGATCCTTTCTCTGGAGCTGTTGAATTGGAGAATTGTTGTCGACTATAATTGATTCAATAAGTCTTGCTTTAATGAGCTACAAAACTATACAAGGAGAAAAGAAAATTAAAGTTAAAATGGAAGAGTGAATACGACATGTTTTCATTCACCACAAAGTCAGTATTTATAATTTATTGATATCAATTGAGAAAAATGAAACAGATAAAATATGTACTAGATCTTCACTTGGCCATGTTAAAAATACTAAGGCTGTATTTGGATACTTAATTCTAGAGTTTAGAATTTGAATTGAAAGAACAATTTGAATTCCGTAGAGCTCAAATTGTTCTTCAAATTCCAATTCTAAAGCTTGAAATTGATTAGTCAAACATACCTTAAAGATATTCAATTATTTGGATTCGGAAAAGTATTCCAAACCGATCAGACATTAAATTAATATAAAGTGGACCCTTAATGTGTAACTACACTATTTGATTGGTTAATTAAAAACTTGAAGCTATATTTTGAATACGGTAATTATAATTGGAGTATTAGACTATTAGGACAGATCACTTTGGATGTTCGGAAAAGAGTAGGTCTATTGTGAGACCGTCTTACGGGTCCTAATTCGTAAGACGGCGCTACACTCTCTCACTGCAGCCCATCATTACACCGTGGGTCGGGTACTCGGGTTAAAGACATCTGTTTTACGGAAAATACCTGTAATATGGTGTTTTCTAAGTTTTTGCTTTTGGAATATTGTCAAATCTCGATACCTATTTTGTATTACGACCATTAGCCCATTTGGTTGTGCGTTTTAGCCAAAACGCAGCTTATTTGTAAAAATTGTGTTTCAATGCTGCGGTAGAAAAAGCTGCGCTTTTAAAACGCAGCTCCGTTTTAAAACACTAGAATTCCTAACTTTTTCCCAAAATGCAGGTTTTAATTAAAACACTAATAGGAAAAAAAAAACAGTGTTTTGAAGTATTGTCTCAAACGAATTTATAAGAAAAAAATTGTGTTTTAAAAACGCTGCATTTTTCAAAACGTTGCACCAAACGGGCTCTAAATTCAGGATTTGCTGGTATCTTTAATAAGGTATGATAAGGGTATTGTTCTGGGATATAAAACACGTGGGAATTTCCATTAGCAACAATAACATTTAATTTATCGATATTTGATGTTGTATTAACTAATATCCCTAAAATATGAAATAGTCAGCATCATAGCATTTAAAGACTTTTTTCCACTGATGAAAATGCAACACATTACACAATGTTGAATTTCTTAGAAGTATACCCGTAAAGCTTATCAAGAATGGAGCTAGCATCAAAATATCACTCATCCAAGGTAAAACCACTTTTCTTGTGGCAAATAATAATGCATTTTGAAAATTACAATTTTACTACTACATAGCAAACGTTAAAGGTATTGTGGAAATAACCAATTTACTCAAGGCAAAAACGTAAAAAAAAATCGTCTTACGGGTATTTTCTATAAGATGGATTACCCTGACCCAAACTGTGCATTAATGAGCTGAGTTGTGAGAGAATGGAGCTCCGTCTTACGAATTATGATCCGTAAGACGGTCTCATAGGAGACCTACACTTTAAATAAATAAAACATCTTCATAAACATTACAATTAAATATCAGTCTACCCCTTGATAAAGCAACTTTGCTTGGAGCAAATGTTAAAGGCATTATCGAAATAACTAATTTACTTGAGTAAGACATTCCGATAAAGACTAATTTAGTGGAATCTCTCCTATTATTACTAACAAACAATGAGGGAGTGAATGAGGAGATTGGAAAGGAGTGCTAGTGGTCTCTCTTTACATTGCGCTAAAATGTCACTCTCTCTCTCTCTCTCTCTCTCTCTCTCTCTCTCTCTCTCTCTCTCTGAAGATAGTAGTAGTAATTTAACCCCAATATGAGATAGTACTTATTCAATCACATCCTCTCCATTAGGAAATAATCTAACATCACCGTTTCTTTACTAAAAAATAATGTGACATCATCCATTCCAGATTAGGAAATATTTTTAGTCGCCCTCTATTTTGCTAGGAATAAAGTTTCCACCATTCCACTCATATCTATTTGGTTTAGTTGAATGTCAAGAATCTTATACATGCAAAAGAGCAATCTCGAAAATATTATTCAATGGAAAGCAATTAGTCCGCGTAAAATATTATTTAGGGAGAGTTTATTTTCACTACAAATTTTATTTATCCACTAGATCATTGTTATGACACAATTGCCCTTCTGGTGCTTACCAATTTTATGATGTACTTACCTAAAGTCGATTGATTTTTTTTTTTTCGTATAAAACTTAAATTAATTTTTTGCATTTCTCATCTTCTCAAATGAATTATGCATGTTTGTCAACACTAAAAAAATAAATATTTAATTTTTCATTTAATTTCTTCAAATACTTTTTTATTTGAAGCAAATTCAATTTAATATCAGAAAAACTTAAAGATGTTGTACAACTGAAAGCTTATTGTAAAAGGTTTTTTTTTTTAGTAATAGCTAAACATATATTCAGTAATTGATTTTCCATTCAAATTATTTCCTTCAAATTTATAATTTATACTCCATAATTTAATAGTATTATATAACTTGTGCCACTCGTTTGTATAATCTATTTGGTCATTTATTTATTTTTCTCTTATTTGTAAGCGAAAGAACTTAAACCCATGTATTAGTTTCCTCATCTATATTTTCTAACTTTTTGTATAGAAAATTATTTATTTTTCTGTGCATGATTGAATGTAATATAATTTGTAAATAATAAAAATTAATAAATAAAGGACAAAAATTAGAATGGGAAACAAGATTTTTAAATAAGGCAGGGTTTGAAGGACAATTGTGTCAAGATATTGATTAACTTAATTAACTTTTAATGGATGTAGTGGATAAGCAAATATCATAGTGGAAATAGACTCTCCCTATTATTATTATAGTCATAACATTTAATTTATGGATATTTGATCTTGTATTAACTAATATTCCTAAAGTAGCCCTTATATAAAGCCCTCATGAAATTTAAAACCTTGTGAAATATACTTTTTCTTGTTTTCAAATATATTCCTCTTTTTCAATTAATTAGGGGCATAAATATTCTATTTCAATATCTGAATTTTTTTTTTCATGCATATGCTTTTCGACATTAAACATAAACATATTAGTAATTCTAATGATCATTAAGACCCATTGACATATTGAGTTTGTTTGATTAGTCTCTCTCTCTCTCTTTTTTATGGTTGATTACATTTTAACCTATGAAATTTCGCCAAAAAAACAATCGATGTAATTTTGTAAATACAAATCCTATAAGCGTTTGAGCTGAAAAAATATTAAAAAGCCATGCTTCCACCGAAAAATCTAACACGATGCTAATAATTTGATTCATAATCTCCTTCCCGTACATTTTGGATGTCTTTTGTAGTTTTTGGTCACTTACAAGTCCAATGTACATTATTAATCAATTTCTTATCAAACACTATTAGAGCCCGTTTGTTAGTGCATTTTAGTCAAAACGCAGCTTATTCCTTAACCTAGAGTTTCAATGTTGCGTTTTAAAACGCTCCGTTTGTAAAACGCATTAGCGTTTTAAATTGCTAGATTTTTCAGCTTTTTTCCAAAATACAGTTTTAAAACGCTCCTAAAAATTGGGTTTCCTATATTATCCTCGGCGAGTATAAAAAGCCCTGAATTTTTCTCTCTCCTTCCTTGCGTCTTCTCTCCTATGCGACTCCTCTGTTTTCTCTCCATTGTTGTGCGGGACGGCTATTTGTTCTCTTTTTATTGATGTGCGGGAACACAATCAAGGTTCCCTTCATTTACCGCCAATCGTTTTCTCTACCACAGGTTTGAATTTTTCCTTCAATTATCAATCAATGTCATTTTTGCTAGTAATACATTATGTGGATTTATTTGCTAAAAGAATGTTGTGGATTCAATTTTGTATATACTTGACTACTTTATGTGTTTGTTTTTCTTGCAATTTTTGCTTAAATTTGATATATTGCTCCGATTCATAAATTGGTTTTGAAGTCTGTCTAGGTTGCTATTAGAAAACAAAAATAATATTGTTGATTGTGATTTTATGATTTTGCTTCTATGTTAGTTCTCAATTTTGCTTCCATGTTAGTTCTCAATGTTGTTATTTGGTAACTAGTTATACTAGTAGCATGCTTGTACATTGTCTATTTTGGGTGCCTTATTGGCCTTCCTGTGCGAGAGTAGATAATTTGATAGGTGGATTGAAGCTTCTTCAAACAATCTTGACCGGAGCAAAGGTAAGTTGATGGGTATTGGGCTTAATGTTCTTGTGACAAAGTACGGTGGGCTTTGGAGAAGCAGATATTGGGTTACTTTGAGAAAGATTGAGGGGATTTTGTATAATTTGGATAGCGACTTTGCTGCTTCTTACTCTTTTAAGGATACAAAAAAAAAAAAATAATAGGGAGTTCATAGATGGTGTGGTTAATGGAGGTGCAGTGGTACTTCTTGTAATGAATGATAGTGTGCCTTATTTTTTTATGTGATTGACAGCAAAATCCGTTATTAAGTCTAAGGCATTCTCTCCATTTTTCTAATTCAGACGTTTCAACTTAAATTTCATATTTCAAAACTATTTTCGAGATCGAACTTGTAAGTCTACTATACTTGATAATAGATCATTTTATTTCATGATTACCCGCTCAATTGATCTGTTGATCTTACAATCAGTTCATGAGATTAAGATGTTTGGACATTTACATTTCTTCTGCAGTCTGTTCTATAAGAGTTTTAGCGCTATACTTGCTTCTGCTATTTCATCTCCACCTGTTGTTGGACATTTACATTTCTTCTGCAGCCTGTTCTATAATATTCTTTGCAAATTCTGCTAGTTGGTCTAGATGTCTTTTTGGTTAAGCTTCCTCTTTTTTCGTAAGCATCAGTAAATCTCTGTAGAATGTTTAGTATCTAGGTGTCATAATTATAATGGTAACATCAGGGGCTGCAATGGCTGAGATAATTTATATGGCCTACAATGGTGATGCAACTGTAACATGGAGTGAAGCTTGTACTACTTTATGGAAGATTTTGTTGCAGATAGCTCATCTTGGTTCTTTATGCCATTTCCCTTTTTTCTTTCTTCTTTCTTGCTGTGATTTCCGCTTATAAGGCATGCAACACTTATGATCCCCCTTTTGTTGCATCTAAAGAGGTTGAAGAAGAAATGACTTGATTTCTTAAACTCTCTTTATTTTTTTTCTTTTTATGTTGTATAAGGTTGATTTTACTGGATATGAATGAGTGTGGTTCTTGTGATCATCTTGCATCGGATCGAACTCAAGCAGCTCAAACTTGCTTGATTGTAGTTACTGATCAAACTTTGATTAAACTTTTTAAAGTTGATCTTGTACTGAACTCAAGCGGCTTGATTAGTGTTGAACTCCTTCCCGGTGGGCTAAATTTTGTCTACTTTTTCTTTCTTTATTTTCATATTTAAGTATTATTTTGGTCCACTTTCGATGCTTGATTTGTTAGTGAGCGTAATATAAATAATTAATTGTGATTGTGATAGATGACACCTAAAGGTAAAGCGAAAAGGGTTCAAAAGAAGCAAGATAATAGGGAGGATGTTTGTGAAGTTGATGGGGATCAAACTTTTGAGAGGGCCAATTGGGATAGTGAATCGCATGCTATTTTTGTGAAACTTTGTGTAGATGAGAAAAGGAAGGGAAACATGCCAACTACCCATTTCAATGTTCAAGGCTCGGAAACTATTTGCAAGCTTTTTGTTCAAGAAACTAAAAAATCTTATACTCGAGGAAAACTTAAAAATCACTGGGACAACATGAAAAAAGAATGGCAGGCGTGGATCTTTTTGAAACAAAAAACAAGTGGCCTAGGTTGGGATCCTCAAAAGAAAACACACGCGGCGTCTAAAGCATGGTGGAATGAAATGGCTCAGGTACATCTTTTAAAAAAAAATTAGTCTAATTAATGTTTGGATTTGTTTCAAGTTGTTATTGTTTCTAATGTTAATGATTGATTTTACAGGTAAATAAGCGGGTATTAAAGTATAAAAATAAAGGTTTAGAGCACGAGGATGAGTATGAAGAATTATTTTCATGGGTTACAGCAACAAGGTTTAATGCGTGGACACCTAGTCAAGGTTTAGAGCATGAAGATGATCAGTATGTACTACAACGTCTAGATCAGACTAGTGGCTACAATGACATTGCAACTGAGGAAAATATAAGGGAGGAGGCTGAGGATAATAGCTGTGAAGAAATAGGATCACCTGAAAATGATTTACCACATGAAGATTTACCAATTGTTGATATGACACCTGTTACAATCGGTGGTAAGCGTAAGAAAAATGTAACAAATGAGGGACAAAGTTATGGATCGGTGCGTAAAGGTAAGAGGTTTTCTGGTGCTAATAAAATTACTGATGCACTTGATTGTATGGTGAGTCATATGGAACGCCGAGCCGATGCTACATTGTCTATCATAAGTGGTAGTAGTGTGAAAGAGACTTTTAAGATTTTAAATCAAGTGCCATGTGTGACTATGGGGAGCCCTTTATACCATTTGGCTTGTAGATTATTTGCCAAACCATATAATAGAGAGTTGTTTATTCAATTTGAGGACAACGACCTAAGACTTAACTAGTTAAAGGAAATGGAAGCCTATCCTCTGCAACAACAGTTTGCTCAGTTACCCGGTAGATTCTATCAGTTACTTGCTCAAACCTCTAGTGGATTTTCTCTGCAGTTTGGTCAACCCTCAAGTGGATTCTCTCAGCAAGTTGCGCAGTTTGCTCAACCCCCTAGTGGATTCTCAGTTTGTTGGTGGATTATCTTAGCCTATTACTACTCAGGCCCTTGGTGGATTCTCTCAACTGTTAGCTCAGCCATCCTCTAATGTCATTGCTAACCAAATGTCTGATGTCTTATCTCCACATTCTACTACAGATGCTTAGGATAATTTTTTTAAAATGCTGAATGATATTTGTTTTTGGTGGATGGTATTTTGTATGTGTTAACACGTTGGGTTGTTTGGTTGAAGATACATTTGGGTTCTTTTTTAATGATTTTTATGAGCGATGAATTTTGTGCTACTTTATTGTTTGAAATTAACTTTTATTTTGTTCAAGTAAAATATGACCTAACTTGGCCAACCATTATATATTTACATGTTGATGATTTTTTCTTTATCCTACAGTGTAATGGATGATAATGAATTGGAGGGTTAAGTTGGTGGAGGAATTGGAAAAGCAAAATGGTGAAAACTCAAGTAATAGCGGTGATGAAGATGCAAACGACTATTGCCAAGACATTCTTAATCGTATGATGGATGAATTTTTTGAAGATATGGAAATACTCAGGGGTGCTGAAGGTATTGCAAATTATTTTATCAAGCATTTGCATAAAGAGCCCTCTAGGAGTTCATCCAAAAGTGGCCAAGATTGGGTGAATGAAAAAGTTGGTGGTAATGCCAGAGTATGTCAAGAAAACTTACGTATGTTGCCGCATGTTTTTGAGAATTTGTACAATATCTTAGAGACTACGTATGGTTTAAAACCCACTAGTCATTCAAGTACGAAGGAAAGAGTTGCCATTTTTGTGTACATCGTGGGACAAGGGGCAACAAATAGACAAACTCAAGATATATTTCAACGATCAGGTTGGACGATTGTCAAACATGTCTATGATGTCCTTAATGTCGTAATAAGGGTGTCGATTGTTTACATTAAACAAAGTGAAGAATTAGGTGTTGGAGTTCATCCACACATAAGTAGAAATCCCAAATATCAATTCGTTAAGGTAATGAATGTTAATTTTTTTTATATATGTAACTATTCTAAAATATTCAAAGTACTTAAAATATTTTGTTGTACAGAATTGTATAGGTGCAATTGATGGAACTCATGTGCGTGATATACCACCAAAAGAAAACGTAGTTGCTTACATAGGAAGAAAAGGGTATGCCACACAAAATATTTTGGTGGTCTGCGATTTTGATCTGTGCTTCACATATGTATAGGCTGGCTGGGAAGGGATCACACATGATTCTCGCATCTTTGAGCTTACTAGAGCAAGAAAAGAACTAAAGTTCCCAACTCCACCCGATGATATTTTATCATTTCTACAATTTTCGTTACTTTCATGTTTTCAAGTAAATACTGATACTAAGTGCTAAATTTGTAGGAAAATATTACCTTGTCGATAGTGGATACCCAAATACAAAAGGTTTTCTCGCACCTTATAAAAATGTGAAATATCACCTACCTGACTTTCGAAGGGGTTCAAGAGCATCTTAACGTTCGAGGAATAAGAAAGAAAGGTTTAACAAAGCACACTCCTCTTTAAGAAGTGTTATTGAAAGATCTTTTGGTGTTTGGAAGGCAAAATTTAAAATTTTGAGGGTCATGCCAGCATTCTCTTTCAAGACACAAGTGCTAATTGTGGTTACAACCATGACAATACACAACTTCATTCGACGTGAAGCCAAATTTGATGATGAGATGTTTCGTCACTATGAAAACTCGAAAGATTGTCCACACGATGATAGTGATGATGAGCTAGATGTAAATCACAACTCAGAGGGAGAGCTTGAAGTCCCTGAATCAAGCAACCGTAGGGAAGAACATCATATGATGGATGCTTTTTGACACAGCTTGTTAGAATCTATTTGTGAAAGTTTTCATTGGACTTGATTTAGATAGTATAACTATGCGAGTTAATTTGGATAGCTCTTATTTTATATTGGTTTGAAATTATTGTACAATTTAGACTTTATTTATTTTAAATATTTTATTTTGGTCAAGATAAGTATGTTACTTAAGAAGTACTTGTATTAAATTAGAAGCAAGAAATATTGTTTATAAAAGGATAAAAATGTCATTCTGACAACTACTTAGTTTATGAAATTATCATTTTGAAATAGTATCCCAAATGCATTTATAAGAAAAAATGCTGCATTTTGAAAACGCTACGTTAATGCTGCACCAAACGGACTCTTAAAGAAAACCCCTCACTCTCATTAGGGTGAACAAATCCTAAATTTGGAGACAATTATTGGAAGAATAAATCATGGAGTACAAATTAAAGCCTACTGTTAGTAATATAAACGTGCATGTTCAACTACTTTATTAAATTTCAGTATCAATGAAAAAGGAGAAAATGTAGTGGGCACGACCTTTCCCATGAAGATATATAGTCTTTATTCAAAAGGCCAAGGAAGGTATACATGGAATTACTTGTTGAAGTGAGTGTCAAATTATATATATATATATATATATATATATATGTGTGTGTGTGTGTGTGTGTGTGTGTGAAAAGATCGAAAATGTCACTACATCATGATTACATTGGAACTACTGATGTTGGTTAAAACCGAATACTAGCAAGTGTACCAGATCAAGTAATAAGTGTAAGTCAATTACTGATTATCGAACTCAAGGGATTGGCAACAAATATCAAAATTAATTATTTTTCACTTTAATCTAGAAGAACAATTATCTTGAGATGTGAATTGTAACTAAAGAAAGCAAGTAAATATCACATAATTTAAAGATATCAATGAGAGAAAACGCTAGGTTTAGATTCACCAATTCTCTTCCAAGTAATAAATCAACGACGTCGGGTATCAACTGATTATCTATGTGCGACAACGGAATTTCCTTAATTAATCAATATTCTCTCTCGAGCAATATCAATTCTATTGTTAACTGACAACCTATGTATCTCTAAGTAGATTTAGAAAGAAAACAAAGCATTAGGATTTGTAAAATCCTCTTAGCTTTCGATACAATCTATAGCTAATTGCATGTATCAATCCATCTATCTAGCATGGATTTAGATCCACGGTGTAAATTCATATGGTCCATCACATGAAATCTCCTCTCGGTCTTATTCACACTATTTAAATCAATTAAAAGGTGGTCAATCTTTCAAATTAAAGCATTAAGAACAAGAAAATACACTCACACAATAATATTTCAAATTGAAACCCCAGTCGAATCAATATTAAATATTCATAAATTGGCTACCCTAAAACCTAGCTTTATAAATTTAGTTCATAATAAAACAAACAAAATTCATAGCATTCAGAAGATATATAAAATTAAACACATGAGATAGAAGATAAAATTGATAAAAGTAATGAATACAATACTTGAATCTTGGAAGAATTGTTACGATCTTCTTTTCTTTGTTTTTCTCAAAGACGACTTTAAAAACTAGATCCCTAAACCTAGCCCAAAAGAAATATATTTATTCCTACTAATGTACAATACATTAAAAAAAAAAAAGATACAATACAAAAAGGAATAAAATAACCCAAAAATAGGTTAAGGCCGCACGATTAACAAGGCTGAACATGCGGCTGATTTCTCGAAGAGTTGGACAGATTTTTAGCTTTTAGCCTCCAACTTCTCAACTTCAGCACTTTGACCCCCTTCAATTTTTAAATCTGTCTAAAATTGCTTCCTTTTGCATGAAAATTTCTCCCAAATCCCTGAAACTACAAAATAACACTAAAATCCAATTTTAGATTACAAAAACCTTGAGAATTAGTAAAATCTAAGCTCGAATAATACCTAATAAATTAGTAAAATACTCACTTATCAACTACCTACAATACTAAATTCATCACGGAAACTTGCCAACTACGTACCGTTGCTAACAAATTTGGATAAAGACGGAAACGTATAACTTGCATAAATAGAGCACAGGACATTGGTATATAATCATGAGAATGAGCTAGAACTACCATTTAGTAGTCCAGACATGGAATTTTTGTTGTGAATGTATCGCTAGAGTGTATCAATTGACATGTGCTAAATGAATATTATAAAAAGAGAGAGTTCCAATTTTAACGTGCTGTTTCGAAATATTTAAGTTTTGAAGTAAGTGGCAAGTGAACCCATGAAATTCTTGCGGCCCCCAATATGAAGGCTAGTGATAAATCAAAAGATATATGTGGTTTGAATGCTAGCATAGCTTATTAAAGATTATGTTTGAGTCATGAAATGCAACTGAGTTAAAATTTGATAGGGAGAGTTTTACCTTCCTTGTGGTTCTATGGAGTTTGAAAATTAGACTTAGACCTTTTGAGTTAGAGATGCATTGGGAAACAAAAAAAAAAAAAAAGAGATGGCGTTTGAGAAATTCATAAAAAAATGATGGTAAATGAACACTAAAAATTAAAATGAAAAGAAGAAAATGAGTTTAGCATTGCGAACAACACAAATAGAAAGCAACACAAATGAAAGTGAGTAAATGTATACCTTTTTAAGATGAACAAAATTCTGAGTCTAGAAAAGATTCTTTGCCCTCAAGTGAGTGATTTAGTCCTTGAGAGAGAGAGAGATGGTTTAAAGGGTATTCAGCTAGTGACATTTAAACCATATCCCGGAATAAAATTTGGAGAGGGATCTTGACATTGATATTTCCTCATGTAACATTTGCTTGAACTTAAATAAAGTATAGCATATATATGTACTCATAAATAAGCTTTTAACATCTCTTTCTTTTCCCCTCTCGGCCTCGGGCGAGCTTTAATTTCTTTCTTTTTCAAATTCCTTAATGCTTCTTTTATTTAAGTTATTTAGTTCAATTGTTGTTGGCACTATAGTTCTTACTTGTGATTCCTCAAGTAGTGGAATCTTACTGAAAAATTCTGTAAGAAAGTGAATTAAAAGCTTCCATTTTTGTTTCTATTATTTATTACACAGCGTGATAACAATGTTAACTGATGATGCCGAAAAAATCAGGGACACCGGGGGTGCCGAACCGTTGTGGATGTAGGATATCTGGTATATGTTTATCTGCAAAAAAGACACCGTGAGAGGGGCGGGGAGGACTCCCGCCCAAAACCCTCCGGCGTGTTCGTCAGTCTCAAGGCTATATGAAAAGCAAAGCATATTTGCTAAGCCAAGTGAGACGTAACTTGACCGAGAGAGAGGTGGCTATATATACTCGTAGGGGACGGGCCCTATTTATTTCGGGCCCATTTATTGGAGTGAGGCCCATACAATTTAGCAGGTCCAGAATATGCACATCAAAAGCCCCCCACTCCTTATTCCTCGAGATTCATCTCGAGGGTGAGGAGTACTATTTGCTCGTGTTCATCTCGGACCTGCCAAGATGCATCCATTCTATTGACGAGCATAATAATAACCCTTGAAATTAACTAAGTCATGTGCTCGTTACTCGAGCAACACATGACCTCAAACATTAATTAAGGAATCAACTCGACCTAGGAGCATAACAATAATCCTTGAAATTAACTAAGTCATGTGCTCGTTACTCGAGCAACACATGACCTCAAACATTAATTAAGGAATCAACTCGACCTGGGAGCATAACAATAATCCTTGAAATTAACAAAGTCATGTGCTCGTTACTCGAGCAACACATGACCCCAAACGTTAATTAAGGAACCAGTTCGATCTGGGAGGGACCTCGACCTACGAGGTTCGTTTTTAACCTCGACCTGCGAGTTCCACTCGAGCGGGGAGGGTATAATCTACTCAGCCGCGAGTTCCACTCGAGCGAGGAGGATGTAATCTACTCAGCCGCGAGTTCCACTCAAGCGGGGAGATGTAATCTACTCAGCCGCAAGTTCCACTCAAACGGGGAGGATGTAATCTACTCAGCCGCTAGTTCCACTCAAGCGGGGAGGATGTAATCGACTCAGCCGCGAGTTCCACTCAAGCGGGGAAGATGTAATCTACTCAGCCACGAGTTCCACTCAAGCGGGGAGGATGTAATCGACTCAGCCGCGAGTTCCACTCAAGCGGGGAGGATGTAATCTACTCAGCCGCGAGTTCCACTCAAGCGGGGAGGATGTAATCTACTCAGCCGCGAGCTATGCTCTAGCGGGGAGGATAAAATTTACTCGGCGCGAGTAACACTCGAGCGGTGAAGTTCGTTTGTTTTGACCGTTACTTAACGGAGCTTAACCGATAGTGTAGGGGCCCATTGGCAACTGTTCTTCATTAAAGGGCCAAGCTGTAACTTCTTCAGCAATGAAGGGATCACATTGTAACTGCCCAGCAGTTAAGGGACCAAATTGTAACCCTTCAACACTAATGGGCCATGTTGTAATTGTTCTGCATTTAGAGGGACCAAGTTGTAACCGAATTGTAATTGCTGAGTAATGGAGGTGGTCCGTTTGTAACTGCTACATCATTAAAGGGGTATTTTTGTAACCGTGGTTAGTGGGGACGTGCATATTACTGAGCATAGTGGAGCATTCTATACGAAAACGATTCCGCATTGACAACCCTCTCCGTTCACCGCCTACGGTTATCCTCTTCGACAACGACGGGCAATCTTCTTGTTCTCCCCTCTTCTTATCTTCCAGATCCGCTAGAACCCAAGGCCAATATTCATGGATCCAAGGATTTAGTGTCAGGTCCGTTTCTCCAATGGGTGGCCGGTACGTTAGATCTGTTTCTCCTCCTGTGAAAGTTGTGGCGGCGTGCGTGGGGTGAGACGGCAGCGGCCTTCAACCCCGTTGTTTGTGTCTGTCTCCCTTGCCCAGTTCATGCAGCAGATGTTGGGTACCCAGCCCTCTCATTTGATACCCAATTCTTTGTGCACCCGAGCGTGGAGGCTAATTTGCCGTCCCATTCACCAATCGCACACAAGGATTCAAAGAGACCATGAACCCACATATGCAAGTGATGAAATTCATCTGTTTATTGTGAATAGATTTGCTTCAAACAAGAGCCTGCGAAGAAGAAAGGCTGAGGGCAAAGCTGTTGTCTTCTCGATTTTTCTATGGACGTGGCATTTTTCGAGCAGTGCCGGCAGCTTACTGCTAGCTCCAACAATTGTTTGTTGTACTTTCTTCATCTTCGCCCAGTTCAATGTTCCAATTTTCCTCAAATTATTTGTGTAGCCCATTCACTCTTCCAGTGAGCTTTGAGGAAATTTGGTCACATGATTTCAAAGGAAGCAACCATTGCAACCACGCACGGTCAAGTGATTGACAAAGGCAAACCCAATGAAGCCAACTGCCAAGTGTTTGATAATGACGGGTCCTAGTGTAGGAAAACTAGGAAAAGTCAATTAAAAAATCCAAACTGGTAGCCATGCTTGCAAAGAATGGGTGGCAATGGACCCATTTTGGTGGGCAGACAGTATCTTGATCAAAGGAAAAAAAAATAGAAATTCTTTTCGGCAACGGAACCAACTGATGATGCCGAATAAATCAGGGACACCGGAGGTGCCGAACCGTTGCGGATGTAGGATATCTGGTATATGTTTATCTGCAAAAAAGACACCGTGAGAGGGCGGGAGGACTCCCGCCAAACCCTCCGGCGTGTTCGTCAGTCTCAAGGCTATTTGAAAAGCGAACATATTTGCTAAGTCAAGTGTGACGTACCTTGGACTGAGAGAGGAGGTGGCTATATATACTCGTAGGGGACGGGCCCCTATTTATTTTGGGCCCATTTATTGGAGTGAGGCCCATACAATTTATCAGGTCCAGAATATGCACATCATTAACAATCATACGGATATATTTCTCATTGATTAATATTAGGAGCACAAAAAAGTCTTTCTCCCTCCGTGGAACACACCATACCTAGACCCACTACGTCGACCATTACTTAAACGTAATAAATGCCACAAGACATGTCCGAGGTCAAACCGTAGTATTTACAACCATCAAAATCAAATTACGTATGATTTACGTCTATCCGTTTTCGAACATATTTTTTTAAATTTTTTTATGCACTGAATCTTATTGATATTTATAAAAAGTTATCTTTTGACACCATTTCTTATTTTTTATTTTTCAATAAACCAAGAACAATGTACTTTTACTTTTTATCTAGTTCCTTGAATAATCATATTTAAGCATTTATGCACATCAAAAAAGGTTTTTTTTTTGGAAAAAAAATAATGGTGTTCTGGGATCGTTTTATCCACGTAGAAAATTGTCGGTACCCGAAATTGCACGAGTAAGGGGCTAGATTTTTTCTACGGCAAGTCTGTTAACAGGTGACTCGATCTGATAAGTTTTACAATTACTCTTTATTTTATGTTGTTAATTTATAATTCATGTTAGAAGTTGTCTATGATTATTGACTAAATTTATCGCCTTAGTATGAACATGATTATTATGCCCGATTGATTATTTAATTATTCTGTAAGTTAAATAATTTGCTCGGTATATAGTTGATATTTCCAACGGTTAGCAAATTTTGCAAAGGTTCAATGGGCATTTAAACCCAACTTCAATACTAATTCTTCCTCAAAATTGTGTCTTCATTAACAACACTAGTTATAGAGCCCGTGCAATGTACGGGTGCAATTTAAATTTTGTGTTTAATTGATACTTTTCAGAAATATTTTTAAAAAAAATTATCATTACTGAATATAGAAGTTTGTTAACTTAATGTCTGACAAAAGTTAAGTTGTCAATATATGTAAATTGATAGTCGTTTATTATAATATTTTCGTTTCAAAATAAGTATTTTTTATTGGTGGTCAATACATGTACTTTTTATTTTATACATTTTTTTAATTTTTTAACTATCCTTTAATGATATCATATTATTTTCTTTTATCTCTTTTTTTCATCTTGCACTTAGTAAAGATATTTTAGACAAATATTTGAAGAAAATTACAAAATTAAAAATAAAATATTTACTTTAGGACATATTGAAGAAATATAACATTTTTCTAAACAAATGAGAATTGTTTAAAGATTGAATATAATTATATTTTTTGAAATAATTTATGGAGATCATTCAATGATTAGAAAATGTTTAGTTGAATACTTTATTTACATATTTTTTTATACACTATCAGTTTGAAAAGAAATTTACACAAATATCAAAAAAAAAAAAACATAAGCATCAATTTTGAATAAATAATTTAAAATTTTGTTGATATAGATCACATGTTATCTATATTATTTTAGGACGTCTTAAATAAGAATATGAAACCTAATTTGACATGGAGAGAGTATCATTTATAAAAATAAAATCTAGTTGGTTTATATTATAAAATAATTTATAGAATAATATAATATATTTTAAAAATCTTTACATATAATATAATTTGTTAAGTTGGTTTAAGGTGTATAATTGGTTGAGTTGGTTTAAGGTGAGTTCAAATCTCATTTAGAAATGAAAAATCATTTCACTCCAAAAGTCATGCTTACTTGGAGACTTGAGAATCAAAAGAACCAAAAATTGAATGAGGTGACACACTTAGAGGTATCTTCACCAACTTTAAATATATATATATATATATATATATATATATTTTTTTCACGCAATGAAATCCATCCGAAATCACTTGCTCTACAATACTGCATTATCTTCCTCATCTTTTTAATTTCCTGCGAATGTAAGTTTAGGATACTCTCTCTCTCTCTCTCTCTCTCTCTCTCTCTCTTAATATATATATATATATATATATATATATATTACTATTGTAATTATTATTATTTATTTATTAAATTTACTCTCTTGTAGGTAGGATTGAAAGAAATGGAAATGAAGGTATGCCTATTTCAAAATATCAGGGAGAAATATGCCAACAGAGGAAGGGGCGCAAGAATGGTGTTGTTGCTTCGAAGAATTTTGTTGGGGCAGTTATGATGAATGCTTGAGCAGCTGCCAAACTTTATTTCTTCCTTGTTCACAAACATGCATAATTTATTTGAAAAGATGAGAAATACAAAAAAATAATTAAGTTTTATGTTGGAAATTGGTTTATAAGTGGTGTTTGACCAATATTTGACCAAATTTCTAGTTTGGTACCGTTTATTAAAAATGGAAATAAGTTGCAAAATTGAAATCTACGTTTCGAGTAGATTAAGTTAGTATATTTATTATCTCAAAACCAATTTCGGGTGAATGAGATATTAATGATTAAAGTATGCAACTTAACATTGGTAATTGAAGAGTTATGGAATATGAAAAGTCATATCCCACATTGAATAGAAAAGGTGATTAAATGCACCTTATTAATTGGCCCACTCTAAAAGGAAGCATTCAAGTGGTCTCCTCCAAGGTCCAACTTGGTGATGTCTCTTGGGCTAGCTTTTGACTAGGACAAGCAGCTGTGAGGATGGTAAAGCACCATCCAAGCCTGAGCGCGCACGCGCAGGTCGGAATGTGCGCTTTAGAGGCGCACTTTGCATTTTACGTATCCTCGTTAGGAGGGAGTTAAGGAGCCTTAAACTTTTGTTCAGCTCAGCCAGCTGGGTGGCTAAGTTAGGTAGGAGTTAAGGAGTCTTAAATTTTTGCTCAGCTCAGCCAGCTGGGTGGCTCAGTTAGCTCAGGAATGGCCCAGGTACGTTACCAAACAGCTAATTTAATTGGTGTGGTCCCAATAAAGTGTCACCATTTGCTCTTTTCACCTTTTTAGGCTACATAAATGTCGCTTTACAAATTACACCGAAGAGGAAGGTGCACATTAGGGGTCTATTTTATATTAATGTAACATCAGACAGGTTGGAATACTTTTCTGAATCTAAATAATTGGATCTTTAGTATTTTTAACGTGGCCAAGTGAAGATCTAAGTACATATTTTATCTGTTTCATTTTGCTCACTTGAAATCAATAAATTCAACATTATTATGGTTATTCAGAAAACAACAAAGTGATATTGTGTGGACGAAAACGTGTCATATTCATTCTTCGATTTTAACGTATTTTTTCCTTTCTCCTTGTATATTTTTGTAGCTCATTAAAACTGTGGTGGATGAAAATGTATTATATTCACTCTTCGATTTAACTTCTTTTACCTTTCTCCTTATACATTTTTTAGCTCATTAAAACTGTGGTGGATGAAAACGTGTCATTTGATTGGTTGAAAACTAAAGTAGATTTAAAAGATATCAATACACTTTTCTAATATCCAAAAAAGTATATAAATTAACATGATATTTGATACATAACGTTAAGTTTTTAAACTTGTGTAAAATTATTTTTAAACACACTATATAAAAAATACATAGGTGCTAAATACAACATCTCAAAAGTGCTAAATACAACACCCCCTTAAGAAAATATCGTTTTGCCCCTCATTTGATATAAATATTTACACTAAAATCCCCTCAATTTTGTATTTAGCGCAAATAAACTCCCTAAGGGTGGAATTTGGGATGGCCGCCTAGGGTTGGCGGCTCTTCTAGTGATGGCCGCCTAGGGGGTGGCGGCTCTTCCATCTTCCATTAAAATTTTAACGATTCTGTTAACTTTGTAACGAAATTATTAACTTTAGGGGTTGAAAGTATAAAAAAAAATTGACGGAATAATGAATGGCCGCCTAGTCTAGGTGGATGTTTGGAATATGGCCGCCTAGGGGTGGCGACCTTGTCTAACACTTGTAAATACATTTTCACCAAACAAATATGGACAAAATAGTAAATTTCTCGGCGATGTTGTATTTAGCACACATCCCTAAAAAGAAACTCATTTTAAAAAGCGTGACATGGTTTAAATATCACTATTTAGTTTCAGCCATTTTTATTGTAATAGATAAATGAAAAAGAACTCTAAAGGAGTGAATTGAAAAAGAGAAATAAAATTCCATGCTTGGTGGTCCAAACACAAAACTAGAATTTTATTTTTTTGACCAAAAATATATAGTTTTTCATAGCATATTAAATGACACACGGTATAAATGCTAGCATAGCTTATTAAAGACTAAGATGACTCATAGAATGCATTTATCTCCATTAAAACTTGATAAAGATACTTTTACCGTCTATTCGGTCCTACCAGTTCAGAGATTTGTCATGGGCTTCGAACTTGGGATAAAATTTCTTTAGGAACAAAAGGAGTACAATTTAGTTCAGCCCTAAAATTTAAATAAAAATTGCATTGCAATAGAACATAAATGAAAGTGAGTAAATGATTACCTTTTTAAGTTGAACAAAATTCTTTGTTTAGAGAAGATTCTTTTCCCTCAATTGAGTGATTTGGTTTTGGTGGAGAGAGAGACAGAGAGAGGTTCATTTTTGGAGACTAGCACCATGCATTGCTAATAAAGTACCATGTACTTTGGGAAAATAAAAATAAAAAATCTCAGATGAAGTTTATAAAGATTATTTATCCTTATATGATATCGAGCGATATGTGACTTGAGACTTGAGAGTAAACCAACTCTATATCAGTTAATGAAGTTTATATAATATGCTTATTGAACACGTGAGATTTTTTTAGAGGAAGAGAGAGAAAGGTTAATTTTTTTAGGCTAACTGGCAACATGCATTGCTAATAAGACACTAAATTAACTCGTTTGGAAAAAAAATCACCAATGAAGTTAATAAAGATTATTTATCCTAATATGGTATTAATGACCATTCAAATTTAATAAGGATGTGACCTTCAAAATGAGTGGAACTTATAATCTTATCATAATTTAAAGGGTATAAGCTACAAATATATAGGTTACCCTTAATTGGAATCTAATCTTGGAAGTATTTAGATAAAAGTAGGTAAAAGACTAACCCAAAAGTAACCATTATACACAATTTGCCACCCTATATGCCTGCCCGTCATATTTTCCTTTTTGTTTCAGATCCGGTTTTTATTGCTTCAGATCCGGTTTTTATTGCTTCTTATATTCGATTCTTGACTATTAAGTTTTCCTTTTTGTTTCAATTCTTATTTGATATTGAAATAATGATGTTGTGAGTTTGGTGACGTATCTAATATATTTATTGATTAAGTGGTTAAATATGATGAAAATTAACAGAACATTCCTAGCGTATGTGGTGACAGTCTTTTCTTATGAGTACCTTGACGTCTCTACTTTGAATTTGGTTAAAGCCAGTGCATTAGAAATTTATTCTTCAAAATCCTTACATTTAGCGTGCACGAACTACATTTGATCCAAGGCCGGCTCAAGACTTAGAGAGGTCTAAAGCGAACTCTATAGTGAGACATTTCTATAGCAAATAATTTTTTACTAAAATTATTATATTTTTATTTAAAATTTATCTTTTGTATTTTTAATTTTTTTGATGCAAAATTATTTATTAAATTATTATAATCGGTTTTACTTAACAATTCTTTTTCAATTGATAATAAAGCTAGTCCACTCAATCTTTATTGAGACATTATCGACCGTAGATATGATTTTATTAATTTTAGTTTTGAAAAACCTCTTTCCGCCGAAACAACAGTTATGAAAATTGCTAACATTATTCTATAAGCGATACACACATTTAGAAAATAATCAATCCTTATTATATAATTAACTATGTCAATTGGTTTATCATTTTTCACTTCTATAATTTCTCTTAAAACTTTAAGTTTTATAAATATATTTAATCCATCAATATCAGAGTTGTCATTATATTTTAATGAAAGTTCAAAGTTAAGATATTTTTCTTTTCATTTTCATTATCCAATGGACTTAATTTCTCAATGCTAAATAGAAAACCAAAAATATGTTGACAAATTTTAAATTGTTCAAATCTGCTTTGAAATAAAGTGATTACTTTATCTATTATGTACAAGAATTAATCAACTTTAAATAATTTTTAGGAGATCTTACAATTTAATTGTCAATAATTTCATCAAATTGTTTCTTACTACGAAAAGTAAGTTTTTCACGGAACTTATCTTCTATATTCATATTTATAGCATTTTCAAATCTATCTTCCCTACATTTTTTAAAAAATAAAATAAGATCTATCAATTGTTATACAATAACATCAATACACATATCCTTTAATTACATATTTTTTCTAACTATTAATGAGTGGGTGAGAAAAACTAAGAGTTATTCTTACCAATTAAAAGAAAATTATTCAAAAAAGTTTTTTAATTTGTTTTTTTTTTTTTTGAGGCCTAAAGCTAGAGCTCGGCATCTTCACCCTTGGGCTGGCCTTGATTTGATCACCCAAGGAGATGGATATGTCGAGGTGAGCGCGAGCTAGCGTATACGACCACCTTACCCTAAAATTTTAAAATACTCCTCCGTCCCTAAATTATTGTCTGGTTGACCCGACACACTGATTAAGAAAACTCAATTGACTTGATTATTAATATTGGAATAGTATTGAAAAAGTGTGTTGTTTCCTTTAATGCCCATGTGTATGTGGCCCATAATTAAAGTAGGAAGAAAAAGTAAGGGTAAAATAGTAAAAGTGATGTTCTAAAAAGGAAAGTTTCAAACAAGACAATTATTTTGGGACGGACGAAAAAGGAAAGAAAGACAATAACTTAGGGACGGAGGGAGTATATATGAAAGCTTTGCAATGATCGATATTCAAAGTGTTTTTGCAAAAAGTAAGTGTCGTCTAAGATGTAATCTAAAATGTGATTACAGATGTGAATCACATTCCAGATAACATTTCGCGGTGGAATAATAAAACAGAAAATGAACACAAGATGTAAACATTTTATCTACAAGTAATATACTTGAAGATGTGCCAATATGGCGAAACGTTCACTAGAAAAATCTTTGTTGATCAATACAAACTATTTGATACAAATACTAGTGAAAATCAAATGAAAAACTCTCTATGAAGTAGATCTATCTAATATAACTGAACTCACCCAACAACAGAAGTATATGACTCGATCTGTATAACAAAAAAAAAAAAAAAACATATGGGTGAACAGAAATTCTCCATGCAAAGGATCGTAGGTAGATGTGAGTCAGAATGCCGACGACATTCTGGATCACATAGCACAAGCTGAGTGTTTAATCTTTGTTGAAATTCTCTCTACAATCTCTCTTGTAATATTCTACAATTCTTGACGTGAGAATGAAGAGGCTGGCCATCCCTTTATATATTCTTCCAAGAGACCTATCAAATAAGGCAACAAGATATACACAAATATACAACAAGAGAGTTACTAAAATTAGGAAACAAATAATACCTAAATAAATATCAATCCCAACAATTTAGCTAATCAATCAATCTTATCTATGGCAAATCAGATTTCCCTCATTCCTTAGGCAAACATGTTCTAAATCAGTCAAGACTCTTTCCAAAACAAACTCTCCTTTTCTTTTTCTCAAAGAATAAGAAAATTAGCTAAAAATAAATAAATAAAAACTAAATAAAAAGACTAAGAAAGACAAAACAAAAATAAAGATTTATCGGATCATACGATCCAACAATATATACGATGAGAATTTAGTTATTATATATATAAATATATTATATTATATATATATTTTAAAAGGTCAAATACAATTAACGTATTTTTTTTTTTATTAATTTAGGATGAAAAATGATGAAACTTCTTGAAGGGCATTGTTTCTTTGTACATATGAAAAATGATTGTATAAGAAGTCAAATAGTCAATCACCAATAACAGATACCCAATAGCATGCACAAAGGCATAATATCAATAACAGATATCAAGAGGCAACGTGAAGGGCCCAAACTAAATCAATGGACTTGGATTACCCGACCGAAAATCCGAAATGGGCAGACAAGAATACTAATTCAGCTGCTTCCTCCTCTATCCATTTTTTAGCAGCAGGCCTGCCCAAATTAATGATTGTTAGGGAATCCACAACTGAGTTCTTAGCTCATTAAAAGCTTATTGGGCTGATTCTTCAACATTGGGGAGTTCTTAATTGAGTTCTTCAAATTTTGAGTTTTTTCCAAATCCAATTTAAGAATTTGTTCTTTGCCGATGCAATACACACCTTGGCTAGCCAAACGGAGAGAGCGCGTGATGCACTGCTATTACCTAGAGGATGCATGCATCACAATTGCGAGAAAGGAGCGTACTTGCAGCTCCTTTGTCAGCCCCAACCCCCCCCCACCCCGGGTCCCCTCTCTCTCTCCTTTTTTTTTTCTTTTATTATTTTGAGTATTTGATTTTTGGCTTAATTATTTTGAGAAGTTTTTTTTTTAAAAAAATTTAAAATACATTTTGATTTACCTATTTCTGCAAAAAGTTTTTTTCTTAATTCAGAATATTAAGTACTTTTTTTAACTCTAAAATAAGTTTAATTTCTTTTTTAAATTTTGATAAAGTTATTTTTTGAATTCTAAAGTTTTTAGTTTTTAATGCTATTTTGAAAAAGTATTTTTTTTTTTGCAAAAAGTATTTTTTTTTTTACTTTTTCTGAAAAAGAATTTTATTTTTTTACTTTTTCTAAAAAGTATTTTATTTTACTTTTTCGAAAAGTATTTTGTCGTTTTACTTTTTCTGAATTTTTTTAAATTTTTTATTATAATTTCAGCCAACCTTTTTTATTTTTTAAAATTATTTTCTATCTATAAATACATCTATAACCTCCTCATTTTATATCTTCAACATCCATACCTTTCTCCCTTTAAAATTTCATACTCTCGATTAGCCAGCAGTTGTTTATCTACAATTGTATATATTGTAAGATGGATAATAATTCAGATAATTTTTTCAGACATTTTTTTGATCCTTCAAATGTCGATAGAGGGGGAAGTTCTCAGAATTCTTGTATTCCACCAAATGCCCAGTTCGCTCAAAATTCTTCTACCCCCCAATACCCATCAAATTATTCCAATTTTGTAGGTTATCCATATAACCAACAAAATTTTGGAAATCTCCAAGGTTTTCAAAATTTCCTGAATTCTCGAGGTGTGAATTACATGCCGCAACTTGAATATTAGCAACCAATGGCTAGCCAATTTAGAATGCAAGCCCCTCTACATGGATATTCACTACTTGAAAAATGTTTTTACGCAATGACTTGTTGCGATGGCTTTTAAAACCATCACCTTTTCAACTCTTTGGCTATTACTTTTGTCATTCCTTTCTTCCAATCGCTAAAAGTTTATGAAATTGTTTTGCCATCGCTAACGTCATTGCGCTAGCGTATTTTGAGGGAGCGGGAACCAAAAATAATGCTGGCGACAAAAATAAAAATAAGGCAACGGTATTTGAAAATGAGCGATTGCCATTTTAGTCACAAAAGTTTAATTTTACGGAAGAAAAAAAAGATTTAATATATTCAGAAAACATGGGTGATAGGTTTGCTATCGCTTTAGAAATTAGAGAATCAAAAAAATTTTTAAAAAAAAAGGAAAATAAGAAGTGCAAAAAGTTGAAGCCCCCAAACCCTTTTGCCGTCGTTTTTTTTTTCTCTCTCTCCACAAACTCTCATTGCGTCGTTTCTCTATCTCTCTCCCCAAACCCACCACTTCCTTCGTATCTCTCTTCTCTCTCTATCATCTTTCTAGCATATTTAACCACCATGGAAGATAAAGACCTAATTATTGGGGATTTCGTTTAAGGATCGATTTGTTTCTTCTCGATCTCAATCCTAATCTTTCTCTCTCTTCTCGATTTCATACAAGAAGTATATATTGTCCTATGCAGATTTTTTTATAGTTTAATTAAAGGTTACAACAGAATTAGGGCTTGAATTGTCGGCAAATAGGGAGCATCACTATTGATTTATTTGGTACTATATATGCGTTTGGGTTGTGTTTGTGCTGTGAATCTATCTATTTTAATAAGACAAGTGAGTATAGAATCTTTGATTATAGTAATGCCAAACATATTATATTTGAAATATTGGAAACTTCAGTAATAAAATAATTTCTTATCATGATATTATTAAAATAGGGAAATTTCTTATCATGGGGCTGCCTTTTATCAAATTGTGCTTCGAACATCGGTTCATAGATGTTCGATTTTTTCTGCTTTCCATCTCGTTATATCACTACTAGAACCGACGGAAATCAATTGCTAGACTTTCTTTGTTCTCGTCAAATTGCACCCGTCTCGGATTAGGTTCTCGCAATCCAAGAATGCATTATGGTTGGTCGTAGGACTATGTAGAGGAGCTTAAAAGAAGCAACAGGAGTAGCACAATTGAAATGGAAAATAAGCAATGATTCCTTCATGCGCTTTCTAGAATTCTTGCAATTGGTTTGTCTTTGAACAATAAACGCTTACACGGGAAAGAGGCAACGTGAAGGGCCCAAACTAAATCAATGGACTTTGGATTACTCGACCGAAAATCCGAAATCGGCGACAAGAATACTAATTCAGCAGCTTCCTCCCCCATCCATTTTTTAGCAGCAGGCTTGCCCAAATTAATGATTGTCAGGCATCGACAACGTGAGTTCTTAGTTCATTAAAATTTTATTGGGCTGGTTCTTCAACATTGGGGGGGTTCTTAATTGAGTTCTTCAAATTTTGAGTTTTTGGGATTCAATTTAAGAACCCGATCTTAGCCAATGCAATACACACCTTGGCTAGCCAAACGGAGAGAGCGTGTGATGCACCGCTATTACCTAGAGGCGCATGCATCACAATTGCGAGAAAGGAGCGCACTTGCAGCTCCTTTGTCGCCCCACCCCCTTCCCCTCTCTCTTTATCTCTCTCTTTTTTTTTTCTTTTATTATTTTGAGTATTTGATTTCGGCTTAATTATTTTGAGAATTTTTTTTTAATTTTTAAAATACATTTTGATTTACCTATTTCCGCAAAAAAAAATTCTTAATTCGAATATTAAGTACTTTTTTAACTCTAAGATAAGTTTAATTTCTTTTTCATATTTTGATAAAGTTATTTTTGAATTCTAAATTTTTTAGTTTTTAATGCTATTTTGAAAAAGTTTTTTTTTTTTTTTTCCCAAAAAGTATTTTTTTTTACTTTTTTAAATGTATTTTGTTTTTACTTTTTCTGAAAAGTATTTTATTTTTTTACTTTTTCTGAAAAGTATTTTTTTACTTTTTCTAAAAAAGTATTTTATTTTTTACTTTTTCGAAAAAGTATTTTGTCGTTTTACTTTTTCGAAAAGTTTTTTATTTTTTATTATAATTTCAGCCAACCTTTTTATTTTTTAAATTATTTTCTATCTATAAATACTTCTATAACCTCCTCATTTTATATCTTCAACATCCATATCTTTCTCCCTTTAAAATTTCATACTCTCGATTAGCCGAAGTTGTTTATCTACAATTGTATATATTGTAAGATGGATGATAATTCGATAATTTTTTCGACATTTTTTGATCCTTCAAATGTCGATAGAGGGGAAGTTCTCAAAATTCTTGTATTCCACCAAATGCCCACTTCGCTCAAAATTCTTCTACCCCCAATACCCACCAAATTATTCCAATTTTGTAGGTTATCCATATAACAAATTAAATTTTGGAAATCTCCAAGGTTTTCAAAATTTCCTGAATTCTCGAGGTGTGAATTACATGCCGCAACTTGAATATTAGCAACCAATGGCTAGCCTTAGAATGCAAGCCCCTCTATATGGATATTCACTACTTGAAAAATGTTTTTACGCAATGACTTGTTGCGATGGCTTTTAAAACCATCACCTTTTCAACTCTTTGGCAATTGCTTTTGCCATTCCTTTCTTCCGATCGCTAAAAGTTTATGTAATTGTTTTGCCATCGCTAACCCCATTGCACTAGCGTATTTTGAGGGAGCGGGAACCAAAAATAATGCTTGCGGCAAAAATGAAAATAAGGCGACGGTATTTGAAAATGAGCGATTGCCATTTTAGTCACAAAAGTTTTTACGGAAGAAAAAATAGATTTAATATATTGAGAAAACATGGGTGATAGGTTTGCTATCACTTTAGAAATTAGAGAATAAAAAAAAAAAAAAGGAAAATAAGAAGTGCAAAAAGTTGAAGCCCCCAAACCCTTTTGCCGTCGTTTTTTTTTTTTTGCTCTCTCTCTCTCTCCACAAACTCTCATTGCGTCGTTTTTCTATCTCCTTCGCCAAACCCTCCACTTCCTTCGTATCTCTTTTCTCTCTCTATCATCTTTCTAGCATATTCAACAACCATGGAAGATGAAGACCTAATTATTGGGGATTTTGTTTAAGGATCGATTTCCAGTTTTGTTTCTTCTCGATCTCAATCCTAATCTTTCTCTGTCTTCTCGATTTAATACAAGAAGTATATATTGTCCTATGCAGATTTTTTATAGTTTAATTAACGGTTACAACAGAATTAGGGCTTGAATTGTCGGCAAATAGGGAGCAGCACTATTGATTTATTTGGTACTATATATGCGTTTGGGTTGTGTTTGTGCTGTGAATCTATCTATTTTAATAAGACAAGTGAGTATAGAATCTTTGATTACAGTAATACCAAAGATATTATATTTGAAATATTGGAAACTTCAGTGATAAAATAATTTCTTATCATGATATTATTAAAATAGGGAAATTTGTTATCATGGGGCGGCCTTTTATCAAATTGTGATTTGAACATCAGTTCATAGATGTTCAATTTTTTCTGCTTTCCAGCTCGTTATATCACTACTAGAACCGACGAAAATCAATTGCTAGACTTTCTTTGTTCTCGTCAAATTGCACCCGTCTCTCGGATCGGTTCTCGCAATCCAAGAATGTGCATTATGGTTGGTCGTAGGACTATGTAGAGGAGCTTAAAAGAAGCAACAGGAGTAGCACAATTGAAATGGAAAATAAGCAGCTGATTCCTTCATACAGTTTCTGGAATTCCTGTATTTGGTCTGTCTTTGAACAATAAACTGCTTACACTGAGAAAGAATTAATTAGGTGGTATGCCCTATATGATTGGATAGATATACGAGCCTAGTTTATGGGTCAAAAAATGGTCGTCGTTTCGAGCTTTGAAGTGTGAAAAAATGAATTTTGATTACAGAGTATGCAAGCTACCAAGACACAGCTCCTTTTCACCTTCTTGTTGATTTTTCTCCTCGGTTTCTTCTCCAAGACACAGTTGAGATTCCTCACCTTTGAATAATAGTACAAGTTCATATTATCTTCTTAGTTTTGGATAAGTTCTTTGTATGTGATTTTACAGCCCAAAAAGGTATACAGTGGACCTTCGGAGTAAGACTTGTAGCTGTATAATGTGGCAACTATCAGGAATTCCATGTTGTCATGCCATGTCTGCAATTTGTTTCATTAATGATAATCCTGGTAAGTATGTGTATCATTGGTTGTTGAAAGATCAATCTTTGAAAGCATATGACTATTTTTCGCCGAGTTATAAGATGATGCCTCTTTCATTTTTTAATCCTGGTGACTGCATGTTTTCTAATGTCAAAATGGTACTTTTTTTTCTAGGATAAGCTAATCATATTTGTGTAAAAATTCAAGTTCAAAGTGTCAGCCATTTACCTTAAATAAAGCTCAACCTCTCCGTATCTTATGTCATCAAATGAGTCATGAAGGACAAGTTTAGATGCATCTGCATCTGACAAAGAACCAGCAACTCCGTCGTTTGTCCTCGAGACTTAACCCCCCTGTTGATGTAGAAGATTTTGTTGATTTGAAAATAGAGTCGGATAAAGGAAAGAAACTGTCGGGCAAAATGTGTTGAATCTGAAGACTTGCTCCTTGCAAAGTCATTTCTCATAGTAAGACAAGATTCTATGGTCGGTAAGGCCCAAAAAAGTAATGTCTTCTGGCAACGTATTACTGAGTATTACAAAGAAACTCGGGTGAAGGAAACCATGGCAAGAGAGCTAAGTAAGTTTAATGCACGTTGGTACAACAGGATGATAAAGGACGTGAATCGGTTTAATGCGATCTACAATTGTTAGGAATATGCCCGCATAAGACTAGCTATATATGTTTGCATATTCGAAACCGTGATTTGCTTGTTACCAATACAACGCATGTTCCATGAGTGGCTAATTAAAAGGGCTGCGTCGATTAGCGTGGTAACTTATTGAAACATTACATAGGTGATTAGGCTAAGTCTTTGTAAATATCCAAGTCTTTGTCCTACCAACTGATGATGACCTCTCAAATGGATTAGCTCTACAAGTGTCGGCACCAACAGATATCTCAGAGAGATACCCTACCGGTAGAGATCATAACGACTAATATACTAATATTAACTCAGTTCTCTACGGATCTACCAAAAGAGTGCTGTAGAGATCAAAGAGGAAAATCAGTCATTCTCCAAGCAGTTAAGTTCACAAAGATTCGCATAATACGTTCTGCGAGATCTTCTTATCAGCTTAAAGATACGCATAGATATCTGAGCCTTCACTCCTATCCATTGGATATTTCCTCTTTTGTGCTTGATTGCAGTTTTAAGATATCACAAGACCAAGCTACAGTAACCCAGGCCTAAATGTCAAGTCACATCCATAAGCCCGATTCACCTACAGATTTCAAGATAAGATCTTCATCCCTCATCCAAAGTGCGCGTAAAAGTGAGAACTTGACGGAGTGGGAAAAACACAAGTGTAAGAACAAACACTTTATGTGAGCGTGATCAGAAATTCTTAAGGCAAGAAGCTTCGCTTAGTCAAGAACTCACTTCTTGACTTGAGTTCTTTCTTCCTTTGAAAGACTTATTCTCTACTACTCGTAGACTCCAAATCTACTGCAAGAGATTAAGCATTTCAGCCTGACATTGAAGACAGAACCTACTTGAAGATGTTCAATGAAGATCATGAGCTAAAAATCCACATTGCATTCATACCGACAAACTTGTACTCCATTGCAAGAGTTGTCAATTATGCAATAATAAGTCATCACAGTTGGTCGAGTGCTAGTCACTCAGTTGTTCAATTACGTTCTAATTGAACAACCCACAATATTGTCTTCTCACATCTAATTTATCAAGTTAATACTATAGGAAGACACCACAATCAACTAGTTTTTCCTGTGTATCCTTGTTAAATTAGCTTTCCTTGACTTTTTGGCCCTTTCCCATACCTTTCTTTCCATGAGCTCTAGAAGGTTGCTAGGTTAGAGAGCTTAGGTTGATGTATTATACATGTTTACCTTTTGAGTAAACCTCTGCTGAATTTTAATACAATACATACTTTTCTACATTCGCTTTACTTATCTCCCGTATTATGTGTTTTACATATGAAGCAATCTGTTCATGGAAAAGATAGTTACATATCAAGAAGATTTAAGTCTGTGCTACTTGTACTAATCTTGTTACATCCACTTTAATCTTTTATGTTATATATATTTGCTGCAATTTTTTCTGCTGCACAACTCATATGTACCAGCACATATTATAACATCAATTTCACAGCAGTTGTTTAAGTCTAATATGATAGAGTAGCTAAAGTCTGTCATTCCGTTAACTTCTTAGCTATTGTTGTTGTTTTCTCAAAAAACAAAAAAGAAAAAAGAAGCTATTGTTATGGTGACAGAATGTGTTGAATGGAGATGCCCCAAGCATAATTTCTTTGGTAAACTAGTGGTACTATTTATCCCAATATTCCTCTTTGAATTTGTCTATTTTAGAAGCATATTTCAAGATCATGCAGCTTGTTGGTCTAGTGTAACTTGTAATGTATGAAAAAATTAGTGATGAAGAATTACTTGCCTAAAAAATTTGAATAAACTCCAAATTTATGAAATTTTGACCAAAGTTGAGAGAGAGATGATATAGTCCTTCAAAACAATATACTGAAATATTTGTACCAATTTTCCTCTTTAAAAATTTCTATGTAATAGTTTGTGAGTTGGCGGTGCTGTTCAACAACATCGATTTACAAAGTAGCAATGAAGTCGAAACTAAATTTCTCAATTTAAAGTTAAAAGGTTACCCTTTTCTGTTCAAGAAGTGTTTATTATCTCTTTTCCTCCATGAAGCCAGTTAGAATGAACTAAAAAGATTTGGTTTTTACAAATTCTCATTAGCTTATATTATCAATTTTATCATGATTTGCTGCAGCATGGCTCTATTGATACATACTCTTGCCTAAGCTAATGGACTCCTAAATTTGTCATAACAGGTAGCAGTTTCTACAAATAGAATAGCAACTTACAGATATCTAACTATCCAAATCTTCCATCTCAGTTGTTATGCCAAGTCCACAATGTTACTCTACACGTACGTGCTTCTAGCCAGGCTTCTACGAGATGATAATTCCCTTTCCATTTGTAAATGCATGCATTAGCATTTAATTTTTGTTGAATTGTGTCATAGGCAGACAAAGATACCGATGAGATCTACGCCCAAATGAGCCTTCAACCCGTTAACTCTGTACGTTCTACTGTATGATAAGCTGAGTTTAGCATTTCTTGTTTGTAGCTTTACTTTTTAAAAATTAATCAATCCGCTGTTGGGTCAGGAAAAAGATGTGTTCCTATTTTGACACTTTATTTAGACACTTTATTTTGGTACTGTAATATATTTTAAATTGTATATATATTAATTTTAATTTAATTTATGTTTTTGTTGTTAATTATAGTTTATGGTTGCAGTATGAGTGTGTGATTGTGTATATATAACTGTTATATCAAGTGAAAAAAAAAACCAATTTTAAGTTTTAATTTTTTTTAATAAATACTGTCGGAGCTCCAACAGTAATTATTTTTAAAAAAATATTTTTTAATTATTACTGTCAGAGCTCCGACAGTAATTCACTGTTAAAAATAATAACGGAGTTAATTTACTGTCGAATTTCCGTCAAAAAATTAACGGTGTTTGGACAGTAAACGAACGGAATGTTAATGTCTGTCACCTTGTTACTGTCAAATCGTCCGACAGTAATTACTGTCGGAATGGTGAACTCCGACAATAATTACTGTCGGAATGCTGTCGGTGATAAATTACTGTCGAAGGTTTACTATCAGATACTGTCGGAGCAGTTCCGATAGTAAATTCACAATTACTGTCGGAATCCATATGCTATGTCAAAAGGTCTGCTTTTCAAATTTCTTTTTCCTCTTAAACCTTTTGACTGAGAAATAAAGAGTCATTCTGAAAAACCTTTATGCTAAACTCAAAACGCTTTCTTCTGTTTTTCAAAATCAATGTGGAAGTCAATTACTGTGATGCTATTTGCTTGTTGTGGAAATTCTCTCAAATGACAGAAGTTAATTCTTCAATTGGCATTATGCTAAAGAGTACTACAGTTGTGTAAAAGTATGATTTGCTGGGATATATACAACCTAAAGATGTTCATACAAATCTCTCTGTGAAAGGACTGAGAAGAAATTCTTTTATGATCCAGAGTTGCAATATTCAAAATTCATTTAAGTATGATACATCTATAATTAACCTTGTGCACTTTGAAAATTATTCCTTCTATTTTTCAAAATATTTTGATATATACCCTAGCAGATTTATTACTTCATATTTGATGGATGATTTACTAAAATGTTCCTTTAAAAGATTGCTCTATTGATTTAAGGATAACGATTGTTTCAATCTAACACATTTTTAAGAAAAACTTTTCAATTCAAATACTTATGATCTTGTATCCTAAGATATTGAGGTTCTTACTAGTATCTGTTTGGACATGTCTAAGTGTCAAAAACTTTCTATCATGGAATATACTGATTCCTTCATTCTATGATACTTAGTTTTTGAAGACTCTACTAGTTATCACTTAGAGAAAGTTTGTAACTAATCACTGGAAGTTTAAAGCAAAACAACAAGTACACATCAAGTAATTCAATTGAAATCAATTATAACATCTTTCAAGCAAGTTGGATGTTAGCTCTCAACCAAGGACATCAATGATGAAATTGTTCTTCTTCAACTGAAAGCCTCTGCCTACAAGATACACCCAAGAGATCTATGCTTTACTACGGATTGTGATATTCAATGACTACGAGCATACACGATGAAAGGGAAATTGAGAAAATAATTTAAATTCCTAACTCTATATTATAATGGATTATATTTAAAGCTATATTTAGTAATTATTTTCACTAAATGTACTTTATGATTTCTCACTTATGTATAATTGAAATTTCTGGAGCTATGTTTAGCTCGTGAATGTTGCTACTGATTTTTTTATGAGTATTAAGGTAGGAACACAAATGACAAAAGATCATTGATGCAACATCTCTCTCTCTTATTGATATGGATGCAAGATCATAGATGCAACTCTCTCAGATTCTAATAGATGACTCATTTAAATACAAATAGATTTTCAAGAGAAAATAATTATTGATATGATAAATGTCTTTTCGAATCCAACAAAAAGTGACTAAAACTAGAAGAAATTCAAATGATTATTAGAATTACTAAAATGATTATTTTTAATGTTGAACAGCATACGCATGAAAAACGTTTTAGATTTTGAAATAGAATATTAATGCCTCTAATTGAAAAAGAGGAACATGTTTGAAAACAGAAAAAGTAATATTTTTCGTAAGGTTTTAAATTTCATGAGGGCTTTAAAAAGGGCCACTTTAGGGATATTAGTTACTTTTTCTATTCTACCTAAAGAGTCTACGTTAAAAAAATTTAATAATTAATAAATATGTAAGTAGTATTAGAGTTGGTCATAATTACAAAAATATTATAACATAGTCAATATATTTATAGTATATGCGGAGGGTTAAGTTAAAGGTTTAAGAAAATTATAGGCATAATTTTTAAAGGGAGAGTTTATTTTCACGACAAATTTTGTTTATCCACTACATTAATTCACAAATAATTAAATTAATCATTGTCGCGACACAATTGCCATTCAAACACTTACCTTGTTTAATAACGATTCAATTGTGTACAGTCAACTATTCCTTTTATTTCCCTTAACTTATTATTATTTTTTTGCTTTTATTATCTTTCAAAGTAAATTTTTATTTTTCGGTACTAAAAAATTAATTGTCTATCATCGATTATTTTCATTCTATTTCTTCAAAGGAGCGAAAACTTGGAAGAAAAAAAATGTCACCCCCCTCTATTTTATTATCTCAATTATATTTTTTATTGAGAAAATTGCGGGTCGGTAAACTTTAGTAAATTTTCAACCGCTCTAGAGATTATATTTTTCAAGCGGCAAAAGATACTTTTGTGGATCGCGATGCACAAAAATATCTTTTGCCAGTTTGAAAAATATCGGGTACTAAAGCGGTTGAAAATCACCAAAGTATATCAGCCCGTATTTTTCCCTTTTTTTTTGTATAAAAAGTTGAAAGAAACTAGGCCTACTATTACTTTTGTTTTTGCTATTTATTTAGTTTTAGATTTTGTTCATATATCTTTTATTTTCCTAGGATGCTTAAATACAATTTATTTGGAATGTAAAAAAAATATTAAAGAAAAGAAAAAAATTGTTTACTTTGAAAATTGTTCTTATATTCAAATAAGAGATGGTTGAAGGGAAATTGTGTTAAGACATTAAATAATTTAAGTAGATAGTAATGAATGTAGTAGATAATCAAAATATGTAGTGGAAATAGTCTCTCACTTTTTAAAAATATTTCTTTAAGTGAAACATCTAAAAATAGAAGACTCTTTGCGTGGAACGGATGGAGTAATATCATACTGCATTAAATGTCAATAATTTAAATGCTTTAATAGAGTTGACTAATACACAATATACCCATAATACAGATCTAGGAGATAACAATTTAAATATGAGATTTCCTAAATATGCTTGTAATATTTATGGAGTAAGCAAATTTTGCAAAAGTTCAATGGGTATATAAACCCAACTTCATATACTAATTCTTCCACAAAATCGTGTCTTCATTAACAACATTTGCACACAATGAAATCCAACCCAAATCACTTGGCTCTACTCTACTGCATTATCTTCCTCATCTTTTTAACTTCATGTGAATGTAAGTTTAGGACGCTCTCTATCTCTCTCTCTCTCTCTCTCTCTCTCTCTCTCTTAATATATATTATCATAATTATTTTTATTTAATTTTTTTCTTTTATTTAATTTACTCTTATAGGCAGGATTGAAAGAAATGGAAGAGAAGTTAAGCCTGATTGCCAACAGAAGAAGGGGGCGCAAGAATGGTGTTGTTGCTTCGAAGAATACTGTTGGGACAGTTACCGTGAATGTCTGAGCAGTTGCCATTTTCTGCGTCTTCCTTGTTTAAAGCAACCTCAAACCAGTTCTCCCTAGTATTTCACAATAATTATATATGAAAACAAAAATAATTCAGATTTGGTTTCAATTGCTTATCATATTTGATTCTTGACAAACAAGTTTTATTTTTGCTTAAACTCTAATTTCATATTCATTATGATTTTAAAATAATGTTGTTTTGTGAGTTGGGTAATGTATCCAATATATTTAGGTAAAATGGTTAAATATGATGAGAATTAACTGAACATCCCTAGCGTAAGTGGTATCGCAGTCATTTCTTAAGAAACCTTAACATCAATACATTGAATCTAGTTAAGGTCAGTCCATAAAATCGTGTAGATTTAGCGTGGAAAGACTTCATTTGATAGGTCCAATGAGGTTAATTTATTGATGTACGTGCAAGCTGACCTATTCACTGCCTTCCTCTAAATTTTAAAAATATATATTATGAGAATCTAGCAATATATATATATATATATATATATATATATATATAAGTATCAAATCCAATTGACATATTTGTTTTTGATTAATTTATTTAGGATGAAACTTCTTGAAGGGCATTGTTTATTTGTACTTATGAAAAATGATTGGATAAGAAGTCAATCATCAATAACGCATAGCCAATAGCATGCACAAAGTCATAATATCAACTCTCGCTTATTAATTAGAACTAGTTTTTAACCCCCGTGCGTTAAACGCACGTCATTTATATTTTTTCAATTAAACTATACATAACCAAAATAAAGAAGAGGTTTGTATAAAAAGTAAAAAAATAATTAAAATATAAATATAAAAAATAAAATTAATAATTGAGAATTACATAAATAAAAAAATTAATATAATTTTTGAAATACTTTTTTAAATATAAAATTGATCGTTTAACATGTACGATTAAAAGTGATGTTCACTATCACATATCAAAATTTGAAAACCCTTAAAATTGGTAACTCTAGACACTATGGCATACAATACACAACTAAAAGCAACTTTCTTAAAATAAATTTTATATATATATATATATATATATATATATATATAACACTTCAATTATAAATAGCCCAAATATTTCAAGAATCATTACATATATAAAGCTTTGGATAATTCATTCATTTCAATAGAAAATAGAATAACACAATAGTTAGAATTCTTCTGGCCCATTACATTTTGGCCCATTACATAAAAAAAAAAACAAAACAGATATACAAGCTTAATATAAGTCTTCAAAGAAGCCCTTCATTTTCAGGGTTTTGGTTTTCATCAGCCTACTTCTACCCTTTCCCCAAACATTCTAGACAAAACCAAAACGTCAAGTCCTATGACGATCTCTCACAATCGCCCTTAGGACGGCCTTCAATCCAAAATCCACATTCGTATGTGACGTAATTGTTTGTTGGTCGATTTTATGGTTCACATCCCCTATGCTCCTGTACGTCGTTGCTTAACCCCCTCCTTCAAGCCTACCTAGGTGAGATCTCCTCTTCTCATCTATAAATTAGTTCTTTCGATTTCCGACAAAATAATTTTTTTTTTATTACAGAAACAAAGTGACATTGCTTCTGTTAAGAAGTTTTATTTTCATTTGCTTCAGATCTAATGGAAAAATGTTCTTTTATTTAAAAAGAAAACTCTAAAAAAATATATATCGTAGTTCCTTGTTTAAGATCTGTTAGATTTTGTAATTTTTTGTTCAAATATGTTTGATTTCCTTATATTTTTTAGAAATATCGCGTCAAAGTTTCTAGGGTAAGTTTCCGCATTCCTTGTTCAAGATCTATCATTTTAATTCACGTATATTTTGTTTCAAAAAAAATTCAGAATTTTCAAATTATTTCTTTTTGTCATACATGTTCGGATTTGGGGAAATGAAAATCAAAATTTAATATTTTTGTAATATTGGATAGAAGAAACAAAAACATTTAACCAATGCTTTTTTTTTTTTTTCAATTTTATGTGACAAAATCGAATAATTGTTTGTTTATTGTGTAATTATAATATTTCTATTAAACTGCTGTAAGCATAGGTTTTTTCGATATACATTTATGTGTGTTTTTAATCCATATTGCTTTCCCATGTTATAAATGACCTTGGAAAATTAGTATAGCCAGAATCGCCATCGACCTTTGAGGATGCATACACTGATCATCAACTTTTAAATGGAAGCCGATGACATTTGCAAATTATTGACTTCAGCACTTCTGCGCCATATGCCCACAACAGCTTAAAGGAGGACTGTTTGGTTTGGTGCATAGAGCACTATTCTTTGAAATCATTTAAACATCAATAATGATCTGGGCTAGTTTGAGAGAGAGAGAGAGATGGTGCGAGGGGTGGAATAGGGAGATGGTGCGAGAGAGAGAGAGGGGGGGAGTGAGATGGTGAGGTAAATGTGAGATTCATAATCCATTTAGCTATTTATAATGCTTCTAGAATTTTGTATTCAATGAGTTCACCCATTGCCAAGAAATGATTCAGCTGTCCAATTATTCTGATTCAATAAATTTGTTTCAATTAATCTAATTCAACTAATCAAATTTTCATTGTATACATTAAATGACTAATAAATAATAGGTAGAAATTTTGAGAGAATATAAGACGGTTTTGTTTAGTCGCCTAGGCAATCAACTTAAATGTGACACATTTTCCATACAGACAAGTGCATTTACCCATTTTGTTTTTAGCAAGTTGTTTTAGGCGGAAAATTGCCATATTTGGTAGGTTAATTCACTTCTCTCATTATATATATATATATATATATATATATATAGATTAATTGCGCGTCGATTTACTTTTTGAAAATTTTAATGTCATAAGTTCACTATAATTATTTTTAACCGCTTAAGTCTGTTTTAAATGGTAAATTGACTATTTGTTTAAAAACTGTCCCGTAATAACACATGACGTTTTAAATTTTTTTGTGCATCACGATTCAATAATTTGTACTCTTCTCTCCCCCCATAATTCTCATTACTCTCATTCCTAACTCTCTATTAAGTATTAACACTACATTTAATGAGTAGTGCTATTAAGTATTAACACTACATTTATCTTTAAATACACTCATTTTACTATCTCTCTCCTAAAGTTCTATCACAATTATTATTTAATGGTTAATAAATTAAAGATATTATCACTAATAAAAGTTGACTCTATACTTCGTACAGATATAAATATTGGTAATTGATAGAATGAAAAGTCAATCAGGGTCGTTTAGAAACTCTAATGTTATAGCTTCAAATTAGAGTTGGAAGCACAATTTGAATTTTGTGGAGTTCAAATTGTTCATTTAATTCCAATTCTAAAACATGATATTTAGTAGCTAAACATAGCCTCAGTATAATTTAATGGATTCGAATTGATGATTTGATATATGGCATTCAAAAATCTGTCGACCGTAGAGTTCTTTTTAATATGTTACCATAGTATATACTCCCTCCGTCCTTTAATTATTGTCTTATTTGACTCAATACACAGATTAAGAAAAAACAATTGACTTGATTATTAATATTGGTATAATATGAAAAAAAAATTAATGCTCATGTGTATGTGACCCATAATTAAAGTAGGGGAAAAAATAAGGATAAAATGATAAAAGGGATTTCCTAAAAAGAAAAGTTTTCAAACATGACAATTATTTTGGGACGAGCAAAAAAGGAAAGGAAGACAATAATTTAGAGATAGAAGGAGTATATATTTTTATCTCATTTCTTTTATTAGCTACCATACTCGTGCAAACAATGACTGCACGTTACTCAGGAGGATACCTGACTATTTCAAAGCAGCCTTCTACAGAGTGGTCCAATATGCCACAATGATTGCACGTTGGTTTGTCTCACCTTCCTCCCTTTCGATTGCTGCCTTCTTTTTCCGTACGCCGGTAGGACTGAGTCTGAAACGCCGATGCCTCCATCTCGTGTCTATGAGATGCCATAATCTGATGTTGTTGCTTGTCCTGCGCTACAAGATGGTATGATGATCCAATCGATGGAGTAGGTTTTTGTGCTCAAAATTTGTGTCTTCAGAGTCCCATAAGCTTCATCAAGGCCCATACGAAACTCATAAAGCTGCTCCTTCCCACGCAGCGTCACAACTTGATTGGGTATATCACATGTGCAATTACCACATGTGCACTTTGGCATGGGAGAAACTTATTGCATCTCGTCCCAAAGCCCCTTCAATTTGGTGTAGAAAGCTGAAACTGACAATTTCTCTTGTCGTGTTTGTGTAAGCTCATGTTTCAAATCATATGCTCTTGGTGCACTCTCCCTCCCAAACCTCTGTTCAAGATTACGCCAAATCTCCGTGGTAGTCTTAGCGTACTTCAGACTATTCCTTATCTCCTTCTCCATAGCATTAATTTCGGCGAGTCTTCATCGGGCATCGGAATTGATGAGCCGTTAGCGAAACCTTTTTTGTTTTTAAAAAATAAGGCATTACTCATCTCATCAGCCCAATTGTCATAGTTTCTGTCACGGAAGAGGTCACCAGCGTAGAGTTGGCCATGGTTATCTGAAGCGTAGATCATGTAACACGGAGACATGACGTCCACGGTGGTGTGACTGGTGGAAGCCGTAGCAGCTTGTTTCCCATTGTTTGGTTCTGCCATGGTTGACGGAAAAGCTGGACGGTTGGAAGCTTGAGCGGCGGCAGTAGGTTAGTTTTTTGGGTTTTGGGTTAAACCTGTTCTGATTCCATGAAGAATTTGATTTGCAAAGGTAATCTATTTCCTTTCATTGAGTAAAGAGATATTTATACAAGGTATTGATTACAAGAAACTGCTAAAAGTCAGTTGTAAAGATATAAACAAATAATGACAAGATTTCCTAATTATGGTAGGAATTCTGCTAAGATCGTCACGAATATGTCCGAAGATGTGGCGACATTCACCACGACATCCATGAACTCTCTTTGAAATCCTTTTATAATTGAGTTTGCGCATGGTGGAGTCCACTTGATTAAAGGAATTTAAATTCCTTTGTTTGTTCGGCTTCTTCAGTCCTGGTGGAATTTGGAGTAGTAAACCGACTTGGGTGTCGATTTACAATTGTGAAAGGGACTCGGTCTTCTCATCCTTAGGTGCCAAAATAGAATAGAAAGAGAACAATGTCCACTTGGTTCCCTCATACACCGTTTCTCCATTGCAACGGTTTGTGAATTCTTGTTCGTTGCTTTCTAACGTGTGATATTTTGGGTGTAATTGGGTTTTACGTTTTGAATATTTGTTGAGTCACAACTATATGTATTTTGTATCTCCGATTTGATTAGTGAAAACCTTTGTCTCCTCCAACAGTTGACCTAGGGAATTTTTCAAACCACGTAAATTTTTGTCTACTTTATTTTCACATTATTTTTATTTCGTTATTTAATTGTCCAATTTTAATTGTTTTAGACTGCAATTTTAACATAAAACACATGGGATTAATGTCCATTAGCAGCAATAATTACAAGTGCACATTTTGTAACACTAGAACTAATTGTTATTCCTTAATTTACCTCTCTCTCTCTCTCTCTCTCTCTCTCTCTCTCTCTCTCTCTCTCTCTCTCTCTCTCTCTCTCTCTCTCTCTCTCCACCACACCAGGCACCAAGGAGTAAACCACTCACTTGAGGGCACGGAATCTTCTCTTAACTCGGAATTTTGTTTATCTTAAAAAGGTAAACATTTACTCACTTTCATTTGTGGTCTGTTGCTATACATTTTCACTTTCATTTGTGGTCTGTTGCTTTCTATTAGTATTTTTTGCAATGCTTAAATCTCTTTCTTCTTTTCATTTTATTTTTTGTGTTCATTTATCATCGTTTGTCTAAGAATTTTTTCAAACACACCATCTCTTTATTTTATTTTTTGTTTCCCAATGTCTTACCAAGTCCAAAGGTGTAAGTCTAATCTCATAATTAATTACATAGGACCACAAGGCCGGTAAAATTCTCCTTGCCAAATTTTTTAAAACAATTGTATTCCATGACTCAAACATAATCTTTAATAAGCTATGCTAGCAATCAAACCATGTGTCTTTTAATATGCTATGAAACACTATTATTGGTAAAAAAAAAAAAAAAAAAGGGGCCAGTTTTGGGTTTAATTGGACCTCCAAGAATGGATTTTTACTTGTCTTTTTTAATTCACTCCTTCGCAGTCCTTATTCATTTATCTCTTACTATTAAAAAAGAAAATGACTGAAAATAAATAGTGATATTAAAACTCTGCCCTGCTTTAAAATGAGTTTATTTTTAAAACAGTGTCAGTGTAAAAAAAATATTACACAAGTTTACAAATTTGAATCTTTCTTTTAATTAATTACAAGTTCAACATATTATCAAAATTTAAAATTAAAACTCTCTTTAATTTTCATTTCTTTATTTCTTTTGATTTATCACTACCCTTCCTAATTGGAGGCCACAAGACTTTCATGGGGTCACTTGCGACTTACTTCAAATTAAACTTAAATATGCCAGATAATTAAAACCTAGAACTTTCTCTCTTTCTGATTTTATCATAACAAAAATTCCATGTCTGGACAACTAAATGGTAGCTCTAGCTCATTCTCATAAGAAAATCATACAGAAGGAAATAAGTCAAACTGTATAAAATAATAAACAAACTTCAAACTAACGAAGATTACATATTCGAGTTCTTACTTATCCTGTTACATCAGAGAAGATTGTCTTGGAAAGCAGGAGGTGAACTTAACAAGAGACAACTAAAAGAACTGAACATAGACTTAGTATACCTTCACTCACTGATCAAACAGATGAACGACAATGAGGGAAACGAAGAGCAAAGAAGGAAGAAAATAATAGACGTAGGTTCTGCTTCCTGCCTCCGTTAGTTTCAAATATGATAAGCAATAAAAACCAAATCTGAATTATTTTAGTTTTCATATATAATTATTGTGAAATACTAGGGAGAACTGGGTGGAGGTTTCTTTGTACAAGGAGCGCGTAAATAATGACAGCTACCCATACATTTAGCATAACTTGCAAAACACCATTCTTCGAAGCAACAACACCAGTCTTGCGTCCCCTTCATCTGTTGGCAATTAGGCTTAACTTCACTTCCATTTCTTTCAATCCTGCCTATAAGAGTAAATTAAATAAAAGAAAAAAAGTAAATAAAAATAATTAGGATAATATATATATTGAGAGAGAGAGAGAGAGAGAGAGAGAGAGAGAGAGCATTGTTGATTCTCAATGGGTATATAAACCCAACTTCATCTACTAATTCTTCCTCAAAATCGTGTCTTCATTAACAACATTGAAATCGATCCCAAATCACTTTCTACTGCGTTATCTTCCTCATCTTTTTAAAAAGATGAGGAAGATAACGCAGTAGAGTAGAGCCAAGTGATTTGGGATCGATTTCATTGTGTGAAAATGTTGTTAATGAAGACACGATTTTGAGGAAGAATTAGTAGATGAAGTTGGGTTTATATACCCATTGAGAATCAACAATGCTCTCTCTCTCTCTCTCTCTCTCTCTCTCTCTCTCTCTCTCTCTCTCTCTCTCACTCTCTCTCTCTCTGTGTAAATCACTCCCTTGAGGTCAACTTCGAAGCCATCGCCTAGAGTACCATTGAACCTAAGTACGAGAATGAAGAAGAGGAAGAAGCAAACTTCAAGCAGATCCATTGTTTGAGTTTTTCTGGGAAGAGGAATATGAATATTGTAGAAAAATATATTGAGATCAAAATCAAACTGAATCAAGAAGAAAAGGGTTTCTTCAATAAGTCGTGAAGAACAATGTTACAATCGAAGAGACAGAGAAGATTAATTCTTGCTTGACACAAACTGCTATAAGCCAGTAACTAACAATATATATAATGGTTACAATGACACTCGACACCCTCCAGGAAAATTACAATGACAACGAACCTCCTTAACAGCTGCTGCCTACTTTAAAAGATTGCAACTAGCTACCAGCTGGCCGTTCCAATGGAGGAAACGAAATTCCAGAAGAACACAAGCTATCAAAGAAGGGAGTATAAAGGAACAAACACGTTGGATTGTGGGCAATCTCAGCTTATGTATCTGTGTAATGAGTCAGACAGTTTGCTTTATTGCCATTTGAGTTGACATTTACACACTAACACAGTAACACTATGTATGTCTCTCTCGGTGTGAAGAAAATAGGACCGGCATACACCACATCACCACTCTGTTTCTTTTACCTACTTTTATGTAATACCCCTTTAAATTATGGCCAGCTCTCTCTCTCTCTCTCTCTCTCTCTCTCTCTCTCTCTCTCTCTCTGTGTAAATCACTCCCTTGAGGGTAAAGAATCTTTTCTAAACTCAAAATTTTGTTTTAAAATTTTAGTATTCAAAGTTAGTAAGTTACTGAATATCATATAATTTTATTCTCAAATTTTAGTATTCAAAGTAATTAGTAAGTTAAACCATTATTTAAAAAGGGTAGTAGTTTTTATTTTAGACTAAAAACAAAAAAAGAAAGATAGTTTCTCAGTAGTTATCTTTTAATCTCTTTTTTATGTTTCTATGTAAAATTACACATAATTAAATACTTATTGCATAATAAGATATGCATGTAGCTGGAGTTATAATTTTTTATGTGCATAAATGCTTAAATATGATTATTCAAGAAACTAGATAAAAAGTAAAAGTACATTGTTCTTGGTTTATTGAAAAATAAAAAATAAAGAAATAGTGTCAAAAGTTAACTTTATAAATATCAATAGATTCAGTGCGTAAAAAATTTAGACAAAATTATGTCTGAAAACAGATAGACGTAAATGATATGTAATTTGATTTTGTTGGTTGTTAATATTGAGGTTTGACCTCGACATGTCTTGTGGCATTTATTACATTTAAGTAATGGTTGATTTTTTGTTATTCATTAGCTTAAGCTTAGATTTTGTGGTAAGATGGCTAGAGGTTAGCCCACGTAGTCGGGCCCAGGTATGGTGTGTTACACAGAGAAAGAATGACTTTTTTGTGCTCCTAATATTAATCAATGAGAAATATATATCCGTATGATTGTTAACATTGTTATCTCTCTGTGTAATAAAGAATAGAAACATAAATGAAAGCTTTTAATTCACTTTCTTGCAGAATTTTCCAGTAAGATTCTACTACTTGAGGAATCACAATTAAGAACTATAGTGCCAACAACAATTGAACTAAATGACTTAAATTAAAGAAACATCAAAGGATTTGAAAAAGAAAGAAATTAAAGCTCACCAGAGGCCGAGAGGGGAAAAATGTTAAAAGCTTATTTATGAGTACATATATATGCTATACTTTATTTAAGTTCAAGCAAATGTTACATGAGGAAATATCAGTGTCAATATCCCTCTCCAAATTTTATTTTGGGACATGGTTTAAATGTCACTAGCTGAATACCCTTTAAATCATCTCTCTCTCTCTCTCTCTCTCTCTCTCTCTCTCTCTCTCTCTCATACACACACAAAAGGAGTATATCACTCACTTGAGGGCAAAGAATCTTTTACATGAGGAAATATCAGTTCCGAGATCCCTCTCCAAATCTTTCTTTTTTTTTTTTTTTTTTTCCCACTAGACAACAACAATTCTAAAAATTTTGTAGCTAGTAATGTTCAAAGGATTTTATCCACATTGTAAATGTGATAAAAAAAAATATGATTACATTTACTATAACATCTATTGTTAACAATTATCTACAAGTAAAATACTAATGCATTCAAGTGCATAAGTAATAGTAATAATGTATTTGAAAGCGGATAGACGTAAATGATTTGACATTATTTAACAGTTAATTTTTTATTCTATGTACCGAGTTAAATAAAAAAAATTATTTTTTATTTTTAAAGAAAAGAGGGAGTATAAAGGAACTGGTGAGATTGGAGGCATGCAATCCCAGATAAAAAATAAATTAATTAAAACTTAAAATTCTCAACCTCTGTTATCAGTGCTCAAGTTTATAAGGTAAAGACTTTTTTAAACTAATTAAGTTTGCTTGTAAAACTAACTTTATTGCCATTTCAATTGACATAATTAAAGAGTTGTTACCGGTCCACCACTCTTTTTCTTTTACCTACTTTTATCTAAATACTTCCAAGATAACAATGCCAAATACGGAGTATTTGATTTCATTAACAAAGGTCCTGTTGGTTTTGGTTATGTTGTTCTATTAAAATATTACCATCTACATATAAGGAATTTAATAGGAGAAATTGCTGGCCGGTCCACTTTTTCAAACTTTTTTTCTCTTCAGTACACCTTTTTTTTTTAACCGTTAAAAGGCATTTTGAAATTTTTTTTCCTAAAATACCCTCAACAACATCGTTGCTTCAGATTTGAGATTCAAATTGATGTATAATGATTTCATGTTGTTAATATAGTCTTTTCTCATGTTTGGGTATCAATTTTCATGCATAAAACACGAATTTGATCAAATTTAAATTTTTTGAATTCATCCCGTTTTTCTTTGTTCTTAAGCTGTTTTGGCCACTTAAATCTCTGTTTTAAGCTTCGAATTTGTTTAAAATCAATCTCATATTATTATCCTAATTTAGTACTATATTTGTGCACAATTTTTCTACCAAAAAACACTATTTTTTAGCTTCAAATCAAGCTTGACAGTGTGCTGTCCAAAAACAGAGGAAGATGTTCTTGGACTGATTTAATTCGCCAATCGCAGTATGCTGGGCAACGCAACAGGGTTCGGGGGCAACGCTCCCGAAAGGTAAACGAAAATCAAGTTTCCTAAAGCGCGCTGCGATGATCGCGATGCACCAATTATTGCATCGCGATTGCAAAAGTGATGCATCGCGATTCCAAAAGTGGTGCATCGCGATTGCAAAAGTGGGATGCACCAATTGTTGCATCGCGATTGCAAAAGTGGTGCATCGCGATTGCAAAAGTGGTGCATCGCGATTGCAAAAGTGGTGCATCGCGATTTGCAAAAGTGGTGAATCGCGATGCAACAATTGTTGCATCGCGATTGTAAAAGTCGTGCATCGCGATGCAAAAGTGGTGCATCGCGATGCTTTGGTTCCCTAAAGCGCGCTGCGATGATCGTGATGCACCAATTGTTGCATCGCGATGCCCCAATTTGTTGCATCGTGATGCAAAAAGTGGTGCATCGCGACGCCAAAGTGTTACATCGCGTTGCCAAAGTAGTGCATCGCGATGCCTTGGGTTACTGAAGCGCGCGTGTTTTTCTTTCATTAATGGCATAATCGTCTTTTCGCCCCAAAAATATCTTTTTTAATTTTTAAAGAAGATGAGTAGACTGTAGCGATTACAAATGTTGAAAAGGGACCGGCCTGTAATTCACCCTATTTAATACTTCCTCCAACTCAAAATAAATGTGCATTTTGGAAAAATATTCGTCCCAATATGAGGGCTCATTTATTTTAAGTTAATGAATCCACCTTTGCTATCTCTGATACGCCAGCGTGGACTTGTAAGAGTTTGTTTTGTACCGCGTTTTGACCAAAATGTAACTTATTCCTCAACTTAGCATTTCAATATTACGGTAAAAAAAAGTTATGTTTTCTAAAAGTAGCTGCGATTTAAAAAAAAAAAAACACATTTTAAAACTCTATTAGGAAAAAAAAAATGGTGCGTTTTGAATTTATATTCAAAAAACATTAATAAAGAGAAAAAAAAATCGTGTTTTAAATAACCTTCGTTTAAAAAAATTTGCGTTTTTAAAAAGCTACGTTTCGAAAACGTTGAACCAAACAAAATCTAATACTATAGTGTAGACACTGGGATCATTTGTGTATATGTGTTCCTTAATTTTTTTCATAAAACAAAAAAGGGCACTCATTTTGGATTGGGGGAAGTAGGGCTTTGCGAGTATTTCCTCCCACCCATCCCCCTTTGCAAGAAACAGAACGTGGGACACTATAGAGTCTTTCCTCTGAAGTATTCGATGTTTTCATACATACATCTATTTTTGTATTGCTTTAGTAACCAAGGCTTACAAATCTCAATTCCTTAATTAAATCATGATAAGATTATAAGTTCCCACTCATTTTGAAGGTCACATCATTATTTAATATGAATGGCCATTAGTACTATATTTGGATAAATATTCTTTATTAACTTTCATTGGTCATATTTTCCTAAGGAGTTAATTAGTGCCTTATAATTAGCAATGCATGTTGCTTGCTAGCCTCAAGAAATTAACCTCTCTCTCTCTCTCTCTCTCTCTCTCTCTCTCTCTCTCTCTCTCTCTCTCTCTCTCTCTCTCTCTCTCTCTCTCTCTCTCTCTCTCCGATTTTAATCCTTTCTCTGGAGTTTTTGAATTGGAGATTTGTTGTGGAGTATAATTGGTCGACTGGGGTAGCAAAGATTCAATAAGTCTTGCTTTAATGAGCTACAAAAATAACGTTAAAGTGGAAGAGTGAATATGACATGTTTTCATCCACCACAACGTCACTGTTTACTGAATATATGACACTATGAGCCTAATTTGACACTATGAGTCAACAAAAATAACCTCTCTCTCTCTCTCTCTCTCTCTCTCTCTCTCTCCAATTTAATAAAGTAGTTGAACATGCACGTTTACATTACTAAGAGTAGGCTCTGATTTGTACTCCATGATTTATTCTTCCAATAATTGTCTCTAAATTAAGGATTTGTTCACCCTAATAAGTGTGAGGGGTTCTCTCTAAATTCAGGATTTGTTGGTATCTTTAACAAGGTATGATAATGTTATTATTCTGGGATATAAAACACGTGGGAATTTCCATTAGCAAAAATAACATTTAATTTATGGATATTTGATCTTGTATTAACTAATATCCCTAAAATATGAAATAGTCAGCATCAAAGCATTTAAAGACTTTTTTCCACTGATGAAAATGCGACACATTACACAATGTTGAATTTCATAGAAGTATACCCGTAAAGCTTATCAAGAAGACAAGAATGGAGCTAGCATTAAAATATTACTCATCCAAGGTAAAACCACACTTTTCTTGTGGCAAATAATAAATGCATTTTGAAAATGACAACTTTACTACTACATAGCAAACGTTAAAGGTATTTTAGAAAAAATCGTTTACGGGTATTTTTTATAAGTCGGATTACCCTGACCAAAACCGTGCATTGATAAGCTGTGTTGTAAGAAAGTGGAGCTTCGTCTTACGAATTATGATCCGTAAGACAGTTTCATAGAAGACCTACTCTTTACACAAATAAGACATCTTCATAAACATTACAATTAAATATCAGTCTACCCCTTGGTAAAGTAACTTTTGCTTGTAGCAAATGTTAAAAGCATTTTCAAAATAACTAATTTACTTGAGTAAGACATTTCGATAAAGACTAATTTAGTGGAATCTCTCCTATTATTACTAACAAACAATGAGGGAGTGAATGAGGAAATTGGCTAGGAGTGCTAGTGGTCTCTCTTTATATTGCGTTAAAATGTCTCTCTCTCTCTCTCTTTGAAGATAGTAGTAGTAATTTAACCCCAATATGAGATAGTACTTATTCAATCACATCCTCTCCACTAGTAAATAATCTAACATCACCGTTTCTTTACTAGAAAATAATGTGACATCATCCATTCCAGATTAGGAAATATTTTTAGTCGCCCTCTATTTTGCTAGGAAATAAAGTTTCCACCATTCCACTCAAATCTATTTGGTTTAGTTGAATGTCAAGAATCTTATACATGCAAAAGAGCAATCTCGAAAATATTAGTCAATGGAAAGCAATTAGTCCACTTAAAATATTATTTAGGGAGAGTCTATTCACTTCAAATTTTACTTATCCACTATATTCATTAATAGTCAAATAAATTAATTATTGTCATAACACAAATGCCCTTCTAATACTTACCAATTTTATGATGTACTTACCTAAAGTCGATTGATTTTTTTTTTTCCGTATAAAACATAAATTAATTTTCTGCATTTCTCATCTTCTCAAATAAATTATGCCTTTTTGTCAACGTTTGTCAACACTACACAAATAAATCTATAATTTTTCATTTAATTTCTTCAAATACTTTTTTTTGAAGCAAATTCAATTTAATATCAGAAAAACTTAAAGATGATGTACAACTGAAAGCTTATTGTAAAAGATTTTTTTTAAGTAATCGCTAAACATATATTCATTAATTGATTTTCCATTCAAATTATTTCCTTCAAATTTATAATTTATACTCCGTAATTTAATAGTATTATATAACTTGTGCCACTCATTTGTATAATCTATTTGGTCATTTATTTTTTTTCTCTTATTTGTAAGCGAAAGAACTTAAACCCATATATTAGTTTCCTTTTAAATGTTTCATCTATATTTTCTAACTTTTTGTATAGAAAATTATTTATTTTTCTGTGCATAATTGAATGTAATATGATTTGCAAAAAAAATAAAAATTAATAAATAAAGGACAAAAATTAGAAAGGGAAACAAGATTTTTAAATAAGGCAGGGTTTGAAGGAAAATTGTGTCAAGATATTGATTAACTTAATTAACTTTTAATGGATGTAGTGGATAAGCAAATATCATAGTGGAAATACTATTATTTATTTTTTTGTTTAATTTTTATTTTCTAATTTTGCTTTGTTTGTCTCACTATGAACAAGGTAGTCGTCGTCTCTCTCTCTCTCTCTCTCTCTCTCTCTCTCTCTCTCTCTCTCTCTCTCTGCAAGTCCTTGAATTTTTGTTTAATTTCTGTAATTTTTAATTTTTTTTGTTATATTGTATGCTATTTATGTGTTATTTTGTTAATATGCTTTAATGAATTTTATGAAATTGCAAATGTTGTAATCTTCTAATAATTTTGGTGTATTTTTTAAATTTCAAAAATCTGTTTTTTATTTTTTTGGTATTTATGTAATTATTTAATTGCAAATGTGTTGTTTTTGTAATTTCCTAAATGTTTTAGTATATTTTTAAAAATTTTCAGAAACCATTTTTTATAGTTATTTATATAATTATTTTATAAATTTATGAAATCTGTTATTTTTTAATTGTATAAAATTGCAAAACTGTTTTATAAATTTTATTTTGTGCTGTTATTTATGTATATTTAAAATTTTGAGAAATCTATTTTTTTATGGTTTACCAAGTTGAATGAAATTGCCAAAATTGTTAATATGTTGTTTTTGAGTTTTGTTGAATGATGTATTGATGCATGAATTTATTTGAACTTTTTTTAATGATGTTGATGTAGTGTATATATGGTGTATGTTGTTGTTTAGTATTTGAATTGAAAGAAAAAATCAATAAAGTATCCCAAGATTATGCTAGTATATATAGAAGTCTTAATTATGATATTTTAATATCTAATCTTAATTTGTATTTTAGTAATACAATTTCATCCTCAGAAAATGACTTCTTCCATTCTTGTACAAAACACCATTACTTTTTTTCAAAAAACAAAAACAAAAAAGAATATCCTTTTTTATGTGCATAAATGCTTAAATATGATTATTCAAGGAACTAGATAAAAAGTAAAAGTACATTGTTCTTGGTTTATTGAAAAATAAAAAAATAGTGTCAAAAGATAACTTTATAAATATCAATAAGATTCAAGTGCATAAAAATTTTTTAAAAAATGTCTGAAAACGGATAGACGTAAATGATATGTAATTTGATTTTAATGCTTGTTAATATTGAGGTTTGACCTCGGACATGTCTTGTGGCATTTATTACGTTTAAGTAATGGTCGATTTTTCGTTACTCATCAGCTTAAGCTTAGATTTTGTGGTAACATGGCTAGAGGTTAGCCCACGTAGTCGGGCCAGGTATCATGTGTTACACGGAGAGAGAATGACTTTTTTGTGCTCCTAATATTAATCAACGAGAAATATATCCGTATGATCGGTAACATTGTTATCTATCTGTGTAATAAAGAATAGAAACTAAAATGGAAGCTTTTAATTCACTTTCTTGCAGAATTTTTCAGTAAGATTCCACTACTTGAGGAATCATAATTAAGAACTATAGTGCCAACAACAATTCAACTAAATGACTTAAATAAAAGAAACATTAAAGAATTTGAAAAAGAAAGAAATTAAAGCTCACCTGAGGCCGAGAGGGGAAAAGAAAGAGAAATGTTAAAAGCTTATTTATGAGTACATATATATGCTATACTTTATTTAAGTTCAAGCAAATGTTACATGAGAAAATATCAGTGTCAAGATCCCTCTCCAAATTTAATTCCGGAACATGGTTTAAATATCACTAGCTGAATACCCTTTAAACCATCTCTTTTTCTCTCTCTCTCTCTCATGGAGTAAATCACTCACTTGAGGGCAAAGAATCTTTTCTAGACTCAGAATTTTGTTCATCTTAAAAAGTATACATTTAGCCACTTTCATTTGTGTTGCTTTAGCTCATTCTCATGACTTTGGTAGCTCTAGCTCATTCTCATGATTATATACCAATGTCCTGTGCTCTATTATGAAAGTTATACGTTTCCGACTTTATCCGAATCTGTTAGAGACGGTACGTAGTTGGCAAGTTTCCGTGATGAATTTAGTATTGTAGGTAGTTCCAATGTAATCGTGATGTAGTGATATTTTCGATCTTTTCACACACACACATATATCATTTGACACTCACTTCAACAAGTAATTCCATTTATACCTTCCTTGGCCTTTTGAATAAAGACTATATATCTTCATGGGAAAGGTGGTGCCCACCACAGATCTCTTTTTTCATTGATACTGAAATTTAATAAAGTAGTTGAACATGCACGTTTATATATATTACTAACAGTAGGCTCTAATTTGTACTCCATAATTTATTCTTCCAATAATTGTCTGTAATTCACCCTAATGAGTGTGAGGGATTCTCTCTAAATTCAAGATTTGTTTGCATCTTTTTAAAGGTATTATTCTGGGATAAAACACTTGGTAATTCCCAGTACAGCAATAATTATTTGTGCTCATTTTATTTGTAGGTCATTTTTATTTGTAGGTCATTTTTGATGACTAGGTAAGATCCTATAGTTCTTTTGTTTTATGGTAATAGTTGCAAATACTTACCTCATCTCTCTCTCTCTCTCTCTCTCTCTCTCTCTCTCTCTAAAATCACTCAATTGAGGTAAAAGAATCTTCGGAAATTTAAAAAAAGTAAGCATTTATAAGAGAATAATATCTCTTCCAAATATTTGTATTCAAGTTATTGTTACTCTTCTCCTAGTCCTTATTGTATTAGGTTAACGTGTAACCCAAGTATTATTATTATCTACAACATTTACACATTCACTTATTTTTTGTTGCAATACAATTTTTATGTAAATTGAGGACTGGATTAAATTGTACTCCTTCTGTTCAAAGTAGAAAAAAAAAAAGTGTATCCACAAGTCCAAAGGTCCAACAAAAATCTCTATCAGGGGCTTGTTTTGTGTTTGGACCACTGAGTTCTTATTCATTTATCTTGTACTATTATAAAAAAGAATTGCTGAAACTAAATAGTGACATTTAAACCATGTCACGCTTTTTTTAAAATGAGTTTCTTTTTAATACTGTTTGAGTGTAAAAATAACTTTAGACAAGTTAAAAAACTTAATTGATATGTATCAAATATCATACTCCCTCCGTCCCTTAATTATTGTCTTGTTTAACCCGGCACACGGATTAAGAAAAAATAATTGACTTAATTATTAATATTGGTATAATATGTAATTTTCTTTAATGCCCATGTGTATGTGGACCATAATTAAAGTAGGGGAAAAAATAAGGGTAAAATGGTAAAAGTGATGTCATAAAAAAAAAAGTTTTCAGACAAGACAATTATTTTGAGACGGATAAAAAAAATGAATACAATAATTTAGGGACGGCGGGAATAGTAAAATGTACATTCGAGATCAATCAACAGTTGTCAATTGAGTTCGTTTAGGACCACCCTCAGTACCATGATAATATACGAGTTGCAAACTAATAATACAACATAGGGAAAATTATATATTTAACCAATGTACTATTTGAGAATTACTGATTTGACCAACATACTCCGAACTGCGTATGATCACAATAGTGGTAAAACTCTCTCTTCCAAATTTTAACTCAATTGCATTTTATAGCTTATTAATCTTTAATAAGCTATGCTAGCATTCAAACTACGAGCCCGTTTGGTCGTGCATTTTGGTTAAAACGCAGAGATAAAACGCAGTTTATTTGCAAAAATTACATTTCAATGCTGCGGCAGAAAAAGCTGAGTTTGGAAAACGCAACTGCATTTTAAAACGCTGAAATTTACAGCTTTTTCTCAACACGCATGTTTTAAAATGTTGTTTGGAAAAAAAAAAAACTGCATTTTGAAGTGATATTCCAAACATTTTTATAAGAAAAAAAATTGCGTTTCGAAAATGTTGCTCCAAACGGGCTCTACGCGTCTTTTCAATTCACTCCTTTAGATTACTTATTCATTTAGTACTATTATAAAAAAGAATGACTGATACTAAATAATAACATTTAAACCAAGTCACGCTTTTTTATGAGTTTATTTTTAATACAGTGTGTGTAAAAATAACATTAATTACACAAGTTTAAAAACATAAATGATAGGTATTTGGATATTACAAAAAAGTGTACTAGTGTCTTTAAAATCTATTTTAGCTAAGGTTTCAACCAATCATATGACTCAAAATAAAATAAAAAAAAGTAATTGAGCATCAAACCTCTAACCAATGCACTCATAGTTTGTATTTAATGTGGTCCCTCCCATTAAGTGCCCATCCAATTTTGTAAATAGAACAATGACCAAACCTACTGAAAATGTGACCACGTCATCGCTACGTTTTCAAAATTGAATGGAGACTTGACAAAGGACTACATTGAACAGAAACCATGAATACATTGGTCATATTTTGAAAATTAAAAATACATTTGTCAAATCATCTACCCCAAAATTATATGTAAGAAAAACAAATATTTTGAATAATCACTAGCCGGTCTCCTTTCATAGATTTTCAACCGCTTTAGACCACAACATTTGTTTTCAATCACTTAAGTCCATTTTTATTTTGATAATTTGGCTAATTGTTCCAAAACTCTGCCCGTAACAACCTATCACGTATTATAAGTTGTGTCTTCCTTGATTTACTCTTGTAAATCTTTTCTTTCTTTCTATTGCGATTTCTTACCAAAATTTTCATCCTTATCACATTCGATTTTCTGGTCATTCGATTTCATTTTTAAAGTTTTTTTCATGTTGCTATAATCATTTTCAATGTGAAATTGAAATCAATTGATTCAAAGGAAACTGCTGACATGTTGTTGTTAAAATTCAGAGGAGAAATCATTGTTTCGAAAGTTTCAGAGAATTTTGGTTTATCTAAGTTGATCGAGTGCATTAGAGGTAAATATTGCAAGTTTCAATCGGATAATTGTACTTTGAAATACAATATAGGATCACACAACAATTGTCGTTTAACCAATGAAGAAGATTTAAAAAAACATGGTGTCATAGGCCCAAAAGTTTATCAATTTGCATTATAATTGTTAATCTTTTTTAAACTGATAATGGTTTGACTTACGGGATTAATAAATAAGGCAAACATGGAGATGAGATTGCAGATGGTGCGCAAGACTTGTATCGCGAGTCTTGGACAAAGGTAAAGCAACATTTGTGCATCGCAATGAATCAAAAAAAAATTTTAATTTGTGATGCATTGTAATGTAATGAGCATAACAATCAAAGTAAGTGTAACAATTCTGCAAGTTTTGGTAGTGACGATGAAAGTGTGTCATCTTACGACATATGTCCAGTTCAAGCACCAAAGGAACTTTTAAATTTTGGTTGGGTATCTCTTATTACTGGTATTGGTCAAACAATTAAAGGTGGAATGGAAGATTTTCGTATGCAGCTTATAAAGTATTCATTCAAGATTTGATTTTATTTTATTTTCATTAAGAACCACAAGAAGAGGATTAGCATTGCATGTGCGAAGAAATACAGTGATAATTGTAGCTGGTTCATCAATGCATCTTCATCTATTGATGAATCAGTATGCATATACAAGTCCTATCTTTCACACAGTTGTCATCTGACCATGATTGACGATAATAACTCAAAAAGGATGCGCTGTGGTATAATTGCGCACTTGATTCTTGAAAATATTTGCAGTCGACTAAGTTATTTGTCGATTGATGTAATTGATCATGAGGACTAATTATGACATTGAGATAACATACAGTAAGGCATGGAGCAGCGTCGAAAAGGCTCGAAAGAAGATTTTTGGTTGTTATGAAGAATATTTTCAAGAGCTGCAGTGGTACGTGAAAGTGTTGCATAATAGTCATTCGGGATGTATTTCATAAGACAATACATTCAGTACATTTGTGTGCATCGAAAATAAAGGTTGTGCATCGCAATGCACAAAAACAATACTTTGTAGTACACTTTTGTAACGCCCGCATCATTCACATCATTTACATACATTCGATTTATACATCTCTTCGATTGTCGTCGTCATTTCATATGCAAATTTCATTCAAATATGCTTGCAATTGAGTTGATTGCATAATTCTCATGTAAATTGATATGTGGTTGAAGTTTTGTTGTCTTTCGTACTTGTATTGGGTTGCATTCATAGCTTCATTTTATGTGGTTTTGATTGTGTTTCGGATGTTTCTTAGCCTTGGTTTGAGATTGTAAACACCTTAGAATCATTTGGGAACACTTAGAGATCATTTTAAAAGTCCCAGACTCGCCCTGGCGCACCCTAGTCGCGCCCTAGCGAGCAACTCGTTGAATCTCAAGTCTAAAATGCAAAACCTGCTAGGAGTTGTGTGCCTTAGCGCGTCCGTACACACGCCCTAGCACGCCAGCGTGCCTTAGCACGCCCATGCCTGCGCCTTAGCGTGCCTCTTGAAGACAACTTACGAGAATTTTTGATCTTTTGACTTTTTGACAACATCTAAAGGCTGAAAATGAACCACGAACCAAGGCATATAAATCAAACTTTCCTCTTCTCGCTAACACCATTAAAGAGTCTAAAAACAAATCCATTTCATCTCCTTCAACCAAGAATTCTAGAGATAGAGTAAAGAGAGTTCTAAAGAAAGAAAGTTGCATATCTTAAGCATTCGCTGTCAGATTGACGATCCGTTTTTGCCATCGTGAAGCTCTTGGCTAGGAGAACGTAATCCCTGGGTTGCATGTAGGTTTCTTGGCTTTAATCATCAAAGAGGTAAGCTACTACCCCTTTTCTTCCTCAATTATGTCTTGATTGTCATCCTAGACTTGTAAATTGATGAAACCATGTTGAAATCACCATGTTTGAGTATGTTTTGCCATATTGACCATAGAATTTCATGGTTGACTTGTTGCATGTGTTGTTGAACTTGTTTTTACATGTTAGATATACAAAGTATTGTTATCAATTGTTAAGTTTACGGTACAATTGATTTGCGTAAACTCGAACTCATTAGAAACCAAAAATGACTCTAACGGAGTTCGTTAGGATTTCATAATCAATGAGACCACATGTGTGATTTGATATTTTTTGGATGATTCGAAAGATTTTTCGTTGGGTTATTTGGATACACAAGTTGTTGTTTGTTAATATTACGTTAATTGTTGTAATTTTTCATGAATTGGTTAATCTGGTATTGTAGGATTATTATGACCTACTTGAGACATTCGTATTGTTATTGAATATTGTTATTGTGGTTATTGTTAGGAATATGCCTATGAAACAGCTGATACATATGTTTGCATATTCCAACACAGTGATTTGTTTATTCCCATTACAACGCATGTTTCACAAGTGGCTAAAAGGGTTGTGTACCAGTTAGTGTGGCAGCTTGATGAAGCAATGCATAGGTCATTAGACTAGGAGGTCTTTGTACATGTCCGAGTCTTTGTCCTACCGAGAAAAGATGACTCTTCATATGGATTAGCTCTATCAGTGCCAACAGACATCTCTACCAGCAATGTCTCACCAGCAGATCTTCCTGACAGCTCAATATACGCATCGACGTCTGTGCTTTGACTATTATTCAGAAGACATTTCCTCTTTCGTGTATTAGTCCCAGTCTCCAAGGCTACATTCTATAAAAGGCCAAACACAGTGTGCTACACCCCAGGCCTGCTCGTCAAGTCTCTTTCATCCAGCCTGAATCACGGACAGACTTTAGGACAAAGCTTAAACGGAAGTTTTTGTCCAACAGTCCACACAGTGCATTCTAATGTATTATCAATCCAGATCGCTAACGGGCAAAAACTCATCCAATCTCCAACGACTATTTCATCTTCTCCAGCCTATAAAAGAAGACTCTCATTCTCTCATTCAGTGAGAGTGTTGGTGGTTGATATTGTTCTTAGTGCTTCCAATCTACAACAACACTTAGAATGAGCAAACACAAGTGTAAACAAAAACACTTTGTGGGAGAGAAAACAAAAATCCCTAAGGCTAAGAAGCTTTGCTTGATCAAGAACTTTGTTCTTGATTTGAGTTCTTTCTTCCTTCGAAAGACTCAATCTCTTCAGTTGCTGCACTTCAAATCCACAGCTAGAGACCAAGCTTCTTGCAAGTCATTGAAGACTAACCAAGCTTGAAGATGTCCGATGAAGAACCAGAGCCTAATAATTCATATTGTATTCATATTGGCAGACTTATACTACATTATAAGGGTTGTCGATTGTGCAATGAATTGTCATCACTCTTAGCCGAGTGCTCAGCACTCAGTTGTTCAAATACTTGTTATTTGAACAACGCCTAATATTTTCTACTCACAACAAATCTATCGAGTTGATACTACAGGAAGACAACTCAATAAATATTGACTACATCTTCCAATGTATTTTCGATAGATTTGATTTCGCTTTCTTAATCTCTCCTTTTTTTTTCCTTGGAGATTACTAGGATAGAGAATCTAAGTTGATGTACTAAGCATGTTTGTCTTTGAGCAAACCTCTGCTGAATTTTAATATAAATCATATTTTGTTACACTTAGCCTTTACTTGTCTTTCCTGTAATTTATGATATGTATCTTATGCAATCTGGTTGTGGAAAGCAATTGATGCATCTAAAACAAGATTTTAGTTTGCTGTTATGATAAACATGCACCTATTTGCTTACAGCTGCTTTAATCTTAACTGTTATACTTATGCTACTTATTCTTCCGCTGCTTAAAATCTCTTATACCAGCTAAGTATAACAATATCTTCCTATCAGCTATCCTTAAAGTCTGCTGATAAACATCTACCGATTTCACTATATCGGCTGTGTTACTTGAACAAGGAAGATGACATATTCATGTTAATCATTTCATCCATGTTTTTCAACATAAACTTTAAAATAGGATAAATTTTTTAATAAAGGTCATATAGGCTATTCACCCCCCCCCTCTAGCCTATATTCTGAGCACATCTTCATGGACCTAACAGTTATACTCCCTACTTTGGAGTATGACCAGTTTATTTTAAATATGTCGAGTAAATATTCTACTTGTGCATTTAGTTTAAGTCCATTTCATGTGTGTTTGGCGGTGTATTGACGCTTGATTATTGCGGGAGCCGGGGCTACGTAATAGTCGAAGGCCAATATATGGGGCCTCGCCCCTACCGTTGGCCATGGTAGGGGTATAGCACCAAGTGTTGTCGGCAAAATCTGCAACGTTGGTAAGCTATTATACCGTGGTGATCTTTTCGGATTGTAGGGACCGGGGCCACCGGTTTTGTTGTGAATACAGAAAATGGTTCACTGTTCTTATTGTTCATTGTTTTGAGCTCTTGGTTCTTGTTATGGTTCGAGCATGTCAACAACGGCTTCGATATTTGGTATTATATTGGTAATTGGTTGGTTGGAAATATTGGTTTGGTTGGAAGTGTACCTCGATGCAGTATCCCTTTAAACGTGTTTACTTACAGCTCTTATGTGCTTTCTATACAAGCAAATGTTGGTCATGGTTTCCAACTGGTATGGGACGGTTAGCGATCGTTGAGCCGCTCATGTATTATGGGGTTATTTGTACATGTTATACTTATTATATGCCCTGTCTTGTAAATGATTTATGATGCGTTAACATGTTATAACTGTTCATATTATTGTCTTGCATCTAGCATGACATATTGTTGCATTAGTAGCTTATTGTGTTTCGACTCACCCCGTTTCGTGTTTATTTGTTTTTCTTAGTCACGGTCCAGCGAGAAACCCTTAACAAGTTGTGTTTCGGTATTGGCGAGCTTGTGACGTCATTCTTTTGGGTAGATGCTCCTTGACACTTGTATATTTTCTTTTGATGAGGCCAAGGGTGTATATGTTATGTAAACGATGTATTGTTGGGTAATTGTCCTGTTTGCTACTTGTTTATATTCTTTTGTTGTGCCGGCAGGGTTGCCGTGCTTTTGTAAACTATTAACATTTATTTTCGGCTAACTCTGATATAGTTTATGTTTATCTCGAGCTCGATAGCTCGTGGTGGCTGTTAGCTAGCTAATGTGTTATTCTCTGGCTTGTTGTAATGCCGTTGAGGTTTTGTTTTTGTTTTAAGGGTTTTGTCTTGTTTTGAAAGAAAACTTGCACGTGCATTACAAGGTTTTCACATGACTTTACTTCTGCATTTTAAAAGGATTTTTTGAAATGCTTATTTTGTATTCTCGTTCTCGTGCACCGGACGAGGTTCTACATAGGATCTCGGGTCGGGTCACGACAACATTTGTGTATCGCGATACACACGTTATGCATCGCAAATGCTATGTTGTTAATTCAGTATAATTTTTTTGTGCATCAGAATAAAAAAGTGTGATTCGTGATGCATAAAAATAATACTTTTTCAGTACAAGTTTGTACATCGCGATGCACACTTTGATGCATCGCAAAGGTAATTTGCAATTGGTACAAGAAAAACAGAAAAAATGAAATTGCAATAATCATAATTTTATTAATTTTTATTATCATAAAAGTTATCGAGAATACAATCTATAGCACACAATTGACATCCTATGCTATGAATTTAGTACTATGGAATATGGAAATCTTGTCTATAGACACGGGGTGAACCTACCCTATTACACAAAAAGACTCGATGTCGTTGAAGGACAGCAACTCTGGGCCAAGAATTATGTTGAACCTATTTATTCTGTCATGAGAAGCTTGCAAAGATGTGTTACACTCCTCATGCAGACAGTTCCTTAGCATTTTCATTCCAAGGTGTGATGCTTCTCCGTAGCATAGCACCGAAAGAATACCCAAAAATGCGTGCATCGCCTCAAAGTATATGTCGCTTGATACTCCTAGAGCGACGATGCGAGGGCTAAGTCTTCGAGTGTTCCATTGGAAAAGAATATGAGAATGACAATTTGGTGGAGAATTGCTCTATTTCTGACAAGAGTTAATCTTGTGTAGAAATGATTGTATGCTTCCTGCCAAGCTTCACTCATACACCACATAAGGGGGAAAAGACCTTCCACAGACATATCTGAAGGACTGCGTCGTCGTTGTTAGCATCGTAAAACCTCCTACAAACCACAGCCACGAACGAAGGCCATAGGGTCCCGAGCCTATTGGACTCTATGTAATTGAACTACGTCCGAATGCTTGAACTAATTATCTTAACTATAGTAATCTTAATCCAAGTATGGTGATAAAAAAAATGAACACTTAATTTAGAAAAATATTATGTTTGATTGGATACCAAACAACTAGAAAATGCTTACACATTATTTTCTTATCACATATTACTTATACCCTCAAGTTTGTAAGAAAATTTTTACTATCAATTTGACCATCACACTTTTAAATTTACAAATTTAACTACTATTTTTAGAATTGTGCTTAAAATTAAACCTAAATTAACTTCCATTAAAAAATTTAACATTGGCTCTCAAAACATGCTAATGTAAAATTTGTAGCCACCATATTGTTCATTAATAATTTAATAATAGTTCCCTAAATATGCTAATGTGTACATTTTGGAGCCCATTAGAGGTGCCCAAACGGTTTCGAACCGACGGTTCAAACTGGAGCCGAACCGCCTTGAAAACCGCCAAAACCAGAACCGTGACGAACCACTGTTCGGTTTCGGTTTCTATTTATTAAAAACCGTGACCCGCTGGATCTTCTTCAGCTCCAAACTCCTAGTTCAATCCCGGTTCCAAACCAGCAATTTGAACCGCCAAAATAGCTAATTTTTTATTTTTTGATTTCTTAAACATTTATTTCTCACTGTTTTTCTCTGGTTCCCTTTTTTTTAAATCTTTTTATTTTTCAATTCCTAAACTTCTTTTGTAAGTTTTTTTGAGTTCTCAATTTTTGTTATTATTACAAACCTTTTGCAAAAAAAAAAAATTAAACTTGTAATTTTTCATAACTAAAGTTTTTACAATTTATAGCTTTTGCAAAAAATGAAAAAGAAATATAACACTTTTTTGTACACTTTATAATAGTTTTTTTAAAAAAAATAAAAACATAATGAAAGGAAATTTAAAAAAATTAAAAACAAAATCGGGAAACCGGAACCGGCCATATACGGTTCGATTACGGTTCATACAATAGCGGTTTGGCGAGCCAGCGGTTTGAACCGTTTGGGCAACTCGGAACCGCCGGTTCGCCAAACCGCTATTGTACAAATCGTAACCGAACCGTATATGGTCGGTTCCAGTTTCCCGATTTTTTTTTATAAATTTTTTCGTTTTATTTTAAAATAAAAAACGATTATAAAGTTTACAAAAAAGTGTTATATTTTTTAAAATTTTTTGCAAAACCTATAAATTGTAAAAACTTTAGTTATGAAAAATTACAAGTATAAAATTTTTTTGCAAAAGTTTTGTAATAATAACAAAAATTTGAGAACTCAAAAAAACATACAATAAAAGTTTACGAAGTGAATAATAAATAGATGAAAAAAAAAGGAAACAAGAGAAAAAGTGAAAAATAAAAGTTTAGGAACTCAAAAATTAAAAAATTAGCTATTTTGGTGATTCAAACCGCCGGTTTGAAACCGAGATTAAACTGACAGTTTGGAACTGGAGAAGAACCGGTGGGTCACGATTTTTGATAAATAGAAACCGAACCCCAACCGTAGAACGAGCGGTTCTGGTTCGAGGACAATTTCTGTTCGTGACGGTTTCGATTTTGGCGGTTTTCAAGGCGGTTCGGCTTCGGTTCGAACCACCGGTTTGGAACCGTTTGGACACCTCTAGACAGGAGATTTTAACAATTTTTCGAATATCCAAAGTGATCTATACATTAATGTAATTGATGTTAATTCAAAATCGACCACATACAGTATTTGAGAAACTACCTTTAAAAAAATAATGAAATAAATTATTAGCCTTTTTAAATATTAAATTACTAATATCTCCTAATAATTGGGTGATGGTAGATTATTTCCTAGCGAACAGAGAATAACATTTAATGCAATATAAAGAGATACCACTTGTACTCCTTTCCTCTACACTCTCTCATTGTTTGTTAGTAATAAATCTATTAGCGATCAAAGAGTGACATTTAATGCAATATAAAGAGAGGCCACTTGTACTCCTTTCCTCTACACTCTCTCATTGTTTGGTAGTAATAATACGAAAGATTTGACTAAATTTGTCCTTTTTCTGAATGTCTTACTCGAGTACTTGAGAATGCATTTAACATTTGTTACAAGCATCGCTTTACCAAAGGGTATATTGATATTTAAGTGTAAAGTTTATGGAGATGCCTTATTTGAGTAAATTGATTATTTTCAGAATGTCTTTAACGTTTGTTACAGAGTAGTAAATTTGTCGTTTTCAATGCCTTTAATATTTGCCACAAGAAAAGTGGCTTTACGGTGGATGAGTGATATTCTTATTCTATAGCTCCATTCTCCATAAACTTTACAGTTAAATATCAATTTACTTCAAAAAAAAATGCAACGCCCTAAATAATATATTGCATTTTCAGTGTAAAGTCATTTTTTTTATGCTATGATGTTGACTATTTCATATATTGCAGAATGAGTCAGCTGGTTTAAAGACTTTTACACTGAAAATGCAAAAGCAATGGCTTGACCAATATCGAAATTGATACAGTTAATAGATGCTTATGGCTTCTAATAATTTACATTTTTCTTTAATTAATTAAAGTGATTGACATAGAGGTGCCCAAACGGTTCAAACCGCCGGCTCGCCAAATTGCTATTGTACAAACCGTAACCGAATCGTATATGGCCGGTTCTGGTTCCTGTTTTCCATTTTTTTTTTATAAATTTTAAAAAATATTTTTGTTTTATTTTTTTAAAAAAATCTATTATAATGTGTACAAAAAAGTGTTATAATATTTTTAATTTTTTGCAAAAACTATAAATTGTAAAAACTTTAGTTATGAAAAATTATAAGTATAATTTTTTTTGCAAAAGTGTTGTTATAATAACGAAAATTTGAGGAACTCAAAAAAACTAAAAATAAAAGTTTAGGAAGTGAAAAAAAAAGGGAACCAGAGAAAAACAGTGAAAAATAAAAGTTTAGGAACAAAAAAATCTAAAAATTAGCTATTTTAGCGGTTCAAACAGCTGATTTATAACCGGGATGGAACTAGCGGTTTGGAACTGGAGAAGAACTGGGGGGTCATGATTTTTGATAAATAGAAACCGAAACCGAACCGTGGAACGGGCGGTTCCGGTTCGAGGACGGTTCAGGTTTTGATGGTTTTCAAGGCGGTTCGGTTTCGGTTCGAACCACCGGTTAGGAACCGTTTGGGCACCTCTGGATAGGAGATTTTAACAATTTTCTGAATATCCAAAGTGATCTATACAATAATGTAATTGATGTTAATTCAAAATTGACCACATACAGTATTTGAGAAATTATTTTTAAAAAATAAATTAAATAAATTACTAGCATTTTTAAATATTAAATTACTAATATCCCCTAATGATTGGGTGATGGTAGATTATTTTCTAGCGAACAAAGAGTGACATTTAATGCAATATAACGAGAGGCCACTTGCACTCCTTTCCTCTACACTCCCACATTGTTTGTTAGTAATAATACGAAAGATTTGACTAAATTGGTCTTTTTTCGAAATACCTTACTCGAGTAAATTAGTTATTTTGGGAATGCCTTTAACATTTGTTACAAGCAAAGTCGCTTTACCAAATGGTAGATTGATATTTAAGTGTAAAGTTTATGGAGATGCCTTATTCAAGTAAATTGATTATTTTCAGAATATCCTTAATGTTTGTTACAGAGTAGTAAATTTATCGTTTTCAAAATGTCTTTAATATTTGCTACAAGAAAAGTGGCTTTACTGTAAATGAGTGATATTCTTATTCTATAGCTCCATTCTCCATAAATTTTAGAGTTAAATGGCAATTTACTTAATATATATATATATATATATATATATATATATATATGCAACGCCCTATATAATATGTCGCATTTTCAGGGTAAAGTCATTTTTTTTATGCTATGATGTTGACTATTTCATATATTGCAGAATGAGTCAGCTGATTTAAAGACTTTTACATTGAAAATGCAAAAGCAATGACTTGACCAATATTAGAATTGATACTGTTAATAGATGCTTATGGCTCATGATAATTTACATTTTTCTATAATTGATCAAAGCAATTAAAAAAAAAAGACATAGAGGTGCCCAAACGGTTCAAACCGCCAGTTTTGGTTTGGAACCGCCGTTCACCAAACCGCTATTGTACAAACCGTAACCGAACCGTATATGGCCGGTTCCGGTTCTCCAGTTCCGATTCTGGTTTCCCCTTTTTTTATAATTTTTTTTATTTTAAAAAATAACTATTATGAAGTGTACAAAAAAATATTATATATTTTTTTATTTTTTGCAAAAGCTATAAATTGTAAGAACTTTAGTTATGAAAAATTATAAGTAAAATTTTTTTTTGCAAAAGTTTTGTAATAATAACAAAAATTTAAGAACTCAAAAAAACTTACAATAAAAGTTTAGAAAGTAAAAAATAAAAAGATAAAAAAAAAGGGAACTGGAGAAAAATAGTGAAAAATAAAAGTTTAGGAACTCAAAATTTTAAAAATTAGCTATTTTGGCAGTTCAAACCGCCGGTTTGGAACCGGGATTGAACTGGCGGTTTGGAACTAGAGAAGAACTGGCGGGTCACGATTTTTGATAAATAGAAACTGAAACTGAAACCAAATCGTGGAACGGGCGGTTCCAGTTCGAGGACGGTTTCGGTTCATCACGGTTCCAGTTTTGGCAATTTTCAAGGCGGTTTGGTTCCAGTTCGAACCGCCGGTTAGGAACCGTTTGGGCACCTCTAGACAAGAGATTTTAACAATTTTCCGAATATCCAAAGTGATCTATACAATAATGTGATTGATGTTAATTCAAAATCAACAACATACAGTATTTTAGAAACTATCTTTTTTAAAAAAATGAAATAAATTACTAGCCCTTTTAAATATTAAATTACTAATATCTCCTCATGATTTGGTGTTGATAGATTATATCCTAGCGAACAAAGAGTGACATTTAATGCAATATAAAGAGAGGTCACTTGCACTATTTCCTCTACACTCTCTCATTGTTTGTTAGTAATATTATGAAAGATTTGACTAAATTGGTCCTTTTTAATGTCTTACTTGAGTAAATTAGTTATTTCAAGAATGCCTTTAACATTTGTTACAAGTAAATCGCTTTACCAAAGGGTAGATTTATACTTAAGTGTAAAGTTTATGGAGATTCCTTATTTGAGTAAATTGGTTATTTTCAGAATGTCTTTAACGTTTGCTATAGAGTACTAAATTTGTCATTTTCAGAATCTTTTTAATTTTTGCCACAAGAAAAGTGGCTTTACTGTGGATGAGTGATATTCTTATTCTATAGTTCTATTCTCCATAAACTTTACAGTTAAATGTCAATTTACTTTAAAAAAAAAATGCAACACCCTATATAATATGTCACATTTTCATTGTAAAGTCATTTTTTTTATGCTATGATGTTGACTATTTCATGTATCATAGAATGAGTCAGCTCGTTTAAAGACTTTTACACTGAAAATGCAAAAGCAATGGCTTAACCAATATCGGAATTGATACTTTTATAGATGCTTTTGGCTTATGATAATTTACATTTCTCTTTAATTGATCAAAGTGATTGACATAGAGGTGCCCAAACGATTCAAACCTCCGGTTCCAGTTTGGAATCGCCGGTTCGCCAAACCGCTATTGTACAACCGTAATCGAACCGTATATGGCCAGTTTCGGTTTCCCAACTTTTTTTAAATTTTTTTTGTTTTATTTTTAAAAAACAAACTATTATAAAGTGTACAAAAAAGTGTTATATTTTTTGCAAAAGCTATAAATTTTAAAAACTTTAGTTATGAAAAGTTACAAGTATAAATTATTTTTGCAAAAGTTTTGTAATAATAAAAAAAATTTGAGAACTCAAAAAAACTTACAATAAAAGTTTAGGAAGTGAAAAATAAAAAGATAAAAAAAAAGGGAACCGGGAAAAACAGTGAAAATTAAAAGTTCAGGAACCCAGAATTTTAAAAATTAGTTATTTTGGCGGTTCAAACCCCCGGTTTGGAACCGGGATTAAACTGGCGGTTTGGAATCGGAGAAGAACCGGCGTGTCACAGTTTTTGATAAATAGAAACCGAAACCGAACTGTTGAACCGACATTTTTTGTTCGAAGACGGTTCAGGTTTGTCACGGTTATAGTTTTGGCAGTTTTCAAGGCAGCTTCGTTCTGATTCAGACCGCCGGTTCAGAACCGTTTGGGCACCTAAATTTGAAATTTGAATATAAATTTTGTGGTTTATATAAAATATTTTGCATTTTAGGTTGAAATTGAAAGAGACCTGGGCTTGTAATATTCGGACATGGTTGATTGAACAGCTTTAGTGGTGTTCGCTCACTACCAATCGAACACCTTTCGAGATGTTTTGTCACCACTGACCGAACACCATTAAGGGTGCTCAGTTAATATTAACCGAACACTACTAAAGGCGTTCAATCAGTACTGGCCGAACACCACTAAAGACGTTCAGTCAGTACTGACTAAAGGCATTCAGTCAGTACTGACCGAACACTACTAAAGGCATACAGTACTGACCAAACACCTCTAAAGGTGTTCAGTCATTACTGACCGAACATCTCTAATGGCGTTCAGCCAATACTGACTGAACATCTCTAAAGGTGTTCAATTACTGTCGGCCGAACATTCCTTAATGTGTTGTATAGGTACTGGCTGAACATCGTGTTACCATAAAATTCGTATGTGCTTCAAAAAATATAGGAAATTAAGCCAAAAATGATAAGAAATACTTATATTATTTGTCTCATTTACTTCTTTATGCTCCATGTTTTTATTTTGCAACAATGTAAATGATCGGAGGTTTAGAGTTAATTTGGAGAGAATTGGAAGATATGATAATAAAAGTGTACTCTTGAATGTGTATTATGAGAAGAGGGTAGAGGGTAGAGGTGTATCAATATTATTGGGGGGGTGTACTTAGAGATGTTGGAATCAAATAAAACAAAATGGGGGGTGTACTTAGTAAGACTAAGGACAATTAGGTCAAGTTTTTTAATGACTGTTTGGTAATAATTGAAGAGGGTGTACTTGGTGTGAATAGCAAACCTATTCAAGTTTTTAAACTTAAAGTAAGTGTTCATTTTTTTCATAACCACACTTGGATTAAAATGAGGGTGAAATTTAGGCCAGTACTTTTTAATGAATTTTCAACCGCTTTAATCCCCTATAATTGTTTCAAACCAAAAAATGACACTTTTGTTGCGAAATGTCGTCTATGCCCTAAAAAACACAAAACAGATACGCTATGCATTGCGATGCACAAAAAAAAATTACTATTTGTGCATTACACTTAATGCACGCTATACATTATACTTGTGATGCATCAAAAGTGCATCGCGATGCACAAAATAATAATAATGCATAATATTACACTTGCGATTCATCAAAGTGTGCATCGCGATGCACAACATTACACTTGCATCACGATGTACAAAACAGTACTAATGCACAACATTACACTTGCAATACATCAAAGTGTGCATCGCGATGCACAAAATTGTACTAAAAATTACTTTTTTGTGCATCGCGAAGCACAACATTACACTTGCGATGCATTCAAAGTGTGCATCGCGATGCATAAAATTTTGTTTTCATGCATCACGATTGACAACTTTTATTTTCGATGCACAATATGTTGTGAATATTAGAGACTTCAGATAATTAAGATTAAATGAACCTTTCAAGACACTTATAAAAATGTTGTCACTTTCTTTTGAATTTCCACATCAGGATGAGCCTGAAATTCGTTTCCCTTGCTGGGGCGTTGCCCGTTTCGTTGTGCTAACATTCAACGATTAAAATAAATTTAAAAATTATATTGATCTTGTCTTTTTATTATGAGCTGTGTATGAAAAGAAAATGAGAGAGAAAAGATGAAGTTGTAGTAAAAATAAAGGAAAATAGTGTTTAAAATGTTGTTTAGGTTGTTATGGGGGCTGTTTTGGAAAAATTGATCAATTTATCACTTAAAATGTACTTAAGTAACAAAAATGAGGTACTAAAGCGGTTGAAAATCACATAAAGGGGACCGACCCGCAATTTTTTATTAAAATTACTACTACCTCCGTCCCAAAATAATTGTCGTTTTAGCAAAAAAAATTTGTATCAAAATAATTGATGTTATAGGATTTCAAGGAACATTTGGCCATATTTTGTTAAAATTACTCTTATTTATTACTCTCATTAAAATTGCCCTTATTTATTACTCTCATTAAAATAGTTGGTAAGAAGATAGAGAAAAATACCCCTACAACTTCTCTATAATAAATGAACTTAAATAAGGGTAGATCAGTCTTTTTGAAAACTTCCTTAATCTGTGCGTAAATTGTTAAAACGAGAATTATTTGGGCAAAATTCGCTAAAGTCCCTGTTAGACAATTTTCATTCGCTATAGTCTACTATAATTGTTTTCAACCGAAAAATGATATTTTTGTTGCGAAATGTCATCTATGCCCATTACAAACACGGAACAGTGAACGCTATGCATCGCAAACACAAAAAATGATACATCACAACATAACATGATGCACATAAAAACACAGAAGGCACATTGTGCATCGCAAAACAAAAAACGATGCATCACATCACAATACGATGCATAAAAGGTTATGCATCACCATTTTTGGGATGCACAAATTTTGTGCATCGTAAATTTTGCGAGGCACAAAGTCAAACCACCCAGAAAAAAGAAGTTGTTTCATGTCTCCTCAAAGGTCTCAGTCTGAAAAATACGAATGGGTGGATTTTCTGAGTGGCCCAACTATTTGAAAGCAAAAACTACATATATAATGCTAAAAAATATCGATAAAACAAAGACATAAATAAGTAAAATAAATTTGAAAAATATATTGATGTTGTCTTTTTATTATGAACTAGGCATGGAAAGAAAATGAGAGAGATAGACACACACACAGAGAGAGAGAGAGAGAGAGAGAGAGAGAAAGATGAAGCTGTAGCAAAAATAAATGAAAACAATGCTTAAAATGTTATTTAGATTGTTAAGGGTTAGTTTTTCCAAAATTGATCAATTTATCACTTAAGGTGGACTTTAGTAGAGGTGCCCAAACAGTTCCGAACCAGCAGGACCAGCAGTTCGAATCAGAACCGAACAGCCTTGAATACTGCCAAAACCGGAACAGTCCTCAAATCGGAACTGTCGGTTCCACGATTCGGTTTCAATTCTATTTATCAAAAATCGTGACTCGCCAGTTCTTCTCCGGTTCTAAACCGTAAGTTCAATTCCAGTTTGAAACACCAAAATAGCTAATTTTTAAATTATTTAGTTCATAAACTTTTATTTTTCACTGTTTTTCTCCAGTTCCCTTTTTTTTATCTTTTTATTTTTCACTTCCTAAACTTTTATTGTAAGTTTTTTTGAGTTCTCAAATTTTTGTTATTATTACAAAACTTTTGCAAAAAAAAAAAAAATTATATTTGTAATTTTTCATAACTAAAGTTTTTACAATTTATAGGTTTTGCATAAAATAAAATAAAAATATAGTAACACTTTTTTGTACAATAGCTGTTTGGCGAACCGACAGTTCTAAACCGAAACCGGCAGTTTGAACTATTTGAACACCTCTAAACTTTAGTGAATGAAAACAAAAATGAGACAATACAGTGATTGCAAATTTCATAAAAAGAACCGGCCTGCAATTTTTTTCTCAATTATTTTGAGACGGAGGTGGTATGTGTTGAGAGAATTGGTTCAATTCCGTATGGGCCAATAATCTCGCGACCCAGTGGCCGTGGTCCGTGGTCATCTATGTTCTATACCATCTATCAAACGGCTAGATTAGGATAAGAGCCCAACGTTTGGGAGTTAGGACCAGCGTGCCCGACCGTAGGCCTACTTACTTTATGGTTGAATCATGGGCCAACTTATTTGTTAAGATTGATGATCATATGATTGGGGTTGATTTGCATAGATGTACACTTTAACTTGCCAGACTTTAGAGCGATCCTTGAGTTTCTTTAACGCCCATTTGAGGGTTTTATTGTAATTTGGCATATTGATAAGTGACATCAATAATATCGGCAATAGAAATCTAATCATCGTACTATTTAAGCAATATTAATTTAACTATCGTACTTTTAAATTTGTAAACTTGACTATTATATTTATAATTGTGCTTAAAATTAAATGTAAATTTCTTAACTTAAGTTAAAAATTTAACGTTGGCCCTCAAAACATGCTAATGTAAATTTTGTAAGTTCAATAATTTTCATTAAAAAATTAATAATAGCTCTCTAAATATGCATGTATACATTTTGTAGCTCATATGGGTCCACAAGGTCCACATAATATTTAGAAAGCTACCGTTAATTTTTTTTATAAAAACTATTACCTCCGTACCGAACTAAATGTCACTTTAGCAAAAAAAAAATTATTTCAAAATAAGTGTCGTTATAAGATTTCAAGAAGTATTATTCTATATTCTACCCAAACTGTCATTATTTACTATATTTATTAAAGAGGTTGTTAAGGGGACATAAAAAAATATTCATACAACTTATCTATAATAAATGAACGTAAATAAGGGTAGATCAGTCTTTATATAAGCTCCTTAATCTGTGTACAAATTTGGTAAAATGACATTTATTTTGTGACGGAGGTAGTAAGTTTAATTATTAGCACAATTATAAATATGATGGCCACATTTGCAAATCTAATAATGCGATGGTGCGATTAATATTCTTTAATTTCTATGATGGTTAAAAAAGTATTTTTCTAAATCATAAATCCAAAAAATCCAATTTAATTTTAACTCTTAACATGGTTAGAAAATGTAATTATAATTCGATCAAGGTAACCACTAGCCATCTGCGAATCACACCCCGATTTGGTCTTTTTAAGAAAAAAAAAATATATATATATATATATATATATATATATAGAGAGAGAGAGAGAGAGAGAGAGAGAGAGAGAGAGAGAGAGAGAGAGAGAGAGAGAACTTGAACCAAACCAATTCTTTGGTTCTCAAAAATTTCAGAATTAGAACCAAACTAAAATTTATGAACCAATATTTAATTTTGGTCTGATTCTTAATTATATGATCCTGCATATTTTTTAGTTCTGAGGAGCTGAACACTTTTAATTTATTGAGCCTTCTAACACTGGTCTTCTTTTTTCAATTGAACCACTACAAGCAAATAATAAAATATAATATTTTATACAAAGATTAAAAAGAACTTAATGATAGTAAAACGTTGAGAATACAAACCAGTTCATAAAAGAAAAAAATATATAAAGATAGTATATTTAACAATTAAGAAGGTTGGAGTCATAGCATTAGAATCTAGTTCATGTGAAATATCAAATATAACTTAAGTATTTATACGTAGGATTAGGGTTATAAATTAATTTTTTAAATATTATTTTATAAATATATATATATATATATTAATAAATTTGAGAAAAATCATACGATGATGCTAATAATTTGATTCATATTACTCTTGTACATTTTGGATGTCTTTTGTAGTTTTTGGTCAATATCATAAAAAAACTCTATTTGCATAAGTGAAAATCTAAATAAAAATATATGGCAACATATTAAACAAAACTCTACAGTTGATAGATTTTTGAATGCCATATATCAAATCAACAATTCGAATCCATTAAATAATATTTCTTTCGTTTCAGACAAATAGTTTATTGTACTATTTTAAGATGTTTTATTTAAAGGGTCAACTTTCAAAAAATTATCCTTATAATTTTTATAATCTTTCATATTTACCCTCCTCTTGTGTTGTAATCATCTTTGTTGTAATTAAGTATTTTTATAATTATGACTAACTCCAATAACACTAATATACTTTTTAATAATTAGACATTTTTGAAATGTGACCTATTTAAATAGAACGGAGGGATATTTGTCAGATTACCACTCATGTTTCCTAAAAAAAAAAAAAAAACAGAAACAAATATTTAAGGCTCAGTTGTTTTAGGCTTTAGTGATAGAATGAATTACATTTAATTAAAGAAAAACGAATATTGAGAAGATAATACGTTAGTTGAATTGGAGATAGAAAATAAGAAACCGGCAGAGAAGAGTGAATAAGAACTCACCGAAAGAAAGAAATATGACTCGTGGATGTGGATATGAAAATAGAAAGATTGAAAATTTTGCAACACGAACATTAAAACAGTGTATGTGTGTGAACATTAAAACACGAACTTAAAACTCCTAGAAATTAGCATTGGGATTTTAGAGCTCATCTAGGCTACCTCATATTGTTATAGCACAGTACTATTAAGAATCCGTTTGGTGAAGCGTTTTGAAAACGCAGCGTTTTTAAATATGTTTGGTATATCACTTCAATACGCAGTTTTTTTTTCTTAGTAGCGTTTTAAAACCTGCGTTTTGGGAAAAAGCTGGGAATTACAGCGTTTTAAAATGCAGCTGCGTTTTGAAAACGTTGTTTTTTCTGCTGCAGCATTGAAACACAATTTTTGCAAATAAGCTGCGTTTTATCCCTACGTTTTGGCTAAAACGCTTGACCAAACAGGCTCTAACACCGAACTGTAATATTTAAAAGGGGGGTAAATGTAAATTTTAGAAAGGGGTAGTGAATGTAAATACAAAATAAGGGCAAGTAAATAATTCTGCGAAAAGGAGGACTGCGTTTAGCGTATAGGGGGTGGTACTGCGTTTAGCGCCTATGTTAATTAATTATAAAAATACCATTGTTTAAAAATACCTTATTGCCCTTAATGATACACCCGCCTTGTTGTTCGGGTAGTACTCGCCGAACAACGACAAGCAGTAACCAAACAACTCAGTGATGTTCGGTCAGTGTTAACCGAACAACCCAGTGTTGTTCATGTTGTTTGGATAGCACTGACCGAACATCACTCGTACCGGGTTGTTCAGCTAGCACTGACGGAATATCACTGTTTGTTCGGTCAACCAGGGTCGAACCAAATAAACCCACTTTTTTTGACATTGTTTGTTGATGGCAATGGAAGAGGATTACCAGGTTTAGAAGCAGGGTCTGGAAAAATATCATCTAAGCGGTCAAAATCCATGCTGAAACTGAGAAAGAAATTGCTGATTTTCGAAAAGCAAACACTCTTCGACAGGTGGTGTGGATAGAGAGAAAGTTTTACCCGCCACGACGACTGGTACGGTGGCGACGAGAGGGTTCTGGGGGCAGAAAGGGGCTGCCCCAATCCACGTCCTATCACTTTAACGTCGACCGTGGATAAAGGTTTTTCTGTTTTTGGCGTGATTCCTTCATTATAGGGATAGCCTCGCTAAAGTCCCAAGGTGGTGATTCCTTCCATTACGCCCAAATAGGCATGGAACCGAACAAATCTTGCTCTCGCTTTGACTTGGGTTTGGGAAAGGGAGGTGTGTTTAAAAAAAAGTAGTACTCCCTCCGTCCCTAAATTATTGTCTTACTTTACTTATTTGTCCGTCCTGAAATAATTGTCTTTTTTGTAAGTTTTCTTTTTAGTACAACACTTTTACCATTATACCCTTATTTTTTCTTCCTACTTTAATTATGGGCCATATGCACATGGGTATTAAAGAAAACTACACATTATACCAATATTAATAATGAATCAATTGTTTTTTCTTAATCCGTGTGCCGGGTCAAATAAGAGAATAATTTAGGGACGGAGGGAGTATAATTTTTAAGAAACTTTTTGAGAGGGGTAAAATAAAAAAATGAGAAGGTGTATTTAGTATTTAAGAAAGTTAAAAATCTTAAGTTCTGGTGTATTTAAAAAAATGGGTGTACTTTGAGAAAAAAAGAGTGTTAATAGCGCAGGTCATTATTATATAGGAGTAATATATATGATAATAAGATATATAATAATTTCTATTAATTGACCAAGAGTTTGTTTGGTGCAGCGTTCACAAAACGCAGTGTTTTAAAAACGTAGCGTTTTAAAAAACATAGTGTTTTAAAAAAGTGTTTTAAAAATCAAGTCTTTTCTTATAAATGCGTTTGAGATATCACTTTAATACTAAATTTTTTTAACAGCGTTTTAAAACCTGTGTTTTGAGAAAAAACTAAGAATTACAGCATTTTAAAACGTAGCTGCGTTTTGAAAACGCTGTTTTTTCTGCCGCAGCATTGAAACACAACTTTTGCAAATAAGCTACATTTTATCCATGCATTTTGGCCAAAACGCATTAGCTATGCTTTATTGATGATATTATGCCTAGGTTCTTTTAAGACTTAATAAGCGAGAATTGATATTATGCCTTTGAGCATTTTAATGGTCTATGCGTTATTGATGATTGACTTCTTAAACAATTAATTTTCATAACAACAAATATATAATGCCCTTCAAGAAGTTTCATCAAATTTCATCATAAATTAATCAAAAACAAATATGTCAATTGTATTTGATACTTTTAAAATATATAATAATGCTAAATTCTCATAATATATATTATTTAAAATGTAGGGGTAATGCCGTGGTATAGGTCAACTTGCGCTCACCTCGATAAATCAACCTCCTTGTACCAATCAAATGCAGTCCTTCCACGCCAAATCTGAGGAATAAATTTTTTATGGACTGACCTTAACCAGATTTAATGTATAGACGTCAAGATTTCCTAAGAAAAAAACCGTCATGACTTACGCTAGGGATGTTCTGTTATATTTAACCCTTTAATCTAAATATATTGGATACATCACCCAACTCACAAAACAACATTATTTTAAAATCATAATCAATATCAAAATAGAATTTAAACAAAAAGTAAAACTTGATTGTTAAAAATCAAATATGATAAGCAATAAAAACCAAATTTGAATTATTTTTGTTTTCATATATAATTATTGTGAAATACTAGCGAGAACTGGGTGGAGGTTGCTTTGTACAAGGAAGGCGTAAATGATGACAGCTGCCCATACATTGAGCATAACTTTCAAAACACCATTCTTCGAAGCAACAACACCATTCTTGCACCCCTTCGTCTGTTGGCAAATAGGCACATAATCACTTCCATTTCTTTCAATCCTGCCTATAAGAGTAAATTAAATAAAAGAAAAAATGTAAATAAAAATTATTAGGATTATATATATATATATATATATATATATATATTAAGAGAGAGATAGAGAGATATTGAGCGTCCTAAACTTACATTCACATAAAGTTAAAAAGATGAGGAAGATAACGCAGTAGAGTAGAGCCAAGTGATTTGGGTTGGATTTCATTGTGTGAAAATGTTGTTAATGAAGACACGATTTTGTGGAAGAATTAGTATATGAAGTTGGGTTTATATGCCCATTGAACTTTTGCAAATTTTGCTAACTCCATAAGTATTACAGGCAAATTTAGGAAATCTCATATTCAAATTGTTATCTCCAATTATTGGGTATTAGTCAATAATCTGATTAAAATATTTAATATAGTCTATTAAAGCATTTAAATTATTGACATTTACTCCCTCCGTTCCACCCAAAGAGTCCACGTTTGAAAAGTCTAATTATTAAGAGATATATTAGTCTCATTAGATTTGGTCATAATTATAAAAATACTTTGAATGTTTAAGATGAAAGATTATTAAGAATATTGTAACTATAATTTTTTGAAAGTGGATTCTTTGCCTGGAACGGAGGGAGTAATATGGTATTACTCCTTTCGTTTTAGGCAAAAAGTCCACTATTATATTTTTGAATGTTTCACTTAAGGAGTTCATTTTGAAAAATTATTCTTATAATTTCCTTAAACTTTTTAACTTTACCCTTTACATATGTTATAAACATTTTGACTATACTCAAATATTTTTATAATTATGATCAACTCTAATACTACTTATATCTTTATTAATTATTTAATTTTTTAAACGTTGACTCTTTGGGTGGAACGGAATGAGTAATTAATATCCCTAAAGTGGTCCTTATATAAAGCCCTCATGAAATTTAAAACCTTACGAAAGCTATTACTTTTTCTGTTTTCAAACATTTTGTTCCTCTTTTTCAAGTAGAGGCATAAATATTTTATTTCAATATCTAAAACGTTTTTCATGCATATGCTGTTCAATATTAAAAATAATCATTTTAGTAATTATAATTAATAATCATTAAGGTGTTTCATTCAGTAGAACTGCTAAAAGAACAAGAGCCATTGACATATTGAGTTTGTTTTATTAGTTTTTGCTTTGGTTAATTACATTTTTACCTATGAAATTTCGCCAAAAAACAATTATATATATAAATCCTATTAACGTTTGAGAAGATATATCAAAAAGCTATGCTTCCACCGATAAAACTAAAACAAGGTGCTAATAATTTGATTAATAATGCTCCTGTACATTTTGAATGTCTTATAGTTTTGGACACTTAACAAGTCCAATGTACTTTATAAATTAATTTCTTATTGTACACCCTTCAACAACAACAAAACTCCATTTGAACAAGTGAAAATCCACATATAAGAAAGAGAAATACTATTTCCACCAATTAAGGATTGAAGTGGAATTGGGAGTAGGATATCAGAGCTTCGATTGATTGCAAGAATCTGCACAAGGTAAAAGAAATTTAATACCATGAATTTGATACTTTAAATAATTGATAATTTATAAACTGTAATATTTCAAAACGGGGGTAAATGTAAATTTCAGGGCAAGTTAGTAATTTTACGGGAAGGGGGGCTACGTTTAGCATATAGAGGGTGGGGATGCGTTTAGTAATTATATTGATTAATTATAAAAATGTCATCATTTAAAAATACCTTATTGCCCTTAGTGATACACCCCCCTTGTTGTTTGGGTAGCACTCTCCGGACAACAGCAGGCAGTAACCGAACAACCCAGTGTTGTTCGGCTAACACTGACCGAACATCACTGGTACTGGGTTGTTCTGCTAGCACTGACAGAAAATCACTGGTTGTACGATTAACCAGGGCCGAACCAAATAAACCAACTTTTTGTGAAATTGTTTGTTGATGGCCATGGAAGAGGGTTACCAGGTTTGGAAGTAGGGTCTGGAAAAATATCATCTAACTGGTCAAAATACATGCTGAATGTAAGACCCCAACAATTCGACATACTTAGAATAGCCCTATTCATCCCCTCGTGTGCTTAACGTATTCGTAACTTGTCCCTAACGCTTGATCGTGTGTTCTATAGGTTGAGCCATATCGTAGTAGTGAGGCCCTGTTCTTATTTTCTTCTCATTTAATCCGAGTCACTTTGTATCCGCTTAAGAGACCTTGTATATTGATCAGTAGACTTCGTGATTAGGTCGAGAGAGTTGTCATGCTTGTTAAGTGTGACGTGATAAGAATTGACGTGTGTTCGTTCGTGGGATCTGTGCATTGGTTCTGTATTCGTTCGAGTTATTCTCGACATTGTTTGGGGTTTGTATATGCTGTGTTCTCTCCTTGGTTGGTTGACCTAGCCTTGGTTTAGATTCATTCACGAACGACGAGCACGTTCGTATTGTCGTTAAATCGTAAGTTGAGTTGTTTTGAGTGTCGTTTGGTGTGTGTGTCTCGATGTGCAATTGAGACTTGTGTTCATTATCATTCGTGCATCGATACGGGATGATTCGGGTGTATTTTGGATGTGTTTTGACCTTGATTTGATGTTAGAATCAACCTAGGATCATTTCGTGATCAAACGGGAGCGAAATAGGAAAATCGAAAATTCTGGGAGGAGGGCGGCCGCTCAAGTGGCAGATTATATGGTCTGGAGGGAGGGCGAGTGCCTGGGCGGCCGCTCAAGCCCGACCCCTGTTTCGCTCGGTTTTGTTCTTTATCGGTTTTTCGTGTTTTTAAGTGGTTTAAAATGCTCAAACAAGTCCGGGATAAAATTAGTAATTAGTATATGAAGTTGGGTTTATATGCCCATTGAACTTTTGCAAATTTTGCTAACTCCATAAGTATTACAAGCAAATTTAGGAAATCTCATATTCAAATTGTTATCTTCTAGATCTGTATTATTGGGTATTAGTCAACGGAAAACAAATAGTCTTATTAAAATATTTAATATAGTCTACTAAAGCATTTAAATTATTGACATCTAAGTATGGTATTACTCTTTCCATTTCAGGCAAAAAGTTCACTGATCTATTTTTGAATATTTCACTTAACGAGTTTATTTTGAAAAATTATTCCTATAATTTCTTTAACCCTTTTAACTTTATCCTCCACATATGTTATAAACATCTTGACTATATAATCATACATTTTTGTAATTATAATTAACTCTAATACTACTTATATATCTATTAATTATTTAATTTTTCAAACATTGACTTTTTGGGTGGAACTAGAGGTGGCAAACGGGCGGACTGGGTGGGTATGGGCGACGAGCTTAAATGGGCGGGCAAGTGAGTGCCCAATTAAACATGGACATAAATAGGCGGGCCTCAAATGGGCTTGGGCGCCCATTTACCCATTAAAATAAAAATAAACACAAAAATTTCCAACATTTCAAAAATACAAAAAGTAGAATAAGTATCCCTTATTTTATTTTAGGTTGTTCTAAAGTAAGTACTTCATCCGTTCATAAATTATTGTCGTATTTGAGTTTTTTTAGTCAAATTGATTATTTTTCAAATAAAAATTTGAATTGTATATTTTTAGTTTTTTTTAAATCATAAAATACGTAATTGGTAGTATTATTTTTGGTATTACAAATTACGTGTCTTATAATTTAAAAAATATATATATATATTATTCAAATTTTTATTTAAAAAATAGTCCATTTGAGTTTTAAAAGTCAAATAGGACAATAGAGGTAGGAATTGAGGAAGTATTTTCTTTTGATTTAAAAAAAAAAAATCTCTTAAACAAATTATCTATAATAAATATGGAGTTTATGGATGCATAAAAAAAAAACATCATCTTCTTTTGTACATTAGACGTGGAAAAGAAGCAAAAGAGTGGGGGTGCAAAGCAAAATGGCATTGACAGTGCAATAGGGACGTTGGTTTCTATTCATGATGTCCACCGGGTATCAATAGTAATGTTGTGAAAAATTATTTTTGTTGTAGTGAAAATAGGATGCATCAATTATGCATCGCGATGCACAAAGTCACGCATTTCGATGCACACAAGGATGCATCGTGATGCACAAAATTTTAAACCCTGCAAACGCTGTTGTGAACGCGATGCAACAATTTTTGCCAAGGACACCATGTTTTTTCAAATAATGTATCGTGATACATCAAAAACATAATTTTTATGCAAATGTATACATATTTCATTCTATTCAGGAAGTTGTAAACAAAAAGTACAACTATAAAATGTATTACATACCTGAAACTTCTTCAATTACGTGCTTTTGTGTTTTCCATATTCTGGTGCTCAAAGACATTTTTGCTCTGGTTGTTAGTAACTCAACATGGACAATGTTTTCAAATCTTTGACAAAATTGCCGGATGTTGTTTTCTTTGAAATCGCCGGATGTTTTAAGTTTTCTGGAAGTTTAAACAGTTGTTGAGAGTGTTTTTGTGTTAAGCATTCATTAGCATAATTTTTTGGAGTAGGAAGCCAATGCATCGCGTACGTGTTAGAAGGAAGGGCATACACGATGCATCGATTTTTGTTTTGCGATGCATATCGTGCATTTCCTGTGTTTTTAAGGGCATGGATGACATTTCGCAACAAATGTGTCATTTTCTGGTTTGAAACAATTATAGTGGACTAAAACGGTTGAAATTTATTTAAAAGGAAGCGGCCTAAATTTTGCCCATATTTTTAACCTTCAGCCCGAAACAACGTCGTTTTGGGCCTTTTAAAAAAATAATTTAGATTCATTGGTCATATTTACAAGGGAAAAACTTAAAAAATACTGTCTTACGGATATTTTCTGTAAGACGGATCTCCCTGATCAGACCCACCGAGTGTTGGTGGGCAGAGCTGTGAGAAAGTGGAGCTCTGTCGTATGAATTAGGATCTATACCACGTATATTGTGGTTACAGTCACATAATTGAAGAATTACAAGAAAGAAATAAAATAGGATGCATCAATTGTGCATCGTGATGCACAAAGTCATGCATTTTGATGCACACATTGATGCATCACGATGCACAAAATATTAAACCCTACGAACGCTGTTCATATTTCAGTGAACATGATGCAACAATTTTTGCCAATGACACCATGTTTTTTTAAATAATGCATCGCGATGCATCAAAAACATAATTTATATGCAAATGTATACATATTTCACTCTATTCAGGAAGTTGTAAACAAAAAGTACAACTATAAAATGTATTACATACCTGAAACTTCTTCAACTTCGTGTTTTTGTGTTTTCCTTGTTCCGGTGCTCGAAGACATTTTTGCTCTGGTTGTTAGTAACTCACCACAATGTTTTCAAATCTTTCACAAAATTGTCGGTTGTTGTTTTCTTTGAAATCGCCGGATGTTTTAAGTTTTTTGGAAGTTTAGACGGTTGTTGAGAATATTTTTGTGTTAAGCATTCATTAGCGTACTTTTTTGGAGTAGGAAGCCGATGCATCGCGTACGTGTTAAGAAATGGCATACATGATGCATCGATTTTTATTTTGCGATGCATAGCGTGCATGTCCCATGTTTTTAAGGGCATAGATGACATTTCGTAATAAAAGTGTCATTTTCCAGTTTGAAATAATTATAGTGGACTAAAGTGGTTGAAAATTGTTTAAAAGGGAGCGGCCCGAAACAACATAGGTTTGGGCCTTTTAAAAAAATAATTTAGATTCATTGGTCATATTTACAAGGGAAAAACATAAAAAATACTATTTTACGGATATTTTCTTTAAGACGGATTTCCTTGACCCAACCCACTGTGTGTTGATGAGCTGAGCTGTGAGAGAGTGGAGCTCTGTCGTACGAATTAGGATCTAAAAGACGGTCATATGGCTATGAATATTACTCCCTCCGTTCCAGGTAAAGAGTTCACTTTTGACTTTCTTCGGTCAACTTAGTTGAAGTTTGACTTATAATTAACATAAATTTAGTGATTTTTACAAAGTTTTGAAAGTTGCAATCCATAGTATTCTTAAAATAGTTTTTAACTAATGAAATTTTATTTCCTAAAACATAAGTAAAGTGTGTAAAATTTTGATTTGATTTAGTCACTTGTTGACTTTTAAAAAAAGAAAGTGAACTCTTTGCCTGGAACGGAGGAAGTAGTTATTATAGCTTTTAAAGTATCCTTAAAGTATTATAAGATAATTAATTAGCCTCTTTTGTTTTATCATATAAAAAACGTAAATTTCAAATGAATTAAGTACGAAGTATCTTAGAAATGTAAAGAACTGTTTTGTTTGTTTATTTGTTTGTTTGTTTAAAATTCACTCCTTTGATTGGAGGATGTTATATTCTTTGAGACTTTGTAGTATGATATGGAAAAGAAAAAAAATTGTGAAAGATGAAATTGTAGTATTCCATCCCGTTTAAATCTTACAAATAGAAAAGATATTACAATAATATTTTCACGTTTAAATTTTCATAATATATATTCTTTGAGAACGCTTTTAGAGAAGCCAACAATTTCTGGTTGACTTTTAAATCTTTTTCTTTTTAGAAATTCAGCCTTTGCTTTTTTTTTTTTTTTTTTGAAATAAGCCGAAAAATCCAACTGTAATCTTTTCTCTCTCTCTCTCTCTCTCTCTCTCTCTCTCTCTCTCTCTCTCTCTCTTTTGAAGTTTATAACCCTAGATAATTTAGGGTTTGAATCAACAAGAATACTAGGAACGTAAGTTTTGTGAATAAACTAGGGTTTATGACCAAAGTTTATACTACTACAAAAGATATTAGAACACGAATTCAACACCCTAGGATTGGAAACAACTAAAAGCTAGAATGATTTAAATAAAATGATAGAATATGGAAATTAAGAACCTTTGCTTTGATGGCCAAATGATACGATCTTCGCCAATGATTCTTGACAAATCACGATTTCATGCAGAACGAAAGCTAATATCAATGAAGTTGATGGAAAGGTGACACCTCAACCCGATGAATCAATCCAACTATGAACCTTGACATGTACAGCCGCAACCCAATAATTGAGACGACCACGAACCTTAGTATAATGATGTTTGCCACAATTGGGATGAAATACCAATTGATAAGAATAAAGGATGAACGCCACAGGATAGATCCTGATATGTTCGAAAAGTTCTTGAAGAATGAAGAAGAATTGAATGAACTCTCAACCAATTTAATATCAAAGTTGTGTCCCTTTAAAACCAGATAAAATGGTCTTTATATAGGCTGAAACAAACCCTATTAGACCCTAAAACGTTCAAAAGTCAAACCCCAAAAATATAGGGCGAAAATTCCTTGGCGAAGACCGTATCAAAATTGTACTTTTTAGTACAATTTTGAAATAATTATTAGAAAATTCCGTTGGAGCTAAAAATTATCAAATAATTTCTTTGACACTTTGTAGCTCATCTAAGCCCTATGGATATGATACGGAAAAGAAAAAAAAATTGTGAAAGATGAAATTGTAGTATTCCATCCTGAGTAGATTTGTGTATCTTTCACTGGTAATTGTGTGTCTGCCCACTATATCAGACACCTTACAATAATATTTTTCACGTTTAAATCTTCATAATATTGTTTTCGGTTTTTGATGATAATCTTTTGATACCCTTTTGAGATTCCCATTTGATATATATCTTCTAAACTGCATGCCAAAGCTTTCGGTTGAAAAGGAGTTTGCTTAATTAATGATTTTGCTTGGCTCGCTATCCTTTTTTCCATTTTAAGGGAGTTCAAATTTTGGTTCGAGTTTAAGGGAGTGTTTGCATGCGGTGCTATTTGAGAGTGACATTTCTGATGTGGTTCATTTTAAATTACTGATGATTGTATACATCACTTAGGAAAACTGTCAAAATCCCCATTCATATTTTGTAAACTGTAAAAAATAAAAACAACTTTTTCTTAATAAACCGCAAACTATCATAAATAATTAAAGAGATTACACACTGGAGTTTTCACTTGTCCTGTTACATCACAAAAAATTGGCTTGGAAAGCCAAGCAGGAGACAACTAAAAGAATAAAACATGGACTCAGTAGACCTTGACTCACTGGTCAAACAGATGAACGACAATGACGGAAATTAAGAGAAAAGAAGGAAAAAAATAATAGACGTTGGTTCTGCTTCCTGCCCCCGATCGTGGATATTTTGTGCAATCTGCCGGCGCAAAAGACACTTGTTTGCTTTCAAGGTTGTACTCAACTTGAAAGTTTTTCTGGGCGACGGTCCCATAGATGCCAAAATCATTTTTAGTTGGGCTCATCATAAAACATGTTAAGTCGTCAACTGGTGCGAACAAGTTTGTGTTCTTCAGCATTATGTCCGCACCAGTAAAGTGGATTATGATTTTTTGCTCAGGGATATTCTTGAAACTCTTTGTTTCATAGCAGAAGCTGTAGACTTGCAACGGATCTTCTATAGCTTCTAGACCAATTACTTCCTTAACTGCAGATTGAACATCATAATAGAGCTCCCGCGGAAGATATGTGATTGTTGTTCCCGAGTCAATGAAGATGTTACCTTTTCCAGCAGTGATCACTTTATTTTCTATCCTCTTATCTCCAACGGTGATCCATTCGAGAGTGAGGTAGTAATAGGTCGGCTTCGTCTCATCAATTAGCAATGGAGTTGAAACCACGCCACCTCCGGTGATAGTAGCAATCTTTCCGAACACCAGCTTGCTTGTAGAATCATCAGTGCTTGGCAAACAGTAGGAAAATTTCTTCGTCTTCAACTTCGACCCTAATTGAGAAATTAGGGACAAGCTTCCCCCACCAAGACCAATAACTCCCGACCCATCACCCGGTAAGTTCACTTTGTTGTCCCTTCCACATCCGAACACAACATATGTGACTGCTTGAACTTGTCCATCGACGGCATCAAACATGAGCCTGTCGGCAGCCAACACTCCTATTGACTCTGACCAATCTGCATATTTATATGAGTAGTGGCACTCGTCACTAGAAGTTGGGCAATTGGCTCCCGGGGAATAGAAGGGAAGAGCTGCACAAGGAAGCGAGTGACAAGAAAGTTCGGTGTAAGTAGACGAATTCCTTGAGTCAAACATAGGTGTTTGTTGACTATAACAATCAACACACGGAGCGCATTGAGTCCAAATGAGATCACTCCCAGTGTCAATGATACCGAAGGTATGCGTCGGAGGAGTTCCAATCGCGAACCTCATCAGGTATGTGCCGCTCCGCTGATGAACAATAGACTCTATGTGACTCATCATGTGATTCACTCGGGAAAGAGAGCGCAAGGCAGCCTGCCTTGAGCGCTCTCCTGGGGTGGCAGAATGGTTGTAAAGAGGAGAAGTGGGGGAATCGCGATGGATGAGGTCGACTTCGAAGCCATCGCCTAGAGTACCATTGAACCTAAGTACGAGAATGAAGAAGAAGCAGAAGCAAACTTCAAGCAGATCCATTGTTTGAGTTTTTCTGGGAAGAGGAATATTAATATTGTAGAAAAATATATTGAGATCAAAATCAAACTGAATCAAGAAGAAGAGGGTTTCTTCAATAAGTCGTGAAGAACAATGTTACAATCGAAGAGATAGAGAAGATTAATTCTTGCTTGACACAAACTGCTATAAGCCAGTAACTAACCATATATATAATGGTTACAATGGCACTCGACACCCTCCAGGAATATTACAGTGACAACGAGCCTCCTTAACAGCTGCTGCCTACTTTAAAAGATGGCAACTAGCTACCAGCTGGCCGTTCCAATGGAGGAAACGAAACACGTTGGATTGTGGGCAATCTCAGCTTATGTATATGTGTAATGAGTCGGACAGTTAGCTTGTAAAACTAACTTTATTGCCATTTCAGTTGACATGATTAAAGAGTTATTCCATTACACACTAACACGGTAACACTATCTATGTCTCTCTCGGAGTGAAGAAAATAGGACCGGCATACACAATAACACAGTAACACTATCTATGTAAATACTTCCAAGTTTAAAAAATTTATTTTTCTTTTTTATGTGTAGGAAACAGAACATGAGACACTATGAGTCTTTCCTCTGAAGTAATCGATGTTTTCATACATACATCTATTTTAGTATTGCTTTAGTAACCAAAGCTTACAAATCTCAATTCCTTAATTAAATCATGATAAGATTATATGTTCCCACTCATTTTGAAGGTCACATCATTATTTATTATGATTGGCCATTAATACTATATTTAGATAAATATTCTTTATTAACTTTCATTGGTCATATTTTCCTAAGGAGTTAATTAGTTCCTTATAATTAGCAATGCATGTTGCTTGCTAGCCTCAAGAAATTAACCTCTCTCTCTCTCTCTCCCTCTCTCCCTCCGATTTTAATCCTTTCTCTGGAGCTTTTGAATTGGAGATTTGTTGTGGAGTATAATTGGTCGACTGGGGTAGCATGATTCAATTAGTCTTGCTTTAATGAGCTACAAAAATATAAAAGGAGAAAACAAAAATAACGTTAAAGTGGAAGAGTGAATATGACATGTTTTCATCCACCACAACGTCACTGTTAACTGAATATATGACCATAATAATTGTAAATTTATTGATATCAATTGAGCAAAATGAAACAGATAAAATATGTACTAGATCTTCACTTGGCCATGTTAAAAAAACTAAAGATATTCAATTATTTGGATTCGGAAAAGCATTCCAAACCGATCGGACATTAAATTAATATAAAGTGGACCCTTAATGTGTATCTTATTTGACACTATTTGATTGGTTAGTTAAAAATTTGAAACTATATTTTGAATACGTTAGTTATAACTAGAGTATTAGACTATTCGGATAGTACTTTGGATATTCAGAAAAGAGTAGATCTTCTGTAAGACAGTCTTACGAGTCCTAATTTGTAAGACGGAGTCAAACTCTCTCACTGCAGCCCACCAATACACAATAGATCGGGTTAAAGAGATTTATTTTACAGAAAATACCTGTAATATGGTCTTTTCTAAGTTTTTACTTTTAGAATATTGTCAAATCTCGATTCCTATTTTGTATTCCGACTATTAGCCTATTTGGTTGTGCGTTTAGCCAAAACGCAACTTATTTGTTAAAATTGTGTTTCAATGCAACTACCAGCTGCCGTTCCAATGGAGGAAATGAAATTCCAGAAGAATACAAGTTATCAAAGAAGGGAGTATAAAGGAACAAACACGTTGGATTGTGGGCAATCTCAGCTTATGTATCTGTGTAATGAGTCAGACAGTTAGCTTGTAAAACTAACTTTATTGCCATTTCAGCTTATGTATATGCCTCTCTCGGAGTGAAGAAAATAGGACCGGCATACACCACATCACCACTCTGTTTCTTTTACCTACTTTTATGTAAATACTTCCAAATTTACAAAACCAATTATGGGTCACCTATATATATATATTTTTAGCTGAATACCCCTTTAAATCATGGCCATCTCTCTCTCTCTCTCTCTCTCTCTCTCTCTCTCTCTCTCTCTGTAAATCACTCCCTTGAGGGTAAAGAATCTTTTCTAAACTCAAAATTTAGTTTTCAAATTTTAGTATTCAAAGTTAGTAAGTTACTGAATATCATATAATTTTATTCTCAAATTTTAGTATTCAAAGTTAGTAAGTTAAACCATTATTTAAAAAGGGTAATAGTTTTTATTTTAGACTAAAAAAAAAGGATAGTTTCTCAATAGTTATTTTTTTAATTTCTTTTTTATGTTTCTAAGTAAAATTACACTGAATTAAATACTTATTGTATAATAAGAGCCCGTTTGGTGTAGCATTTTGAAAACGCAGTGTTTTAAAAACGCAGCGTTTCTAAAACGCAGATTATTTAAAACACGACTTTTTTATTTATAAATGTGTTTGGGATATTATGTCAAAACGCTGCTTTTTATTCCCTACTGCGTTTTAAAATCTGCGTTTTGGGAAAAAGCTAGAAATTCCAGCGTTTTAAAACGCATCTGCGTTTTGAAAATGCAGCGTTTTCTACCGCAGCATTGAAACGCTAAGTTAAGGAATAAGCTACGTTTTAACCCTGTGTTTTGGCCAAAACCCGCGAACAAACGGGCTCTAAGATACGCTTGTAGCTGGAGTCATAATAAGATATACTATTGTAATTTTTTATTGGGTTTCTTAATTATGAGTATTTTAATATCTAATCTTAATTTGTATTTTAGTAATACAATTTCATCCTTAGAAGATGACTTCTTCCATTCTTGTACAAAACACCATTACTTTTATTTCAAAAAAAAAAATTTCCTTTTTTATGTGCATAAATGCTTAAATATAATTATTCAAGAAACTAGATAAAAAGTAAAAGTACATTGTTCTTGGTTTATTGAAAAATAAAAAATAAAGAAATAGTGTAAAAAGTTAACTTTATAAATATCAATAAGATTAAAGTGCGTAAAATTTTTTTAAAAAATTATGTCTAAAAACGGATAGACGTAAATGATATGTAATTGATTTTGATGGTTGTTAATATTGAGGTTTGACCTCGGACACGTCTTGTGGCATTTATTACGTTCAAGTAATGATTGATTTTTCGTTATTCATTAGCTTAAGCTTAGATTTTGCGGTAACTTGGCTAGAGCTTAGCCCACGTAGTCGGGCCTAGGTATGGTGTATTACACCTAGAGAGAATGACTTTTTTGTGCTCCCAATATTAATCAATGAGAAATATATTCATATGATTGTTAACATTGTTATCTCTCTGTGTAACAAAGAATAGAAACGTAAATGGAAGCTTTTAATTCACTTTCTTGCAGAATTTTTCTGTAAGATTCCACTACTTGAGGAATCACAATTAAGAACTATAGTGCCTACAACAATTCAACTAAATGACTTAAATAAAAGAAACATTAAAGAATTTGTAAAAGAAAGAAATTATTTAATTTTATTGTCTAAGACTGCTAGAACTTTATTTATTGAATTTTTTTTTCATGTCTTAAAGGGGCGTGGTAAGGAATCGAATTTGAGACATCACACTTTGTGAAGCTTCAACTCTACTACTGGGCCACCTCTCAAAGATAAAACTTGTAGCACTTACTCGTCCACAAGAGAGAGAATAAAACTGATTTAAGTGTATATTGGATAAAATGTATTTTGACTCAGCAGTGGTGTGGTGTTTACTGATGTGATCCCATATATGATGTGAGAGAGAATAAAACTGATTAAGTGTATATTCGTAATTTATTGTCATTTAAAAAAAATCTCAACCTCTGTTATCAGTGCTTATGTTTATAAGGTAAAGAATTTTTTAAACTAATTAAGTTTGCTTGTAAAACTAACTTTATTGCCATTTCAATTGACATAATTAAAGAGTTGTTACCGGTCCACCACTCTTTTTCTTTTACCTACTTTTATCTAATCTAAATACTTCCAAGATAACAATGCCAATTAAGGGTCATCTACAGGTCCTATTATAACAATGATAATTCATATATTTGAAGGAGAATCCATAGCAAATACGGAGTATTTGATTTCATTAACAAAGGTCCTGTTGGTTTTGGTTATGTTGTTCTATTAAAATATTACCATCTACATATAAGGAATTTAATTAATACTTCCTCCAACTCAAAATTATAAATGTGCATTTTGGAAAAATATTCGTCCCAATATGAGAGCTCATTTATTTTAAGTTAATGAATCCACCTTTGCTATCTCTGATACGCCAGTGTGGACTTTTAAGAGCTTGTTTTGTACCGCGTTTTGGCCAAAATGTAGCTTATTCTTCGACTTAGCATTTCAATATTGCGGTAAAAAAAAGTTACGTTTTCTAAAAGTAGCTGCAATTAAAAAAAAAAACACATATTTTAAAACTCTATTAGGAAAAAAAAAATGGTTCGTTTTGAATTTATATTTGAAAAACATTAATAAAGAAAAAAAAAACCGTGTTTTAAATAATATTCGCTTTAAAAAATTTGTGTTTTTAAAAAATTACGTTTTGAAAACGTTGAACCAAACAAAATCTAATACTATAGTGTGGATTGGGGGAAGTAGGGATTTCCGAGTATTTCCTCCCACCCATCCCCCTTTGCAGGAAACAGAACGTGGGACACTATAGAGTCTTTCCTCTGAAGTATTCGATGTTTTCATACATACATCTATTTTTGTATTGCTTTAGTAACCAAAGCTTACAAATCTCAATTCCTTAATTAAATCATGATAAGATTATATGTTCCCACTCATTTTGAAGGTCACATCATTATTTATTATGAATGGCCATTAATACTATATTTAGATAAATATTCTTTATTAACTTTCATTGGTCATATTTTCCTAAGGAGTTAATTAGTTCCTTATAATTAGCAATGCATGTTGCTTGCTAGCCTCAAGAAATTAACCTCTCTCTCTCTCTCTCCAATTTTAATCCTTTCTCTGGAGCTTTTGAATTGGAGATTTGTTGTGGAGTATAATTGGTCGACTGGGGTAGCATGATTCAATTAGTCTTGCTTTAATGAGCTACAAAAATATACAAGGAGAAAACAAAAATAACGTTTTCATCCACCACGTCACTGTTTACTGAATGAACATAATAATGGTAAATTTATTGATATCGATCAATTGAGCAAAATGAAACAGATAAAATATGTACTAGATCTTCGCTTGGCCATGTTCAAAATACTAAAGATATTCAATTATTTGGATTCGGAAAAGTATTCCAAACCGATCGGACATTAAATTAATATAAAGTGAACCTTTAATGTGTATCTTGTTTGAAACTATTTGATTGGTTAATTAAAAATTTGAAGCTATATTTTGAATAATTATAACTGGAGTATTAGACTTTTCGGATAGATCACTTTGGATCTTCGAAAAAGCGTAGGTCTCCTAATTCGTAAGACGGAGTCACACTCTCTCACTGTTGCCCACCAATACACGGTGGGTCGGGTTAAAGAGATCTGTTTTATAGAAAATACTCGTAATACGGTCTTTTCTAAGTTTTTGCTTTCGGAATATTGTCAAATCTCGATTCCTATTCTGTATTCCGACTATTAGCCCATTTGGTTGTGCATTTTAGCCAAAACGCAGGGATAAAACGCAGCTTATTTGTAAAAATTACGTTTCAATGTTGCAGCAGAAAAAGTTGCGTTTTCAAAACGCAACTCCGTTTTAAAACACTGAAATTTTCAGTTTTTTCCCAAAACGCAAGTTTTAAAACGTTACTAGGAAAAAAAACAGTGTTTTGAAGTGATGTCTCAAACGAATTTATAAGAAAAAATGTACAAAATTATACTTGCGATGCATAAAAAGTGTGCATCGCGATGCACAAAATTGTATTATTTTCTTGCATCGCAATGCACAACTTTTATTCCCGATGCACAAAATGATGCATCGCAATGCACATCGATGCATCCAGTAAATGCTACTGTTCTTTTTCAATTCTCTCAATTCTAATTCTGTGAATCGCGATTCAAACACAGATCATACACATTTTTAAAAAACACACAATAATAATTAAATGTTTAAAAACTTTCAAATTTTAATAGACGACTCATTTAAATATAAACAGGTTTTAAAGATAGAACAATTATTAATATGATAAATGTCTTTTCAAATTCTAGAAAAAGTGACTAAAACTATAAGACATTCAAATGATTATTAGAATTACTAAAATGATTATTTTTAATGTTGAACAGCATACGCATGAAAAACGTTTTAGATATTTTAATAGAATATTTGTGCCTCTAATTGAAAAAGAGGAACATGTTTGAAAACAGAAAAAGTAATATTTTTGTAAGGTTTTAAATTTCATGAGGGATTTATATAAGGGCCACTTTAGGGATATTAGTTACTTATTCTATTCTGGCCAAAGAGTCTACGTTAGAAAATTTTAATAATTAATGAATATATAAGTAATATTATAGTTGGTCATAATTACAAAAATATTAGGACATAGTCAATATATTTATAGCATATGCGGAGGGTAAAGTTAAAAAGTTTAAGAAAAGTAAGTCTATTTCCACTACAAATATTATTTATCTACTACATTCATTAATAATCAAATAAATTAATCATTGTCATGACACAATTGTCCTTCTAGTGATTACCATTTTTATGATATAATTACCTAAAGTCGATTTTTTTTTCGGATAAAACTTAAATTAATTTTTTGCATTTCTCATCTTCTCAAATAATTATGCATGTTTGTTAACACTAAAAAAATAAATCTATAATTTTTCATCTAATGTCTTCAAATACTTTTTTTTTTTTGAAGCAAATTCAATTTAATTATCAGAAAAACTTAGACGCACATCGCAAACGTTAAAGGTATTATGGGAATAACCAATTTACTCAAGGCAAAAACTTAGAAAAAATCGTCTTACGGGTATTTTCTCTAAGACAGATTACCCTGACACAACCCACCGTGTGTTGATGAGCAAGTTGTAAGAGAGTAGAGCTCCGTTTTACGAATTATGATCCGTAAGACGGTTGATGTGGTCAAAACTGAATACTAGCAAGTGCACTAGATCAAGTAATAAGTGTAAGTAAATTACGAATTATCGAACCCAAGGAATTGTCAACAAATATCAAAATTAATTATTTTTCGCTTTAATTTAGACGCATGATTATCTTGAGATTTCGCAATTTTAATTAAAAAAAAGCAAGTAAAAGATCACAGGATTTAGAGATATCAATGAGAGGAAACGCCAGGACTAGTTTCACCAATTCACTTCCAAGTAATAAATCAATGATTTTGGATTTCAACTGATTATCTATGTGCAACAACGGAATTTCCTTATTTAATCAATATTCTCTCTCGAGCAATACCAATTATATTATTCTCTAGCAACCTACGTATCTCTAGGTAGATTTAGGTAGAAAATAAAGCATTAGGTTTTGTGAAATTCTCTTAGCTTTCAATATGATTCATAGCTAATTACATATATCAACTCATCTATCTCTAGCAAGAATTTAGATCTATGGTGTAAATTCCTATGGTCCATCACATGAAATCTCTCTTCTCAGTCTCATTCATATGATTTAAATCAATTAAAAAGTAGCTAATCTTTCAAAGTATTAAGAACAAGAAAATACACTCACACAATAATGAAATAAGTTTACTCCATAATCAAATCAATATTAAGTATTCATGAATTGGCTACCCTAAAACCTAGCTTTATAGATTTAGTTCATAATAAAACAAAATTCATAGCATTTAAAAGAAATATAAATTTAAGCATATGAGAAAAAAGATTGAAAATGATAAAAGTAATGATTACAATTCTTAAATCTTGGAAGAATTGTCACGATCTTCTTCTCTTTGTTTTTTTCAAATACGACTCTAAAAACTAGATCCCTAAACCTAGCCTAAAAATGATACTCCCTCCGTCCCGGATAAATGTTCCTAGTGGATAAAACACAGAAATTAAGAAACATAATTAATGATGTGCTGTAAAATGTGTTCTGACAATAATACTCATGAACATTAATTGAGTTCAACTATTTTAAATAATTGAGTTTCTTTGGGATGTGTTGTATTAAATTAAGCTTTAAGGGTATATTATGAAGAATGGTAGAAAATAGGTAGATCAAAAGTCTTTAGGAACATTAGTTGGGATATCCCAAAATAGAAAATAGGAACATTTATTCGGGACAGAGGGAATATATTTATACCCTACTAGTGTACAACATTAATGAAAAAATAGGTACAATATATTAAAGCACCACAAAAGGACCGAAAATTACAAGGAACGGCCGGTCCTAATTATTTGGGGGAAATAAATTTTCTGAATTTTCCTTCAACTTTTCATAGTTTACACAAAGACCTCTTGAACTTCTAAATTTGCTTCAAAATTCTCTAAATTTGAATGATTGACCCCTTAAACCCTAGAAATACAAAATAACACTAAAACAAAACATTAGATTATAAAAACCTCAAGAATTAATAAAATTTAAGCTCGAATGATACCCAATAAATGAGTAAAATACCTACTTATCAACGGTCTCATAAGAGACTTACTCTTCACACAAATAAGACATCTTCATAAACAATACAATTAAATATCAATCTACCCCTTGGTAAGGTAACTTTGCTTGTAGCAAATGTTAAAGGCATTCTCAAAATAATTAATTTATTTGAGTAAGGCATTCGGATAAAGACTAATTTAGTGGAATCTCTCCTATTATTATTAACAAACAATGAGGGAGTGAATGAGAAAATTGGAAAGGAGTGCTAGTGGTCTCTCTTTATATTGCCTTAAAATCTCTCTCTCTCTCTCTCTCTCTCTCTCTCTCTCTCTCTCTCTCTCTCTCTCTCTCTCTCTCTCTATTTTTAAAGAGAGAAGTAGTAATTTAACGCCAATATGAGATAGTACTTATTCAATCACATCCTCTCCACTACGAAATAATCTAACATCATCGTTTCTTTACTAGAAAATAATGTGACATCGTCCATTCCATATTAGGAAATATTTTTAGTCGCCCACTATTTTGCTAGGAAATAAAGTTTCCACCATTCCACTCAAATCTATTTGGTTTAGTTGAATGTCAATAATCTTATACAAAAGAGAGCAATCTCGAAAGTATTAATCAATGGAAAGCAATTAGTCCACTTACAGTATTATTTAGGAAGAGTCTATTTTTACTACAAATTTTATTTATTCACTACATTCATTAATAGTCAAATAAAATAATCATTGTCATGACACAATTGCCCTTCTAGTGATTACCAATTTTATGATGTACTAACCTAAAGTTGATTGATTTTTCTTATTTTCGTATAAAACTTAAATTAATTTTTTGTATTTCTCATCTTCTCAAATAAATAATGCATGTTTGTCAACACTAAAAAAAAATAAATCTATAAATTTTCATTTAATTTCTTCAAATGTTAAAGGATTGTAAATGTGATACAAAATATGATTACATTAGCTATAACATCTATTGTTTTACGCAGCGGAAGTAAAATAAAATAGTAATGAACATTTAATGTTAACAATTATCTACAAGTAAATACTAATGCATTTATTATTACATTTTATTTGGAAGTTCAGAATGAAGCCCAGGATAGGATCAGTGTGCTCACAATAACATCTATTGTTTTAGGCAGTGGAAGTTAAATAAAACAGTAAAGAACATTTGATGTTAACAATTATCTACAAGTAAAATACTAATGCATTCAAGTGCATAAATAATAGTAATAATGTATCTGAAAGTGGATAGACGTAAATGAATTGATATTATTTCATAGTTAATTTTTTATTCTGTGTACGTACCGAGTCAAACAAAAAAAAATTTTTTTTTTTAAAGAAAAGAGTGAGTATAAAAGAACTCGTTGGGATTGGAGCCCTGGAGGCAATCCCATATTAAAAAACATATATAAAATCTCAACCTCACTTATCAGTGTTCAAGTTTATAAGGTAAAGACTTTTTTTAAAACTAATTAGGTTTGCTTGTAAAACTAACTTTATTGCCATTTCAATTGACATAATTAAAGAGTTGTTATATACTTGTTGAATAATAAGATATGCTTGTAGCTGGAGTTATAATTTTTTATTGTCTATTGTATTTTATTTTCTCACTATCATGGACTCAATGACTAATGAATATAGAAGTCTTAAGTATAAGTATTTTAATATCTGATCATAATTTGTATTTTAGTAATACAATTTCATCCTTAGAAAATGACTTCTTCCATTCTTGTACAAAACACCATTACTTTTTTTCCAAAAAAATAAATAAATAAATTTTTTTATGTGCATAAATGCTTAAATATGATTATTCAAGGAACTAGATAAAAGTAAAAGTACATTGTTTTTGGTTTATTGAAAAATAAAAAATAAGAAATAGTGTCAAAAGATAACTTTTTATAAATATCAATAAGATTCAGTGCACAAAAAAATTTTAAAAAATATGTCTGAAAATGGATAGACGTAAATCATATGTAATTTGATTTTGATGGTTGTAAATACTGAGGTTTGACCTCGGACATGTCTTGTGGCATTTATTACGTTTAAGTAACGGTCGACGTAGTGGGTCTAGGTATGGTGTGTTACACGGAGAGAGAATGACTTTTTTGTGCTCCTGATATTAATCAATGAGAAACATATCCGTATGATTGTTAACATTGTTATCTCTCTGTGTAATAAATAATAGAAACAGAAATGGAAGTTTTTAATTCACTTTCTTGCAGAATTTTTCAGTAAGATTCCACTACTTGAGAATCACAAGTAAGAACTATAGTGCCAACAACAATTCAACTAAATGACTTAAATAAAAGAAACATTAAAGAATTTGAAAAAGAAAGAAATTAAAGCTCACCCGAGGCCGAGAGGGGAAAACAAAGAGACATGTTAAAAGCTTATTTATGAGTACATATATATGCTATGCTTTATTTAAGTTCAAGCAAATGTTACATGAGGAAATATCAGTGCCAAGATCCCTCTCTAAATTTTATTTCAGGATATGGTTTAAATGTCACTAGCTGAATACCCTTTAAACCACCTCTCTCTCTCTCTCTCTCTCAAGGAGTAAATCACTCACTTGATATATGGCAAAGAATCTTTTCTAGACTTAGAATTTTGTTCATCTTAAAAAGGTATACATTTACTCACTTTCATTTGTGTTGCTTTCTATTTGTGTTGTTCGCAATGCTAAACTCACTTTCTTCTTTTCATTTTAATTTTTAGTGTTCATTTACCATCATTTTTTTATGAATTTCTCAAACGTCATCTCTTTTTTTTTTTTTTTTGTTTCCCAATGCATCTCTAAGTCAAAAGGTCTAAGTCTAATTTTCGAACTCCATAGGACCACAAGGGAGGTAAAACTCTCCCTTCAAATTTTAACTCAATTGCATTTCATCACTCAAACATAATCTTTAATAAGTTATGCTAGCGTTCAAACCACATATATCTTTTCACACACACACACACACAATCTTTAATAAGCTATTCCTTCCTATTGGGGGCCGCAAGAATTTCATGAGTTCACTTGCCACTTACTTCAAAACTTAAATATTTCGAAACAACAAGTTAAAATTGGAACTCTCTTTTTCTAATATGCATTTAGCACATGTCAATTGATACACTCTAGCGATACATTCACAACAAAAATTCCATGTCTGGACCACTATATGGTAGTTCTAGCCCATTCTCATGATTATATACCAATGTCCTGTGCTCTATTTATGCAAGTTATAGGTTTTCGACTTTATCCAAATATGTTAGCGACGGTACGTAGTTGGCAAGTTTCCGTGATGAATTTAGTATTGTAGGTAGTTTCAATGTGATCGTGATGTAGTGACATTTTCGATCTTTTCACACACACACACACACACACACACACACACACACACATATATATATATATATATATATATATATATATCATTTGACACTCACTTCAGCAAGTAATTCCATTTATACCACATTTTCTCTTTTTTCATTGATATTGAAATTTAATAAAGTAGTTGAACATGCACGTTTATATTACTAATAGTAGGCTCTAATTTGTACTTCATGATTTATTCTTCCAATAATTGTCTGTAGTTCACCCTAATGAGTGTGAGGGATTCTCTCTAAATTCATGATTTGTTTGCATCTTCAAATCTTAATTGATATGTATAAACATATTAATTTATGCAATTTTTGGATATTAGAAAAGTGTATTTAATGTGGTCCCTCCCGTGTATTTTCAACTAAGCATAAGCAAATTACAACATAGTTGAATATACTGGCTCCGCAACACAAAGAAATAGGACATACATATATAATTACTACATTTACATCAATTTTTTACAGAATTGTCAACAAAATTAATGTATCACTGAATTTACACAACTACGCCGCTACATATATCAAATTCTGTACACTTCAATATAAATATTTAATTTAAATCTAACATTTTCCATTCTTTCTTACGAACAATTTACCCAAATAGTTGAATGGAGTTTAAGATAATCTTTTTTAAAAGGAGTAATGTCATGATTATAAATAATCTTTTTTAAAAGGAGTAATGTCTTGATTATAAAATAGACACAAAATTCCGTCAACATAATCTTAGGCAGCAAATGTAGACTGGATATATATATATAGCCACTAAATAATACTCCCTCCGTCCCTTAATTATTGTCTTATTTGACCCGGCACACGGATTAAGAAAAAATAATTGACTTGATTATTAATATTAGTATAATGTGTAATTTTTTTTAATATCCATATGTATGTGACCTATAATTAAAGTAGGAGAAAAAGTAAGGATAAAATGGTAAAAGTAATGTCCTAAAAAGAAAAATTTTTAGACAAAACAATTATTTTAAAACGGCTAAAAAAGAAAAAGAATACAATAATTTAGGAACGTCGGGGTTAGTAAAATGTACATTCGAGATCAATCAACAGTTGTTAATTGAGTTCGTTTAGGACCACCCTCAGTACCATGATAATATACAAGTTGCAAACTAATAATACAACATAGGGAAAATTATATATTTAACCAGTGTACTATTTGAGAATTCCTAATTTGACCAACATATTCCGAACTGCGTAGGATCATAATAGTGGTAAAACTCTCTCTTCCAAATTTTAACTCAATTGCATTTTATAGCTTATTAATCTTTAATAATCTATGCTAGCATTCAAACTACGAGCACGTTTGATCGCGCGTTTTGGCCAAACTGCAGAGATAAAACGTAGCTTATTTACAAAATTTACGCTTCAATGCTGCGGCAGAAAAAACTGAGTTTGGAAAACGTAACTGCATTTTAAAACGCTGAAATTTACAGCTTTTTTTCAACACGCATGTTTTAAACGCTGCTTGAAAAAAAAAAAAACTGCGTATTAAAGTGATATTCCAAATATATTTATAAAAAAAATTATGTTTAAAAAATGTTGCTCCAAACGGGCTCTACGTGTCTTTTCAATTCACTCCTTTAGATTACTTATTCATTTAGTACTATTATTAAAAAGAATGACTGGTACTAAATAATGACATTTAAACCAAGTCACGCTTTTTTATATGAGTTTATTTTTAATACAGTGTGTGTAAAAATAACATTAATTACACAAGTTTAAAAACATAATTGATAGGTATTTGGATATTACAAAAAAGTGTATTAGTGTCTTTTAAATCTATTTTTAGCTAGGTTTCGACCAATCATATTACTCAAAATAAAATAAAAAAAGCAATTGAGCATCAAACCTCTAGCCAATGCACTCATAGTTTGTATTTAATGTGGTTCCTCCCATTAAGTGCCCATCCAATTTTGTAAATGAAACAATGACCAAACCTACTGAAAATGTGACCACATCATCGCTACGTTTACAAAATTGAATGGAGACTTGACTGAGGACTACATTGAACAGAAACCATGAATACATTGGTCATATTTTGAAAATTAAAAATACATTTGTCAAATCATCTACCCCAAAATTATAATGTAAGCAAAAAAATTATTTTGAATAATCACTAGCCGGTCTCCTTCCATAGATTTTCAACCGCTTTAGACCACAACATTTGTTTTCAATCGCTTAAGTCCATTTTTATTTTAATAATTTGGCTAATTGTTCCAAAACTCTGCCCGTAACAACCTATCATGTTTTATAAGTTGCGTCTTCCTTGATTTATAGCCACTAAATAATAGTAAAATGTACATTCAACATAATCTTAGGCAGCAAATGTAGATTGGATATATATATAACCACTAATTTCAATAATATACAAGTTTCAATAATAATGAAAGTAAATGTATTCTTTTACTTTAACAATTTTTAATGACTTTATAGAAAATTAGTGTCATAATTCCTCCCCACCCCCCAAAATAAAGAAAATTAAATAAATATAAATAAACAAAGTATAAATTTTTGTTTTTATTTTTAGGGGGTTTAAGGTCACTCAACTTCATTATTTGCATTGTGCAGGAAAAAAAAAAAAAAAAAACTGATTGATAAAATAATTGAAGTAAGAATTAAATGCCAAAAGTGCGACTCACAGAAATTGTAAAAATAGTCTAATCTTCTTATAAAATTGTCCAATGCAAACTAATAATACAACATAGGGAAAATTATATATTTGACCAGCGTACTATTTGAGAATTACTGATTTGACCAACATACTTCGAACGTAGGATCACAATAGCGGTAAAACTCTATCTTCCAAATTTTAACTGAATTGCATTTTATAGCTTATTAATCTTTAATAAGCTATGTTAGCATTCAAACTACGAGCCCGTTTGGTCGTGCGTTTTGGCCAAAATGCAAGGATAAAATGCAGTTTATTTGCAAAAATTACGTTTCAATGTTGTAGCAGAAAAAGCTGCGTTTTGAAAATGGAGCTACATTTTAAAACGTTGAATTTTTTAGCTTTTTCCTAGCACGAATATTTTAAAACGCTACTTGAAAAAAAAGCTGCGTTTTGAAGTGATATTTCAAACACTTTTATAAGAAAAAATATTGCATTTTAAAAATGTTGCACCACACGGGCTCTAGTGTCTTTTCAATTCACTCCTTTAGATTACTTATTCATTTAGTACTATTATAAAAAAGAATGACTATACTAAATAATGACATTTAAACCAAGTCACGCTTTTTTAAATGAGTTTATTTTTAATACAGTGTGTGTAAACATAACATTACACAAGTTTAAAAACTTAATTGATAGGTATTTGGATATTAAAAAAAGTGTATTAGTGTATTTTAAATCTATTTTAGCTAGGTTTCAACCAATCATAAGACTCGAAATAAAATAAAAAAAAGCAATTGAGCATCAAATCTTTGACCAATGCACTCATAGTTTGTATTTAATGTGGTCCCTCCTGTTAAGTGTCCATCCAATTTTGTAAATGGAACAATGACCAAACCTACTGAAAATGTGGCCACGTCATTGCTACGTTTACAAAATTGAATGGAGACTTGGGAGGGGACTACATTGAACAGAAACCATGAATACATTGGTCATATTTTGAAAATTAAAAATACATTTATCAAATCATCTACCCCAAAATTATAATGTAAGCAAAAAAACTATTAGGAATAATCACTAGCCAGTCTCCTTTCACAGATTTTCAACCGCTTTAGACCACAACATTTGTTTTCAACCGCTTAAGTCCATTTTTATTTTAATAAGTTGGCTAATTGTTCCAAAACTGTACTCGTAACAGCCTATCATGTTTTATAAGCTGTGTCTTCCTTGATTTACTCTTGTAAATCTTTTCTTTCTTTCTATTGCAATTTCTTACCAAAATTTCCATCTATATCACATTCGATTTTCTACTCATTCGATTGTATTTTTTAAGTTTTTTCAAGTTGCTATAATCGTTTTCACTGTAAAATTAAAATCAATTGATTCAATGGAAATTGCTAACATGTTGTTGTTGAAATTCAGAAGAGAAACCATTGTTTCGAAAGTTTCAAAGAATTTTGGTTTATCTAAGTTGATCGAGTGCATTATAGGTAAATATTGCAATTTTCAATCGGATAATTGTACTTTGAAATACAATGTAGGATTACACAACAATTGTTGTTTAACCAACGAAGAAGATTTCAAAAACATGGTGTCATAGGTCAAAAATTTATCAATTTGCATTATAATTGTTAATGTTTTTAAAACTGATAATGGTTTGACTTACGAGATTAATAAATAAGGCAAACATGGAGATGAGATTGCAGATGGTGCACAAGACTTGTATCGCGATGCACAAGTCTTGGACAAAGGTAAAGCAACATTTGTGCATCGCGCTGCATCAATAAAAAAATTTATTTGCGATGCACTGCAATGTAATAAGCACAACAGTCAAAGTAAGTGTAACAATTCTGCAAGTTTTGATAGTGATGGTGAAAGTGTGTCATGTTACGACATATGTCCTATTCAAACATCAAAGGAACTTTTAAATTTTGGTTGGGCATCTCTTATTACTAGTATTGGTCAAACAATTAAAGGTGGAATGGAAGATTTTCGTATGTAGCTTATAAAGTATTCATTCAAGATTTGATTTTATTTTATTTTCATTAAGAACCACAAGAAGAGGATTAGCGTTGCATGTGCAAAGAAATACAGTGATGATTGTAGTTGGTTTATCGATCAATGCATCTTCATCTGTTGATGAATCAGTATGCATATGAAAGTCCTACCTTTCACACAGTTGTCATTTGACCATGATTGACGATAATAACTCAAAAAGGATGCGCTATGGTATAATTGTGTACTTGGTTCTTGAAAATGTTTGCAGTCGACTAAGTTATTCGTCGATTGATGTAATTGATCACATGAGGACTAATTATGGCATTGAGATAATTACATACAGTAAGGCATGGAGGAGCGTCGAGAAGGCTCGAAAGAAGATTTTTTGTTGTTATGAAGAATATTTTCAAGAGCTGCAGTGGTACGTGAAAGCATTGCATAATAGTCATTCGGGTTGTATTTTATAAGAGAATACATTCATTACATTTGTGTGCATCGAAAATAAAGGTTGTGCATCGCGATGCACAAAAAAAATACTTTTTAATGCACTATTGTAACACCCGCATCATTCACATCATTTGCATACATTTGATTTATACATCTCTTCGATTGTCGTCGTTATTTCATGTTCAAATTTCATTCAAACATGCTTGCAATTGAGTTGATTGCATACTTCTCATGTATATTGATATGTGGCTGAAGTTTCGTAGTCTTTCGTACTTGTATTAGGTTGCATTCATAGCTTCATTTTATGTGGTTTTGATTGTGTTTCGGATGTTACTTAGCCTTGGTTTGAGATTAGGAACACCTTAGAATCATTTGGGAACACTTAAAAATCATTTTGAACACTTTAGAAAGTCCCAGACTCGCCCTAGCGCACCCTGGTTGCGCCCTAGCGAGCAACTCGCTGAATCTCAAGTCTGAAATGTAAAAATTTCTGGGAGCTGCGTGCCTTAACGCGCCCATGCCTGCGCCCTAGCGCGCCCCTTGAAGACAGCTTACGGAAATTTTTGATCTTTTGACTTTTTGACTACATCCAAAGGCTGAAAATGAACCACGAACCAAGGCATATAAATCAGACTTTCCTCTTCTCCCTAACACCATTAGAGAGTGTAAAAACAGTCCATTTCATCTTCTTCAACCAAGAATTCTAGAGAGAGAGTAAAGAGAGTTCTAGAGAAAGAAAGTTGCATATCTTGAGCATTCGATGTCGGATCGAGGATCCGTCTTTGCCATCGTAAAGCTCTTGGCTAGGAGAACATAATCCCTAGGTTGCATATAGGTTTCTTGGCTTTAATCATAAAAGAGGTAAGCTACTACCCCGTTTCTTCCTCAATTATGTCTTGATTGTCATCCTACACTTGTAAATTGATGAAACCATGTTGAAATCACCATGTTTGAGTATGTTTTGCCATGTTGACCATAGAATTTTGTGGTTTGCTTGTTGCATGTGTTGTTGGACTTGTTTTTACATATTAGATATACCAAGTATTGTTATCAATTGTTAAGCTTACGGTATAATTGATTCGCGTAAACTCGAACTCATTAGAAACCAAAAATAACTCTAACGGAGTTCGTTAAGATTTCATAATCAATGAGACCACGTGTGTGATTTGAGATGACTTGGATGATTCGAGAGATTCGTTGGGTTATTTGGATACACATGTTGTGTTTGTTAATATTACGTTAATTGTCATAATTTTTCATGAGTTGGTTAATTTGGTGTTGTAGGACTAATATGACCTACTTGAGACATTCGTATTGTTATTGAATGTTGTTATTGTGGTTATACTCCCTACTTTGGAGTATGACCGGTTTATTTTAAATGTCGAGTAAATATTCTACTTGTGCATTTAGTTTAAGTCCATGGCATATGTGTTTGGCGGTGTATTGACACTCGATTATTGCGGGAGTCGGGGCTATATAATAGTCGAAGGTCAAAACATGGGGCCTCGCCCTTGCCGTTGGCCACGGTAGGGGAATAGCGCCAAGTGTTGTAGGCAAAAACCACAACGTTGGTAAGCTATTATACCGTAGTGATCTTTCCGAATTGTAAAGACCGGGGCCACCGGTTTTGTTGTGAATACAGAAAATGGTTCACTATTCTTGTTTTTTGTTTTCAGCTATTGGTTCTGGTTATGGTTCGAGCACGTCAACAACAGTTTCGAATTCTTGATTCCAGTTTATTGATAGAGCACGTCAACAACGACTTCGATATTTGGTATTATATTGGTTGGTTGGTTGGAAGTATTGGTTTGGTCAGAGGGGTACCTCGACGCAGTATCCCTTTAAACGTGTTTGCTTACAGCTCTTATGTGCTTTCTATACAAGTGAATGTTGGTCACGGTTTCCAACTGGTATGGGACAGTTGACGATCGTTGAGTCTCTTGTGTAGTATGGGATTATTTGATTACATGTTATACTTATACTTATTATATGCCCTGTCTTGTAAATGATTTATGATGCGTTAACATGTTATAACTGTTCATATTATTGTTTTACATCTAGCATGTCATATTGTTGCATTAGTAGCTTATTGAGTTTCGACTCACCCCATTTCGTGTTTATTTGTTTTCCTTAGATCACGGTCCGGCGAGGAACCCTTAGCAAGTTATGTTTCGGTGTCGGCGAGCTTGTGACGTCGTTCTTTTGGGTAGATGCTCTTTAAGCCTTGTATATTTTCTTTTGTTGAGGCCGAGGATGTATATGTTATGTAAACGATATGTATTGTTGGGTAGTTGTCATGTTTGCTACTTGTTTATATTCTTTTGTTGTGTCGGCAGGGTTGCCGTACTTTTTTAAAGTATTAATTTTTATTTTTCGCACAACTCTGATATAGTTTATGTTTATCCCGAGCTCGATAGCTCGTAGTGGCTGTTGGCTAGCTAATGTGTTGTTCTCTGGCTTGTTGTAATGTCATTGAGGTTTTTTTTTTTTGTTTTAAGGGTTTTGTCTTGTTTTGAAAGAAAACTTGTGCATTACAGGGTTTTCACATGACTTTACTTCTGCATTTTAAAAAGAATTTTTGAAATGCTTATTTTGTGTTCTCGTTCTCGTGCACCGGACAAGGTTCCACATAAAATCTCAGGTCGGGTCACGACAACTTTTGTGTATCGCGATGCACACATTATGCATCGCAAATGTTATGTTGTTAATTCAGTATAATTTTATTGTGCATCAGAATAAAAAAGTGTGCTTCGCGATGCATAAAAACAATACTTTTTCAGTACAAGTTTGTGCATCGCGATGCACACTTTGATGCATCGCAAAGGTAATTTGCATTTGGTACAAGAAAAACAGAAAAAATGAAAATGCAATAATCGAAAATTTTATTAATTTATATTGTTATCGTAAAAGTTATCGAGAATACAATCCATAGCACACAATTGACATCCTATGCTATGAATTTGGTGCTATGAAATATGGAAATCTTGTATATAGACAAGGGGTGAACCTACCCTATTACACAAAAAGACTCGATGTCGTTGAAGGGCATTAACTTTGGGCCAAGAATTATGTTGAATCCTATTTATTCTGTCATGATAAGCTTGCAAAGATGTGTTATACTCCTCACGCAGACAGTTCCTTAGCATTTCCATTCCAAGGTGTGATGCTTCTCCATAACATAGCACCGAAAGAATACCCAACAATGCGTGCATCACCTCAAAGTATCTATCGCTTGATACTCCCAGAGCGACGATGCGAGGGCTAAATCTTCGAGTGTTCCATTGAAAAAGAATATGAGAATGGCAATTTGGTGGAGAATTCCTCTGTTTCTGATAAGCGTTAATCTTGTGTAGAAATGATTGTATGCTTCTTGCTAAGCTTCACTCATACACCACCTAAGGGGGAAAAGACCTTCCACAGACATATTATGAAGGACTGCGTCCTCGTTGTCAGTATCGTAAAACCTCCTACAAACCACGGCCACGAACGACGGCCATAGGGTCCCGAGCCTATTGGACTCTATGTAATTGAACTACGTCTCACGTCTGAATGCTTGAACTAATTATCTTAACTATAGTAATCTTAATCCAAGTGTGGTGATAAAAAAAATGAACACTTAATTTAGACAAATATTATGTTTGATTGGATACCAATTAAACAACTAGAAAATGCTTACACATTACATATTACTTATATCCTCAAGTTTGTAAGCAAATTTTTACTATTAATTTGACCATCATACTTTTAAATTTTCAAATTTAACTACTATTTTTAGAATTGTACTTAAAATTAAACCTAAACCATTAACTTTCGTTAAAAAATTTAACATTGGCTCTCAAAACATGCGAATGTAAAATTTGTAGGCACCATAATGTTCATTAATAATTTAATAATAGTTCTCTAAATATGCTAATGTGTACATTTTGGAGCCCATTAGAGGTGCCTAAACAGTTTCGAACCGGCGGTTCGAACCGGAATCGAACGCCTTGAAAACGCCAAAATCGGTACGTGACCGAACCCGGTTCCACTGTTCGGTTTCGGTTTCGATTTTTATTTATAAAAAACCATGACTCGTCGGATCTTCTTCGGTTCTAAACCGACAGTTAATCTCGGTTCCAAACCGGCGATTTGAACTGCCAAAATAACTAATTTTTATATTTTTGAGTTCTTAAACTTTTGTTTCTCACTGTTTTTCTCTGGTTCCCTTTTTTTATTTTTTTATTTTTCACTTCCTAAACTTTTATTGTAAGTTTTTTTTGAGTTCTCAAATTTTTGTCATTATTACAAAATTTTTGCAAAAATAAATTTATAATTGTAATTTTTCATAACTAAAGTTTTTACAATTTATAGCTTTTGCAAAAAATGTAAAAAATATAACACTTTTTTGTACACTTTATAATAGTTTTTTTTAAGTAAAACAAAAAAAAATTAAATGACAAAAAAAAATTCGGGAAACCAGAACCGGCCATATACGGTTTGGTTACGGTTTGTACAATAGTGGTTTGGCGAACCGGCGGTTTGAACCGTTTGGGCAACTCAGAACCGTCGGTTCGTCAAACTGCTATTGTACAAACCGTAACCAAACCGTATATAACCGGTTTCAGTTTCCCTGTTTTTTTTTATAATTTTTTTGTTTTATTTTAAAATAAAAAAACTATTATAAAGTTTACAAAAAAGTGTTATATTTTTATTTTTTTGCAAAACCTATAAATTGTAAAAACTTTAGTTATGAAAAATTACAAGTATAAATTTTTTTGCAAAAGTTTTGTAATAATAACAAAAATTTGAGAACTCAAAAAAATTTACAATAAAAGTTTAGGAAGTTAATAATAAAAAGATAAAAAAAGGGAACAGGAGAAAAATAGTGAAAAATAAAAGTTTAGGAATTCAAAATTTTAAAAATTAGCTATTTTGGCGGTTCAAACTTTGGTACCGGGATTGAACTGGCAGTTTGGAACTGGAGAAGAACCGGCGGGTCATGATTTTTGATAAACAGAAATCGAAACCAAACCGTGGAACGGGTAGTTCTGGTTCGAGGACGGTTCTGATTCGTCACGGTTCCAATTTTGGCTGTTTTCAAGGTGGTTCGGTTTTAATTCGAACCACCGGTTCGGAACCGTTTAGGCACCACTAGATAGGAGATTTTAACAATTTTTCGAATATCCAAAGTAATCTATACAATAATATAATTTATGTTAATTCAAAATCGACCATATACAGTATTTGAGAAAGTATCTTTTAAAAAAAATGAAATAAATTACTAGCCTTTTTAAATATTAAATTACTAATATCTCCTAATAATTGGGTGATGGTAGATTATTTACTAGTGAACAAAGAGTGACATTTAATGCAATATAAAGAGAGTCAGGGAGACCACTTGTACTCCTTTCCTCTGCACTCTCTCATTGTTTGTTAGTAATAATACGAAAGTTTTGACTAAATTGGTCATTTTTTTTAATGCCTTACTCAAGTAAATTAGTTATCTCGAGAATGTCTTTAATAACAAGTAAAGTCGCTTTACCAAGGGATAGATTGATATTTAAGTGTAAAGTTTATGGAGATGCCTTATTTGAGTAAATTGGTTATTTTTTGAATGTCATTAACGGTTATTACAAAGTAATAAATTTGTCGTTTTCAGAATGCCTTCAATATTTGCCACAAGAAAAAAGGCTTTACTGTGGATGAGCGATATTCTTATTCTATAGCTCCATTCTCCATAAACTTTACAATTAAATGTCGATTTACTTTTAAAAAAAAAAATGCAACACCCTATATAATATGTCGCATTTTCAGGGTAAAGTCATTTTTTTTATTCTATGATGTTGACTATTTCATATATTACAAAATGAGTCAGCTGGTTTAAAGACTTTTACACTGAAAATGCAAAAGCAATGGCTTGACAAATATCAAAATTGATACTATTAATAGATGCTTATGGCTTATGATAATTTACATTTTTCTTTAATTGATCAAAGTGATTGACACAGAGTTGCACAAACGGTTCAAACTGCCAGTTCCGGTTTGAAACCGCCGGTTCACCAAACCGCTATTGTACAAACCGTATATGGTCGGTTCCGGTTCTCCAGTTCCGGTTTCGGTTTTTCAATTTTTTAAAAAAAAATTTTTGTTTTTTTTTAAAAAAAACTATTATAAAGTGTACAAAAAAGTGTTATGTTTTTTAAATTTTTTTACAAAAGTTATAAATTGTAAAAACTTTAGTTATGAAAAAGTATAAGTAAATTTTTTTTTTTTTTTGCAAAAGTTTTGTAATAATAACAAAATTTTGAGAACTCAAAAAAACTTAAAATAAAAGTTTAGGAAGTGAAAAATAAAAAGATAAAAAAAGGGAACTGGAGAAAAATAGTGAAAAATAAAAGTTTAGGAACTCAAAATTTTAAAAATTAGCTATTTTGGCAGTTCAAACTGCCAGTTTGGAACCGGGATTGAACTGGCGGTTCGGAACCGATCGAAGAACCGGCGGGTCATGGTTTTTGATAAATAGAAACCAAAAGCGAACCGTTGAACGAGCGGTTCTGGTTTGACGACGGTTCCGATTTTGGCGGTTCGGTTCCGGTTCGAACCACCGGTTTGAAACCGTTTGGGCATCTCTAGACAGGAGATTTTAATAATTTTCCGAATATCCAAAATAATCTATACAATAATGTAATTGATGTTAATTCAAAATCGACCACATACAGTATTTTAGACACTATATTTTTTTAAAAAAAAATGAAATAAATTAGTTATTTCGAGAATGCCTTTAACATTTGTTACAAGCAAAATTGCTTTACCAAAGGTAGATTTATACTTAAGTGTAAAGTTTATGGAGATGCCTTATTTGAGTAAATTGGTTATTTTCAGAATGTCTTTAACGTTTGCTACAAAAGTAGTAAATTTATCGTTTTCAGAATGCCTTTAATATTTCTCACAAGAAAAGTGGCTTTACTGTAGTTGAGTGATATTCTTATTCTATAGTTCCATTCTCCATAAAATTTATAGTTTAATGTCAGTTTACTTAAAAAAAATGCAATGCCCGATATAATATGTCATATTTTCATTGTAAAGTCATTTTTTTATGCTATGATGTTGACTATTTCATATATTGTAGAATGAGTCAGCTCGTTTAAAGACTTTTACATTTAAAATCAGGGCCGGTCCTGAACTTTTGAGGGCCCATGGCGAAAAGAAAAAAAGGGGCCCTTATAGAAATATAAAAAAAAATATTTACACCAATAATTTTTTACTTTTTATTATTCAAATTATTAAAAAAGTTTAACATGTACAATCATACAAAAAAAAAAAAAATTATCAAATGTTGAGAACTATTATTCTGCATTTTGACCAAAAAACTAGTTTTAAAAACTAATCAAGTGCCCCTCTTTTAATTTTCAATTACTCAGTTCTTTTTATTTTTATTTCTTTTTGATTTTTAGATATATATTTTCTTGGTAAATGTTTTCACTACAAATTCAAGTCTAAAAAATACACACACACAATCAACTAATGAAGCTAAGAATCCAACAAACATAAGCAAATAAAAATGATAGTCAAATAACAATAAAACCTGATTTTTACTTAGAATGTTGATATAATCTACCCAATGATTATTATTATTACTTTTATTTTAATCTAAGTAATTTTTTTTTATGACTCAGTTAAAGAAAAATTAATGATCAACTAACATTTTATTCTTTGATAAGTAAATTCAGCGGATCCAAAATAAAATAAAGGTTGCGTGACTTTATTCTGAATCGAACTCTAAAACTTTGATTACAAAAATCACAATCTTATCCATTGGGCCACAAAGACAATTACAAATATTATTCTACATTATATTATACATACATATATGTATATATAAATTTGGAGCCCAAAAAATTGGGGGCCCATGGCGATCACCCCTCCAGACATACTTCAGGGCCGGGCCTGCTTAAAATGCAAAAGGAATGGCTTGACCAATATCAGAATTGATACTGTTAATAGATGCTTTTGACTTATGATAATTTACATTTTTCTTTAATTTATCAAAGTGATTGACATAGAGGTGCCCAAGCGGTTCAAATCGCCAGTTCGCCAAACCGCTATTGTACAAACCGTAACCGAACCGTATATGGCCAGTTCTGGTTTTGGTTTTCCAGTTTCCCATTTTTTTTTTAAACAAACTTTTGTAAAGTGTACAAAAAAGTATTATATATTTTTAAATTTTTTTACAAAAGCTATAAATTGTAAAAACTTTAGCTACGAAAAATTACAAGTAAAAATTTTTTTTGCAAAAGTTTTGTAATAATAATACAAATTTGAAAACTCAAATAAACTTACAATAAAAGTTTAGAAAGTGAAAAATAAAAAGATAAAAAAAAAGGGAATCGGAGAAAAATAGTAAAAAATAAAAGTTCAGGAACTCAAAAATTTAAAAATTAGCTATTTTGGCGGTTCAAACCACCGGTTTGGAACCGGGATTGAACTGGAGGTTAGGAACCGGAGAAGAACCGGCGAGTCACGGTTTTGATAAATAGAAACCAAAATCGAACTGTTGAACCGACATTTCTGGTTCGATAGTTCCAATTTTGGTGGTTTTCAAGGCGGCTCGATTCCAATTCGAACCGCCGGTTTGGAACCGTTTGGGCAACTAAATTTGCAATTTAAATATAAATTTGGTGGTTTATATAAAATATTTTGCATTTTAGGTTGAAATTGAAAGAGACCTGAGCTTGTAATATTCTGACATGATTGATTGAACACCTTTAGTGATGTTCGCTCATTACCAACCGAACACATTTCGAGATGTTCAGTTAGCACTCACCGAACACCACTAAAGTTGTTCAGTCAGTACTAACCAAACACCACTAAAGGCGTTCAGTCAGTACTGACCGAACACCACTAAAGGCGTATAGTACTGACCAAACACCATTAAAGGTGTTCAGTCAGTACTGACCGAACATCTCTAATGGCATTCAGTCAGTACCGAAAAGGTGTTCAGTCACTGTCGGCCGAACATTCCTTAATGTGTTCTATAGGTACTGGCCGAACATCGTGTTGCTAGGAAATTCGTATGTGCTTCAAAAAGTACGGGAAATTAAATCAAAAATCTTTATGCTTCATGTTTTTCATTTTGCAACAATGTAAATGATTGGAGGTTTAGAATTTGGAGAGAATTGGAAGATATGATAATAAAAGTGTAATGTTGAATGTGTATTGTGGGAAGAGGGTAGAGATGTATCAATATTATTGGGGTGCACTACAAGAAATTTGGGATTTAGCTACGAAAATTTTCGTAGCAAAAGGTCAAATTTTCATCGCGGAAGACCTTTGGCTACGAAAGCATTTTCGTCGCGTGTTCGTCGCCTATGCGACGTCGCCAAAGGGCTTCTGCTACGAAAATAATTTTCGTCGCGAAATGAGTCCTTCTGCTACGAAATAATTCGTCGCGAAATCAAGGCTGAAATTCGTCGCAAATACCCCATTTCGTCGCCAAATGTTATGCAACAACTACGATTTTTTCGTAGCAATGCTAAAAAACGTCGCAGAAAGGCTATGATTAACTACGAAAAAATCTATTTCGTCGCCAAATGTTAAGCAACAGCTACGAATTTTTTCGTAGCAAATGCAAAAAAAGGTCGCAGAAAGACTATGATTAGCTACAAAAAAATTCGTCGCCAATGCCTGCTCCTTTGCTACAAAATATTTCGACTCCGATGCCTCCTCTTTCTCTACAACATATTTCGTCGCCGATGCCTATTCTTTTTGCTACAAAATATTTCGTCGTGGTTAATTCTTCTTTTGCTACAAAATATTTCGTCGTTTGCTTTTCTTTCGCTACAAATTGTTTCGTCGATTGCTACTTCTTCTACTACAAAATATTGTCATAATTGCCTCTTCTTTTGCTACAAAATATTTCGTCGCAATTTCCCCCTTCTTTCACTACGAAAATTTTTCATCACAATTACCCTCTTCTTTTGCTACAAAAATATTTCGTCGCAGTTGCCTTATTCTTTTGCTACGAATTTCGTTTTGTCGCAAATGTTTTGCTATTTCACTACGAATATTACTCATAGAGAATAATCACTATATATCCCACTACATAGATATGAATATATACTAAACCATTATCACATGAAAAATAATTGCATTACATAGATATGAATATATATTATTTTACATATCCATAAAATTTTGAAGTCAGCAACTAACACCAAACCATTGTATTTAATTCTTAACAAAGTCTGATAAGCAATCATTCAATATCAAAATAATTCAATAAAATATACTAAAAATTTGCAACCCCTTCAAAATGATTGGTCTCCAAAAGTGTCCAATGTATAGCTCAAATCGTCCATTGGAGAGTTGATCCAAGCCTACAATATAAATCATATAATTTTTTTTATAAGTACAATATAAATCATATGATTACCGTAAACCACGCAAAAAAAGGAGCAACGATACACAATCTAGACTAGATAAGGGTACGGGTCTACCTGACCTACACTAGATCCTAAGCCATTTGTGCTCGGACGTGGAGAAGATGATAATATTCCATCAAAACTTCCTCTGGTTTCAGTTGGAGTAACTATCAAAAACAGAAGATTAGTTAAAGTATTTACTGACCCTATATGGGAGATTATGCTAAATTGCTCATACCTCGGCTATGGCGTTTGAACACTCTATGACATCTTGGTAACTCGCATCCCCCGAAATGATACCAAGGTTTCTTAGCCACATAACAATTTGGTTCTGTACCAAATGATGGCACATAACGTGTTTCATAATGAAATCCTAACTTAGCTTCAAGAACTTATACGAAGTAAGAAAATGAAAAATTGTATGTGTTTATGCTAAACTAATCGACGAATAATGAACCATAAAAGACATTATGATACACTCCCAGGCAACCATTTCTCTTGGCGAAATGCACAACTATTACTACTTTCGAAACAACTCACCGTTCTTTGCATTTGCTTGACCAGCATTTATTAATACCGCACGAGCCCGAAAAACAGATCCATTGTTGAAGTTAGTAGAAGATAACCTTAAAAATACAATATCATGTATGAGCATTTGGACAATGAAGAAAGAAAAAGAAAAACTATAATAACAACCTATATATATCCTAGCTTTTCATGCGAGATAGCTCCCAATTTAAAGTCCATCACTTCAACGATCTAAGTCTCTATGTTTTACGGTTCTACCACCTTTAACTTGACATATTGTATAAGCGGTTTGCTTATCATACGAGAGATAGCTCCCAATTTAAAATCCATCACTTCAACAGACCTAAGTCTCTATGTTTTTACAGTTCTACCACCTTTAACTTGACATATTGTATAAGCAGTTTGCTTATCCTTGTTCTTCACCTCAATGTAGTAAAGGTAAATCTGAAACAGATTTTAGTAGATCAGTTTGTAAAGAGGGCAATATTTAACTGAAATCCTACGTAGGAAAGAGGGACTATTTTTCACGACGAGAGGCCTATTTTGGGGTGGACTTGGAGGGTTACAAAGCTGAAATGTAGCTGCGGAGGGATACTAAAAAACAGCCCAACATAATAAAATTGAATTAAATAACAGTCAGCTATTCGCAGTTGCGAGCATGAGAGAGGGGGACAGCAACTGATATATGATAACCCAAAATCTATAACTAAACTTCAACAGTGTATACTTCACATCCAAAAAAATCTTCCTTGTAGATACCCCACCTTGATGGAAAAGAAGAAAAGATGAGAAGAAACACATGCTACTTATCCCCATAGTTTCACTCACAGATAACAGAGAAATGTGGACAAGCACACACATACATTATCAGATGTGCTTTATTGGTCATGAAATGTGAACATTATACTCATTACCAATGACATGTGCAATACTTAAACGTTGAGATGTGTAAGAATGACGAAGCACAAACATGAAATGTGCATAAGACAGCTAAAGGGAAGTGCTGACACTATAATGAAGCACAAACATGAAATGTGCATAAGACATCCTCATAAACATTTATTGAGCAGATCAAGGTCCGGGTTCCCAGGGAAAGTATCAGTATATGGTGAAACAAGAGATTTAAGATCTTTAACAATCTAACTTTTCAATTGTGTTTGACTTTCTTAGTTAGCTCTTTAACTATCTAGACCATGCACCATTACAAACCACTTAAACCTAAAACTCGAACACCTACTATGAACATGGTAATTGTATGATCTATATTTCCCTTAGAGGAAAAGGGGTATGTTCGTTGAGGTGTATTTTGCATCTTCATTTTCAGAATACTCCAAACTCAGATTTTTAACATTTTTTTTAGCATAAAACTAACAAACATCACTGTCAAAAAATTATTTATCTATCTTATACTCCCTCCGTTCCTAAATTATTGTCCTATGTGACTTTTTTTGAGTCATACGGACTGATTTTCAAATGTATATTTGACACATATTTTCTTATTATTTTCAAAATCATAAACCACGTAATTTGTAGAACTTTTAAACTACTACGAATTACGTTTTTTATGATTTTGAAAAAAATAATAATATACGTCAAATTTGCATTTGAAAAACAGTCCGTTTGACTGAAAAAAGTCAAACAAGACAATAATTTGGGAACGGAGGGAGTATTATATATCAAAAACTTGAACAAAATGTTTTCTAAAAACAGAGAAGTTCTGCAGCAGCTGGGCATATCCACTAACGATCTCGGTGCAAATTTAACAGTATGGTAACAAAAACTTCGACTATATTTTGCAACAGATCATTTTCATTTCAGGACTATCACATCACTACCAGTCGGATTGTCCATATTTACTGCAAAGTACAAACGCAACAGCTCAACAACAGCCAGAGGAGGATGGACCACTACCTGTCCTAATGCCTGAAGGCATAGTGCCCGTAGAACTCCTTCTGCTAGGTCCACAGGTAGATCTCTCCTAAAATCATACCAAAAATAAGAAAGTGAATTCTTGTGAAGCCGAGGAATGGTTGTGAATGAGAAGCTAGAAGCTACAATTCAGCAGAAACCATGTAGCTGTATACCTAAACTCAGGAGGCAACTGCGGGAGAATGTGCTTTACCGCGCAATCAAGGTATCCTGCTGCCTTCAACAAAATATCAATTGAGGATCTCCTGCTCTCTGCATAAACGAAATAAAAAATAAATAAAACTAAGGGAGAAACAGCAACAAATCACATGAATCACCAAATACAAAATGAAAGGGTATCAATGAGATACACTCATAAATTTGCGAGTCTAAACAGGTAAGGAGGACTATTTAATACCTTTCCAAATACAGGGAGATAAAGATAGAAACTCAAAGTATAGAGCATCAATTCAAGACAAGCCCTTCAATAGATTGATAATAGGCTTACCCAAATGCTTGCAACTAAAGAGTATGTGTGGACTGAAAGAACAGACAGACAAGTATGCAAGGCTCCTGACATTGCAAGGTCTTATGCGTTGGAGGTAAACATGTAACAGAATACGCAATTATTTTAGCATTAGCTAGTTTGCTTTTGACATGCAAAGCAGTCTCTTCTTGTAACACCTGCTACTGCTTCATTAATCAGTATCCTGAATTATATAGCTCAAATCTTCAAGCGGGTTTGTAACTTCTTTCCTTTTGTTTGCACTTCATTTCATTATAAGTAGCATACAGCAAATGTTCCCAAGTAAAATACAGTTAAACTCTAGCTCAACAGATATGCATAATCAAGAGGCAAAGACAATATTCCCACCCGCAAACTTAAATTACACATTGTCCCCAATGTGAATATAATACCAAACAAGGGGAAAAGACACATTTTAACTCAAATCACCCAATGAGTAACAGGAATTACTGTCCCAAAATAGCTGCAAACCCTCATTTTCAAGATTGAATTTTGTTATAAATCACACAATAAATCACACAGCATCTTACTTAACTCAATAATCAAAATCACACACAACCCAGTCACAACCAAAAATCAAATCTCAAATTCCCCAACAACTAAACTGGATAATAATAAGGGGAATATGAGTAAACATCCCCAAGCATCAATTTTCAAAAAATCTAAGCAATGAAACCATAGAATTAGAGAGATCTTACTTCAATTGGAGAAAATCGGTCCCAATTTGAAGCCCTAGGCTCAGATTAGAAAAGGTTGCTTGAGAGTAGCGCGAGGGTGCTGGTTCGAGCTCACCGGCTGGGCTTGTTCGGTCAAACCAGTGGAAGATCATCGGAGAAGGTGCTGGAGTGCGGCGGAGACGATGGGAAAGCACTGGCAATTAATAGAGGACTCGGCGGGGAAGACGAACTCTGGCCGGAGATGCTGTTTGCATGGAAAGCAAGGCTGGAATTTGAGAGTATGCAATGCAGCAGCAAGGGAGAGAGATCGCTAAGGCGAGGAAGGTTAAAGATCAGAGATCGAGAGGCGGATGGGAACGGAAGGGAAGGGAGAGAGATGAGCGTCTGGTGATGAAACTGTGAATGGAGGGAAAGTGATGGAGGAAGACTGAAAGAGAGTTACTGGAGTGCTTTTGATCGTTATTCTTTGACGAAGAACGGCACGAGGAGAGCATGTGCGGGGAAAAGGGAACTACGATGAAACATTTCGTCGCCCAATACTTCTTTCCGGCGATGGAATTGAAATTGGGCCGTAATTTGTCGTGGATTGTGAAAAAAATTTTTGGGTTCGCGGGAATAAGTTCCCGCCCTTATTTTCAGAGGCCATTTAACTACAAATTAATGGTTTCGTCGCAATTGGCCCATAATTAGCTACGAAAATTATTTTGTTGACTAAAGTGTATATTTTAGCTACAAAATAATTTTTTTGTAGTTAAAACAGATTTTTTAACTACAAAAAAAATTCGTAGATAATAAATCGTAGCTAATTCCTTATTTTCTTGTAGTGGTGGGGGTGTACTTAGAGATTTGGAATTAAATAAAACAAAGTGGGGGGGGGGGAGTGTACTTAATAAAACTAAGGACAATTAGGTCAAGTTTTATAATGACTATTTGGTAATAATTGAAAGGGGTGTACTTGGAGGTTTGAGGGGGTGTGAATAACAAACCTCTTCAAGTTTTTAAACTTGAAGTAAGTGTTCATTTTTTTCATAACCACACTTGGATTAAAATGAGGGTGAAATTCGGACCAATACCTTTCAATGAATTTTCAACCGTTTTAATCCCCTATAATTGTTTCAAACCGAAAAATAACACTTTTGTTGCAAAATATCGTCTATGCCCTTAAAAAACACGAATAGATATGCTATGCATCGCGATGCACAAAAAAAAAAAAAAACTATTTGTGCATTATACTTGATGCAAGCTATACATTATATTTGTGATGTATCAAAACTGCATCACGATGCACAAAATAATATTAATGCACAACATTACACTTGCGATTCATTAAAGTGTGCATCGCGATGCACAAAATTCTACAAAAAAATTATTTTTTTGTGCATCGCGATGCACAACATTACACTTGCATTGCGATGCATAAAACAGTACTAATGCACAACATTACACTTGCAATGCATCAAAGTATGCATCGTGATGCTCAAAATTGTACTAAAAATTACTTTTTTGTGCATCACGAAACACAACCTTACACTTGCGATGCATTCAAAGTATGCATCGCGATGCATAAAATTCTGTTTTCATGCATCGTGATTGACAACTTTTATTTTCGATGCACAATATGTTGCGAATATTAGAGAATTAAGATAATTAAGATTAAATGAACCTTTCAAGATACTTATAAAAATGTTGTCACTTTCTTTTGAATTTTCACATCGGGATGAGCTAAGCCTGAAATTCGTTTCCCTTTTTCTGGCGTTGCCCATTTCGTTGTGCCAACATTCAGCGATTGCGAAAAATATTGATAAAACAAATACATAAAGAATTAAAAAAAGTTAAAAATTATATTGATCTTGTCTTTTTATTATGAACTGGGTATGAAAAGAAAATGAGAGAAAGAAAGATGGAGTTGTAGCAAAAATAAAAGAAAAAAAATGTTTAAAATATTGTTTAGGTTGTTATGGGTGCTGTTTTGGAAAAATTGGTCAATTTATCACTTAAAATAGACTTAAGTGGTTAATTGGAAACAAAAATGAGGTACTAAAGCGGTTGAAAATCCCATAAAGGGGACCGGCCCGCAATTTTTTCTTAAAATTACTACTACCTCTGTCCCAACATAATTGTCATTTTAGCAAAAAACAAATTTGTATTAAAATAATTGATGTTATAGGATTTCAAGGAACATTTGGCTATATTCTGTTAAAATTGCCCTTATATATATTACTCTCATTAAAATAGTTGGTAAGAAAAAAGAGAAAAATACCGCTACAACTTCTCTACAATAAATGAACTTAAATAAGGGTAGATCAGTCTTTTTAAAAGATTTCTTAATCTGTGCGTAAATTGCTAAAACGACAATTGTTTGGGCAAAATTCGCTAAAGTCCCTTTTAGACAATTTTCATTTGCTAAAGTCCAATATAATTATTTTCAATTGGAAAATGACACTTCTGTTGCGAAATGTGATCTATGCCCTTTAAAAATACGAAACAGTGTACGCTATGCATCGTAAACACAAAAAATGATGCATCGCAACATAACGCGATGCACATAAAAACACGGAAGGCACGTTGTGCATCGCAAAACAAAAAATAATGCATCGCATTACAAAACGATGCACAAAAGGCTGTGCATCGCCATATTTGGGATGCACAAATTTTGCATCGTAAATTTCACGATGCACAAAATCAAACCACCCAGAAGAAAGAAGAAAAAGAAGTTGTTTCATGTTCTGCTCAAAGTTGTTTCATCATCTCCGGCGCCGTCGTCTCCCATCTATACGAAGGACAACCTCTTCCCTCGCCGCCGTCAACCTCTTCTCCGACGCCGTCGTCTCTCACAGTGGATCGAGAAGAATAGGGGGTTGTGGTTGTGGGTTGGGTTGGGTGAACTGGAAATACTCTCTCGACTTTCGGCCAAGTCTCTCGGCCGTTTCAAGTTCGTTTCAAAACCCTGGAGAACCCCTAAAAACTGCGTGTGTGATAAAAATCAAAGTTGTACTAGGAACTTACAATTGGGTTCATTGGGTGGGTAGTTTTGGTAATATTCAGCTTGGAGGATTCGGCACCACTATTATTTTAAAATAGAATTTAAACAAAAAGTAAAACTTGACTGTCAAAAATCAAATATGATAAGCAAAAAAAAACCAAATCTGAATTATTTTTGTTTTCATATATAATTATTGTGAAATACTAGGTAGAACTGGGTGGAGGTTGCTTTGTACAAGGAGCGCGTAAATAATGGCAGCTGCCCATACATTTAGCATAACTTGGAAAACACCATTCTTCGAAGCAACAACACCATTGTTGCGTCCCCTTCATCTGTTGGCAATTAGGCTTAACTTCATTTCCATTTCTTTCAATCCTGCCTATAAGAGTAAATTAAATAAAAGAAAAAAAGTAAATAAAAATAATTAGGATAATATTGCATTATCAAATTAAGCTCTGAAAACTGATGTCTGAAAAAGTAGAGCTTAAAATATTAAGACATCATCTTTTGACTTAAGATTTTGGCTATTTTTAAGAGATACTTAATTTATTAAGTGATATAATATTGCATTATCAAACAATCTTATGTTTAATATCACTTAAAACTTTCCTAATTAAGCTCTTAATTGGGTTACCAAACATACCCTAAGAGAGAGAGAGAGAGAGAGAGAGAGAGAGAGAGAGAGCATCCTAAACTTACATTCACATGAAGTTAAAAAGATGAGGAAGATAACGCAGTATAGTAGAGCCAAGTGATTTGGGATGGATTTCATTGTGTGAAAATGAAGACACGATTTTGAGGAAGAATTAGTATATGAAGTTGGGTTTATATACCCATTGAACTTTTGCAAAATTTGCTAACTCCATAAGTATTACAAGCAAATTTAGGAAATCTCATATTCCAATTGTTATCTCCTAAATCTGTATTATTGGGTATTAGTCAACGGAAAACAAACAGTCTGATTAAAATATTTAATATAGTCTATTAAAGCATTTAAATTATTGACATTTACTCCATCCGTCACCCAAATAGTCAACGTTTGAAAAGTCTAATTATTAAGGGATATATTAGTATTATTTGATTTGGTCATAATTATAAAAATACTTGAGCACAACCAAGATGATTACGACACAAATCGAGGATAAAAATGAAAGATTATTAAAATTATAAGTATAATTTTTTAAAAGTGAACTGGACCCTTTGCCTGGAACGGAGGGAGTAATATGGTATTACTCTTTCCGTTCTAGGCAAAAAGTCTACTATTTTATTTTTGGATTTTCACTTAAAGAGTCCACTTTGAAAACATATTCCTATAATTTCCTTAAACCTTTTAAATTATTGACATTTACTCCATCCGTTTCACTCAAATAGTCTACGTTTGAAAAGTCTAATTATTAAGGGATATATTAGTGTTATTGGATTTGGACATAATTATAAAAATACTTAAGCACAACCAAAATGATTACAATACAAGTGGAAGGTAAAGAAGAAAGATTATTAAAACTGTAAGCATAATTTTTTAAAAGTGAACTCTTTAAGTGAAATATCCAAAATTAGTATAGTTGACTAGACTCTTTGCCTGGAACGAATGGAGTAATATGGTATTACTCTTTCCGTTCTAGGCAAAAAGTTCACTATTTTATTTTTGGATGTTTCACTTAAAGAGTCCACTTTGAAAAATTATTCCTATAATTTCCTTAAACCTTTTAACTTTACCCTCCACATATGTTATAAACATTTTGACTATACTCAAATATTTTTGTAATTATGATCAACTCTAATACTACTTATATATCTATTAATTATTTAATTTTTCAAACGTGGACTATTTGGGTAGAACGTAATGAGTAACTATTAAAATGCATGCTCACGCAAACAGAGAAGCTTATGTAAAAATTTCAATCAAAATGAGACTCCAGATTTGGAGTGTGTGTTTCTTGTTCCTTAAACATGCACAGGCAAGACATGATGAGGCAAGGGTGATGGATATGTAATGTGGTTGAAGGGATTCACATGTGGTTGTGTGATAGCTTTGTGAGTTGATGAATGTATAAGCTATGAAAATTTTAGGATGTATATGGGTGAAATTTTGGTCCTTGAGGTCGCTTAACCAGTACAGGCGTCCAGATTCAATTTCAGTCACTCGTTTGGTGGGTCTTCTTTCTCAGGCCTCTGAAGGAATTCTAACTCACTGCAAATTCACTATATGGCCGTGTTTCCACAGGGAAAAAGCTTCATGGCCCATTTCTGTCAAATGTTGGGGAGATGGCTTCTTTGTTTGTAATGAATAACCATTATCTAAGATCAACGGTATGGAGATCAGAACTTGTGCCCTCTTTGTAAGAGGGAAGCATGGTGAAATCAAAGAAAATGATCGTTCTATAAAGATCGGAGAGGTGCAGCCCTAAGCTCACGTCTTTTGATAAGACGAACTCATGATGATCATAAAGGTCAGAGGGTTGAAACCCCTTGCTTATGTATGACAAGTCGAGTTTGTGAATAAATCTGAAACTCAGAGATTAAGTGGGTGTAGCCTCATGTTTGTGCCCTTTGCAGGATTGGTGTTTAAAAAGCATGTCTTCAGAGATCTAATAGGTGCAGCCCCATGCTCGTGTCTTTGATAAGATGAACAAGTTATGTTATTGGTGGGAAAGATCCTGAATTTGAAGATCAAAAAGGGGTGCAGCCCCTTGGTTATTGGCCCTTATGAAACAATGATTGTCTCTACCCATGATAAGAGACTCTGTGGGAAAGGTAAATGATTTATGATATAAGAAGCCCCAGAAGACTCGATTGAGAAGTTGTGAATTATGATAGTGACTCGAGTTTTGGTGTTTGGTGAGATGACTCAAATATGGTGAGGTTGACGAATATGCCCTAGAAAGACTCGATTTGATGAGTTTAGGTGAGATGGATAACAAAAAGCCCAAGGAGACTCAATGAAAGAAAGGACAGAAATAGTATGCTCAAAGAAATAAAGACGACTCCAAGAGGACTCAAGTACCTTAAGTTCACTATATCGCTGAGCATCCCTTGGTTGGTGGGTTATGGACCCTCAATTGCTTGGGATTTATTGTATTTTAATGTATTTTATGTGTATAGCTGGCAATCAGCCTAACTCGGATCATGCTATAACCGATAGAAACAAAGTTGTTGATGACAACTGGGCCTGGGCGGAATGGTCAAGTGTTTAGGTTTGGATGTGAGATTGGCTTTTTGGCTGAGGGCTTCGCCTTTGGCTAGCTGTTAGTCTTAATGATTGGTTGTTTGGTTTCGCTCGAGAGAGAGACTCCAATTTGTTTGAGAGAGAGATATATAGAAAAAGAGATTGATTGAGGGAGATAGCGAAAGATTGCTCATGAGAAGCTCCTCTTTTTTTTCCTTTTTTTTTTTTTTTTTCATAGGCTGCCCTTCGGGATTCAGCCTAAAGAGTCCTCTCAACTTTTGTTTTTGAGCATATGCAAGAGAATGAAGAAGGATGGAAGAAATTTATCTCTCTCATTGTGGAGCGGGTGTATGATTACTCTTTGTAAATATAAGGATGGAACACCCCCTGCTTTGGAGAGCACAAACTCATAAAGATGACCTCTCGAGCGAGCGAAGATTGGAAGGGTATTTTGGTGTTAGCAAGGCCTATGGGTTGTGTATGGGAAATGGGAGTGGTGACAGCCAGTGTGCCAGTAACAGCTCAATTGCAATGGCTCGAAGACGATATTTGTCAAGACACTCGACTCACGCTGCGTATATTTATGTGTTTTGCGGGCTCATGACTTCGAAATGATTCATCATTGACTCGTGTAAAGTTATCATGTTTTTGAGGTGAGTCAATTCATTATTTAGGAAGACTCGACATCCAAAGGACACTTAGCGATAAGCTAGACTCAAAGGTAAAGAAATCACACAAGGATTTGATCTGGACTCGATATCTTAGACATACTTGAAAGGTTTAATTTAGAAACTCAATTGACTTGAGGACAAAAGACGATTCAATAGACGTGTGGGCATACTCCACAAGAAATATTGACATTACAGGAAAAAAGGGATATGTTCTTAGGGGTCTATCACTCTCAACCATTATTCATGGATTCTTGGGATCTTAGTCATCACTTTCAGAAAAGGCTTCTTCGACAACTGTATCATCATCGACAATGTGATCATAGGTCTCGTGATCTGGATCGCTCATATTAAGACCATCAAACTTGCTTGAATGAGCCTCTATGAGGTCGGTCCGGATTTCTTCATCAATACGAAACCCAACATCCAGGATGGCAGAGAAGTCGGCATATGACAAGTACCGCATCCATTCATAGAAAACAGGCTGAAGATTATTCAAAAGGATGCACGATTGCTCGACCGATTCAGGCCTTTCCAGAGCTTGCGCTACTTTCTTCCTCTATCTTTCGGTGAAGTCAGCGAAAGTTTCATTTTCTTGGTGGGTGCATAACTCAAAGTCTCGCCTAATTATTCCCCAATTGCTGTTGCCTTTGTACCTCTTCTGAAACTCATCAGTGAGCTTGTCCCAGGTAGCAATTGTGGTGCTATCAATTGACATCAACCACTGTTTCGAAGCCCCAATTAGAGTCAAGTAAAAATTGGAAGCCATTGCCTCAAAGCCTGCACCTCTCTGCTGCATAACATGATCATAGGTGTGACGCCCCGACCCGAATTCCAATACGGAATCCCAAAGTCGACGCGCCAAAACAATAAGCAAGTAACAATAACAAATAATAAAAGCACGTGGCGCAACAACCCGTGCTTACATCAAACCATAATAATAAAAACTTTGGATAAATTAAAACCAATCATCGGCGACGTTACAGCCGGAACCCAACTAATAAAACACAAGTATAAGTTTTGTAGAAAATCATTAATAACATCAACTACCTCGGCCACAACATGCCAGAACAACTGTACATAAACCACAAGCTATAACATGCTTGGGAAAATAACTGAAATAAAGATATAACAGAGTATGCGAGCTAGACATACACGTGTCAGCTACCAAAAGAATAGTAAGTAACGACAGTGTAATGACACTACCCAAAGTAATGTCTACATGACTTTACATAACCAATCGTCCTCACCAAAAGAATTTCTAATACTAATCAACAAAAGAACTCCAGGGTTTACGAAGCAAAAGACCACCTGTGAGCTAAACGATAACATTATCCGGCCTCACCGCGAACTTCCTGCCTGGCTCGGATCTAAGGAAAACAAATAAACAACAAACGGGGTGAGTCGAAACTCAATAAGTTACTAAATGCAACTATATGTCATGGCATAATGCTCAACTGGTAATCATAACATGATAATACATTTGTATATATCACAACTAAACATTTAACATCATCATTGATATACAATTCACATAAATCATACGTAACACTTTGGTGTTCACATAAGTACTCGTAATAAACCACATTATAAAGGATATTATATCTCTTTGTCCATCTTTGCGTTGCTCCTGCAATACACAAACAACCAAATGTGCCTCGATACTCGTGTGTGTAGTATCGACGTCCCCAATTAATACCATCGAGTTCAATCTAGCAAACCAAAGCCATGCGTATTGCTACAACAGTGGGGCTACTTCTCAACTGTGGCCAACAGAAGAGGGGTGTGTGAAACTCTGGTACGGCGACTTATAGCGATCACAAACCTTAATTTGTGAAGCTTATAAGTCGTCCCACCATACTCGACCAACGACGCCAGCTGGACTTACACAATGCACAAATAGATGTTCTTATTCATCTAATGCAAATAACCATCAAGTTCAAAAGTAGTGAACTTGACAAATGACAAGTAGATTATTCTATTCTACCACCGATTATCATTCAACACATATTTGCAAGAATCCTAATCAACACATTAGAGCCATTCACAAGTCTCTATTTTAACAGTACCAAAACACAGAGGACTAGAATCTCGATTAATTGAACTCTAATCCTTGTAGTAATTTAACATGTTCCTCGGGGGATCATAATCTTCCCAAAAATCAACTTCTCGAAGTCATTTCTAAAGTCAACAAAATTAGGGTTTCAATGCTAAATGCAAGATTACCCAATTTCAAGTCTCAAGTTCTCTATTTGTTCAAATCCTAAGGTTAATGTTCAAACCCTAGCTCATCAAACATCATTCAACCCATAAACATATCACAAGTATAATGTACTTATCTCAACCTAGAGATTTATACACGAAAACAACATCCATAACAAGTCATACATGATCAATGATGAACTAGCATACATTAGAGCTTAAATCATACAAAAGGAGGTTTAGTAACTTACCTAGAACCGAATATCAAGCTAATAAAAATGAAATCAAAGCCACACAAGTTGCTCCCTTACTCAACACCAACACAATGACGGTCTCGGATCGTCAATCGGATGGTACGTAGATCTTCGGGAACTCAAACACACACACACACTAATCTCACCAAAACTCTCACACACACTCAAGAACTAACAATGGAGGAAATGGGGGGGGGGAAGATGGAGAGAATGAAGTCTCTCCACTTGTTTTAAGTGGCCAAAAATCAGACTTGGGGAAGGTGGTGACGTGGCTTAAGAGAGCCACTCAAATAGTTCAAATTTTAAGTGAAATGAAATTTTTCGGGAAACAGAGTTACCCATCTGCCCAACTTCGCACGACCGTGCAAAAAATACACGCACGGTCGTATCAACCTCGCACGGCCGTGCTAAAAATACACGCACGGTCGTGCCAACTTTCACAGCCCAATTCTGGAGTTTCTGTCCACTCTCACACGGCCGTGCCAAGAAAGGGTGCACGGTCGTGCCAAGTTCAAAAGTCCAGTCCAAGTCTATTTTACTCTATTTCCTAGGTTCAATCACTTGGCCACTCCTAGGTTTGATTATACAACACTTATAACACATCTCAACGATATCATGGATCACATATTAAGGCATAATTAATCTAACAATTCTTGTAAGTATGAAATGAAAATATGAAATAAAGCATAATTCAACTATCATACTACTAAAACAAGTTTAACATATAAATCACACATAAAATAAGCAAATCATACATAGGAGGATTCATGGTGTTACATCCTCTCCTCCTTAAAAGAATTTAGTCCTTAAATTCCTTACCAAGATCATCGAAAAGATGAGGGTATTTCTCACGCATATCGGCCTCGGTCTCCCAAGTAGCTTCATCAATGTCGTGATTCCTCCAAAGTACTTTAACGAGTGGAATCCTCTTGGTTTGCAAGGCTTGTTCCTTGGTGTCAAGAATCCTTACCGGTTGCTCGACATATGACAAGTCGGGTTCAAAAGTAATCTCTTCATACTCTAATACATGCGAGTCATCCTTCATGTATTTCCGAAGCATAGACACGTGAAACACATTATGAATTTCTGACAATTCTATACGCTAATGTTCCCGCCTTCTCAAGAATTTCGAACGGACCAATGTATCTTATTGATAACTTCCCTTTCTTGCCAAACCTCTTAGTACCCCTATGTGGCGATACTTTAAGGAACACGTAGTCTCCTACCTAGAACTCAAGATCTCGTCTCCGGTTATCGACATAGCTTTTCTGTAGACTCTGTGCAGTATGTAGTCTATCTCGAATAACTTTCACGCTCTTAACCGACTGTTGTACTAACTCCGAACCCCAAATTTTAGCTTCACCGACCTCATCCCAACAAATCGGTGATCTACAATTCCGCCGATACAAAGCCTCGTACAGTGCCATTTCAATACTTGCTTGAAAACTATTATTGTAGAAAAACTCCGCTAAAGGTAAATGAGTATCCCAACTTTCTTTAAAGTCTACCGTGCACGCACGCAACATATCCTCAAGTACCTGAATCAATCTCTCCGATTGTCCATCTGATTGAGGATAAAAAGCTGTACTAAAGTTCAATTTCGTTCTCATAGCTTCCTGTAATGCCTGCCAAAACCTTGACGTAAACCTCGGATCTCGGTCCGACACAATACTCACTGGAACCCCATGTAACCTCACTATCTCCTGGATATACAATCCGCCAACTGACTCAAAGAATATGTTATCGCAATAGGAATAAAGTGTGCTGATTTTGTCAATCTATCAACAACAAACTAAACTGCATCAAAACCTTGACGAGTACGTGGCAACCCTGTCACAAAATCCATCGTAATATGATCCCACTTCCATTCCGGAATCTCAAGTGGGGTCCTTTACCTGCTGACAAGTCAAACATCTAGAAACATACTCCGCAATCTCTCGTTTCATTCCACTCCACCAAAATTGTTTCTTCAAATCCCTATACATTTTGGTACTCCCCGGATGTATAGTATACTTCGCCTTGTGAGCCTCATCAAGAACTTGTCGTTTCACCCTATCATTTGAAGGAACACAAACTCTTCCCCGAAATGTAAAAATTCAATCACTGTTCATCGCAAAGTCAGGTGTTTTTCCCTCGCTCAAGTCACCAATTATGTTAACAATTTCTGGGTCACCAACCTGAGCCTCTTTAATCTGTTTAAATAAAACTGATGCTCGAATATTCGCAAAGATTACTCCACGTTCTGTCTCGCAAGGATTTCAATCTCGTAAATCCTCTAACATCTTCCACTCTCGAACCATTAAGCAAGAAACGTATGTCTTTCTACTCAATGCATCCACTACTACATTGGCTTTCCCCAGGTGATAAAGGATCGTACAGTCATGGTCTTTTAATTTCTCCTTCCATCTACGTTGTCTCATGTTCAACTCCTTTTGTGAGAAAAGGTATCTCAAACTCTTATGATCTGTGAAGACTTCAAACTTTGCTCTGTAAAGATAATGTTTCCACTTATGCAACGCAAATATAATCGCATCCAATTCTAAATCATGAGTAGGATAATTCTTTTCAGAAGCTGTCAATTTCTTTGAAGCATAAGCAATAACCTTTCCATTCTGCATAAGCACACAACCCAAACCTTCCTTCGAAGCATCACTATAAACCACGAAGTTGTCACCTCCACAAGGCAACGTCAAAATAAGAGATGTCATCAAGCGTCTTTTCAACTCTTGAAAGCTAGTCTGACATTTTTCATTCCACACAAACGGTGTCATTTTCTTTGTCAAATTCATCAGAGGTGTAGCAATCTTGGAAAATCCCTCAATGAATCTCCGATAGTATCCTGCCAAACCCAAGAAACTACGAACCTCGGTAACTGTACTCATCGTTTTCCATTTTGTCACTGCTTCCACTTTGGATGGATCAACCGCTATCCCATCACTCGAAACTACATGACCCAAAAATGATACTTTCTAACCAAAATACACACTTGTTGAACTTAGCAAACAACTGTTTCTCCCGAAGAACTGATAATACAACCCTCAGGTGTTGCTCATGTTCTTCCCGTGACTTAGAGTAAATAAGTATGTCGTCAATAAAGACCACTATAAAACAATCCAGATATTGATGAAACACACGATTCATTAAATCCATAAATACTGTCGGTGCATTTGTTAACCCAAACGGTATAACTACAAACTCATAATGCCCATACCTCGTGCGAAAAACCGTTTTAGGAATGTCCTCCGCTCGAACTTTCAACTGATGATACCCACTCCTCAAGTCCAACTTGGACTATATAACCGATCCTTGTAATTGGTCGAATAAATCATCGATATGAGGTAAATGATACTTATTCTTGATTGTTACCTGATTTAACTGTCTATAATCGATACACAACCTCAAAGTACCATCCTTCTTCCTCACAAATAAAACTGGTGCACCCCACGGTGACACACTCGGTCTAATGAATTCCCTATCAAGGAGTTCCTGTAACTGTTCTTTCAATTCTTTCAATTCTGCAGGTGTCATTCTATAAGGAGCCTTAGAAATAGGAGCAGTTCCTGGCAATAACTCAATGCAAAACTCTACCTCTCTATCAGGAGGTATATCGTAATCAATTGAGAACACATCAAGAAATTCACAAACTACCGGAACTTTCTCTAACTTCGGTATAGTGATACTCTTGTCAACCACACAAGCTAAGTAACCCGTACAACCACGTGATAATAGCTTTCTAGCCCTCAAAGCAGAAATAACATGTATATTACTCTTGACAGTATCACCCACAAATACAAACTCTTCACCCACAAATACAAACTCGGGAACACCCGGTATAGCAAAAGTAACTTTCTTACTGTTTTGGTCAAATTTCAACAAGTATCACCAATGACAAGAAAAATGACAAAAGAGATAAGAATCAGGGTACAATGATTATTGGACAGAATAGAAATGAACACAAGAAATTTGTTGACTAGGGAAAGCCCTTGAACAACTTGTTCGCCGGCACAAAACCCCGGGAGGTTTAGGAACCTGCCTTGACCAAAAGGTATATTGATCAAGTTTGAGTACAAAACTAGGAGCGTATGCAAGGGAGCTTAAGCTAGTGAGATTGTGTGTGTAAAATACAGGTGTTATCCCCCTTTTATACCTCAAATAACAACTATAATACAAAGAGAGTAACAAGCCTAGAATCTCGGAAATAAGTTGATCTTGTTGAGATATTTTCGCCACATTGTTGATGGAGGAGATAAGGGTCCGTTGCTGGCTATTTTGATGAAGAAACGTCATTGAATCAATCCCCTTATCCATTGACATGTTCCTTGAAAAGTAGGGTTTAATGTAACAATAATTCAACCTGCAAGATGATCAAGAGGTAGTAGGAGAACTCAAGTTGTTAGTACCAAGATGTTATGTGTAAGTTGAAAACAAGTTGACTGAAAATGTAGGGCCCAACAATTGCCCCCAAACTTTTTGAATTTTGTAATAAAGAACATAAAGAGTCAAAAATTTAAAAAGTTTGCCAACAGCGTACGGCGGTTATTAATGAAAAAGGTTTGATGGGACGGTTTCGGGTTTTTCCAAGGCAAAATTCATGATGGTTTTTTAACATTACAACCGCTTACAACTTCTCTCTCGAATAAGTCTTCCCCAACTCTCCCTTTCATAGAATCTTTAACAAAAAGGGTTTTCTTCAGAGAGAAATCAAGGAAGAACGCAAGAAGAAGAAAAACAAGTAGAAATTCCGGTGAGTTCCTCGTCCCCTTCTCAATTTCGTGTTGATAGTTTTCTCAAGTTGTAAAAATGGGAAGAAAGAAGTTAAGCGTAATCGAGAGTGATGAAGGTCTTCCTGAGGGTTTCATAACCCAAAATCTGTTGAAAGAACCTGATAAGGAAAAATGCTTGATCTCTGAAGCAGATCTGGAAATTATTAAGAAGAATCACGCATTGCCCTCCGAAACTGTTCTCTTCACTCATCCCGACTTAACCTCCGAGTGTTATTCCCCTGAATGGGTATGCTTTCCAGAATATCCTTTCACCATTGGTCTAAAATTCCCTTTTCCAGACTTAATTACTAGGTTCTTCACCTCTGCCAAACTGAACTATGCCCAGATTATGCCTCAAGGTTGGAGGTGTTTACAAACCCTAGTTAGGTTGAAGGAGGAAACAGGTTTGAATGTGGGTCTAGAAGAGTTTGCTTATACTACCGAGATAAGGGGGTTTGGCCTTGGGAGGTATTGCTTTAGGGTTAAGAGTGGTGGTGATCCCATCTTGATTTCCAACAATGACCCTGCCGATAGAGGATGGAGAAACAAGTTTTTCTTTGCTAGGAAAGATAGCCTAGGTCAAGAGGCTGGTGTGATTTCGAAGTGGAGGTCCCAAGGTAGGGGAATTTTTCCTTTGATTTCACACATTCTTAAAATCTTTGCACATCTAATCTTAACCAACTTGAAATTTTCCTTTGTAGAAGTTGCCAAACTGTGCGTGCTGTTCCCAGAGCAAGAGGGTACGGAGGAGAACGTAAAGAAGATTTTTGAGTTGGATCCTCTCGTTAGGTCCTTCAAAGCATTCCCTGTTCTGTTCTCTGGGAAGAGGGGTGAGGATTTTGAAGAAGAAGTTCGCCCAATAGAGCCTCTGCGAGTTCCAGCAAGATGTCCACAGGTTTGATTAACATCTTAAAGTTTTTGCCTATCTTCAAATTATTCTAATCCCTCAAGTTGTTCTAATCCTATGGCTTCTATTGCAGCCACTCGTTCCAAGACAAATGTGAGTGTTGCGGACCTTCTTGCCGGTGCCAAAGCAAAGAGGTCTGTGAAAAAAGATAACAAGCCCCCAACCCCCCTATCTGGGGCATTCAGTTCTGAAGGAAATGCATCAAAGAAGAAGGAAGAATCAAAGAAAAGGAAGCTGGTGGAGGTTGAAGCCACGGATGCGAGTGATGTTCTGGATGTGGAAAAAACAAGAGAGAAGTTTGGTGTTGCGATGAAAGATTTTGCTAGCAAGGTAGAACGGGGAAACTTTGAACCTTGTACCAAAGAATTTACAAAGTACTAACACTTCTTTTACACAGGTTTCCGAGATAATGAGTCCTTTCATGGACCAAGTCAATGTCCTGAAAATCAAAGCAACTAGATGCAGCTATGAGGCTGAGGAATCAAGGAAGGAGGCAAAAACAAATGCTGGGGAAGTAGAGAGACTGAAGAAAGAAGCCAAAGTACATGCTGGCGAGGTGGAGAAGTTGAAGAAAGACAATGTGAAGTTGAGAAAGGAACTGGCAGACGTTTGTGCTGAAAAGGTGAAGGAAAATGAAGTTCATGTGAAGGAACTTGAAGCAGCAAAGGAAGACTTCAAGTTTAATGCTACCAAAGCAGTGTTGGAAGCCAGAATTCAACTCATGGAGGAATTCAAGAATGGGCAGGCTCCAAATTGGGATTTGGATGAAGAGAAAAGAATTCTAGAGGACTTCATTGGCGAACCGGTGGATGGAGAGGAGGTGAATTCACCGGCCCTCGAGACTTTCGACAAACTGGTTGATGATGCCAACCAAGTTTTGAGCACCATAGTGGTGACTCATGTTGAAGAGAATATTCAAGAGAAAGAGACAAATGCAACACCGGCGGCAGCAGGCCAAGATGTTTGAACAATTTGAATGTTTTAGGTAATTTGGAAGAATGGGTAACAAAAATAATTCTTTTTTGTTTATTGGTTTATGTAATGGCTCATAAGAGCGCAAACAATTTATTTGGGGTTACTAGGTTGGTCTAGTACTCCAAACTTTTCGTAGGTTTTAAGGGATTTGTTGGCTTATCCAACTTATCCACTGATTGTGAAATCTTTTGGAAACATCTGGAAGTTTTACAGAAGTATTTTAGGTTCTTCAGAAATACTTGCTTGTTCAGTAGATAAAATGTTTGATGATATAAACAGTAGGTAACACGTCAATGTTACAACCAATAGTCACAACTTGAACAAGTGTGAAATCGTGCGCACGGGCGAAGGTGTCAAAACCTTAGTTCTTTAGAAAAGATGTAAATCTTTTAACCATAAGTAAAATGTACCTTTGATCAGAGGTAAGTCGTTTGAAGAAATAGAACAAGTCTCAGCCGTCCTAGCGTGTCAACATGTTCCATTCCTCTCCAGCTAAAGTTTCAACATGTTGGAGCCGTACTGGCGTGTTAACATGTTGAACTTCTTTATCTCAGGTCTAAACATGTCGGAGCCGTACTGGCGTGTTAACATGTTCGACCTGCTCCAATTTAGGTCTTAACATGTCGGAGCCGTACTGGCGTGTTAACATGTTGAGCCTACTCCGCTTGTATACCTTGCAAAACAAATTCATGTTAGGATTGGGTGTTAGCGTAGCCAACACCCCTCCGATGCCTAAGTTAGTAAGGATTTCCAATAAAATTGGGAATTGAAACACACGAATGAACTTGACATAAATTAAATCATACCTGAGAAGTCTAGTTGTTAACAACTTGACTTACGTAAAATAAAGCTTTAAATGAATGGCATTCCAACTCCTAGGGACCCTATCTCCACTTGGGGTTGACAACCAGTATGCCCCTTTGCCAGCTTCAGCATCAATAAGATATGGTCCCTCCCACTTGGGAGCTAATTTACCTGCATTCAGTTCTCTTGTATTTTGAAATACTTTTCTTAAAACTAAATCACCAACCTGGAATCTTCTTATTCTGACATTCTTGTTGTAAGATCTAGCAATCCGTTGTTGATAGGCTGCCATCCTTATCTTGGCTAAATCCCTGATCTCATCAATTGTATCTAGATCTTGGGTTAGCAAAAGATTATTTTCATCTTGAGTTAATAAACCATACCTTGCTGTTGGGATCGTCACCTTAACTGGAATTACAGCTTCTGCTCCAAATACTAAGGAATATGGAGTTCTACCTGTGGCCCCTTTTGAAGTTGTCCTGTCTGCCCAAAGTACAAGTGGTAATTCTTCAGCCCATTTTCCTTTCTTTTGATCTAGGCGTTAATTTCTTCAGGTTGTTGACAATCAACTTGTTGCTTGACTCAGCTTGACCGTTGGCTTGAGGGTGGACAGGCGTAGACGTGATCAACTTGATGCCCTAACGAGCACAAAAATCTCCGGTCTTCTTACTTATGAATTGGGATCCATTGTCACATATGATCTCCGATGGTACGCCAAACCTGCTAATAATATTCTTCTTTAAAAATGAAACTACCTCCTTGTCTTTCACTTGCACATAGGCCTCGGCCTCAATCCACTTTGAGAAATAATCAGTCATTGCTAACATGAACACTTTGCCTCCAGGGGCCTTAGGCAACTTGCCCACAATGTCCATGCCCCATTTCATGAAAGGCCAAGGTGAAACGATAGGGTGTAGAGGTTCAGCAGGTTGATGCAAGATGTTACTGTGCCTCTGGTAGGCATCACATTTCTGCACATAGCTCATGGCATCTTGACGCATGGTTGGCCAGTAATAACCAGTCTTGAGAGCCTTCGATGCCAATGCTTTCCCACCGGAATGATTTCCACATGTTCCTTCATGGATTTCACTTAGCACGAGCTCAACTTGCTTGTTGTCAATACATCTCAAATAGTGTCCTGCGAAAGATTTCTTAAACAAGACATTATCTATTAAAACAAAAGTTGAAGTATGCATTTTAAAAGATCTAGCATTCTTAATATCAGGTGGAATAGTTCCAAGTAGAAGGAACTCAATTATAGGTTGGGTCCAAGATGAACTTGTATCTTGTGCCCCATTAGATTGAGTAACTTCTTGAGTTTCCTCCACTCGGTCTATTGCTGGATACTTAACATAAATAATGGGAATATTAGTATGCAACATGGACTTGCAAGTTGAACCCAAGTTGGCCAATGCATGCCGTATTCTCTTCTCTAGGGACCTGTTCCAAAGAGAATGACAAAAACTTTGAAGCCAAAGCTTTAACATGTTGGAGATACAGAGTCATCTTGGAATGCTTCGCTACATAACTGCCATTGAAATGGTTAGCGAGCAACTGAGAATCAACATATACATTTATATGAGTAATATTTAAACTTAAAGCTGTAGTTAAACCCATGATTAAAGCTTCATATTCAGCTTCATTATTCGTCGCATTGAATTCACAAGATACAGCTTGAGGTATGATATCACCTTGAGGGATTTAACTATTCCCAAGCCAATTCCTTTGGAATTTGAAGCTCCATCTGTATACAGTGTCCAAAATCTAGGAATTGTTTTACCTTCAAGCTGTTGTACTTCCAGTTCCACCTCGGGCTGCAAACTTGGGCTAAAGTCTGCTACAAAATCAGCCAGAGCTTGAGATTTGATAGCTGTCCTTGGCTCATATGAAATGTCATACGTGCTCAACTTGACCGACCACTTGGCCAATCTGCCTGACATCTCTGGAGTTCTCAACACATTTCTCAGAGGATAGTTAGTTCTAACAGTTATAGAATGTGTTTCAAAATAATGACGCAGTTTTGTAGCAGCAGTAGTTAAAGCTAAAATTAACTTTTCAAGATGAGAGTACCTCGTTTCAGCATCTAGTAAAGACTTACTTATATAATAAACAGGATGCTGTTCACCTTGGATTTCTTTCACCAACACTGCACTAACTGCATTCTCAGATACGGCTAAATATAAATAGAGGTGCTCACCACGTTCTGGTTTAGCAAGTAGGGGTGACATCACCAAACATTCTTTAAGTTGTTTAAAAGCTGCCTCATGTTGATCAGACCATTGGAAGAGTTTATTCTTTCTTAACACTTCGTAGAATAACCTGCACTTATCGATGATTTAGATATAAATCTATTCGGGCAGCTACCCTACTGTTAACCTTTGGACGTCTTTGATATTCTTGGGAGATTCCAAGTTGAGAATAGCTTTGATTTGTTCGGACGGCTTCAATTCCTCTCTTAGTCACCATATAGCCCAAGAATTTTCCTTTAACACCAAAGTTGCACTTCGGGATTGAGTTTCATGTTGAAAGCTTTCAAGATGTTGAACGCTTCAAAAGATGCTCCACGTGGTCTTTAATATGCTTGGATTTTACTACCATATCATCTATGTAGACTTCCATTGTCTTGCCAAGTTGATCTTTGAACATCTTGTTCACCAGCCTCTGATAAGTTGCCCCTGCATTTTTAAGACCAAATGGCATAGCAATATAACAATATACACCTTCTGGAGTCATGAATGCTGTATCCTCTAGGTCCGAGGGCTCCATTTGGATTTGCTGATATCCTGAGGACGCATCCATGAATGTCAGGATATCGTGGCCAGCTGTCTCGTCAACTAGAGAATCAATATGAGGAAGAGGGAATGGATCTTTCGGGCAGGCCTTGTTCAAGTCTGTGAAGTCCACGCATACTTGCCACTTGCCGTTCTTCTTCTCTACCACCACAACATTAGCTAGCCACCTTGGATATTGAACTTCCCTGATCATCTTGGACTTCAAAAGTCTCTCAACTTCATCTTTTATAATCTGGTTCCGCTCGTGGGCAAACTTTCTCCTTTTCTGGTGGACAGGACGGATGGTTGGGTCAATGTTCAACTTGTGAGTAATGATGTCCTTGCTTATTCCTGTCATATCTTCATGCTTCCACGCAAAACAACACTTCTGACTCTTCAAGAACTCAACCAGCTCCTTCTCAATTTCGGGTGGAAGATCTGTACCAACTTGCACTCGGGCCTCAGGGTTTGACTCATCAACAGAAATACTTTTCGTCTCATGTTCCACTGCTTCGAGAACATCCTGGGCCTTTTTCTTTAATTGCTATGCTTGACGAGGGGCTGAACTTGCTTTCATATTAACCTTGTAGCACTCTTTAGAAAGCCTGATTTCCTTTAACTTGGCCACACCCCAAGGTGTTGGAAATTTGACGCACCGGTGATAAGTTGACACGGCCTTCATGTTGTGGATCCAAGGTCTTCCTAAAATGACGTTGTACGAGGACGAGCATTCGATCACACGTAACCTTTCCATAGAATTCATACCTTCCAAATAGAGAGGCAACTTGATTTCTCCAACTGTTTACTTCACTTCACCACTGAACCCTACCAGTACGGACGAATTCCTCACAATTTCGGATAAAGGAATGCCCATCTCTTCCAGAGCGTGAGTGAAGATTATATTAACTGAGCTGCCGCCATCAATCAGGATTCTCTTGACCATACAATTAGCAATCTGCACCTGGACAACTAGACCATCATGATGGGGGTCCAACGTGTTATCCTTATCCTCATCTTCGAAGGAGATAACTTGACCATCGTGAAGTCGCGACACCTTGAGGGCGTTCGACGATCCTCCTTAGAACTCTTGGCATGACGCTTGGCTGCAGAATATGTTGTACCACAAATATGGGATCCATCTGAAATAACATTTACTACCTTGGTGGCTGGAGGAGGTGCAACTTTCTCGGGTCTGGACTGCTCCCCAGGATCGGGCTCTTTGGACTCAGTTCTGACCCTCTTCTTACCCAACAAATCTTTAAGAAGACCCTTTGACAATAGATGCGCAATTTCCTTCCTCATGGCGAAACAATTTTCAGTAGTATGCCCGAACTCCTCATGAAACGCGCACCACTTGGACTTATCCTTCCAAGTTGTGGGCTTGTCACTCTTCTTAGGCCATCTTGCTTTGTCTCCAAGATTTTCCATGGCGCAAAGGACTCCTGCAATGTCCACAGAAAAGCAGTAATCAGAAATTTTAGGATAGTCATTATCATCTCCATCCTGATCATCATCTACAAAATGAACTTTAGAAGATTCAGATTTAACAGGGGGTTTGCCCCTGTTAGACTTATAATGATGGAAATATGATTTTCTGTCTGGTGGCTCAAATAGAGGAGTAGGGGTCCTCCCAATTGACTTCTCCATTGCTAGGCTGTCATCCTCCAATCTGATGAAACGCAAGGCTCTGGTTCTTATTTCTTCAAGTTGTTTTGCAGGTGTCATCACCAACTCATTATAAAATAGAGAGTTCTTCTTCAAGCCTATACGGAATGCTTCCGTGGCTGTGGACATATCCAGGCTGGGTATGGGCACTGCCTCCTTATTAAACCTGTGCAAATATTCTTTAAGACTCTCGTTAGGCTGTTGCACAATTCTGTAAAGGTCACTAGTCAACTTGTCAAATGCCCTGTTGCACGAAAATTGATTAGTAAACATGTTGACAAGTTGAGCGTAGGAAGAAATAGAGTTTAGAGGAAGTCCCGTTAGCCATTTTAAGGCTGGTCCTGACAGAGTTGAGCCAAAACCCCTGCAAAAACATGCTTCTTTAAAAAAAGGGGGGGATACTTATAATATCCATCGATTCCTGATACAGCAATACATGCTCTGCTGGATCGGTGCTTCCGTCATACTTCTTCATATGAGGGACTGAAAACTTCTTTGGGATCTCTACATTAGCTATTGCTGGGACAAAACGAGATTCGTTATAACAGGTTGGGGAAACTTGGTGATAAGGCGAGTTGACTCCAAGTACGCTTCGGAGCAACTCTCTGATAGTCTGCATTTCCTTAATAAGTTGATTCTCTGTGAAAAGAGGATTATTATTAAATTGAGAGGCAGGAGTATCAAAAGCATTAAAGAAACTCCCTGCTTGCCCCATCGAAGGTGTGGCATAGGTATAGCAAGATGACAACACAGGTTGGCTAGCTGTAAGGCTGAATCTTGGTTGCGTGGTTGGAATGGACGTCACGATTGTGCTTTCTGCTGGCAGGGTACTAGACATAGGGATATCTCCAAAATGGCTTGGTGTTGTACCTGCACCAAACAAAGATCTAGGATGCAAAGGTGAAAATGGAGTAGATACTTGAGTTTCAGTTTGCTTCCCTTTGCGCATGGTATCAATGGCATTGAGTATCAAGGTGTTTGTATGCTCCTGAGTATCCAACCGGTCATTCACTTTCTTCAACATTGTGACCATATTAGACATTAGCTCCAAATTGACAGCTTCTGAATTTGACGACAGGTTGCCTTGGGTACCGGAACTAGGAAGTGGCTGACTCCTCTCACCTTGACTACCGGACGGTGGATTGGTCATTTCTACGCAAATAATTAAAATAGTCCCACGGATGGCGCCAAATTGTTTTGGTCAAATTTCAACAAGTATCACCAATGACAAGAAAAATGACAAAAGAGATAAGAATCAGGGTACAATGATTATTGGACAGAATAGAAATGAACACAAGGAATTTGTTGACTAGGGAAAGCCCTTGAACAACTTGTTCGCCGGCACAAAACCCCGGGAGGTTTAGGAACCTGCCTTGACCAAAAGGTATATTGATCAAGTTTGAGTACAAAACTAGGAGCATATGCAAGGGAGCTTAAGCTAGTGAGATTGTGTGTGTAAAATACAGGTGTTATCCCCCTTTTATACCTCAAATAACAACTATAATACAAAGAGAGTAACAAGCCTAGAATCTCGGAAATAAGTTGATCTTGTTGAGATATTTTCGCCACATTGTTGATGGAGGAGATAAGGGTCCGTTGCTGGCTATTTTGATGAAGAAACGTCATTGAATCAGTCCCCTTATCCATTGACATGTTCCCTGAAAAGTAGGGTTTAATGTAACAATAATTCAACCTGCAAGATGATCAAGAGGTAGTAGGAGAACTCAAGTTGTTAGTACCAAGATGTTATGTGTAAGTTGAAAACAAGTTGACTGAAAATGTAGGGCCCAACACTTACTATGGCAATTTACTAAAGCATGATAAACACACAACCAATCCATGCCAAGTATCATATCAAAATCACGTATAGGTAGCACAACCAAATTAGCATGCAAAGTGTGATCACCTATCAGTATATCACAAGCTCGGTATACCACTAAAGCCAACATATGCTTCCCCAACGGGGTAGACACCTTAAGCACAAAAGGTAATGATTGGGGCAATACACACAAGTTGTTCACAAAATGAGATGCAACATATGAATGCGATGAGCCAGGATCTATAAGAACTCGTGCTCTACTACCGAAAATAGAAAGACTACCTCTTATCACAGACGTAGACTCTGGCACTCCTTGTTGATTGAGCGCAAACACATGACCCTGAATTTTGGGCCTACCATCGTTATCTCTCTTCGTACCACTAGACGGCTGACTCACGCTTCCCGACTGACTACCCTTCAGCTTGGGGCAATCTCTCTTCAGGTGACCAATCACCTTACAATAGTAGCATTGGCTCGACCTATTTCCACCCTTGCTGTAACACGTATCCTCTGAATGTCCAGGCCTCGCACAATAATTACATATCAACGGAGCACCTTGTTGCCCCTGAGAAGGGGTGAAGTTATTTCCTCGCCCGCCTGACTGCTGCCTAGATTGTCCATCAGATGGTGCTCTATTCTGATTTCCTCTACGGTTGTTGTTATTATTGTTGTAGTTATCTCTATTCCCAGAACCTTGTCCTCGCCCATAAGATTGCGAAGACTGCTGAGAACCCACATTCATCCTTCCTTTATGTTCCTCGATATCACTCTCTATCTCATATGCTCGGTCCATGGCACTGCGAAAATCTGCAAGCTGCAACGATAGTAACTGTTTCCTGTATTCAGTCTTCAACCCCTTGATAAACTTCTGAGTCTTCCGAGCCTCGTTTGGGACCAAGTGGGTACAGTAACGTGCTAACTCCGTGAACTTAGCTGAATATTGTGCCACTGACATGGTACCCTATTCCAGATCATAAAACTCTCGTTCTCTCTTCTCACGAACTACAGCTGGAATGTACTGGGCCTTGAACTCTCTCAAGAAATTAGGCCAAGAATGTGGTACTCCCTGCAAATCCCAGCTCTCCTGTAGTACTTGCCACCAATGCTCCGCTATTCCCTAACTTGAACACTGCTAGAGTAACTTTCCCATCATTGTTGCAACCCAGAGCTGAAATATCTTCACTATGTGCTTAATCCACAACTCCGCCTTAGTAGCATCAGGTTCTCCCAGAAAAGTTTGGGATTTCATCTTCAAGAATTTCTCAAGAGTGGTGGTGTTGTTTCTTTGCCTTACCTCCGGTTCTAGCACTATCACTTCCGGTTGTGGTGCCTCCACATCTGGTTGTGATGCTTCTACCTCAGGCTGTGGTCCTGCCCCTGCGTTCATCCGCTGCGTCATTTCATTCATCAACTCAAGAATTCTCCTATACATGTTTACCATTTCCTCATTTCGGTCGTTCTGGTTATGTTCAGGAGGATTATTACGAGGACGATTATCATTCCCCGCTCTCTCATCACCCTCTCCAGCATTCGCACCAGCCCTACTGGTACTCGCTCCGTTCCTAGTTTCCACCATCTTAACCTACACACATCGCTCGACATTAGAATCTCAACAATAAACCATACCCACCTAGGCCAAGGAACCTATCCTGGCGACAACAAACCTATTGCTCTGATACCAACTGTGACGCCCCGACCCGGATTCCAATACGGAATCCCAAAGTCGACGCGCCAAAACAATAAGCAAGTAACAATAACAAATAATAAAAGCACGTGGCGCAACAACCCGTGCTTACATCAAACCATAATAATAAAAACTTTGGATAAATTAAAACCAATCATCGGCGACGTTACAGCCGGAACCCAACTAATAAAACACAAGTATAAGTTTTGTAGAAAATCATTAATAACATCAACTACCTCGGCCACAACATGCCGGAACAACTGTACATAAAGCACAAGCTATAACATGCTTGGGAAATAAATTGAAATAAAGATATAACAGAGTATGCGAGCTCGACATACACGTGTCGGCTACCAAAGAATAGTAAGTAACGACAATGTAATGACACTACCCAAAGTAAAGTCTACATGACTTTACATAACCAATCGTCCTCACCAAAAGAATTTCTAATACTAATCAACAAAAGAACTCCAGGGTTTACGAAGCAAAAGACCACCTGTGAGCTAAACGATAAAACTATCTGGCCTCACCGCAAACTTCCTGCCTGGCTCGAATCTAAAGAAAACAAGTAAATAACAAACGGGGTGAGTCGAAACTCAATAAGTTACTAAATGCAACTACATGTCATGGCATAATGCTCAACTGGTAATCATAACATGATAATACATTTGTATATATCAAAACTAAACATGTAACATTATCATTGATATACAATTCACATAAATCATACGTAGCACTTTAGTGTTTACATAAGTACTCGTAATAAACCACATTATAAAGGATATTGTATCTCTTTGTCCATCTTTGTGTTGCTCCTGCAATACACAAACAACCATTGTGCCTCGATACTCGTGTGTGTAGTATCAACATCCCCGATTAATACCATCGAGTTCAATCTAGCAAACCAAAGCCATGTGTATTGCTACAACAGTGGGGCTACTTCTCAACTGTGGCCAACAGAAGAGGGGTGTGTGAAACTCCGGTATGGCGACTTATAGCAATCACAAACCTTAATTTGTGAAGATTATAGGTCGTCCCACATTACTCGACCAACGACGCCAGCTGGACTTACACAATGCACAAATAGATGTTCTTATTCATCTAATGCAAATAACCATCAAGTTCAAAAGTAGTGAACTTGACAATTGACAAGTAGATTATTCTATTCTACCACCGATTATCATTCAACACATATTTGCAAAAATCCTAATCAACACATTAGAGCCATTCACAAGTCTCTATTTTAATAGTACTAAAACACGGAGGACTAGAATCTCGATTAATCGAACTCTAAACCTCATAGTAATTTAACATGTTGCTCGGGGGATCATAATCTTCCCAAAAATCAACTTCTCGGAGTCATTTCTAAAGTCAACAAAATTAGGGTTTCAATGTTAAATGCAAGATTACCCAATTTCAAGTCTCAAGTTCTCTATTTGTTCAAATCCTAAGGTTAATGTTCAAACCCTAGCTCATCAAACATCATTCAACCCATAAACATATCACAAGTATAATGTACTCATCTCAACCTAGAGATTTGTACATGAAAACAACATCCATAGCAAGTCATACATGATCAATGATGAACTAGCATACATTAGAGCTTAAAGAATACAAAAGGGGGTTTAGTGACTTACCTAGAACCGAATATCAAGCCAACGAAAATGAAATCAAAGCCACACAAGTTGCTCCCTTACTCAACACCAACACAATGACGCACTACTAGAAACACGCTAATTACTGTCGGAGGATTTACTGTCGGAATTTTTCGACAGTAATTACTGTCGAAAAATTGGAAATTACGTGGAATATCCGACGGTAACGTTAATTTTTGGCGGGATAAATATTACTTGTCGGATTATTTCCGGCGAATTGTCCGACGATAATATAGGTATATTCTCGAGAATATACTTTTTCATCCGGATAATTCGTCGAATCGCCGACGATAATGTTCGACATTAAATAAGGGAATATTCTTGAATATTCCTTTTTGCATCGTCAGAATTTGGAGATTAATATTACTGTCGGAATCCGACAGTAAAATTCCGACAGTAATTCTGACGGACTGTTTCTGTTGGATAACTCCGACAGTAAATTATAATTAAACCTAAATCGAGCAGCACCTTCCCCAAATCGACAGATTTCTCACTCTCTCTCTCTCTCTCTCTCACGTTCACTCTCTCTCTCTCTCTCTTGCTTCAGACGTGGTTTCCGCCTCCGTCAGCCGTCTCCCCACCCCACCGTCGTCGCTTGCTTGCCGTCGTCGCCTCAGATCACTCTCTCTCTCTTCGCAGTGGTTTCCGCCTCCGTCGTAGTCGCCCCAACCCACCGTCGTCGCTTGCTTGCCGTCGTCGCCTCCGTCAGCCGTGGTCTCTCTCTCTCTCTCTCTCTCTCTCCCTGCACTACCTCCAACGCCGGTAATCATTTCTCCCTCTCTCTCTCTCTTTCTCTCTCTCTCGATTCATCGCCTTTTTCATAGATCTACTGTTGTTCTAAGGTTGTCTGTCGATCATGCATGTAATGTATGATTAGTTCATTACGGCTTGTTGCTATTGTTGTTTAAGCATTTTCAAAAATGTTTTCGGTGCCTAAATTTTAAATTTTACTTGTACTTTAGATATGTTTAACAATAATACTGCCGCCTTTGTGGTTTGGGTTTATTCCACTTTCCTCCTTTTTGAATTTGTCTCGCTTTACCCCTTCTATCAAGTCTCTGATAGGGAATTTTTTTGTTGGAATTTTTTTGTTTGACCAATTTGACTATACCAGAAGGCTATTATGTCCTCATAACTACCTCAATAAGGAACAAAGAGAAACTTAGTTCTCTTCCGCCCATCTACTTGACAAGCAAATTCTCCACCATTGGTTTCCAACGGGATGTGGATTTAGGGCTTGCTAAATAAGCCCAAAGACGGGATGGAAACTCGCTTATGAGGCATAAGCGCTTGATTTTGACCCTTGCTTAATTCGGTTTCAAGGGGTGCAAAATTACATTAGGGGTAGAAAATTAGATGTTAAGATCTAAATTTTTCTGCACTAGGGATGCAAAACTATAAATCTGCAATTTTGAAGCAATATTCATGTTTTATCTTGCTCGGATGGCGTGATTTCTTGTATAATATTGTTCCTAAACTTCTTCAAAAGGAAGCTATTGTCTAATCATTATTTACGAGTCTAATTACGTGGTTGTCACTATTTACACAAATGGCCGACTATAACAATTAGCGTCTTTAGTAATCTAACTACAAAAGGTGGGTTTCACAAGATTGTCTAACATGTTGTTTGTTCGGTCAATTTTGTTTCAGTTGTATTGTATATCCTAATCAAGCAAAGAATATGCCACACTTCGTTTCTTTATATTGATATTTGCTAAAAACCAGACAAAGGACTAGATTACGACATAAAAGCCTAGAAATCACTAGAGGTTTTGCACTAAAATTGTGAAGCAAATTAACCGGCAAATGCACATCATCTTCGCGGTTTACTACGTCGGTTAGAGTGGAAGTTATTCTTGATAGATTTGGCTTTCGAGTTTCAAAAGTTAGTATGTTTAGCCTTATCTTTTGGCACATGTATTTCTTTGAGGTAAGGCCTTAAGTCTTCCTTGTACCTTGAGTACTCCAAGTTCAGTATTAAGTCCCCACATCGATTTTATATCCTAATAAAACTTTATGTGATTCATGCCCTTTATCTAAGAAAAGAAAAGGAACAAGAGATTTAAGCGTAGGGAATCACTAACGAGATAAAGACAACTAGGCAAGTCACTACAAAAATATTTAAATAGCATATATGCGAACTATCGGTTAAAACACACACTTGTGAGCCAATTTAGAGCTGCATACCACAACCGAATCTGAATCTCTAGCATTTGACAGGATAGTCCAAGAAGGAACTGTGACACAGTAACTCCATCCAGTATGCGTGGTACAGGGACAATTTTTCACCAAAACTATAAATGTTTTCCTCATAGTAAGCGTGGTACAGGGGACAATTTTTCCGAAACTAAAGGGGCACAAGTGGTTCTTATGTGTGTAGCTCCACCACCCGGTTTCCTTTAAGAACTAAAATAGAGTCATAAACCCCTTAGGAGTATTCTCTTGCTTCATCCATATGTGAATCATTATCAAATTTTGGATGCGGGAGACTATACTGCGGTATGCTTAAAACAAGATTTAATATGTTTTGTCAAATTTAGTCTCAACATTGTTACCTATGTACTAATATATGGTATGACTGATCGTTTGCAAGCTTTGATCATTAGAGGCTCTCTTTTGTGATATATCTTTTCGGTTTATCTGGAACATACTCCCTCTCTTGAGTGTTTTAAAGTCAAAATAAGTTATTTATAATGCTAGTAGACTTTTAACTAATTTAAACTCATTTAAAATGCTAGTAGACTTTTAACTAATTCCTTCTTAGACTTCTTAGGTTGTTCAAGTTTAATATGTTGATATTACATATTCTCCATTGAGAGTATTATGTTGATATCCATGCATTAGTTGAACCACTTAATGTGTTTCACTTCCCTTTAGAGATTTAATGTCTCTATTGTATGCCTGTAGCAGGATGGCACGAACTAGGAAGACCGCCAGGATGTCGGTTATGCATCCGATCTTATTTCAACTCGAGACACGCATTACGAGCGAGAGAACTTGAGGACCAACTGAATGTGGCCCTAGGTGAGACACCCAGTGGAGCAAGTGACCCCACCGAACCCTCCTGCACCTACCCAAGACTCCAATAGGGAATGTAATCATTGAGAGTGTGTTACACTCTATGTTTCGACTAGCATGTATAGTATGTGGTATTGGTATCCAATGATACCGATCCGTCCCGTTGAATGTATTTAGAGTTCGAAACTCTTATTATTATTTATGTTGACCTTGTGACTTATTGATGTGAATAGTGCATCACGAGCATGTTAACTTGGGATTCCGTTAGCTTTTTATATTGTCGGCTGATGATGGGATGTAAGCTAAGAAATCAACTTTGACTTAAATCAATTAAACATATATTTCATCGATGATCATTCATTAATAAATTATAATATCTGGACACCGATCGCTTGGTGGTTCTTAAAGTTATCAAACTTTAAGAATGGACGGGTAGAACAAAAGGATATTATTTTTCATTAATGAATTTCGCTTGTTTCTTTACCCTATAAAGTTACATAAATTTCCCTTAATCACAACCTTAAATTCTAAACCCCAACCTAAACCCTAAATTGGACCCTTAAACAACCCTAAACCATATCTAAACCGTATCCAGTTAAAATTAATCAAATATATTTATCTTTAAAAAAAAATCAAGTTTTTAGAAAATTAGGATGTAAGCTATATAAGAAATCAACTTTGACTTAAATCAATTAAACATATATTTCATCGATGATCATTCATTAATAAATTATAATATCTGGACACGATCGCACTTCGGTGGTTCTTAAAGTTATCAAACTTTAAGAATGGACGGAGTAGAACAAAAGGATATTATTTTTCATTAATGAATTTCGCTTGTTTCTTTACCCTATAAAGTTTGAAAATTTCCCTTAATCACAACCTTAAATTCTAAACCCCAACCTAAACCCTAAATTGGACCCTTAAACAACCTAAACCATATCTAAACCGTATCCAGTTAAAATTAATCAAATATATTTATCTTTAAAAAAATCAAGTTTTTAGAAAATTAGGATGTAAGCTATATAAGAAATCAACTTTGACTTAAATCAATTAAACATATATTTCATCGATGATCGCATCTATCATTATATTCTCGTATATCTATCATTATATTCTCGTCATTCCCGGATCTAAAGTGATCGTCCCAAATTTCCCACATCAATGTAGGTTTATTGGATTCAAGATGGGAGATCCTTCAATTGAAGTATCTCTTTCATTCGCCGTGGAGCAATTACTAGATAAAATTTGTGTACGTCGTCGTTAATTATCTCGCCGAATTAACAATATTTAAGAAGAGGAATTCTTGAAAGCATCCAAGGACAACGGAGATGCTATTCTTTATGTCGTTGATAGTGTCCGTCCTTTCATAGATCCTACAAATATTGCTCGTGAAGAAGAGTCGGCACTTGGGATGACCTCAAAAGGGTTGAAAACTATTCTTATGCCGGAGATGCTACTAAGTTTTGTTAAAGCTTAGTCTTAACTCCAGTGTAAGGATACTTTGCAATCCTTGTGAGCTCACTCCCAAAGTGCTGAAAACTCTTTTTCACCAGCAATATTTTTAGGCTTCAATGAACGATGGAGAGCTGTCAACGACATAGGGAATTACAAAACTCCGTTGCCCTTGGATGCTTTCAAGAATTCCTCTTCTTAAATATTGTTAATTCGGCGGCAGAGATAATTAACGACGACGTACACAAATTTTATCTAGTAATTGCTCCACGGCGAATGAAAGAGGTACTTCAATTGAATGATCTCCCATCTTGAATCCAATAAACCTACATTGATGTGGAAATTTGGGACGATCACTTTAGATCTGGGTTTGACGAGAGTATGATGATAGATACCGATTTAGATAATATTTAGGGTTTAGTACAGTGTAACAGGCGTGATGTCGACCGATGAATTGTGATTACCGTAATAAGTGTATTTTTCTCATACTAATCATTTGTTGCTTAATAGGAGTTATGTCGACTGACGATCGCAGTTGGATGTATAATCGGAGGTTGCCGAATCGTAGTGGTATTACAGATGAGTTCATTAGAGGTTTGAAGAGTTTTATCGAATTTGCTCTAGCGAACCCCAAATACATGAGTGGTAACAACATAAGGTGTCCATGTGATGGTGCAAAATCGAAAGTACTTCCTTCGATGATTGTGGAGAAGCACCTTCTCCGAGACGGGTTTCAAGTTGGGTACAAGCGGTGGGTAGCTCACGGTGAGCAAATCGAGTAGTGTCTAGGCCGGAAAGTAACCGCAGAGGATTCTGTACGTGAACTGAACCGGTAAATACGAGTGTGAACGATGAACCATTTCGTGGTATGGAAGATATGGTTAGGGATGTTCTTGGTCCTCATTTTGGTGGTCGGAGAACGCACGTCAAGAGGAGCCAAATCCCGCCTAGTAAGTTCATTGAAGCTATGGAGTGCGCACGGAGAAGTTGTATCCGGCTCGGCGGACCGTTTTGGAGGCGTGGTGAGTTCCTAAACATCAAGTCGATTGCAATATTAGTCAATCTGGTTTCAATCGTCTTATGAAAGCACCGAAAAAGCTTTGCCGAAAGGGAATAAGATGCCGAGAGAACTTCTATCGAGACAAAGAAGATGGTTGGGCATATTGGGTTGAAATATGAGAAGATTGATGCGTGCAAGAATGATTGCATGCTTTTCTACAAGGAAGATTCAAACCGAAAGAATGTTCCGTGTGTGGCCATGATCGATATAAGCCGAAACGGAGGGCGGTTCGAAACGCAAGAAGAATGAACCTTATAAGCGGTTGCGTTACTTGCCGTTGACTCGAGATTGCAACGCCTCTACGCGTCTAAAGCTAATTCGAAGCTATGCGTTGGCACAAAGAAAGCCCGCGCGAGGATGGCGTGTTGACTCATCCGTCGGACGGCTTGGCTTGGAAACAATTTGATGCAACCCATCCCGACTTTCTTTGAAGCTAGAAATATCGGGTTGTGCATATGCGCGGATGGTTTTACTCCTTTCGGGCACGGGGAAGTCCTACTCTTGTTGGCCGGTTATAGCTACCGTGTACAATCTTCCACCGTGGTTGTGTATGAGTGATCCTTATATGTTCTTGTCCTTGTTCATACCGGACCGACTAGCCCGGCAAGAACATTGATGTTTATCTCCGCCCTTTGATTGACGAGTTGAAAATGCTGGGAAGACGGAGTGGAAACATGGGATGCATTCAAAAAGAAAATTTTAAAATGAAAGCCGCGTTGATGTGGACGGTGAATGACTTCCCGCCTACGGGATGTTATCGGGTTGGAGCACACATGGGAAGCTTGCATGTCCTATCGTATGGATGACACTAAGTCGTTCACACTCGAGCACTCTCGTAAACCTTGTTGGTTTGATTGTCATCGTCAATTTCTACCGGATGACCACCCTTTTAGATCACGAAGCGGCAATTCACCAAGAATAGGGTTGAGCGTGATGAGGCGCCTAGACGTTTGAGCGGTGAAGCTGTTTATGAAAAGGTGTCTAAACTACGTAAGACCGTGGGGAAGATGTATGCAAAGGATAGACTGCGAGATTTTGGTGTAAAGCATAATTGGACCAAAAGAGTATATTCGGGAGTTGCCTTATTGGAAAGATAATTTGATACGCCATAATCTTGACGTCATGCACATTGAGAAGAATGTGTTTGACAATATTTTTAACACCATTATGGATTGGAGGGCAACTACCAAGGACACACCCAAAGCCCGAATGGACATGAAAGACATATGTAAGCGGCCTTCCTTGGAGCTAAAAGAGGTCAATGGTAAAACAAGTGAAACCGTCGCTCCATACGTGCTAACCAAGGAACAAAGACTTCTAGTGTTGAAGTGGTTGAAGGGATTGAGGCTTCCAGACGGTTACGCTTCTAACATCGGAAATTGTGTAAATGTAGACGAAGGAAAGGTTCATGGTTTGAAGAGTCATGATTGTCACGTGTTCGAACAGGTTACTTCCTATTGCGCTTAGAGACTTGTTGCCCGACAATATATGGATTGCGTTAACCGAGTGAGTGAATCATTCGAGCGTTATCATCCAAAGACTCTGCGGGTTGATGACATGAGAAGACTCGGCGAGCATTGTCGTGACGATTTGCAAACTTGAGAAGATCTTTCCTCCGTCTTTTTTGATTCTATGGAGCATTTACCGGTCCACTTGGCATATGAAGCTAGGGTTGGGGGTCCAGTTCAATACGATGGATGTATCCATTTGAGAGGTAATAACTCGTCTCATAATAATCGTTTTCATGATCTATAACATATTTAAAAGTCGGTTATAGATTGAGTAACATTTTTAATCTGTCATTCATTAATGAATTAGGTATCTCGGTCATTTGAAAAGGAAGATGAGAAACAGGGCAAAGGTTGAGGCCTCAATATGCGAGGCTATTATTATAGAGGAAATTGTTGCCTTTGCCGCGCAATATTTTCATCCCGATATTGAAACGAGATTGACTCGGGTTGGGCGCAATTACGATGGTGGAGAGCCCGATGTCAATGAGGACATCTCATATTTAATGCTCGGGTCGGCCACTCGGTAAACCGGTTAAGACTCGAATGCTAAGCAATAAGGAGTATGAAGCTGCGAGACTCTATATACTCCTTAATTGTCCTGAGGTTGAGGAATATCTCAAGTAAGTTAATTATCAATTTCATTTAATTTTAGATAGTCGTCTGATTCAAATTAAAGTTGTCAGATGCACAAATAACTCGTATAAACTCTAAACCTAATGCGGTATGTTCGAAGATCAAGCCGAGATGATATATCGACGAATTGCGAGATATCAGGACAGAGAAAGAGTTTCCGTCGTGGTTACGCAAATATGTAAATATCATTTCCTGGCTCGATTTATATGTAGACCTCTTATTAATGGCTCAGTCATTAAAAAATGTCTATTATGCAATACTTTTCAGGTTTTGGAGCATCCTAATGACCCGCGAATCGCGAGATTATCTCACATATCTGCAAATCCGTTGATGAGAGTTACTATATACAACGGATATTATGTGAATGGCTATGTCTTCCATACAAAGGAATACGGGAGGGAAAACAAACAGATAACCGGTGTCAATCTTAAAGGCAACCTTGACTATTATGGTGTCCTTAAAGAAGTCATCGAGTTACGATATCTCGGGAGGAAAAATATAGTCCTATTCAATTGTGATCGGCGAGACGGTGCGAGGTATAAAAAGCACGACTTGTTTGACCTAATCGATGTGAAGCACACGTCTAGACATGCGGGTGATGATGTGTTTATCTTAGCATCACAAGCACAACAAGTCTACATGACACCATACCCTTATCGGCGATGAGAGGGGATGGTGGGCATTTGGAAGACCAAGGCCGAAGCACTATTGATATAGCATATCGGTCGACGACATAACTACGAGAATCGTCACTAGAAGGATGTTATCAAGAGGATGAAATGCCCATACCTCCCGTTGTATCTTCGATAGTCATCCAATGGATGAAATGCTCGTGCCTCCCTTGGGCCGGAGATAGTATTGCCCGTTGATTTGCCACCTCCTTCCCCGTCCGAAGACGAAATCCCGATTATTGAAGGTGATGCGAGAAGAAGACGAGGTAACGAAGGTGAAGAGGATTGGATGTCCGAGGATGAGGCGAAGAAGAACTTGAGTTTTGTAGTAGCGACTCAAACGCCGAGACCGGAGAATCGAGAATGAAGAAAATGCAAACACCGAGAATGAAGACTCGAGTAGTCTTGCAATATGTACCGTTTAGGCTCTTTTATTTTTGTTAGAAAGTAAATGTCATGTGTAGAACGCTATTTGTATGTTACTTGTTATCATGAAGATGAGAGATTTTAATTTATGTTATGTATTTTAACTTAATTGTCATCTAAACTTAGCGTTAATTGTCAACATTAATATACTAATTTATATATAGACATGTCGACGAGCCGGTAGAGGTAGGAGTCGGACACCTAAGGTCCGACTTCTACCTACATGCATTACGGGTACACACTACTGTACTGCAGGAGGAGCGATCCCGACTTGGATCGGCCCGAGGATGCACCCGACTCTCCCCACGAGCCGATGAGCGGGGTGGGTCCTCATCGACTCCAGATCATGGACACGCGAGAAGATGGTCGGATTATCGTTACCATCTCCAAATTAAGCGATAAGTAATAATATTTCAGTTTTAAAATTTTAATGCTTGTACGACATTGGTTACATGTTAATTGCATATTTGTATAATATATTTGTTTAATATTTGTCGTTTGCGGGCGGGTATCCCGATCCGACCCGCTTCCTGGACGTATTCTCGCGAGATGAGGCACGAGGCGGCCACATTACTCTAGCGTGCCTACGGCGACCCGAGACCATGGTGGGATGATTTTAGGGTAAGGATTCTAAGGATATATAAAATATGTTAATGTTTAATAATTTAATAATTTTTATCAAAGTTTATAATTAATATGTTTAAATTGGTTAAACTTGCAGCTTCATTATTGTTGGCTGCGCACTCGACGCCGAGGCGCACGAGGCGTTTAGGTTCTTGTGCGCGAAGAAGTTCCGCGACCGGATTTACGGCATGAAGAAGGCGTGGGCGAGAGGAGGGTGAGGGCTCCAAATTTCATCGATGATGTCGGCGCCGTAAGTACATTATAATAATATACTTGATTTAATTTCATTCCTTAAATAGATGAGAGATTTTTATATATTGTATCTCTATAACAATTTTAACATTTTCACGGGTATACCGAGGGTTGGGATTCCGATGACGCTAGAGCCGCCGCCGATCGCAACGGGCAATAGGCCGAGCGGCACGGGGAGGGGTGAAGCACACCTCGGGGTCGATCAACACCTCCGAGCACCACTTGCATGGTAAGGACTTTAATGTGTTGTATTGTAATTAATTAATACATGCTTTAATTGTTTTAGCGGTGCTTTAAATTGTTTTGTTGGGTAGCCATGTGGATGCTATGAAATCCATGGTGGCGAGAACCGATCGGTGCAAATATGTTGTTTTATAAGGGGTTTGAGTGTAAATGTAGAGTTTTACTTGTTTGAGTGAAATTAGGCCTTTATGAATTCATCAAAACATACATATTATATGTTATTTTTTACTTATGCTTTAAATTAATTTGTTGGGTAGCCATGTGGATGCTATGAAATCCATGGTGAAAGCAACCGTAACAATTAGGTTGTTTTATAAGGGGATTGGGTGTAAATGTACTATTTTAGAAGGGTTTGAATGTCAATAGGTGTTTTAGAAGGGTTTGAATGTCAATAGGTTGTTTTAGAAGGGTTTGAGTGTAAATAGGCCTTTATGAATTCCTCGAAACATACATATTATATGTTATTGTTTTACTTATAATTTAAATTGATTTGTTGGGTAGCCATGTGGATGCTATGAAATCCATGGTGGCAGGGCCGGTAACAATTAGGTTGTTTTAGAAGGGTTTGAGTGTCAATAGGTTTTTTATAAGGGTTTGAGTGTAAATAGGCCTTTATGAATTCCTCAAAACACACATATTATATGTTATTGTTTTACTTATGATTTAAATTGATTTGTTGGGTAGCCATGTGGATGCTATGAAATCCATGGTGAAAGACGGTAACAATTAGGTTGTTTTAGAAGGGTTTGAGTGTAAATAGGTTGTTTTAGAAGGGTTTGAGTGTACAAAAGCCTTTATGAAAGGGTTTTTCAGTTTAAATAGGTTGCTTTAGAAGGGTTTGAGTGCAAATAGGTTATTTTCGAAGGTTCGAGTGTAAATAAGTTGTTTTAGAAGGGGTTTGAGGGTCAATAGACTATTTTATAACGATTTGAGTCTTAATAGGTTGTTATGAGAATGAATTGAGTTCAAATAGGTGTCTTAGTAGGGTTTGAGTGTATATATAGGTTTGTTTTATTGTTTTCTTATAAGTTGATCGTGTTATAGCTTACTATGTGTTCTTTGCTAATTTTAATTAATTATATTTGTAGAATCAATACTACGGTACCGAGGTACCGATGACCGATTTCTTTGCGACCCACACCACTCCTGCTCCTCCCGGTGCCGATTCGCCGATTGTCTTTGTCGATGAGACGGCAGAGAGAGCATTTGTAAGTATTACTTAAAATATTTTAATTCTATTTTGTTTATTAGTTAATGGTAAATGTTAATATTAATGTTAAAATGTTTTTGTGACACGTAGAGCCTATAAGGACTCTATGTCCACGCAGTCGCCGAGGGCTTGTCCGGACGACCCCGAGGTGCAGACGCCATTTGTCTCCGACATTTGGCATTCGGTCACTGCGAGTCAAGGAAGAAGAGGGAGATCGCCTCTACGGCTTTGGTGACCACGGCGCCGGTTTAGACCAGTGGATCGACTTCTTCCTCGGCGACCACGTCTTCGGTCCTCGAACCGCCGGCTACCGAGCGTGCCTGCTCGAGAAGACGCAGACTCTCGGCGGCGTTTGCAGCAAGCAGAGAGGAGGCGCAGACGCGACAGCGGATGGAGCAGAGATGCAGCAGCAGGAGGAGCGATGCGGCGAGGCGGCAGCTAGAGCATGCGGCGGTTATGGGGCAGGCGGCCTACTAGGCGTATTTTATTTGACCCCCTCCACAAGAGACCCTCCACAGTAGATACATTTATTTTCGTACTGTAATATATTTTAATTTGTATATATATTAATTTTAATTTAGTTTATGTTTTAGTTGTTAATTAGTTTTATTGCAGTGTGGTGTGTGTGATTTGTGTATATATAATTGTTATATCAGGTGCAAAAAAACAAATTTAAAAATTTTAAATTTTATTTTTTTTATTTTAATTAGTTATTACTGTCGGAACTTCCGACAGTAAATTGTTCCGACAGTAAATTAAATATTATTCTACCAGTTTATTACTGTCGGATAATCCGACAGTAATTACTGTCGGAGAAAGAAAATTACTGTTGGATTGTCCGACAGTAATTACTGTCGGATATTCCGACAGTAATTTCGCCACTATTCACTTAGTGGATTACTGTCGGAATATCCGACAGGAATGACTGTCGGATATTCCGACAGTGATTTTCCCACAGTAATTCCTGTCGGACATTCCGACAGTAATTACTGTCGGATTAGGGTCCGACAGTGATTGCGTGGCGAATCGATAATTCTTGTCGATTTGTCAATGCTGTCGGAGAAAATTACCGTCGACCGTTCTTGTCGGAAGCTGTCGAACGTTTCCGACAGTAAATTCATCATTACTGTCGGAATTTTTAAATTACTGTCGGAAATCTCCGACAGTAAAGACGGGTTTTCCAGTAGTGACGGTCTCGGATTGTCCATCGGATGGGTAGATCTTTGGGAACTCAGACACACACACTAATCTCACCAAAACTCTCACACACACTCAAGAACTAATAATGGAGGAAATGGGGGGGGGGGAAGATGGAGAGAATGAAGTCTCTCCACTTATTTTAAGTGGCCAAAAATCAGACTTGGGGAAGGTGGTGACGTGGCTTAAGGAGAGCCATTCAAATGGTTCAAATTGTAAGTGAAATGAAATTTTTCGGGAAATAGAGTTACCCATCTGCCCAACTTCACACGGCCATGCCAAAAATACACGCACGGTCATGCCAACCTCGCACGGCCGTGCCAAAAATACACGCACGGTCGTGCCAACTTTCACAACCCAATTCTGGAGTTTCTGTCCACTCTCGCACGGCCGTGCCAAGAAAGGGTGCACGATCGTGCCAAGTTCAAAAGTCCAGTCCAAGTCTATTTTACTCTATTTCCTAGGTTCGATCACTTGGCCACTCCTAGGTTTGATTATACAACACTTATAACACATCTCAACGATATCATGGATCACATATTAAGGCATAATTAATCTAACAATTCTTATAAGTATGAAATGAAAATATGAAATAAAGCATAATTCAACTATCATACTACTAAAACAAGTTTAACATATAAATCACACATAAAATAAGCAAATCATACATAGGAGGATTCAGGGTGTTACAATAGGATCTCAAATAGGCAATAGGGCAACCTGTCCTATCGAATTTCTCGATATCAAGCATTTTGAATTTTAGTGGCAGGATAGGAGCAGGCTGCAGTGTCATTGCTCGTGCGGTAAACTCGCCTTTGTTCAAAACTTTTAAAACCATATCTTTCAATTCTCTGACCTCTGCTGAACTTGCAGCCTGTATCAGTGATATCAACTACTACTGAGGGAAGCTGTCCTACTGGAGGAGCAATGTAAGGAGGGACAATTTTTATCACTCCAGTATGAGGTGCATAAACAGCAAATGGGTAGACAGGCTTAGCCGAATCTTGTAAATATTTTAGTTTTTGTATTTATTTGTTTTCTTGTTTTACTTGAGGACGAGCAAAAGTCTAAGTTTCGTGGTATTTGATAAGTAAGGATTTTACTCATTTATTGGGTATTAATCGAGCTTAGATTTTACTAATTCTAGAGGTTTTTGTAATCTAACGTTTTGTTTTAACATTATTTTTTAGTTCCAGGGTTTAAGGGGTCAATCATGTAAATTTGGTGGACTTTGAAGCTTATTTAGAAGTTTAGGGTGTCTTTGTGCAAATTCTGGAAAGCTGAAGGAAAATTTTGAAAAACTTTTCACCCCAGAATTAGGGCCGGCTGCTTTTCATTCTTTTTAGCAGTTTTTGTTGCTTTAATATTTTGTATCCCTTTTCCCTTGGTTGTTGTACACTAGTAGGGTATAAATATATCCCTTTTAGCCTAGATTTAGGGATCCAGTTTTTAGAATCGACATTAAAAGAAACAAAGAGAAGAAGATCTTGACAATTCTTCCAAGATTCAAGTATTGTATTCATTACTTTTATCAATTTTATCTTCTATCTCATATGCTTAATTTTATATATCTTTTGAATGCTATGAATTTTGTTTATTTAATTATGAACTAAATTCATATAGCTAGGGTTAAGGGTAGCCTATTCATGAATATTTTATATTGATTCAACTAGGGTTTAAATTTGAATTATAATTATGTGAGTGTATTTCCTTGTTCTTAATGCTTTGAAAGATTGGCCACCTTTTAATTGATTTAAATCATGTGAATTCTCTGAGAGGAGATTTCATGTGATGAACCATGGGAATCTACACCATGGATCTAAATTCATACTAGAGATAGATGGGTTGATATATGCAATTAGCTATAGATCATATCAAAAGCTAAGAGAATTTCACAAAACCTAATGCTTTATTTTCTACCTAAATCTACCTAGAGATACGCAGGTTGCTAGGAAATAATAGGATTGATATTGCTCGAGAGAGAATATTGATTAAATTAGAAAATTTCGTTGTCGCACATAGATAATCAGTTGATACCTGAAGTCATTGATTTATTACTTGGAAGTGAATTGGTGAACTTATCCCTAGTGTTTTCTCTCTCATTGATATTTCTAAATTCTGTGATCACTTTAACTGCATTCGTTAGTTAATTTAGTTACAAATCACTTCTCAAGATAATCGTTTGTCTATTAAAGCGAAAAATAATTGATTTTGATATTTGTTGCCAATCCCTTGGGTTTGATAATCCGTAATTTACTTACATTTATTACTTGATCTAGTGCACTTGCTAGTATTCGGTTTTGACCACATCATAGTGCATTGGTACAAAACGTTTCCTCATTATCCTTTTCATCTCCTCCCAAGTTTCAACAGGTCACTCCCCATATCTTACTATAGTATTGCATAGTTGGTCCCACCAAACTGCGGCATAATCAGAGAACTCTACTGCTGGGAGTTTAACTTTCTTCAACTCGGAGTAGTTATGACACCCAAAAATCTTCTCCACCTTCAACTTCCACTCAAGGTAAACTTCAGGATTGTCTTTACCTTGAAAAGATGGTACTATTAGTTTGATACCACTAAGGTTGTCATCTAACCGATTCCTTTCTCTCCTACCTCTCCTTCATCTCTTATTATCGGACCACCTATCCTTATCATCAAAATAATCTCTAAAATAATCTCTCTCTTCTTCCCTCACTCTATCCCTCCCTTGCGCGTTTGGAACATGTTGTGGAGGTTACCTTCTCTCATTCTGAATCCATCCATCCGTTCCCTCATTGGATCTAACTGTTGCCTAAGCATACAGTTCATGGCCAATATCAAGGTTTCAGTTAGCTCTGATAGGTCTATACCCGTCCCCTCCGTCATGGGACTCTTACCCTCCCTCTTAGAATTCTTGTTATCATCTTGAGACATAACTATTAGGAAGAAAAACATATCCTCACTTACTCTCGTGTTTCACTCATTTTTTTTGGCTTTTACCCTCTGTTGATCTCACCTCTCCTGCCTTTTACCACTCAAATAAATTCTTCAATGTTCTAACTGAACTAAATAATCAAAATCAGAATTATCAAGTGACAAACAACCAAAAATAAGACAAACGAAAAAATTACGAATTTAGAAAAGAAGATTCAATTTTTATTCTTAAATATAGGGTTTGAGAACACTTTATGCAAGGTTGATTTTTATTCAATTTTTAGAAAAGAAGATTCAATTTTCATGTAGAGAGGCTATACAAAGGTTGATTTATTATGTTTCAATTTTTGAAATTCATTGTCATATTATTGTGCATCAGAAATAAAAATCATGCATCGTGATGCAACAAACAGTAATTTTGTAGGTACAATTTTGTGCATCGCGATGCCCACTTTTGTGCATCGCAAATGTAATGTTGATTTATTCAATACAAATATACAATATTGTGCACCAGGAATAAAAGTTGTGCATCGTGATGCAAGGAAACAGTACAATTTTGTGCATCGCGATGCACACTTTTATGTATAGCAAGTGTAATGTCAAAAAACATAGAAATTGTAGAATGTTATCAACACACATCCATAAAACTGCATATGAAATCAAGTCTAAATTAGTATTAAAACACCACAAAATGTATTCAAATATTTACATGTATTCAAATACTAGAAAATATAACACCACAAATGTATCTAAAAAGTTTAATAACTAAGAAACACAATTAATCAATAACTATTGTCGTTCCATTGGTCTCCTTGCACTTCATCTTCCAGGTATTCAGATTTGTCCTTTCTGCCCTCCTGATTTTTTTGTTCTTTTTTAATATTAGTTTGCTTAATTGTTTGACTCACACCTTTTGGTTGATTTCTGACTTGTGTTTGAGTCACACATTCACTTGCAACCAGATCAATCAACCCACCCCTCTTAATCGGTGATCCCATGGGTGCAGCTGTAACATCTTGTTGATCATCCATAGCAACCTCACAAAGAATTGTTAGATCCCCACCCATCTTAATTGGTGATCCCCTTGGTGCACCTGTAACATTTTGTTGATAAGCTGCATACATCCCTATATTCACCTCAACTAAATTCCCGTTGTTTGTTTCCAGGGCATCCATAGAGGCCTCACTAAGAATTTTCATCTCATTGTTTCTCTTTGCCCAAAGCAGTTCATTTTCATCATTTGTTATTATGTTGAGAACATCATCAAACCTCTACTAAACCATAAATAAAATGAAACAGTGTATAAAAAGTGTGCATCGGAATAAAAAGGTATACATCGCGATTCAATAACTTAGTACCATTTAGTAAAATTTTGTGCATCATGATGCACACTTTTCTGTATCGCAAGTGTGATGTTGTTAATGCACTACAATTATGTGCATCAGAAAAACAAGTTGTGCATCACGATGCCCAAAAATAGTACTTTTTTACAACAATTTTGTGCATCGCGATACACACTTTTGTGCATCACAAGTGTAATGTTTATATTTCCTTCGTATAACCACTCACCTGATTGGTCATGATTCTTACAAAATTGGATTCATCCAATACGCTGGACAGTGTCCTCAAATCCCATTTGACAAACCTGGGGATATAAGTTTCGCAAGTCAGTTGCACAACGTTACTCTTCTCGCACAACCAATACTGTATAGAGCAATTCAACAAATTTAATATGATCAAATCAACATGCATCATACGCAAAAATTGCATATAATAATACCAAATGAACTTAAACTTATCGGCAGCAGCATCACGTATCTCTCTAGGTGGTCATTAGATGTAGTTTAATTCCAAGCTTTCCAACAACAAAGCAATGACATGACCAGTTGTACGTTGATATTGTGTTCAAATTAGACACAAAGCTTGTGTAGGCCCACGGTATATAGGATGTCTTGGTTACAACCAGCAAGGTCGTGAGAACAAGTAGGGTCGTTAAGCTAGCGATGCAGTCGATATCTCTTTTATCCGGACTCTCTATAATATCCTTAATTCTATCAAAAACCAACTTCAACTTCAATCTTATGTTCTTTGATTCCTTCGACATTTTGTTTGGGGAGCACCATTGGAGGAAATTGGTGCGATCCAATTTGTAAAAAAATATGTTTATTTCCTCCTCTGCATCATTGATGTCGAATATGAGCTACGCATCTATTGGTTGAAGCTTCAACCTTTTCCGCCCAAACTGGAAACACATTTTCCCCTTGACGTAGCATTTGGTGACAGTCTTTATTATCGAATCATCCCTCTTACAATGATCACGGACGACATCATCAGCAATTATACTCAATATGAGGTACCAAAAAGGTGTTTTCTTTAGCGCTATTTTATGCTCATTCATGAAATTGATATTCTTAATCTAACATATGAGGGACTGCATATTTGATCTGTATACTATCCAGGTGGGATTTTTTGTCATTGCAGCTGTATAACATGTATATTGTGATTACATTTAAATAATTGAAGAATTACAAGAAAGAAGTAAAACAGGATGTATCAATTGCATCGTGATGCACAAAGTCATGCATTTTGATGCACACATTGATGCATCGCGATGCACAAAATATTAAACCCTACGAACGTTGTTCATATTTTAGTGAACACAATGCAACAATTTTTGCCAATGACACCATGTTTTTTTAAATAATGCATCGCGATGCATCAAAAACATAATTTTTATGCAAATGTATACAGATTTCACTCTATTCAGGAAGTTGTAAACAAAAAGTACAACTATAAAATGTATTACATACCTGAAACTTCTTCAACTTCGTATTTTTGTGTTTTCCTTATTCTAGTGCTCGAAGACATTTTTGCTCTGGTTGTTAGTAACTCACCACAATGTTTTCAAATCTTTCACAAAATCGCTGGTTGTTGTTTGCTCTGAAATCGCCGGATGTTTTAAGTTTTTTGGAAGTTTAGGCGGTTGTTGAGAGTATTTTTGTGTTAAGCATTCATTAGCGTACTTTTTTGGAGTGGGAAGCCGATGTTTCGCGTACGTGTTAAGAAAGGGCATACATGATGCATCGATTTTTATTTTGCGATGCATAGCGTGCATGTCCCGTGTTTTTAAGGGCATAGATGACATTTCGTAACAAAAGTGTCATTCTCCGGTTTCAAACAATTATAGTGGACTAAAGCAGTTGAAAATTGTTTAAAAAGGAGCGGCTCGAAACAACGTAGTTTTGGGCCTTTTAAAAAAATAATTTAGATTCATTGGTCATATTTACAGGGGAAAAACTTAAAAAATACTGTTTTACGGATATTTTCTTTAAGACGGATCTCCTTGACCCAATCCACTGTGTGTTGATGGGCTGAGCTGTGAGAGAGTGGAGTTTTGTCGTACGAATTAAGATCTATAAGACGGTCATATGGCTATGAATATTAGTTATTATAGCTTTTAAAGTATCCTTAATAAAGTATTATAAGATAATTAATTAGCTTCTTTTGTTTTATCATATAAAAAACGTAAATTTCAAATGAATTAAGTACAAAGTATCTTAGAAATGTAAAGAACTGTTTTGTTTGTTTAAAATTCACTCCTTTGATTGGAGGATGTTTGTTGTGCAATGCAGCGGAAGCAATTGACAAAACAACATTTTTTGGCATAATTGTTTTTTGCCCCAAAAATATTTTTTTCCAATTTTTAAAAAAGATGAATGTACTGAAGCGATTACAAATTTTAAAAATGGACCGTCCTGTAATTCACCCTAAAAAAAACTCTACTATGGTAACATATTAAAAAGAACTCTACAATCGACAGATTTTTGAATGCCATATATCAAATCATCAATTCGAATCCATTAAATTATACTGATTGACTTTTCATTCTATCAATTACCAATATTTATATCTGTACGAAGTATAGAGTAAACTTTTGTTAGTGATAATATCTTTAAATTATAAACCATTAATTAATAATTGTGATAGAACTTTAGGAGAGAGATCATAAAATGGGTGTATTTAAAGAAAATGTAGTGCTAATACTTAATAGCACTACACATTATTATATAGGAGTAATATATATGATAATAAGATACAAAATAATTAAAATTAACTGGCCAAATCCAATACAGTATTTTATATATTTCCCGTTTTGATACATAAAGTTTTTTTTTTTTTTTGTTCGTGTATTCTTTTTCTCTCTACTCGATCCCACATTTTTTCTCAATTACTATCTCAGTTTCATTTAAAAGATTTACGTTTGAAAAATATAATAATTAAGATATATATTCATACCACATGTGGAGGATAATGTTATAAAATTATGAAGATTGAAAGCATATTTTTAAAAGTGGACACTTTATGTAAAATATCACAAAATAGAAAAAGTTGACTTTTTGCCTGAAACGAAGAAAGTATTTTTCTCTTTACTCGATCCCACATTTTTTCCTCTAGTAATTAATAAGACAAAATTCGGGCCAGTACCTTTTAGACAATTTTTAACCACTAAAGTTCACTATAATTGTTTCAAACCGAAAAAATGACACTTTTATTGCAAAATATCATCTATCCTCTTAAAAAACACGGAGCAGCACACTATGCATCGCGATACACAAATTGATGCATCACGATACACCAAATTTACAATAGTCCCAGAAAGGACCTCAATTCCGTCACTGGCGGCATTCCTTTCTTTGATCGCCTTCACCTTCCCCAAATCCATCGAAATGTGGCCATGGTCAACGGCCCCAGAACTTGATGCGTTCTTGGGCAGGCACATTTTTCTCTCTTCAAGTAGAGTTGGTTCTCACGCAATTTGTTGAAGACCAGTCGAAGGTCTTCCACATCTTCTTCCAGAGATGAATTAGAAAGCAAAATGTCGTCTAGATACATCACTCTATATACATCACCACGAACTTCTCGAGATATTCATGAAATACCTGATTCATCAAGGTACAAAAGGCAAAAAATCTCAAAAGCCCTGATTCATACTAATGTCTTTGCTTCGTCTCCCTCAGCAATTCGAACTTGATGATAGCCCGGCCTCAAATCAAGTTTAGTGAAAAAAAATTGCAGTGCTCAATTGATCGAATAAATTTGCAATGAGAGAATTAGGATTCTTAAAAATTGAAGGGGGTGGAAATTGCAGTGCTCAGTTGATCGAATAGATTTGCAATGAGAGAATTAGGATTTTTAAAAATTGAATGGGGTGGTTGTAGTGTTGAATATATGAATTGAGTTTCGTAGAAGAAGATATAGAGAGTTGGGAATGAGAGTAATGAGAATTATGGGGGGGAGCGAGAGAGGAGTACAAATTATTGAATCGTGATGCACAAAAAAACTTAAAACGTCATATGTTATTACGGGACAGCTTTTAAATAAATAGTCAATTTATCATTTAAAATAGACTTAAACGATTAAAAATAATTATAGTAAACTTATGATATTAAATTTTCAAAAAGTGAATTGACGCGCAATTAATTCTAATTAATAAGCGAGAGTTGATATTATGACTTTGCGCATGCTATTGGCTATGCGTTATTGATGATTGACTTCTTATGCAATCATTTTTCATAAGTACAAATAAACAATGCTCTTCAAGAAGTTTCATCCTTTTTCATCCTAAATAAATTAATCAAAAACAAATATGTCAATTGTATTTGATACTTTTAATATATATATATATATAATCAGTGGTCGAATTGCAATCTTTTTTAAAGTACAGTGGCCCGATTATGTGTTTTTCCTATAAATAAACAATGCCCTTCAAGAAGTTTCATCATTTTTCAACCTAAATAAATTAATCAAAAACAAATATGTCAATTGTATTTGATACTTTTAATATATATATAATCGCTAGATTCTCATAATATATATTTTTAAAAATTTAGAGGAAGGCGGTGAAATAGGTCAGCTTTCACACGCATCGATAATCAACCTCTTTGGACCGATCAAATACAGTCTTTCCACGCTAAATCTACACGATTTTATGGACTGAGCTTAACCAGATTCAATGTATAGACGTTAAGGTTTCTTAAGAAAAGACTGTCATACCACTTACGCTAAGTATTGTTTGTATCCGATCGAAATGTTGGGTTAATGGAAGCAATCAATTGTAAGTTCTGAAAATAGGAATAATTTGGCTTGAACCAATCAAATGCAGTCCTTCCACGCCAAATCTAGACGATCTGAGGAATAAATTTTTTATGGACAGACCTTAACCAGATTTAATGTATACACGTAGGGATGTTTTGTTAATTCTCATCATATTTAACCCTTTAATCTAAATATATTGGATACATCACCCAACTCACAAAACAACATTATTTTAAAATCATAATCATTTAAACAAAAAGTCAAACTTGATTGTCAAAAATTAAATATGATAAGCAATAAAAACCAAATTCGAATTTATTTTGTTTTCATATATAATTATTGTGAAATACTAGCGAGAACTGGGTGGAGGTTGCTTTGTACAAGGAACGTGTATATGAGGACAGTTGCCCATACATTGAGCATAAGTGTCAAAACACCATTCTTCGAAGCAACAACACCAGTCTTGCGTCCCCTTCTTCTGTTGGCAATTAGGCTTAACTCCACTTCCATTTATTTCAATCCTGCCTATAAGAGTAAATTAAATAAAAGAAAAAAAGTAAATAAAAATTATTAGGATTATATATATATATATATATATATATATATATATTAAGAGAGATAGAGTGAGAGAGCGTCCTAAACTTACATTCACATGAAGTTAAAAAGATGAGGAAGATAACGCAGTAGAGTAGAGCCAAGTGATTTGGGTTGGATTTCATTGTGTGAAAATGTTGTTAATGAAGACACGATTTTGTGGAAGAATTAGTATATGAAGTTGGGCTTATATACCCATTGAACTTTTGCAAAATTTTCTAACTCCATAAGTATTACAAGCAAATTTAGGAAATCTCATATTCAAATTTATGAAGTTGGGTATATTGTGTATTAGTCAACTCTATTAAAGCATTTAAATTATTGACATTTAATATGATATTACTCCCTCCGTTCCACGTAAAGAGTCTATATTTTTTGATGTTTCACTTAAAGAAATATTTTTAAAAAGCGATAGACTATTTCCACTATTTTTGATTATCCACTACATTCATTACTATCTACATAAATTATTCAATGTCTTAACACAATTGCCCTTCAACCATCTCTTATTTGAATATAAGAACAATTTTCAAAGTAAACAATTTTTTTCTTTTCTTTAATATTTTTTTTTACATTCCAAATAAATTGTATTTAAGCATCCTAGGAAAATAAAAGATATGTGAACAAAATCGAAAACTAAATAAATAGCAAAAACAAAAGTAATAGTAGGCCTAGTTTCTTTCAACTTTTTATAAAAAACAAAAAAAAAAGGGAAAAATACGGGCTGATATACTTTGGTGAATTTTCAACCGCTTTAGTACCCGATATTTTTTTCAAACCGGCAAAAGATACTTTTGTGCATCGCGATCCACAAAAGTGTCTTTTGCCAGTTTGAAAAAAATATGATGTGCTAGAGCGGTTGAAAATTTACTAAAGTTTACCGACCCGCAATTTTCTCAATAAAAAAATATAATCGAGATAATAAAATAGAGGGGGGTGACATTTTTTTTTCTTCCAAGTTTTCGCTCCTTTGAAGAAATAGAATGAAAATAATGGATGATAGACAATTAATTTTTTAGTAACGACAAATAAATAAAATTTACTTTGAAAGATAATAAAAGCAAAAAAATAATAATAAGTTAAGGGAAATAAAAAGAAGTAGTTGACTATACACAATTGAATCGTTATTAAACAAGGCAAGTGTTTGAATGGCAATTGTGTCGCGACAATGATTAATTTAATTATTTGTGAATTAATATAGTGGATAAGCAAAATTTGTAGTAAAAATAGACTCTCTCTTTAAAAAATTATGCCTATAATTTTCTTAAACCTTTTAACTTAACCCTCTGCATATACTATAAATATATTGACTATGTTCTAATGTTTTTATAATTATGACCAACTCTAATACTACTTACATATTCATTAATTATTAAAAATTTTTAACATGAACTCTTTAGGTAGAACAAAAAAGTAACTAATATCCCTAAAGTCCCTTTTATAAAGCCCTCATGAAATTTAAAACCTTACAAAAATATTACTTTTTCTGTTTTAAAACATGTTCCTCTTTTTCAATTAGAGGCATAAATATTCTATTTCAATATCTAAAACGTTTTTCATGCGTATGCTGTTCAACATTAAAAATAATCATTTTAGTAATTCTAATAATCATTTGAATTTCTTCTAGTTTTAGTCACTTTTTGTTGGATTCGAAAAGACATTTATCATATCAATAATTATTTTCTCTTAAAAACCTATTTGTATTTAAATGAGTTATCTATTAGAATCTAAGAAAGTTGCATCTATGATCTTGCATCCATATCAATAAGAGAGAGATGTTGCATCTATGATCTTTTGTCAGTTGTGTTCCTACCTTAATACTCATAAAAAATCGGTAGCAACATTCACGAGCTAAACATAGCTCCAAAAATTTCAATTATACATAAGTGAGAATTCATAAAGTACATTTAGTGAAAATAATTACTAAATGAAGCTTTAAATATAATCCATTATAATATAGAGTTAGGAATCGGATTATTTTCTCGGTTCCCTTTGATCGTGTATGCTCGTAGTCATTGAATATCACAATCCGTAGTAGAACATAGATCTCTTGGGTGTATCTTGTAGGCAGAGGCTTTCAGTTGAAGAAGAACAGTTTCATCATTGATGTCCTTAGTCGAGAGCTAACATCCAACACGCTTGAAAGATGTTTTAATTGATTTCAATTGAATTACTTGATGTGTCCTTGTTGTTTTGCTTTAAACTTCCAATGATTAGTTACAAACTTTCTCTAAGTCATAACTAGTAGAGTTTTCAAAAACTAAGTATCATAGAATGAAGGAATCAACATATTCCATGATAGAAAGTTTTTGATACTTAGAAATGTCCAAACAGATACTAGTAAGAACCTCAATATCTTAGGATACAAGATCATAAGTATTTGAGCTGAAAAATTTTTCTTAAAAATGTTTTAGATTGAAACAATCGTTATCCTTAAATCAATAGAGCAATCTTTTTAAGGAACATTTTAGTAAATCATCCATCAAATATGAAGTAATAAATCTGCTAGGGAATATATCAAAATATTTTAAAAAATAGAAGGAATAATTTTCAAAGTGCACAAGGTTAATTATAGATGTATCATACTTAAATGATTTTGAATATTGCAACTCTGGATTATAAAAGAATTTCTTCTCAGTCCTTTCACAGAGAGATTTGTATGAACATCTTTAGGTTGTATCCCAGCAAATCATACTTTTACACAACTGTAGTACTCTTCGACATAATGCCAATTGAAAAATTAACTTCTGTCATTTGAGAGAATTTCCACAACAAGCAAATAGCATCATAGTAATTGACTTCCACATTGATTTTGTAAAACAGAAGAAAACGTTTTGAGTTCAGCATAAAGGTTTTTCAGAATGACTTCTTCATTTCCCAGTCAAAAGGTTTAAGAGGAAAAAGAAATTTGAAAAGCAGACCTTTTGACATAGCATCTGATCTGAGCAACATGATCAACACTACTGGAAAACACGACATTACTGTCGGAGGAATCCGACAGTAATTCACGGATTCCGACATTAAACCTTCGACGGTAATTTATCTCCGACAGTATTCCAGTATTCCGACAGTAGTTATTGTCAGAGTTCACCATTCCGACAGTAATTACTGTCGGACGATTTGACAGTAACAAGGTGACAGACATTAACATTCTGTTAGTTTACTGTTCGAACACCGTTAATTTTTTAACGGAAATTCGACAGTAAATTAACTTCGTTATTATTTTTAACAGTGAATTACTGTCGGAGCTCCGACAATAATTATTAAAAAAATTTAATTTAAAATTTTAAAATTAATTTTTTTACCTGATATAGCAGTTATATATACACAATCACACACTCACACTACAACAATAAACTATAATTAACAATTAAAACATAAATTAAATTAAAATTAATATATATACAATTTAAAATATATTACAGTACCAAAATAAAGTGTCTAAATAGGAACACATCTTTTTCCTGACCCAACAGCGGATTGATTAATTTTTAAAAAGTAAAGCTACAAACAAGAAATGCTAAACCCAGCTTATCATACAGTAGAACGTATAGAGTTAACGGGTTGAAGGCTCATTTGGGCTCTCATTTGGGCGTAGATCTCATCGGTATCTTTGTCTGCCTATGACACAATCCAACAAAAATTAAATACTAATGCATGCATTTACAAATGGAAAGGGAATTATCATCTCGTAGAAGCCTGGCTAGAAGCACGTACGTGTAGAGTAACATTGTGGACTTGGCATAACAACTGAGATGGAAGATTTGGATAGTTAGATATCTGTAAGTTGCTATTCTATTTGTAGAAACTGCTACCTGTTATGACAAATTTAGGAGTCCATTAGCTTAGGCAAGAGTATGTATCAATAGAGCCATGCTGCAGCAAATCATGATAAAATTGATAATATAAGGTAATGAGAATTTGTAAAAACTAAATCTTTTTAGTTCATTCTAACTGGCTTCATGGAGGAAAAGAGATAATAAACACTTCTTGAACAGAAAAGGGTAACCTTTTAACTTTAAACTGAGAAATTTAGTTTCGACTTGATTGCTGCTTTGTAAATCAATGTTGTTGAACAGCACCGTCAACTCACAAACTATTAATTAGATAGCAATTTTTAAAGAGGAAAATTGGTACAAATATTTCAGTATATTGTTTTGAAGGACTATATCATCTCTCTCTCAACTTTGGTAAAAATTTCATAAATTTGGAGTTTATTCAAATTTTTTGGGCAAGTAATTCTTCATCACTAATTTTTTCATACATTACAAGTTACACTAGACCAAAAAGCTGCATGATCTTGAAATATGCTTCTAAAATAGACAAATTCAAAGAGGAATATTGGGATAAATAGTACCACTAGTTTACCAAAGAAATTATATATGCCTGGGGCAGCTCCATTCTACACATTAATTCTGTCACCATAACAATAGCTTCTTTTTTTCTTTTTTTGTTTTTTGAGAAAACAACAACAATAGCTAAGAAGTTAACGGAATGGAATCAATAATATCAAACCTGTTCACTGTGTCCTTGTGGGAAGTAATACACTAGGCTTCCCACCTGAGGCAATGTGACCAATGGACCCGCACAGGCATGCCATAGCTCTGAACTAATTGCCTTCCTTGCTCCTAAATTAATCAATCACCACAATTCAATATAATACACATTATAAAAGAGCTCCAAACAAAATAAAAAATTTGTTAAATAATTATTTACTGTAATCAAGAACTCTAAGCTTAAAGGATTCATAAAAGTATTCTTTTCATAATATTCCTTGAAAATTACTATTGGAAGTGTTTTTGAGTTAAGACTAAATTTCACATGTAGCAAACGTTAGTATTCATAAACAAGCTATAATATTATTAACAATATTAGTTCTCATCTCATGGAGTACTCAACAACCGTGATTCATTTCCTTTCAATGCTATTTGAGCTATTGCGCAATTATACTTGTATTAAAAAGAACACAAAGAAAAGGAACAAACCAGAATGACGATCCTGCATTTCTTTCAACAGTTTCATCTCCTCAAGCAGACTATATATGTCCTTCCCCACTCACCAGTCCTACTGGTTGAAGCTTCTCTTCGACAACACTACCCATAATATTCTCTCTCTCTCCTCCCTCTTTCTCTTTCTACATCAACCTCATGAACCCAACAACACAACCCCAATTTGAGAAAACCCTCATCACCCACTACAAAGATTGCATTTTTATCCATGAAAAACACAAAATTCCCCAGACCCACCTGAAGAGTTAAAAGAATGGGGAGTCAACTACATAATCTTGATCAAAACAAGAAAAAGCCCCAACTCATCAAAAGTAGTTGCAGGGGAGGGAAGAACCAGAGGAAAAATTCAAAAGCCAACAGTTGGTCATGGAATCTAACGTTGTGAGAGGGAACATAAACAGTTTAGTTGGACACAGAGAGAAAGAGAAAGAGAGCATGCCCCAAAAATCCAAAACCAAAGAACAAATAACCCCCACCCCCCGCAATAAAGTTTCTGAAAAATCTATGCGGGGCTTCAATCTTCATCACAACAAAAAAGAAAAGGGGAGAGAGAGAGAGAGAGAGAGAGAGAGAGAGAATAAAAAGGCCAATTTGCATCAAAGCATGCGATTCAAAGCATGAGTGGTCTGATTATTGATTGCTTTATTTACACACAAAAAAAATTAAAAGAACATATATTGAATTGTAGAATGGAGAATGGTCGGAGAAACTTTAACATAGAGAGAGAGAGAGAGAGAGAGAGAGAAATTAGGGTTTAGGAGTTCAAAATTAAAAAAAAAAAAAATTAAGGAAGAAGGGGAAGGGGAACGGACTTACTGGAGACGACGGTGGCGGCTGGACAGAGGCGCAGGGAGAGAGAAAGAGAGAAGAGAAAGCTAGAGAGAGAGAATGGAGGAGATGAGTGATTGGGGGGCGCTGTTCGATTTGGGAATTTTTGTTTAAATTACTGTCAGATCTCCGACAGTAATTGTCACTTAAAATTACTGTTGGAATCTCCGATATTAATTACTACCGAAATCTCTGACAGTAATAGTGACCACCAATTTTCCAAACGTTTCTATCGATTGAAAACAGAATATTCGAATAATATTCCTGTATTACTGTCAAGTAATTACTGTCGGACGCCATGTGATAGTAATTATTATCCTGCCAAAAAATTAAAAATAACTGTCGGAAATACGAAATTTGAGTATCTCTGTCAGTAATTACTGATGGAAGACATCCAACAGTAATTAGCGTAGTAATTATTATCCCGCCAAAAAATTAAAAATTATTGTTGGAAATACGACAGTAATTTGAGTATCTCCGTCAGTAATTACTGATGGAAGACATCCGACAGTAATTAGCGTGTTTCTAGTAGTGCAAACTCTCAGGTTGTTAGACCTGGAATGAAGTTTGCAGAGTACAAACTCTGATACCAATTGTTAGGTCTCGGTGGTATGCTTAGAATAAAGGCTAAGGGGGGTGAATAACATATATGACCTTTATTTAAAACTGTATCCTACTTTGAAATATATTTAAGAACAAAAATGAAATGCTTATCGGGTCTGGTCAATTTCTTTGTAAAGCAACTCTGTTGATGTTAAATCGGCATATTTGCTTCAATAGACTTTAGCTACTCTATCATAGTAGACTTAAACAACTACTGTGAAATTGATGTTATAATATGTGCTGGTACATATGAGTTGTGTAGTGGAAAAAATTGCAGCAAATATATATAACATAAAAGATTAAAGTGGTTGTAACAAGATTAGTACAAGTAGCGCAGACTTAAATCTTCTTGATATGCAACTATCTTTTCCATGAACAGATTGCTTCATATGTAAGACACATAATACATGAAAGATAAGTAAATGCTGAATGTAGAAAAGTATATATTATATTAAAATTCAGCAGAGGTTTACTCAAAAGGTAAACATGTATAATACATCAACCTAAACTCTCTAACCTAGCAACCTTCTAGAGTTTCATGGAAAGAAAGGTATGGGAAAGGGCCAAAAAGTAAGGAAAGCTAATTTAACAAGGATACACAGGAAAAACCACTTAATTGTGGTGTCTTCCTATAGTATTAACTCGATAAATTAGATGTGAGAAGACAATATTATGGGTTGTTCAATTAGCACGTAATTGAACAACTGAGTGACTAGCACTCGACCAACTGTGATGACTTATTATTGCATAATTGACAACTCTTGCAATGGAGTTCAAGTCTGTCGGTATGAATGCAATGTGGATTTTTAGCTTGTGATCTTCATCGAACATCTTCAAGTAGGTTCTGTCTTCAACGTCAGGCTGAAATGCTTAATTAATCTCTTGCAGTAGATTCGGAGTCTACGAGCAGTAGAGACTGAATCTTTCAAAGGAAGAAAGAACTCAAGTCAAAAAGTGAGTTCTTGACTAAGCGAAGCTTCTTGCCTTAAGAATTTTTTATCACTCTCACATAAAGTGTTTGTTCTAACACTTGTGTTTTTCCCACTCTGTCAAGTTCTCACTTTTACGCGCACTTTGGATGAGGGATGAGAGGTTTCTTTTATAGGCAAAGATGAAGAGGATCCGTTAAGACGTTGAGTATATTTCTAACAGTTGGAATGTTCATCTTTCAATGCATCAAAGTGCATTTTATAAATTGTTGGTTAAAGAAATCTTCATGAAGATCTTATCTTGAAATCTATCCGGTGAATCAGGCTGATGGATGTGACTTGACGTTTAGGCCTGGGTTACTGTAGCTTGGTCTTGTGATATCTAGAAAACTACAATCAAGCACAAAAGAGGAAATATCCAATGGATAGGAGTGAAGGCTCAGATATCTATGCGTATCTTCAAGCTGATAAGAAGATCTCGCAAAACGTATTATGCGAATCTTTGTGAACTTAACTGCTTGGAGAATGACTTATTTTCCTCTTTGATCTCTACAGCACTCTTTTGGTAGATCCGTAGAGAACTGAGTTAATATTGGTATATCAGTCGTTATGATCTCTACTGGTAGGGTATCTGCTACTGAGATATCTGTTGGTGCTGACACTTGTAGAGCTAATCCATTTGAGAGGTCATCATCAGTTGGTAGGACAAAGACTTGGATATGTACAAAGACTTCCTAGCCTAATGACCTATGTAATGTTTCAACAAGTTACCACGCTAATCGGTACGCAGCCCTTTTAGCCACTCATGGAACATGCGTTGTATTGGTAACAAGCAAATCACTGGTTTAGAATATGCAAACATATATAGCGAGTGTTGTGCAGGCATATTCCTAACAGTTGTAGATCGCATTAAACCAATTCACGTCCTTTATCATCTTGTTGTACCAACGTGCTTTAAACATACTTAGCTCTCTTGCCATGGTTTCCTTCGCCCGAGTTTCTTTGTAACACTCAGTAATACGTTGCCAGAAGACATTACTTTTTTGGGCCTTACAGACCATAGAATCTTGTCTTATTATGCGAAATGACTTTGCAAAGAGCAAGTCTTCAGATCAACACATTTTGCCCGACTGTTTCTTTCCTATATCCGACTCTATTTTCAGATCAACAAAATCTTCTACATCAACAGGGGGGTTAAGTCTCGAGGACAAACGACGGAGTTACTGGTTCTTTCTCAGATGCAGATGCATCTAAACTTGTGCTTCATGACTCATTTGATGACATAAGATACGGAGAGCACTACTAGAAAATTGATTTTACGTGATGGCCGAAAGCAATCACCAAAACTAAAAAATTATCGCCTTAGATTTATGCGGTGGTCAAAACAATCGCCATTTTCATCACACAAAGCCTTGTCGCCTTAGCTTTAGGTGATTGTAATAACAATCGTATTATTTCATAGACTTTAGGCGATGATATAAACAATCACTAAACATAAAAAATAATATTTATTATTTTAATTCAGAAAATTACAAAGCCATCACATAAACCATTAATAGGCGAGCGTAAAAACCATCACGTTTGGACTAAATAAGCGATTGCTAAAGCAATCACCTTATCAACTATACGCGATTGTTTTATCATCACCTAGTTTGGAATAGGTGATTGCTTTTTCAATCACTTTAGAGGATATTAGACGATTGTTTGTCCATCGCTTTATCTTACAATACGTGATTGCTTCAACCATCGCTTTATTGCTGATACGTGATTGCTTCAGCCATCACTTCATTCTTGATACACGATTGTCATTGTCATCGCGTTAGCTCCTAATAAGCGATGGCTTTTGCAATCTATTACCATGTAATATGTGATAGCATTTACCGTCACTTTTGTAACACCCGCACCTTTCATGACAATTGTATGCATCGTGTTCGTTTACTTCATTTGGTATCATGGTCATTTCATGGACAATCTTCATCCTAGTATGTTTGCATTTGAGTTAATTTCATACTTCTCATATACCTTGTATTGTGTTTAAATCCTTGAAATCGTTAGATACGTTTGTTGGCTTGTATTCTTACCCTTGTTATGGGTTGTTTCGGAAGAGTTTCGATTGTATTTTGGACTTGGTTTGAAGTTGGTGTCATTGTAGGATGACTTGGGAGTGTTTCGGAATCACTTTGGTAGTGTTTAGAGACCTTTTGACTTGAACCAGTCGCTATGCAGCCGCATAGTGTGACCTAGCATAGAGTCCCAAAGTTTCTGGATTTTATGCGGCCGCCTAGGGCGTCCGCATAGGGGCTATGCGCCCGCATTGAGCTATCTCGCATAGAACACCAAAGTCTCTGGATTCTATGCGGCTGCATAAAGAGCTCGCATAGGAGCTATGCGACCGCATAGAGCGGCCGCATGACGTCGTACTCTAATTTGTTTGTTTGACGAACTTTTAAGTGACTTGACCAATTGACTTGTATCCAAGGGCTGAGGTTTGGACATGACTTGGGACACTTAAATCAGACTTGGAGAGACTCTTTAACACCATTAGAGAGTTGAAACTCTCTTCATTTCACCATCTTCATCCTTGGAGTTTAGAGAGAGAGTTGAGAGAGTTCTAGAGTGAGAAGGTGAGCTAGATTGCTCATTTGTGGTCCAAATCACGATCCGACTTCACCATTGTAGAGCTACTAATTAGGAGAACACATTCCTTGGATTGCATGTGGGTTTCATAAAGTTTTTCTTGGTTGATTTCATCAAGAAATAAGCTACTACCCCTCTCTTTATTTATTTATGTCTTGTATGACATTTTAGCCTTATAAAATGGCATTTATATGTGGAAATCAACATGTTTGAGTATGTTTTGTTGTTGAGCCATGTGAAATTCGTGGATGACATATTTTATATGTTGGAAGACTTGTTTTGTCTTGGTTGGTACACATAGAAATGGTATCACTTATTAATCTCGAAGTAAAAATGATTCTTCATCGATTCAAACTCATTAGAAACAATTTATGACTCTAACAGTATTGAATAGGTTTTCATAATTGATGAGACCACGTGTGTAACTTGGGGATTTCGTTGTGATACGAGTGTTTTGTTGGGAAAAGTAGTTACCCAAATTGTGTATGACGTTGTTGTTTAATTCTCGTAAATATTATGAGGTGGTTGATTATGTGAGTAGGATTATTATGACCTATTTGAGACATTCATGTTTAATGATGTTGTGCTCCCTATCTTGGAGTTTGATTTGTTGTTGTGAATGTCAAGTAAACATCTACTTATACATTTGATATGTCCATAGATTATTTGTTGGCGGTGTATTGAAGTTCGATTATTACGGGAGCCGGGGCTACGTGATTGTTGAAGGCCAATACATCGGGCCTCACCTTACTGTTGGCCACGGTAGGGGCATAGCACCATTTGTTGTATGGAATAAACGCAACCTTGGTAAGCTATTCCATGGTTGATTCTTGGGTCGTAGGGACCAAGATCACCCGTCGACGTGAATACTGAAAATGGTTCACAAAGAATTCGTTATTTGTTATAGTTTTGATTCGTCGATCGAGCACGTCAACAACGGCTCCTACATTGGTATATTATATGTTGGTTGGTTGGAAGTATTGGGTATATTGGAGGTGTACCTCAATACAGTATCCTTTTAAAAAGTGTTTACATATCGCACTTATGTGGTTCCTATATATGCGAATGTTGGTCATGATTTCCAACTGGTATGGGTCGGTTGGCGATTGTTGAGCCTCTCGTGTAGTATAGGGTTACGTGTTATTATGAGATGCTTATTATATATGCTATGCCTTGGGATTGATATATCTTGCCATAGCTTGTTATACTTGTTAACATTACTGTCTTGCATCTTGTATGACATATTGTTGCATTAGTAGCTTATTGAGTTTTAAACTCACCCCGTCCAATGTTTATTTGTTTTCTTTAGATCACGGTCCGGCGAGGAACCTAAAGTAGGAGTTTGCTTCGTCTCGGCATTTGTGCAGGTTGTCTTTTTAGTTGAGCCTTTTGGGCCTCTGTATTTCTTTTGGTGAGGCCGAGGGAATACATTGTTATTTAAATTATGTAATGTTGGGTAGTGTGTGTTGGTTCATGTGATTGTATTATTCTTTTGGTTATGCCGACATGGTTGTCGTGCTTGATGTAACCCTTATATTCGTTACTTCCGCATACTCTGATTTGGATATTGTTGTTGTTCTCCGAGCTTGTTGCTCGTGGAGGTTTATGTTACATGTTTGGTTTTATGTTCAAACTATGTTTTAAACAAGTTTAGTTTCCGGCTTGCTATTATGCCGATGAAGTATTGTTTTGGTTTTAAAGAAAAGCTTCGCACGTGCATTACAGAGTTTTATGCATTCATTTTGTACTTGCATCACATGGAATTTTTATGATGAGTATTTTGTGTTTATCGTGTCCCTCACGATCCGTCTCGGGATTTCACGTAGGAGTCTGGGTAGGGTCGCGACAACTTTAACCAATAATAGGCAATTGGTTTTTCCCTAGCTAAAAATTATTGTTTTCTGAAATATTACGCCCTTAGATAAACTTGTATCACTTTACCAAAAAATATATATATACACCATACTTCAAAATCTAGAGAAACATAGAATTTTATATTAAATAGTAATGTCATATAACATCGTCTAACAAAAGAAGTTCAATAAGTCAACATTGAATTTATTTTAGCTACCTTCAATAATCTAAACAAAAGAGATAGCTTAAACCCAACATTACGCTACAAGTAGTATATGTCTTAATCAAAAGAGAAAACATAACTCAAACAAAAATTTGTCATAATAAGACTCCAATTCATCATCATCTTTGTCATCATTTTCATCAGTGTCAAAGTGATCATCACCAAGACGAGATGACAAAGGACCATCTTAAAACATCTTAAGCAGCATCATCATCATATATCATCATCATCTAGCATCATCATCATCTGTAGAAACAATGTGTGCGCCATAGTCTCACAATTAAAACACCTGTCATACTCCACCTTGTTGTCCAATGAGCCTCCCCTCGTCACAAGCTTAAAATAGGAGAGAGAAAACATGGAAAAAAAAAAAGAGAAGAAAGAAAGAAGCTAGAAATAGAGCTAGAGTATATCTGTCAGGTTAGAGAGTGATCAACAAAAATTAATAATAATAATAACAAAGTACCTCTCAAGTTATTTTGCCATCTTTCTTTAAGGAACCGGTAACACCAAAGGCAATAGTAACTCCAATACTAGACCATGCTCTTGATATTGGAATGGAATGGCCTACAAATCCAATTCCTCAAGTTTTCTGCAGACACTAAATCTTAAACACTGTTATCATAATCAATCCAATGACTGGTGATCAGAGCCTAAGCTGATCAATCCATAGTATTATTATTTATTTAGTTGCTTTATTAATTAAGAAACTTTTATTATTTCTTAATTAGTTGTTTTCCTAGTCCTAGTAGTATTCTTTGATCCTAGCTGAGGTAACCTAAGCTGAGACAGGTGATCAGAGCCAAATTGGCACAATACACAAGCATCAAAAACAAAATTCACAGTATTTTAGGTAGGAAAATACCAAGCTCTTGATGCACACAGATTTAACCATATCAGCACTCATGAGGCAACAAATAGGCACGTTTGTTGAAGATCTTCTAGTCTAGGATATAAATATGTAGTAAAAGCAGATTTATTGACAGAACCATCAAACCTGTCAAGTTCTTCCTTCATTGCCGGATCCAACCCATCATCCATATCATCGTCATCGAAGTCAAGCTTAGTAAAAAGGTAAGAGATGCAGCGTCTTGCAACTTTGACGTATTACTAGGACTAGGTGCATTGTCAGTCTCTCCATTTTGTCAAGAAGAAGGCAAACAGTTTGATTATTGAATAAAAACACAATAGCAACACGCTAAAAAAGTTTTCCTTAAAATCATATGACACAGAACCGCATCTATTACTATTACAAAGTAGGAGCGCCTATTTATGTGTCACAGTGTGCCCCTTGGGAATATAACCAGAATGTCCCTCAGGAGAAACCACCTACAGATCAAAATATTTCAAAGATAACCACCTACATCCATCTAATCCACTACTTAAAAAGTAACCTCTAGTCGCAAATTATCATTACAAAATTAATTTTTTTATAAAAACTGCAAAATTGTACTAATATTTAAAAATAGTATCTAGATAAAAATAATAACAGGTGCACACCAACCTTATTATGGTTTCCATTTTCACTATTTGAAGAAGATTTCTTGGCTGATCTTTTCTCCTCTGGTTTTTCTTTTTGTTCTTAGAAGATCTAACATCGTTGTAATATGAAGAGCAGAATTGACAATAAGTTGTTGAAGAACGTCACATAGAGAAACATACAAAAAGCACAATTCCAGAATGAAATATTCAAAACCAAAGGAAATACATTTTTAACTAACAACCAACCAATCAACCTCAATAATATTGCTATAAAATTCTAGAAAAGTGAGTTGAGAAGGGAAAGCTTAAGCCTGACCAAGAATCCAACCTTAGTTTTCTAGAAAAAACCATAACATCCCTTAATATATCGGAGGCTGCAACTGATTTTCTGTACTGTCACCACGTGGAGATTTGCTTCAAATACATCCTCATTCACACAATTACATCCCATCCATAGAATTACCAAATTCATGCAATATATCGTTTCCCAGAACTCCTCCGCTTTGGAATCCCCACACAAATATTACCAAAAAGATCAACTTCACATCCATCTTTTTTGCATTTCCTCTCTTTTTAACCAATCACCTATTTCATAATCTCTGCCAATCCAAACACTAGGCAGAAGAAATTTTATTTAGGACGTGGACGAGATCCACTACAGAATAAATTCTCAATGTGACTTGGAAAATTTTCAGTCCAGCTAGTTCATTTGTTCTAGACAACTGGATCCAATTTTTTTCATCCTCTAAATTTAATATAATTGAACACAGTGGAAGCACCAATAGACTATACATAACTATGCCGAGTACATAACTTCATACAAAAGAGAGAATCGCGAAAAAGGAGATTAAGTGATGGTTTCAAAAGCCATCGCAACCAACAGTCGCGAAAAAATAGTTTTTTAGTAGTGCAAGTTGAGCTTTATTTAAGGTAAATGGCTGACACTTTGAACTTAAATTTTTAAACAAATATGATTAGCTTATCCTAGAAAAAAAAGTACCATTTTAACATTAGAAAACAGTCACCAGGATTAAAAAATGTAAGAGGCATCATCTTATAACTCGGCGAAGAATAGGTTCTAAGGACGAGCATAGATTCTGGAGACTGTCAACCTTTAAAGCTTCCACAATTACACTGCAAGAAACAATTGTTCCTTTAAACCGTCTAGTTTAATGATTGAAAAAATATGTGAAATACATTTTTCTCCATCCTAGAAAGTTGAATTTAAGACTAAAGAAAATGCTGAAAGCTGAATTTAAGGTGCATTCACCGACGTATTGGTGCTTGTTCCCAATACAAAATAATGATTAACATTTAACAACTTCTAGACAAAGCTAGGTTAAGTTTCCCTTATATAGCGTGTCGTTCCGTGAGGAAGTAACAGATACTCTTTTGTGAGGAAGAACTGGTTGCTTTTTAGTTCTTGGCCATAACTTTTGACCATTCACAGGTTGGAGACGATAGTCATATGCTTTCAAAGATTGATCTTTCAACAACCAATGATACACATACTTACCAGGATTATCATTAATGAAACAAATTGCAGACATGGCATAACAACATGGAATTCCTGATAGTTGCCACATTATACAGCTACAAGTCTTAATCCGAAGGTCCACTTTATACCTTTTTGGGCTGTAAAATCAAATACAAAGAACTTATCCAAAACTAAGAAGATAATCTGAACTTGTACTATTATTCAAAGGTGAGGAATCTCAACTGTATCTTGGAGAAGAATACGAGGAGAAAAATCAACAAGAAGGTGAAAAGGAGCTGCAGAAACTATGTACTGGTAGCTTGCATACTCTGTAATCAAAATTCATTTTCTCACACTTCAAAGCTCGAAACGACGAACCGTTTTTTGACCCATAAACTAGGCTCGTATATCTATCCAATCATATAGGGCACACCACCTAATTCTTTCCCAGTGTAAGCAGTTTATTGTTCAAAGACAAACCAATTGCAGGAATTCCAGAAACTGCATGAAGGAATCAGCTGCTTATTTTCCATTTCAATTGTGCTACTCCTGTTGCTTCTTTTAAGCTCCTCTACATAGTCCTACGACCAACCATAATGCACTGTTACTAGATTGCAAGAACCTAATCCGAGAGACGGGTGCAATTTGACGAGAACAAAGAAAGTCTAGCAATTGATTTCCGTCGGTTCTAGTAGTGATATAACGAGATGGAAAGCAAAAAAAATTGACCATCTATGAACCGATGTTCAAAGCACAATTTGATAAAAGGCAGCCCCATGATAAGAAATTTCCCTATTTTAATAATATCATGATAAGAAATTATTTTATTACTGAAGTTTCCAATATTTCAAATATAATATGTTTGGCATTACTGTAATCAAAGATTCTATACTCACTTGTCTTATTAAAATAGATAGATTCACAGCACAAACACAACCCAAACGCATATATAGTACCAAATAAATCAATAGTGATGCTCCCTATTTGCCGACAATTCAAGCCCTAATTCTGTTGTAACCTTTAATTAAACTATAAAAAATTTGCATAGGACAATATATACTTCTTGTATGAAATCGAGAAGAGAGATAAAGATTAGGATTGAGATCGAGAAGAAACAAACCTGGAAATCGATCCTTAAACGAAATCCCCAATAATTAGGTCTTCATCTTCCATGGTGGTTAAATATGCTAGAAAGATGATAGAGAGAGAAGAGAGATACGAAGGAAGTGGTGGGTTTGGGGAGAGAGATAGAGAAACGACGCAATGAGAGTTTGTGGAGAGAGAGAAAAAAAAAACGACGGCAAAAGGGTTTGGGGGCTTCAACTTTTTGCACTTCTTATTTTCCTTTTTTTTTTTTTAATTTTTTGATTCTCTAATTTCTAAAGCGATAGCAAACCTATCACCCATGTTTTCTCAATATATTAAATCTTTTTTTTCTTCCGTAAAAACTTTTGTGACTAATATGGCAATCGCTCATTTTCAAATACCGTTGCCTTATTTTTATTTTTGTCGCCAGCATTATTTTTGGTTCCCGCCCCCTCAAAATACGCTAGCGCAATGACGTTAGCGATGGCAAAACAATTTCATAAACTTTTAGCGATTGGAAGAAAGGAATGGCAAAAGTAATAGCCAAAGAGTTGAAAAGGTGATGGTTTTAAAAGCCATCGCAACAAGTCATTGCGTAAAAACATTTTTCAAGTAGTGAATATCCATGCAGAGGGGCTTGCATTCTAAATTGGCTAGCCATTGGTTGCTAATATTCAAGTTGCGGCATGTAATTTACACCTCGAGAATTCAGGAAATTTTGAAAACCTTGGAGATTTTCAAAATTTTGTTGGTTATATGGATAACCTACAAAATTGGAATAATTTGGTGGGTATTGGGGGGTAGAAGAATTTTGAGCGAACTGGGCATTTGGTGGAATACAAGAATTCTGAGAACTTCCCCCTCTATCGACATTTGAAGGATCAAAAAAAATGTTTGAAAAAATTATCTAAATTATTATCCATCTTACAATATATACAATTGTAGATAAACAACTTCTGCCTAATCAAGAGTATGAAATTTTAAAGGGAGAAAGATATGGCTGTTGAAGATATAAAATGAGGAGGTTATAGATGTATTTATAGATAGAAAATAATTTTAAAAAATAAAAAAGGTTGGCTGAAATTATAATAAAAAGTTTAAAAAAATTCAAAAAAAGTAAAACAGCAAAATACTTTTTCAGAAAAAGTAAAAAAATAAGATACTTTTTTAGAAAAAGTAAAAAAAATAAAATACTTTTTCACAAAAAAAGTAAAAAAATAAAATACTTTTTCAGAAAAAGTAAAAAAAAAAACAAAATACTTTTTGCGAAAAAGAAAAAAAAAACAAAATACTTTTTTTCAAAATAGTATTAAAAACTAAAAACTTTAGAATTCAAAAAATAACTTTATCAAAATTTAAAAAAGAAATTAAACTTATTTTAGAGTTAAAAAAAGGACTTAATATTCTGAATTAAGAAAAAAAACTTTTTGCGGAAATAGGTAAATCAAAATGTATTTTAAAAATTTAAAAAAAACTTCTCAAAATAATTAAACCGAAAATCAAATACTCAAAATAATAAAAGAAAAAAAAAGAGAGAGGGACGGGGGTGGGGGGTTGGGGCTGACAAAGGAGCTGCAAGTACGCTCCTTTCTCGCAATTGTGATGCATGCATCCTCTAGGTAATAGCAGTGCATCACGCGCTCTCTCCGTTTGGCTAGCCAAGGTGTGTATTGCATCGGCAAAGAACAAATTCTTAAATTGGATTTGGAAAAAACTCAAAATTTGAAGAACTCAATTAAGAACTCCCCAATGTTGAAGAATCAGCCCAATAAGCTTTTAATGAGCTAAGAACTCAGTTGTGGATTCCCTAACAATCATTAATTTGGGCAGGCCTGCTGCTAAAAAATGGATAGAGGAGGAAGCAGCTGAATTAGTATTCTTGTCTGCCCATTTCGGATTTTCGGTCGGGTAATCCAAGTCCATTGATTTAGTTTGGGCCCTTCACGTTGCCTCTTGATATCTGTTATTGATATTATGCCTTTGTGCATGCTATTGGGTATCTGTTATTGGTGATTGACTATTTGACTTCTTATACAATCATTTTTCATATGTACAAAGAAACAATGCCCTTCAAGAAGTTTCATCATTTTTCATCCTAAATTAATCAAAAACAAATACGTTAATTGTATTTGACCTTTTAATATATATATATATATAACATTTATATATATAATAACTAAATTCTCATCGTATATATTGTTGGATCGTATGATCCGATAAATCTTTTATTTTTTGTTTTGTCTTTCTTAGTCTTTTTATTTAATTTTTTATTTATTTATTTTTAGCTAATTTTCTTACTCTTTGAGAAAAAGAAAAGGAGAGTTTGTTTTGGAAAGAGTCTTGATTGATTTAGAACATGTTCGCCTAAGGAATGAGGGAAATCTGATTTACCATAGATAAGATTGATTGATTAGCTAAACTGTTGGGATTGATATTTATTTAGGTATTATTTGTTTCCTAATCCTAGTAACTCTCTTGTTGTATATTTGTGTATATCTTGTTGTCTTATTTGATAGGTCTCTTGGAAGAATATATAAAGGGATGGTCAGCCTCTTCATTCTCACGTCAAGAATTGCAGAATATCACAAGAGAGATTGTAAAGAGAATTTCAACAAAGATTAAACACTCAGCTTGTGCTATGCGATCCAGAATGTCATCGGCATTCTGACTCACATCTACCTACGATCCTTTGCATGGAGAATTTCTGTTTACCCATATGTTTTTTTTTTTTTTTATACAGATCGAGTCATATACTTCTGTTGTTGGGTGAGTTCAGTTATATTAGATAGATCTACTTCATAGAGAGTTTTTCATTTGATTTTCACTAGTATTTGTATCAAATAGTTTGTATTGATCAACAAAAATTTTTCTAGTGAAAGTTTCGTCATATTGGCACATCTTCAAGTATATTACTTGTAGATAAAATGTTTACATCTTGTGTTCATTTTCTGTTTTATTATTCCATCGCGAAATGTTATCTGGAATGTGATTCACATCTGTAATCACATTTTAGATCACATCTTAGACGACACTTACTTTTTGCAAAAACACTTTGAATATCGATCATTGCAAAGCTTTCATATATACTCCCTCCGTCCCTAAATTATTGTCTTCCTTTCCTTTTTCGTCCGTCCCAAAATAATTGTCTTGTTTGAAACTTTCCTTTTTAGAACATCACTTTTACTATTTTACCCTTACTTTTTCTTCCTACTTTAATTATGGGCCACATACACATGGGCATTAAAAGAAATAACACACTTTTTTAATACTATTCCAATATTAATACATATCCATCTCCTTGGACTGATCAAATCAAGGACAGCCCAAGGGGTGAAGATGCCAAAGCTCTAGCTTTAGGCCTCAAAAAAAAAAAAATTAAAAACTTTTTTGAATAATTTTCTTTTAATTGGTAAGAATAACTCTTAATTTTTCTCACCCACTCATTAATAGTTAGAAAAAATATGTAATTAAAGGATATGTGTATTGATGTTATTGTATAACAATTGATAGATCTTATTTTATTTTTTAAAAAATGTAGGGAAGATAGATTTGAAAATGCTATAAATATGAATATGGAAGATAAGTTCCGTGAAAAACTTACTATTCGTAGTAAGAAACAATTTGATGAAATTATTGACAATTAAATTGTAAGATCTCCTAAAAATTATTTAAAGTTGATTAATTCTTGTACATAATAGATAAAGTAATCACATTATTTCAAAGCAGATTTGAACAATTTAAAATTTGTCAACATATTTTTGGTTTTCTATTTAGCATTGAGAAATTAAGTCCATTGGATAATGAAAATGAAAAGAAAAATATCTTAACTTTGAACTTTCATTAAAATATAATGACAACTCTGATATTGATGGATTAAATATATTTATAAAACTTAAAGTTTTAAGAGAAATTATAGAAGTGAAAAATGATAAACCAATTGACATAGTTAATTATATAATAAGGATTGATTATTTTCTAAATATGTGTATCGCTTATAGAATAATGTTAACAATTTCCATAACTGTCGTTTCAGCGGAAAGAGGTTTTTCAAAACTAAAATTAAGAAAATCGTATCTAAGGTCGACAATGTCTCAATAAAGATTGTGTGAACTAGCTTTATTATCAATTGAAAAAGAATTGTTAATTAAAACCGATTATAATAATTTAATAAATAATTTTGCATCCCAAAAAATTACGAAAGATAAATTTTAAATAAAAATATAAAATTTTAGTAAAAAAACTATTTGCTTTAGAAATGCCTCACTATAGAGTTCGCTTTAGACCTCTCTAAGTTTTGGGCCGGCCTTGGATCAAATGCAGTTCGTCCACGCTAAATGTAAGGATTTTGAAGAATAAATTTCTAATGCACTGGCTTTAACCAAATTCAAAGTAGAGACGTCAAAGTATTCCTAAGAAAAGACTGTCACCACATATGCTAGGAATGTTCTGTTAATTTTCATCATATTTAACCATTTAATCAATAAATATATTAGATACGTCACCAAACTCACAACATCATTATTTCAATATCAAATAAGAATTGAAACAAAAAGTAAAACTTAATAGTCAAGAATCGAATATAAGAAGCAATAAAAACTGGATCTGAATTATTTTTATTTTCATATATAATTATTTTGAAATACTAGGTGGAGGTGGAGGTGGAGGTGGAGGTGGAGGTGGCCGTGAACAAGGAAGAAATAAAGTTTGGCAGCTGCTCAAGCATTCATCATAACTGCCCCAACAAAATTCTTCGAAGCAGCAACACCATTCTTGCGCCCCCTTCCTCTGTTGGCATGTTTCTCGCTGAATATTTTGAAATAGGCATATACCTTCATTTCCATTTCTTTTAATCCTACCTACAAGAGTAAATTTAATAAATAAATAAAAATAATTATATATATATATATAATTATTTTGAAATAGGCATATATATATATATATATATATATATAGAGAGAGAGAGAGAGAGAGTATCCTAAACTTACGCTGGCAGGAAATTAAAAAGATGATGAAGATAATGAAGTGTGTTTAAGGGGTGGCTCAGTGGTAGAGTTGAGACTTCACTAAGTATGAGGTCTCAGGTTCGATCCATTCCTACGCCTCCGAATACAAAAAAACAAAACAAAAAAAAAATGGATTTCATTGTGTGAAAATGTTGTTAATGAAGACACAATTTTGAGGAAGAATTAGTATTGAAATTGGGTGGGTTTAAATGCCCATTGAACCTTTGCAAAATTTGCTAACTCCATAAATATTACAAGAAAATTTAGGAATTCTCACAAAATGTAATCGCCTAGATCTGTATTATTGGGTATATTTAATTTATTACTCAATGGAATGCATCTAATCTGATTAAAATATGGAGTATTTCTTTTATTATAGTTGAATCATAAATATGGAGTATTTATTTTATTAGATATGGTATTAGCTAATATCCCTAAAGTGACCTCATGAAATTTAAAACCTTATGAAAATTACTTTTTTCTGTTTTCAAACATATTCCTCTTTTTCTTTCAAAAAAAAAAAAAACAATATTCCTCTTTTTGAATTAGAGACATAACTATTTCAATATCTCAAACGTTTTTCATGCACATGCTTTTCAACAATAAAAATGTTAGTATTTCTAATGATCATTAAGGTCCTTCAATTCATTCCGTAGAACTTTTAATAGATAAACAAGACCCATTGATATATTGAGTTTGTTTGATTAGTTTTTGCTTTCCTTAATTACATTCAAAAAATAGAAGACCGTAAATAATCAATAGTTATTTAACTAACGGAAATGGAAACATTTGGAATTCGATAACCTCGTGTCTAGTCTATAATAATACTAGGTTTACAACTACTTTTATCAAGGCTTTGTCATAACATTAGTTGTAGAAAGAGTTGAAAACATAGCATTTTTGGTCCAGGAAAGTGGTCAAAGCTAGTTAAGTAAACCCAAAGATAGTTTTTATCTTTAAATTACAATAAAAGATGTCTTTTTTTTTTATTTTTTTTAAGGAGAGTCTATTTCCACTGTGATATTTCTCTATCCACTGTGAAAGAAAAAGGACAAACTACACAAATGGTCCATGTAGTTTATGGGTTTTTTGCATTTTGTCACTAAACCTAGCAAATGGTCCTTGTACCGAGGACGTTAAACACAAATGGTCCTTCCGTCTAACTCTGTTAATTTTTTGTCGTTAAGTGCGTACACGTGCTACGCACATGAGTTTGTGGAAGGGTAAAATAGTTATTTCATCTTAAAAGGTCCATGGACCAATTCTGAAATATAAATACAATGAGTAAATACGCTTCCAACTGTCACAAATCAGTTTAGTTGATGAAACTAAAATGTCGTTTGAGGGTTTTAGGAAGCGATTGAAGCAATATTTGGTTAGGATTGAGTTCGATTTCACTAAACTCCAGCAATGGCGTGGATGCGGAGGAAAAGAGGACTAGTGTGGGATGTTGAAGATATGTATTGTAATTATACTTCCTTTTATTTGCTTATTAATTTAAGAATTTCGTATGATTTAGACTGTAAAAGGATTTTTTTTTCTTGATTTTTTGTTGCAAAAAAAGATTGTATAGAGACTTGCTGTTTGTTTGTCTCTGTCTCTAAAGTGCTATTTTGTTTTAAAAATGTCACCTTTTTGTAAAGTATTTTTAACCCTAAACTCTACTTACTGTAAAAATGCCTCTTTTTCAGAGGTTCCTCTTGGGCTCGTTGTGTCAGTAAAAAGAAAAGAAGAAGCATCGTTAGCAGCAATTGGTGCGGGTGAAGTCTTTTAACCACGACACACTTTCTGCCCCAGGAAAATCCTTTAGGTCCGGTTTCTGTTTCGAGTGTGATATTATTTGAGAGGGTCCCATTCGTTCCTAGGTGAGGACACAGATCCACTACAATACATTTCTCTTAGATCGGGCTTTCGAAGACCTGCACGTACCGCCCCTTAGCCACTTTTCTCAAACTACAACTACTACCTAGGATCAGACGTTAAGCTAAGGAGGTTTTTTGGTCCTGCCCTCAGTTCTCAGGGGAAGACTTGAGAATTGTAAGCTGAAAAGGAGAAGCAATTGGACATTTTAGCTTTCCGTGGTAAAGAACTATAGAAAGTCTTCTCGGGACTGATCAAGGGTCCGAGCTCAATCTTTCACTGTTCAGGAGTAAGGGGAATCAAATGCGATCTAAGCAAGAAGCCCTGGAATTCCATTCTGTAGGGAAGGAGGATCTATTAAATAAGTCTCCAATCAATCGTAGAAGGGTAAGCGATTTCTTTTCTTTCTTACCCAAACAACTTCGTAAACGAGATTAACACCACTACTTTAATCCTCATGTCAAGAAAATATGACGGAGGGTGGCAAATTGGGTATAATGGTTAGTTTTGGGTTAGTCTTTTACCTACTTTTATCTAAATACTTTCAAGATTAGATTCCAATTAAGCGTCTCCTATATATTTGTAGCTTATACCCTTTAAATTATGATAAGATTATAAGTTCCACTCATTTTGAAGGTCACATCCTTTTTTAATTTAAATGGTCATTAATACCATATTATATAAACTTCATTAACTGATAAAGAGTAGGTTTACTCTCAAGTCACATATCGCTCGATATCATATAAGGATAAAAAACTTTATAAACTTCATCAGAGATTTTTTTTTTTTTCCCCAAAGTACATAGTACTTTATTAGCAATGCGTGTTGCTAGTCTCCGAAAATGAACCCCTCTCTCTCTCCACCAAGACCATATCACTCAATTGAGGGAAAAGAATCTTCTCTAAACAAAGAATTTTGTTCAACTTAAAAAGGTAAGCATTTACTCACTTTCATTTATGTTCTGTTGCAATACAATTTTTATTTCAATTTCAGGGCTGAACTAAATTCTACTCCTTTTGTTCCTAAAGAAATTTTATCCCAAGTTCGAAGCCTATGACAAATCTCTGAACTGGATAGGACTACAAAGACGATAAAACTATCTCTATCAAGTTATAATGGAGATAAATGCATTCTATGAGTCATCTTAGTCTTTAATAAGCTATGCTAGCATTCATACAGTGTGTTGTTTAATATGCTATAAAAAACTATATATTTTTGGTCAAAAAAATAAAATTCTAGTTTTGTGTTTGGACCACCAAGCATGGAATTTTATTTCTCTTTTTCAATTCACTCTTTTAGAGTTCTTTTTCATTTATCTATTACAATAAAAATGGTTGAAACTAAATAGTGATATTTAACCATGTCACGCTTTTTAAAATGAGTTTCTTTTTAGGGATGTGTGCTAAATACAACATCGTCGGCAAATTTACTATTTTGTCCATATTTTTTTGGTGAAAATGTATATTTACAAGTGTTAGACAAGGTCGCCACCCCTAGGCGGCCATATTCCAAACATCCACCTAGACTAGGCGGCCATTCATTATTCCGTCAAATTTTTTTATATTTTCAACCCCTAAAGTTAATAATTTCGTTAAAAAGTTAACAGAATCGTTAAAATTTTAATGGAAGATGGAAGAGCCGCCACCCCCTAGGCGGCCATCACTAGAAGAGCCGCCAACCCTAGGCGGCCATCCCAAATTCCACCCCTAGGGAGTTCATTTGCGCTAAATACAAAATTGAGGAGATTTTAGTGTAAATATTTATTTATATCAAATGAGGGGCAAAACAGTATTTTTTTAAGGGGGTGTTGTATTTAGCACTTTTGAGATGTTGTATTTAGCACCTATGTATTTTTAATATAGTGTGTTTAAAAATTACTTTACACAAGTTTAAAAACTTAACGTTATGTATCAAATATCATGTTAATTTATATACTTTTTTGGATATTAGAAAAGTGTATTGATATCTTTTAAATCTACTTTAGTTTTCAACCAATCAAATGACACGTTTTCATCCACCACAGTTTTAATGAGCTACAAAAATATACAAGGAGAAAGGAAAAAATACGTTAAAATCGAAGAGTGAATATGACACGTTTTCGTCCACCACAACATCACTTTGTTGTTTTCTGAATAACCATAATAATGTTGAATTTATTGATTTCAAGTGAGCAAAATGAAACAGATAAAATATGTACTTAGATCTTCACTTGGCCACGTTAAAAATACTAAAGATCCAATTATTTAGATTCAGAAAAGTATTCCAACCTGTCTAATGTTACATTAATACTCCCTCCGTCCCTAAATTATTGTCTTCCTTTCCTTTTTCGTCTATCCCAAAATAATTGTCTTGTTTGAAACTTTCCTTTTTAGAACATCATTTTTACTATTTTACCCTTACTTTTTCTTCCTACTTTAATTATGGGCCACATACACATGGACATTAAAGGAAACAACACACTTTTTTAATACTATTCTAATATTAATAATTAAGTCAATTAATTTTTCTTAATTCGTGTGCCAGGTCAATCCAGACAATAATTTAGGAACGGAGGGAGTATAAAATAGACCCCTAAGAGCATCCACAATGGGGCTCCTCTTTCAACTCCCTAAAATCACTTTTAGAGATTTTTAGAGATTTTTATCCTCCCTTGATCCTACAGTGGTTCCTCTAGTTCACCCTCTATCTCTAAAATCAACTAAATCACCCTCTAAATATAGGGGGGGTTTTAACATGAATAGTGACTCAAATCCTCTACATTTTCATCACTTTATTTGAGTACAATATACTTTTGTTTAATATTTTGGAATGGAAATTATTAACATATACTCTCTCTGTCATTAAATTATTGTCTTATTTTTTTTATCCGTTCCAAAATAATTGTCTTATTTTTTTTATCCGTCCTTAAATAATTGTCTTGTTTGAAATTTTCATAATTTAGGAGATCATTTTTACCATTTTACCCTTACTTTTCTCTCTACTTTAATTATGCGCTATATACACATGGGTATTAAAAAAAACTATACATTATATCAATATTAATAATTAAGTCAGTTATTTTTGTTAATCCGTGTGCCGAGTCAAATAAGACAATAATTTAGGGACGGAGAGTACAATATATTTTTTATAGTATATAAAATTTAAAATATTTTATTTTAATTGTGGTAGAAAAATATAAATAAAAGAGAAAAAATATAATGGTTTGTTAGTTGAGATGAGAGATATTTAATTTTTAGAGGGTTGTATAGAGAGTGCTTGTTGGAGTGGATTTATTTTTAGAGTGTTAAAAAAATGAAACTTGAACGAAAAACGAGGTGTTTAGAGTGTGATATAGAGATATATTGGGAGTTATTGTTGTGGATGCCCTAATGTGCAGCTTCCTCTTCGGTGTAATTTGTAAAGCGACATTTATGTAGCCTAAAAAGGTGAAAAGAGCAAATGGTGACACTTTATTGGCATTGGGACCACACCAATTAAATTACCCCTTCTCAACTTCCATTCTTGTCTTCCCCTTCTTCTTCTTCTTCCCCACACCTCCCAGAAATCCAGAATCTAGCCAAGATTTCTCTCTGTTTATCGACCAGTTACTCATTTTTCCGGCATAAACAAGGAAGAGGATCAAAACCCACCACAACTATTGCATGCTATCCAGTCAGTTCTCTCTCTCTCTCTCTTGAAAATTTTCTCTGTTTTAGCTTTGATTATTCCCTTAATGCTGCTAACTTAATCACTCAATTTGTTAACTAGCTCTGTTGTTTGTTCCGTCTTTTTTTGAGTTTTTACTGCCTCAAAGCTCCAATTTTCGTCTGCATTTGATTCTTTTTCTCTTTTCTTTTATCATCTTTTGTCATAGGTTTTGTTCCATAATTCCCATTTTGCGCTTCTTCCCTCCGCCCATTCATGGCTTTCGATTTCTACAGTGTCTGTGTGTGAGTGTAGTTTGCCTGTATTTTATCCCTTTTACTGTTTCTTGTCAAACAAAATCCTATTCTTTCAGCCAAGAATTCTCACGGGTTAGATTCCAGGTTCTTTCAGCTTATAGAAACAATGTCGCCGTTCGATTCTCTCGACGCCTTCCTGTTCCTCGCTAGTAGAGCCTTTTGGATTCCTCTCGATATATTTGTTCAGATCCAGGTCCTTATGTTTTTTATTTTTTATCTAGTTCCTTTTTTGCTTAAAACTTGTGCTATGTTTGCAGTTTACTTCGCCTGTTCACTAATCCAAATTTTGGTTCCAGTTTTCAATCCTTTTTTAATCTAAGTTTGATAGCATTGTAGTTGTTGGATATTAGATATGTGAGGCTAATTGTTACCTAATGTATGCTTAATTAGGCGGATTGCCTTTTCTTTTAAATCATAAACTTTATAATCAACTTTTAAGATGTGAGATGCTTGACTTCGTTTATTCCTCCCTAATTTCTCCTGATACTGTTGTCTGTTATATGAAAAGTTGCTATTCTTTCGTTTCAATCATTTTATTTTATGGTTTGCTTATATTGTGTCAATACGAAGATTTACATTGGTATGTGAATAAATCTTGAGAATATCATGAAGTGGCTAAACAATCTGGGATATAGTTGTGGAGAATTAGTATGTGTGTGTATGGAGGTCAAGTGTTTCAAGTTTACCCTTACATTGAGATCTCTAAACTCACAGTTGAATGTTTTAGTCGTGGCCTATAGTGACCTGTTTAGCCCGAAGCCCAATAGAGTTAGGTACGCAATATTTGTGGTGTATAAACTGGCCCATTTAGCCCGTGACCCGCCAGGCTGGCCCGAAACCGCTAGGACGAGACCGTTTAACTTTAACATCTCTACCTAAAGCAGAGGCATTCAAGACTTTTGCTTACACAACTGTACCCTAACCTTGTTTACAAAAAAAATGTTCATTTCTGTTAGTGTAATTATTACTGTTTAGTGGTTTTATTTGCGTGGGCTGTGCTCTTTTTGAGCTCCCAATCATTGTTGCCGCTTTTTTGTTTGCTAAGCCGATACTGTTTTTATAGGACAGCCGGAAGCGGTGGCAGAGCTGTCGGATGCAGTGGCTTTATGGTTGAATCCGATGCACTTGAGCTTTGTTCTGGCTCACATTAGTTAGGTTCTTGGTGTCAGCTAACGACGCCGGTGATTGGTTGGGTGTCCGGTGGGACACTTGCAGTCCACGTGTTTGTGAGTTGGTTGTTTGTTTATAAGCTAAGGGTTGGGATTGTTGGGACGACGTTAACTCTGGATTTCTGTTTGGGTGTATTATTTGGGGGAACATGTCCTAATTGTTGGAACGGTTTCTCTAACCAAGCTTTTGGTGGGCTTTCGGATCTTTTGAAACTCTCAGTGGCTTCTGGTGTTATGCTCTTGTAAGTAACACCTTTTGCTGTCCCATTTATTTCCGTTGGAAAATATTTTGTAAGAATAAATAGTAATGATTTATAGAATTTGGTTGTCACTTATTTCGTATTATAGGATCACTATGTTTTGCTCTCTATCTCGATGTATATATCTATGTACGTATCTCTTCACATTGCTTATGTAATTGTTTAGAAATGCAATTCGTTTTTCTCAGTAATTCTTTCTTACCTCAAACGACAGTTCTTACCTTTATGATTGATTGCTTTTCTTAGTTATAAATACATATAACCTGAGTTGTCTCTGTTATTGAGTTTTATATGCTAAATTTGGACTGATTATAGCTTAATTTGAACTCATTAATTTGATGCTAAATACATATACCTGAGTTGTTTCCATTATTAACATACATATGGGTGGGTTGAATTTTTTATATTTCTCTAATATTGAACTTCATGAATTCTAACTATGTAATGTATGGCTTTAGATTGAATACTCATACATTAGGTTTGGAATGAATTGTTTCTAACCTGTCTTTATAGCACTTGATGATATTTAGTTTCACTTTTTCTCCCACCAAATGTCCAAACGTAAGTTGCTTATATGTCGAAATAGAGATTCTATGGACTGTTGTATGATTGTGGTGCATTTTGTTCCTTAGTTTTAATTAGCCTTGTCATTGTCAATTTGACAGTTAACGGCAGGTCTTGTGGATCAGTATTTTTTAGCTGCTAATAGTCGTGCTCTAAAAATGGCTACTAGGATGGCCGGTTATTTTTACGAGCGTGTACAGAATGTTATATCATTGTACAGTATTGAAAGACACTGGTGGCATGAATGATGTTCTCTACATGCTATACACCATAACAGTAAGTAAAACTCATCCATCAAACACAATTAGCATAGCAATGACTTTATTTGTGAAATATTCAAATACTGAACTTATGATTCATTTCTGTACAGGGAGACACGATACACTTATTATTGGCGCACCTTTTTGACTAGCCCTGCTTTCTTGGAATGCTTGCAATACAGGTGATTTTGTTTGAAAAAGTTATTTGCTTCTAAGTTGGATAAGTAAATTCCTCTCTGAGTAAAGGATTTTGCTAAAAATTGCCACAAGGCCACTGGTTAAGATTTCCCTTTATGGAAATAGGTGCACTGGGAATCATCCCCAATGCATTAAAAACAACCCACAAAGGATTGCATTTGTGACTTGCAGTTTGATTTATGCAATTTGAGAAGCAAGGTCGAGCATTTATTTATCCTGCACTGTAGCATTCTTATAATTTATGCTCAATGATCCTGCAAATTCTGGCTTTTCTATTTCTCTCATTCATTATACTTAATAAGATTTGGTTAGTTTTTTTATTAGAATTAAAGAAAGGCATTTTCACTTTCCATAGAAGGTTATTATATTCATAGCTATGTACTTGTTGAAACATTTTTAATATCACTTTGGCATTATTTGAGAATGATTGTTTGGCGAGAAGTATGTTTTAATGCTGTTTGATGAGAAAGGAGTTGGTAAATACATATAAAATGAGTCCACATGATGTTCCATTGACAATGCTATTTTTTGCAGGACTAGCAACTCATTCAAATTTCAAGGAATTTGTCTTGACCGCTAGATTAGAGTTTTAACTTCATGGTGGAGATTCGAAAGTTCTTGCTGGATGCATGTTCCTATAGCTCCTATTCTTTATGAAATTGAGTAAACTGCGACTCTCTCCCTCTCCCTCTCCCTGCGGTCTTGCTTCTACAGCCCTCTCTCTTGTTACGATCTCGCTTCTACCGCTGGCCGGATTTCTCTGGCAAGCACACAATTGAATGTCTCTTTTAATAAATTGTTGATTTCCGCAAATTGCAGAGGCACGATTCACACTTTGTGATCCAATCCACACCGGTAAGTCTCCATCCACCTATCTAATTTAATGCATCTATTGAACAACAGATTTGGGGTAGAACCCTAGTCTTTATGGGATATAGTTATTGGGCTATAAATTTTTTTTAGATTACTTTTTTTTTTCTCGCTTGTACTTAGTTATGTTCCCTCTTTTGTTCTCTCCTTTATTTGTAATGCACAAACATGTTCTTAGTAGAATCTTATTATATGTAACCAGAAGGAAACAAATAATCCTAGTCAATGATTATACGATATCTTAGACTGGAGAGACAGTGAAAGGGAGAGTTTGATAGGAGTTGAGAATGAAGAAACCGATGTCTGGACTGGAGTTGGGGCTTTATTGATCTTTTAATTGTATTAGAGTTTAATGCCCTTCTTTCTTAAGTGGAAAATGCCCCGAAAATGAACAACCCACATAATGTTGAGCAGAGTTTAGCACAATTGACATGGCTCTTGCCACATCATACAAGAATGCTTACCACTTTGATCTATTAGATGCTTACAGAAAGGAAATGTAGAGAGTTGGTCATTAAAGAATCCTGAGCATTTGATTTGTTAAAGGCTTGCAAGATGGGCTTCTTTCTATTTTAACTTTTTATGCCTAACATCACTCGACACCGTCCCGTCTATCTCATCCTTGCCAGCATACCAGATATTTTAGATGTTTCTAGATGGTATTGCAATCTCCGTTCAGCAATCCTATACCGTCCTCTAGCTGCCACATTGAAAATCGACAAGTTTTATGTCCAGAGTTGAATCTCTTCCTCGTGCTTTGGTTTAGGCTTGTATTTTGTAGCCGGATGTGTACAACAATTTAAGTATATTGTATGGGATGTTGTCATTGTTTGGCTTTCTGATTATTGGGAGGGTTAGTCGATTGATAAAAGCCGTCATTTAAAGTAGCACTCTGCTGCCTCTGCCGTTCCTGACCTGCAACCCAGGTCTGTGTTTGTCGCTACTACTATGAGAATGATGCAGACTGAAAATTGTAGGTAAAACCAGAAAATTCTGTACATCCAAATACTAGACTGAAAATAACATCTAAATTTCACTAAATGAAAACAACCAGCAACCTTGATTTGGAGGGATGTACATAGAACAAATACTTATTGCCACCAGCCATCGGCTGCAACAAACGAGCCCCTAAAACTCTAACAACTGATGTGCAGCACACAGCAACATGAAGTAGGGCAAGACGCATACCCACACACACACACATACTGCAGATAAATCCCTTTGTATACTATATCTTTCCCTCTGTATATTTATTCTTTTCAGCATGCTGAAACACCGGTCTATTCCGAGCTCTCCAAATGTGGTACACAGCTGCAGCAGTCGCCGGTTTCTTGATTTTCACACAAAAAGATTTTCCCTTCCACTTCTTATGCATATCACTCCAATCAACGGCATGCCTATTCCACCTATCCTTCATATTGTGCTACTCCATTGACATTGAAAGAAAAGATGCTCACTTGTTTCAGTATGAATACCACACATAGGGCAGCTTTCTCCTGTACCTCCCCCCTCCATCTCATCAAACGATCCTTAGTAGCTAGCTTCTTTTTTCCATGTCAACCAGAATATGAAAGCATGTTTAGGTATGTTTCCACTAAACCACACCATCTTGTGCCATTCCACCCTATTTCCCCTTATTCTTATGTTATTCCAAGCTGAAGCTATCGTAAATTCCTTACTCTGTGTTAGAGTCCAGATCACTTTATCATTTCTCCTTAATTAAATCATATAAAGCCTCAAGTGCTCTAAATTTCCTAAGTTCATTTGATGTTGCCATAGGTAGGATCCACCCCACTCACCAAGTATCTCTGCTACTTCGTATCATTGCTCATGGCAGCATCATACATTATTCTTGGCCCAAACTTCTCAGTTAGGCTTTCCTATGTTAACCATCTATCATGCCATAGCCATGTACCTTTCCCATTACCTATCTCCATCCTTATCCATGTCCCACAAGCCTTCTTAATTTCATTATTTTCCTCCAAACCCAGGATACATTACTTGGTCCAGGACACACCCACATATTCCTACTCCTTAACATGTATATGTGACACCACTTGACCCATAAGGAATCTTTCTTCCTCGCTAGATCCCACAGATGCATGTTTCAAAACTGCTGCCTTGTTCCATTTTACAAGTGTCTTCAACCCCAAACCACCCTCTTCCTTCAGTATACAAACCTCGACCATCCCGCCTCGCTAGCTTTCCTGAACTCTGCCCAATTTCCTGTCCAAATAAAATTCCTGATCTTATCTTTTACATTCTGCACGGAAAAGTGGCGTAGCGGAAACAAAACACGAGCACTTTTTTATTCAAGATAACACCACGGCAACCGATGGCAATAAGGAAAAATGTATAAAGCCAAAAACACACAAAATTTACATGGTTCGGCAAAACCTGTCTACATCCACGGAGAGCCACCAATTTCATTAATTGAGAGAAATACATAGTACAAAGTTAACTCGTGTTTACCCAACACAAAATTCCTTACCCATCCGAATAAGCCCTTTGTACACCCATTCTAAAAACTAATGAAATTATATACTCTCACCCCTCTATTGCTCTTTCTCCCTAACTCGACTTTGATACTCAATCAAGCCTCTTTGGCTTCATCCCGACACCTTGGTCTGCAACCCGCCTTTGCCAATTTCCAACCTCACTCGGCTCTCTTTTCGTGTCCTCTCTTGTCATTATTTTTGGCTTTATTTATTTATTTTCCTTAGTACCATTTGGTTGTTGGGGTGGTAATCTCGAACAAACTTGAGTTTAAAATTTATTCCGCTGCGTCACTTTTCCCAACTAGTGGTATTAGAGCCCAAGGTTTATTTGGGTAGTTTCTTCGAGTTTCATGGCATGAAAGGATCGACGCTAGGGGAAGCTTTACTCTTTTGAAGAATGGTAAAGGACATCCTAGTTCAACGAGGCTTGATAAAATTGTTCAATAAATGAATGAGGTCACAACTGTCAAGAGATTCGGTGGTGATAGGAGATTCATATCCAGAGAAGATGGAAAAGGTAGACAGTGTTACAAGTTCTAGGAATGGGGTCATCGGGTAGTTCTTGGAATGAGAAAGAAAGTAGTGACGCAAGAAGTTCCTTGGTAGAGATTGTAGGTGATGAAACAACTTATCACGTTTTAAACGTCTCTAAAGATGGCACTTCTTCTCAAGCTATTTGGATATTGAATTTGTGTGTGCATTTTGGGTGGTGTGATTTATGTCCCAAAGTTGCGTAAGAATTTAATATCCTTAAGTCGGTTAGACTTGAAGGGCTGCACATGGTCTATTGCAAGAGAAGTTTTTGAAAATCATATCTGGAAGAATGGCCCTTCTAAAGTGAGAAGAGTGTTGTAGTTTTATTGCGTGGTGGAGAGTAGAGTGACTAGTACTCCAACTTCGATAGGTTGTTGGAAACAGTGTGCACGGGAAATGAAGGCCTGCAAGAGTGAATCGGTTGCAAGTATAGCAGATTCATACAAGTGACACGTTTCCAAGCGGGCGTTGGTGAGAAGGAAAACCCTGCTAGTGAAGGGGTCGCATCAAAGTCCCTCTTTAAAGCCGATAATCGATGACATAGCATTTGACGAGATATTGTGAATTAAGTGGAGTAAGACCGTATTTTTCTTGATTTAGAATATGTGTAGTTGGTACAAGAATGGAAAGGCTGATGGTTCGAATGTGGTTACTAACACACGGGTAAAAAGTGAAAAGTGATGGCTGCACTACATTGTATTTGGTAGGGTGCCATGTATATGGATGCATGCATTAAAAGTGCAATGTACTTGGTGGTGAATGTACGTGGTGATACATGTACTTGGGATAATGAATCTGCTTTCTTTGAGTATATCAACAAACCTTTATCTCAAGTATAAAATGGGGATGTGATGGTCATTGTTTGGAGGTAGGCAGTCTTTGACCGAATCACGTAAATCTGTGTGTTCTAAATTACTTTGATCCTTTGTACATTCCTAATTTAATTTATTGCGTTAGTTAGGAATCTTATACTCATGGATAGGTGTGTATACATTGACATATTAATACAATGCCAATCCTTGAGTTGGCATTATTCAATCTTACTCTATTATTTTATATAGCCTATGTCCGCTAATTAACGCATTAAAGCATTCGTATGTTGTGCACATTAAATTATGATGTATTTGCATTATTCATTCCCTCGAAAACCTCCTGAGTCATACCTAATCTAATTATACCGATACATTGCTCATTTCCCCCCAACGAGAACATAACAATGTAAATCATTCTTGATGTTGTTGAGCAACCATGCGGGAATGAGTTGGCTTAGATGTTTGTTAACTCTTTAAAATGAGCTAAGCATGAATATTATTAAGCCCCGCACTATAAAAAAATAATAATGTAATGCTATTAAAAAATCTTAGTAATATTCGTAGTACTGTCAAACAACTATACGTTGCCGCTTATGACTGATCATAACCGGTTCTTCAATCAACTTCTCCTCTATTACGAGATAGTTCACAAACAATGCCGTTGGATCCCCCTCGATTAGATCGCTTGACCCAAGTCAGTTCATAAGCTAAACGAGGGCAAATTGACTATTTTGTCAAGTCCTACAAATTAGATAAGTTCATCTTGAGCTCAGTCAATAGATTTACTAGAATCATATTACTTGTGTTAGATATTAAAGGATTTGGGGTTGCCTGATCAAGATTGGATCAACTAGACAGTTGCTTGAATTCGACTTGACTGATAAAATAACCGTATTCGAACCGTATTTAATTTCATTCTTGTTCAAAATATGGAGCGGTCCTTGACCGAGACAACTCGAACTTCTATAAACCCTAACCCTGTGTGTGAGCTAGCGAAAGGAAAATGGTGGACTTCAAATGGCAGGAATTTGAACAACATTTAATGGGACAACAACTGCTGCCAGTGGTTTACGTGTGCACCATTCACATTGTTATACATGCACCACAATAGATATTAATTTCTGAAAAAAGAGTTGATAATGAAAATTCCAGCTAAAGATCTACTTGTCTATTTATTGTCTCTACTTATAAGACTCGAGGCAACCAACACATCAAAAATGATGCCAACCTAAATTGGTAACTAGCATGGGTTTATTAACTTTTAGTCCTTTTAAGTTTGAAGGTAAAATTACTTAGAAATCGGTCAATCCAAACCTGACCCCACAAAAAATGAGGATTTTAACGTTGAACTTGACTTCACAAATAAAATAACCGTATTCGAACGAGAGAATCTTCAATAGTCTCGGAGTACCATATGGTCTAACATGACCAATAGCGGAACACTATAGTGCCAAATGATTCAGAAAGTGAGGTCCACTTTGTACCACTTTGGTACTATAGTATGCCGCTAGTGGTCGTAGTGCTTCGGAACCATGGAATACCTTCTTTGATTGAACAGTATTTCATTCTCATATGAAATAAGGAGATGTCCTCAATCAATTAGGACAAACTTAGTTAACATGTACAAGTTTTTGGTGTGACCAAAAGGAAATTTGCAAACTTGAAACGGCAGGACACCCCATTTTATTGGACAACTGTGATTTTCATCCATTTTAGTGCGCACCATAATAGATATTTTCGAAAAAAGAGAGCTAAAGATTTACTTGTATATTTATTGTTTCTATTGTTACCAAAGCTCATTGATTTTTTTTAATTTATTTTTTGAAATTTTGTGGCATGTCAATTTCATGGGGTTTAAATTTTTGATGAGTTTTTATTTTAGAGTTAAATGAATTTTCAATTTCTTGAGAAATATTGATGATGTGAATACATATATTTTAGGAAAAGGTAGAAAATAATGCATATTAATTACTTCCATTGGCATACTAATTCCGATTAGTATGAACGTGTTATCGGTTGAAACATCACTAATTGCAAGTTTTGGATCGAGCTTTTGAATTTTGTGTTTAGTGATTTTTCAATGTTTTTTATAACACCATAAACATGAATTAGTTCAATTAAAGAGAGGTAAAACCACAGTTATCAAAGGCGAGAGGCGGAGAGGCGGGCGAGAGGTACATTTTCCGGGCGAGAGGCGGGCGAGAGGTACATTTTCCGGGCGAGAGGCGAGGCGAGAGGCGGGCGAGCAAAAGGCGAACATTAAGGAAAAATGCATAAAAAATATATAAAATAAATATAAAAAAATATAACTTAACTAATCTCAACAAAACATGTTACAAGTGAGCAAAATACATGAAATTATGTTCTAAACATACTATCAATAACACAATTTCATCATTCATAGTTGAAATTTCAATGCAATTGATAAACTTGATTAAAGCTTCAAACAAGAAAATTAATTCTTTACAGTTTACATTAAAAAAGAAAAAAAAGTAGAAAATTTAAAAACTTAATTCTGAAATAAAAAAAGAAGAAAAAAATATTAATTTTAAACAGAAAAAATAGAAAATTACTGTCTTGAGAAAAAAATTTAATTCTTTACGTTTACATTAAAAAGAAAAAAAAGTAGAAAATTTAAAAACTTAATTCTAAAATAAAAAAAGAAAAAAATATTAATTTTAAATAGAAAAAATAGAAAATTACTGTACTGAGAAATTTTTTTTTTAATTCTTGACAGTTTACTTTAAAAAAGACAAAAAAGTACTGAGAAAAAAATATAGTAGTGTACTCAGTTTACATTAAGGAAAAGAAAGAAACAAAGAAAAAAAATAAAAACAAAAAGCTTCTTACCTGTCGCGGGTCGCCGAGCCAGTGAAGACCGAGAGAGTTGCGAAGAGAGAGACGCAACCACCGCAGGTGAGAGAGAGAGACGCAGGCGAGAGAGAGAGAGACGGAGACAGAGACGTAGACGAGAGAGAGAGAGAGATGTAGGCGAGAGAGAGAGACGGAGACGGAGACGTAGACGAGAGAGAGAGAGACTGAAGTCGAAGGCTGTGTGGAATCGATCGATGTCGATCTGGTCTGGTTAGGGTTTTTTTTGTTTTTTAACCTTTTGTTTAACCTTTTATAAAACCTAGAAACTACGTCGTTTCAACAAAAAATTAACCTTTTTACGATGCTCGCCTTTCTTCGCCTTTTCTCGCCTCTCGCCTCTCAAAAAAGCGAGAAAGGCGAACGCCTTAGGTCGCTTCTAGCTCTTCGCCTCGCCTGAAGGATCCCAGGCGATAAACCCTCGCCTCGCCTCGCCTCTCGCCTCAGGCGAGCCAGGCGCTCGCCTTTCATAACTATGGGTAAAACAATAATACATGCATGCGTTATATTATATAGTACATAAATCAGACAGTTAAGGTTAAATTACAATATCTCTTCTCCAAAAGAAAGCCACACCTAAGCCATATTCAAATTCCTATATTCTCTTCTTCTTTACAAATTAACATCGACATTGTATCTGCTTCTCTTCAGTGAAAAACAAAAATAATGGATTTGTATGTAGTTTTCTTCTTCGTCTTCGTTGTTATATTTAGGGTAGATAGTTTAGGCGATGGATTTGAAATTTACCTCATTCATTGCGATTCCCCTATTTCCTCCTCTTTACAACCACTCTGCCACCTTAGGAGATCGGTCAAGGGAGGTTGCCTCGCGCTTTTTTGGCCGAGTCAATCACATGATGAGTACTAATGAACAAAACATAGAGGCTATGGTTCATGAGCACAGCGGTACTTTCCTGATGAAGTTTATGATTGGAACTTCACCGACTCATACCTTTGGTATCATCGACATGGGTAGCAACCTCATATGGACCCAATGTGCTCCATGTCTTGATTGTTATCGTCAACATACTCCTATTTTTGACTTAATGGAGTTGTCTACTTACAAGAATGTTTCTTTTCACTTGACTCCTTGTAGAGCTCTTCTGTACCATCCCCGAGGAGGTACTTGTGATTTCTAGTGATAAATGCCAGTACTCGTATTCATATGGAGATAGTCGGTTTCAATAGAAGTGTTGACCATTGACACACTCATGTTTGATGCCGTCGAATGTGGAAGTGACAACCATAGAAAATTTCCAGCCGATGGGTCGGGAGTTATTAGTCTTGGTGGAGGAAACCTATCCCCAATTTCTCAATTAGGACTGTTAGTCGAGCACAGAAGATTCTACAAGCATACTGATGTTCGAGATGAACGCTACTACCACCGGAGATAGGTAGTGTGGTTTTAACTTTGATGTTCGGGATGAACGCTACTACCACCGGAGATAGCGTGGTATGCTAACCAATGAGACGATGCCGACCTATTACTATCTCACTCTCAAAGGAATAACAGGTGGAGATAAGAAGATAGAGAATAAAGTGATTGCTGGCAAAGGTAGCACCATTATTGACTCGGGATCAATAGTCATCTATCTTCATTGGAAGCTCTATTATGATGTCCTATATGTAGTCAAGGAAGTAATTGGTGTAAAAGCTGGTGAAGATCCAATGCATGCCTTCAATTTCAGCTATGCAACAAAGAGTTTCATTAATATCTCAGAGTAAAAACTCATAATCCACTTAACTGACGCGAACATAATGCTGAAGAACACAAACTTGTTAACGCGAGTTGATGACTTAACATGTTTCACGATGAAGCCAACTTCAGGAGATTTTAGCATCTATGAGAACTTCGCTAGAGAAACTTTCAAATTGAGTACAACCTTAAATGCTAACATGTGTCTTTTGCGCCAACAGATTGCGCAGATGTAAGTTCTGCCTCCCGCTCGCGCAATCTGCTGACGCAAAAGACACATGTTTGCTTTCAAGGTTGTACTCAATTTGAAAGTTTCTCTAGCAAAGTTCCAATAGATGCTAAAATCTCTTGAAGTTGGCTTCATCGTGAAACGTGTTAAGTCATCAACTAGCGTGAACAAGTTTGTGTTTTTCAACATTATGTCCGCACCAGTATAGTGGATTACGAGTTTTTGCTCAGGGATATTAATGAAACCCCTTTGTTGCATAGCTGAGACTGAAGGCATGCATTGGATCTTCAACAGCTTCTATACCAATTACTTCATTGACTATATGTAGGACATCATAATAGAGCTCCCAACGAAGATAGGTGACTATTGATCCCGAGTCAATGATGGTGTTACCTTTGCCGATAGTCACTTTATTTTCTATCTTCTTATCTCCACCTGTTATTCCTTCGAGAGTGAGATAGTAATAGGTCGGTATTGTCAGATTGGTTAGCATATCACGCTACCTCCAGTAGTAGTAGCGTTCACCCCGAACATCAAAGTCGAAACCACACTACCTACCTCCAGTGGTAGTAGTGTTCATCCCGAACATCAGTTTGCTTGTAGAATCTCCTGTGCTTGGCTAACAATCCTAATTAGGGATAGGTTTCCTCAACCAAGACTAATAACTCCCAACCCATTACCTGGAAATTTTCTATGGTTGTCGCTTCCACATCCGGCGGCATCAAACATGAGTGTGTCGGTGGTCAACACTTCTATTGAAGCTGACCATCTCCATATGAATACGAGTACCGGCATTTATCACTAGAAATCGCAAGTACCTCTTGGGGGATGGTATAGAAGAGCTCTACAAGGAGCCGAGTGACAAAAAACATTCTTGTAAGTAGACGACACTTCATTGAGTCAAAAATAGGAGTATGTTGACGATAACGATCAAGACATTGAGTCCAAATGAGGTTGCTACGGTGTCGATGATACTAAAGATGTGAGTTGGTGGAGTTCCAATCGTAAACTTCATCAGGGAAGTATCGTTGTGTTGATGAACCATATCCTCTATGTTTTGTTCATTAGTACTCATCATGTGATTGACTCGGCCAAGAGAGCGCAAGGCAGCCTCCCTTGACCGCTCTCCTAGGGCGGCAGAGTGGTTGTAAAGAGGAGAAATAGGGGAATCACAATGAATGAGGTAAATTTCAAATTCATCGCCTAAACCATCGACCCTAAATACAACAATGAAGACGAAGAGGAAAACTACAGGTAAATCCATTGTTTTTGTTTTTCACCAAAGAGAAGTAGATGTAATATTGATGTTAATTTGTAAAGAAGAAGAGAGGAATTAATTGTCTGATTCATGTACTATATAATATAACACATGCATGTATTATTGTTTTACCTCTCTTTAATTGAACTAATTCATGTTTACAGTGTTATAAAAAAATTTGAAAAATCACCTAACACAAAGCTCGATCCGAAACTTGCAATTTAATCAGTATGCCAATGGACGTAATTAATATGCATTATTTTCTACTTTTCCCAAAATATATGTATTCACATCATCAATATTTTCTCAAAAAATTGACAAATCACCTAACTTAAAAAAAGCTCATTGGAAATCTAAATCCCATGAAATTTACATGGTGCAAAACTTTAAAAAATATCAATGAGCTTTGGGAAAAATAAATATACACGTAAATCTCTAGCTAGAATCTTTGATGCCTACTCTTTTTCATTAAATATCTATTACGGTGCGTGAACTCCAATGTGGATGGAAATCACTATTGTCCAATAAAATAGGGTGTCCTCACGTTTAAAGTACGCAATTTCCTATACATGCTAACTGAGGTTGTCCTAATTGGTCGAGGACACTCCTTTATTTAAACAAGATTGAAATTTGTTCGTTCGGGAAAGATATTCCATGGTCTTCGAGCATCATGACCGCTAGCGGCACACTTAGTGCCAAAGTGGTACAAAGTAGACCTCACTTTTTAAGTCACTTTGGTACTTTGTGTTGGTGCACCATGTGGTACTCCAAGACTTTTAATTCCTAGGTATTTACCAATGAAATTTCCTAGGAATATATCCTCGGCAACTTCCAATTTATTATTAAAAAGATATTTCCTTGGTAAATTTTCACCTATGAAATTGCCAAGGAAATATATTCCTCATCATAAATAAATAATCAACTACATATTGATTTCCTCGGTTAGTCTCCTTGGTATCTGGTATTAGTTATTTTACCAAGGATTATATTCCATGGAAATAATTATAAAATAAAAAAAATTATTAAATATATTATTTTCTTAATTTTCTTAGGAATTTTCGTGTGATTATTACTCAGTAAATAATATTACTTGGTAACATTTCTAGGCAAATTCCTAGCTAAACTTTCGAAATTTTTTTACTCCCTAAATTATTGTCATGTTTGACTTTTTTTTGGTCAAACAGGACATTTTTTAAACGTGTTTTATGATTTTGGAAAAAACAAAAAAAAAATTACGTCAAATTTGCATTTGAAAAATATCTTGTTTGACCAAAAAAAGTCAAACATGACAATAATTTAGGGACGAAGGGAGTAATATTTAAATTTAAATAAATTCACAAATAAACAGCAATATGCTGACATCCACATATTCATTCAAAAAATATCTCACGATCCAAGAATAAAATAAGTGCAAGTGAATCGAATTAGTAGGTGCATATCCTTGGGGTATATGTGTACAAACATTGAAAAAAAAAAAGTTAGGTGACAGGGAGAATAACGGAAAATAGACAAACATAAAGAGAGCCCGTGAGTAAGCGAAGTAATTGGGACAAAGGTTGGGTTGTGTGATGACCTGTGACCAAAACTAACATTGACAGTTATAGTAAATAAGGATATGAAATGAGTTTGGCTTGTGTGACGACCATGCATTGGATGGAATGCAAAAAAAAAAGTCATGTAGTCAAACCCAAGTAATTGCGGACAAAGTTTGGGTTGAGTTGAGATGTATTCAATTGAGATTCAACTTTGAGCAATCATGTTTTCCTAATCTTTCTATCGCTTCTGCCACCACTGACATTCATCTGCCACACTAGGAAAGTGATTTTGAATCCTCTCTTTTGGTCTGCGACATAACAACTTAGCTACATAGATGTAAAAAGTTTATCAGATAATTGAAAATTTTCTGTTATTTGGTGGTATTGCGTCCCCAAAGTCTCAACCCAGAATGACGAGGTTAAGTGTAGTGCATAAATACATTTTGGTCAATAAGAAAATTAAAGGATGAGGCTTTCATGAGACGAGTGCAAGCACGTGGTTGATGTTTTCAACCCCTATCATTATTAGTTTCCATGATTGTGAGCTCATGGTTGTTTTCTCCAAAATAACAAAGCCATCCATTATGAGTAACGATAACTGTAAATTACACTCCACTTTATCATTTCTAACATTTCTGTTTAACATGGTCTTCGCCTTCAAAGATAAAGAAACTGCCCAGTAGAACAAAACTACTCAAGTATGAAGGGCTTTAAAAATTTATATCGACTGTCCAAGAGGTATCCACCAGCTTCTGTAGTACTCGAGTTTATTTGAGACAAGGCGGCTAGTGGGTGCTTAGATGCCTTCAGTCCAACTTAGGCCATCAATTGATGGTCTCCTGTTCTGATTTATGGATTCCCTTAAAGAAACAAGTTTGTTCCCCACCCCACCCCTTCATCTATACACATACGAACATTTATATATATACTCCCTCCGTCCCAGATAAATGTTCCTAGTGGATAAAACACAGGAATTAAGAAACATAATTAATGATGTGCTGTAAAATGTGTTCTGACCATAATACCCATGAACATTAATTAAGTTCAACTATTTTAAATAATTGAGTTTCTTTGGGATGTGTTATATTTAATGAAGCTTTAAGGGTATATTAGAAAGAATGGTAGAGAATAGGTAAATCAAAAGTCTTTAGGAACATTAGTTGGGACATCCCAAAATAGAAAGTAGGAATATTTATCCGGGACGGATGGAGTATATATATATATATATATTTCTTTTGTACCTAAACAACATTACGACTAGGATATGGCATTTGAAATTTTGAATACTTTGGCTACATGTGCCCAACTAGGCCCATATCCTTTTCTCCATCCAATTTTGCTGATTTTGCATCAAGAGCAACATCTGAGCTGTGTAATGAAAATTCTTCGACCACTTAGTTGACATGTTCGTAGTAGAAGTTTGTAAAGTTAAGGATGCCTAACGGGGTAAATTATGTAAAACTGTATCTCTGTCTTATGTGACCTGCCATGACCCATACTTGAGCTAAGTTGGTCCATGAACTTGTCTTTAAGAAATGAGTGAAGAAGTATCTACCATGTTACTCTTTAAGGACAAGATGACAATGGGATGAATATTAAAGTTGATGTTTCCATTACATAGTGATGAACAGGTGTTTCACCTGGAGAAGGCACAGGTGCAACTATGTCTGATGATAATGATGACTAGGTAGACAGTGATGCCAACTTGTTTGGTGGAAGCTTGGATGGACATGACAGCTTGGGATATGGTCCACTTGAAGGATCTAGCCTCCGATTGTAAGTTTTATATCAACTATTGCTGGCAATTATTTAATGCTGTGAGTTTTTCGTCTTTAATAGGATTACAAGGAGAAGATTGTGGACATCAGGGAGGAAATTATACGCAAGAGAAAGGCAGGAAAACTCCCTTGGGATACCCCATCTTAAAAGCATGGTGGCAATCACATGCTAAGTGGCCATACCAACCGTAAGTCTCTCTCTCTCTCTCTCTCTCTCTCTCTCTCTCTCTCTCTCTCTCTCTCTCTCTCTCTCTCTCTCTCTCTCTCTCTCACATGCAGCTATTTAAATCTGGAATGTAAATTGATAAAAGGTGCTATGAAGTACTTGCGACGTCATTATCTGAATCCTATTAGAAGTTATATGTTTCATTATTTCACCAAAATAGTGATAGGCTTTGCTGAAACTCTTTTCTGATATCATAATTGGGCCAGTGCTAAAAGAAAAAGTGTAAGCGAAATTGATTGATAATGTTTCACAGTATTAAAGATTGACTGTTGAGCAGGAGGAAGATAAGGTACGATTGGTGCAGGAAACAGGCTTGCAATTGAAGCAGATAAATAATTGGTTCATCAATCAGAGGAAGCGGAACTGGCAGAGCAATCCTTCTTCTTCTACAGTCTTGAAGACCAAACGGAAAAGGTAACCTGATATCATCACCTAATATTCTTAATCTAATAAAAATCATTCAAGGGATTCCCACCAACCTTTAATTTTCAAAGAAATAATGCAGGCGAACGTAGCAGTGATCATGTTATGTAAATCAAGTACTAATCCCGTAAACAAACTTCCAAGTGATCTCAAGTTGTGCTCCCCGCTTCAAAAGGATCTCAAACATCAACGGTGTACAAGTGAAATATTAATTATCTTGCTTAAACGGAAAAAGCTCCAACATTGTGGATCAGGGGTCCACTAAGGATAAATTGTGCTTGTTATCAGGTATCCATAAATGGCATACTTAGTTTATATGGCCAAATACTGCATACCTGATATCCTTTTGGCATGGATAAAAATATAAGGTTACATATACGTAGTCACACGAACTTGAAGGAAGTTTTGAATTTCATACGCTAGTATTGGTTTGGCCTTTCTTGTCACAAAACATCCATCAAACTTGTTTGAGTTGTCCATTTGCAAATTGTAGTAGTGTTCTAGGTTAGGTTATGTTGCGTATTCGTTGCCGTTATGGAATTGTGTATGGAAATTAATGAAGTCGCAGCGGAGAAATAGGATAGATGGCGGGTTTACGGCTAGGTTTCACTCACTTAACGTAAAGATTCCGTTGATATTACTTTACTAAACTTAAGGAATGCAATAATCAGGTTTTGAACAAAACTTCATTCTTTTTCTATTACTTTTCTCCAATAATAATCTCCTTACAAAAATCTGATCTAAACCCTTATATAGGTAATACAAATTAACTCCTAATCATTAAAGGAAAATAAAACAACTCATAAATCCTATACCTTTAAGAAAGCTAATTACTTACCTAACTTGAACTAGGAGAAATAATCCTAACTAAACTAGGAAACTTATTACATGTTAGCTTTAGGAAACTTAAAACAAAAACCAGAATTCGGCTAACTGTTGACAGTGCGATCGCCTTAAGTTGAAATAGGTCGATCGCTCTCCCCACAGAAACTAAGGCGATCGCTTTCCCCTTTTACCAAGGCGAACGCTTTGTAGCCAGAGAGTAAGGCGATCGCCTTCCCTTTGTCAAGGCGAACGCCTTATGGTCAGAATGTCTTCTTCCTTCCTTGCAACGCACGTGATGTCCATATGCCTTCCAAATTCATGTGCTTTCCCAATCTCCATTACCAAGGATTCAAGTGACAATGTTAATCCATCTTTACCTACATGCATTGTGTTTACAGCTTTGTCTAAAATATTTCCTAATGCACTTGCATCATCCTCCCCTTCTTCAGAAAGAATTGGCCTCAATTCTTCAAGCATTTTGTCTTCCATATATGAAAATAAGTCACCCACATTGAATGTAGCACTCACCGCATATTCCTCGGGTAGATTCAACTTTTACGCACTATCTCCAAATCGTTCCAACACTTGGAAAGGTCCTTCAGCCATTGGCATCAACTTATTCTTTCGTTTATTCGGAAATCGTTCTTTTCGTAAGTGTAACCACAATAGATCACCGGGCTGAAATTCTAGTTGCTTCCGATTCTTGTTGGCTCGTTTCTTGTATGCTTCATTGACCACCTTAATTCTTGCACGGACTTGCTTATGGAGTTGCTGCAATGGTCTTCCATTTGGTGACCGCATCCGGTTGCTCCTTCCCTTTTCTTGTAGGTGTCATATCTACGGGCAAGTAAGGATTAATCCCATACACGACCTCAAATGGAGAATGCTTTGTGGCATATGTCGGTGTCCGATTGTAGGCAAATTCTGCATGAGCTAACTTCAAATCCCAATCCTTTTGAGTCTTCCCCACTAACCCCCTTAACAAAACTTCGAGGGTCCTATTTGTTACCTCCGTTTGCCAATCCGTTTGTGGATGATGAGAAGTACAAAACAATAGTTTAGCCTCAATTAGCCTCCAAAGGGTACGCCAAAAATGGCTCAGGAACTTGCTATCTCGATCACTCACAATTGTCATTGGTACTCCATGTAAACGTACAATCTCTTTGAAGTATAAATCCGCAATCAACGATGCATCGTCCGTTTTGTGGCACGGCACGAAGTGCGCCATTTTTGAGAAACGATCGACTACCATCATAATAGCATCCTTTCCCCGTTGTGTCCGAGGTAAATCCACAATGAAATCCATAGATACGTCACTCCAAGGCTGGCTTGGTACGGGTAACGGTGTGTACAACCCTTGGTGGAACATACTTTTCATCTTTTGACATGTAATACATCGGGAAACAATGGCTTGTACATCTCCCAGCATTTTCAGCCAATAAAAGTGTTCTTGTAGTAATTCAAGAGTCTTGTTGATTTTGAAATATCCCGCTAGTCCTCTTCCATATGTTTCTCGCACCAATAACTCCCTTATCGAACACCTCGGAATACATAACTGATTACCTTTGAAAAGAAACCCTTCTTGTAATACAAAACTCCCATTCGTTCCTTTCTCGCATTCAAGTATAAGAGCCCCAAAATCTGGATCTTCTTTGTAGTATTCACTTACTAGTTTGAAACCTAGTAACTTGGCATTCATTATGGTTAGCATTGAATATCTTTTTGATAATGCATCCGCCACCACGTTACTTTTCTCATCCTTGTATTTTGAAGAGAAATTGAAAGATTGTAGAAACTCCACCCACTTTGCATGCCTTGGTTTTAGCTTATGTTGCCCATGGATGTATTTCAACGCCTCGTGATCGGAATGGAGGACAAAGTGATTCGGCCGCAAATAGTGGCTCCAATGATCCAACGCACGAACCATAGCGTAGAATTCTTTATTGTAGGTGGAATAATTGAGTCTTGAACCTCCAAGTTTTTCGCTGAAATATGCAATGGGCCGTTTTTCTTGGGTCAACACCGCCCCTATACCCACTCCACTAGCATCACATTCGACTTCAAAAGGTTGTGTGAAGTCGGGTAAAGCCAACACCAGTGTTTTGCATAACTTTTCCTCGAGAAGTTCAAAAGCCTTTTATGCAGCCAATGTCCATTCAAATTTGCCCTTTTTTAGAGTTTCGGTTATGGGGCTTGCAATGGTGCTGAAATCTCGAATGAAACGTCTATAGAATGAAGTTAATCCATGGAATGATCGTACTTCCGTAATGTTGGTAGGAGTAGGCCAAGATTTGATTACTTTTATCTTTGCTTGATCAACCGACACTCCATCCTTTGAGACCACATATCCTAAAAACGTCACACTAGGCTTCATGAACGAGCATTTCTCGAGTTTCCCATAAAGTTTGTTTTCTCTCAAAGCTGTGAGTACCTCTTCAAGATGTCGCACATGTTCTTCTTCACTTTTGCTATACACCAATGTGTCGTCTAGATAAACGACTACACATTTGCCCAAGAATGGTCTCAATACTTCATTCATTAGTCTCATAAAAGTACTTGGAGCATTCGTGAGCCCGAATGGTGTCACCTCCCATTCATATAACCCATGCTTTATTTTGAAAGCAGTCTTCCATTCATCTCCTTCACGCATACGAATTTGATGATATCCTCTCCTCGGGTCAATTTTTTAATGTACTATTGCTCCATGTAGTTCATCAATCATGTCGTCCAGTCGTGGCATTGGAAATCGATACTAAATCACATATTGTCTTAGACTAACATAGTAGTCTTGGACAATATGTGATTTAGTATTTGTTAAGTTAAGAACTTAACTTGGATTTATGCTAGAAATAAACATCTATGCTTATTAGATATTATGACTTATGAAAGCATAATTGTGATACTTGTTAAGGATTGATTCTCCATACTTGATGAATATGACTTATAAAGCATATAGTGTTTCTTGCCTTCATGCATGTTCTACTATTGGGTTGTTAATTTGCATTGAAATTTGGATTCCACTAATAGGTGGGATTATGAACTTGAATTGAACTAGGGCTTGATTTGATATTAATCAACTTAGGCTTCTATCTTCTACTTGACTTATTGATACGTGAACTAGGGTTCCTAAATGGAACGAGAACCTAGCTATGCCTTAAACAAGAACATAGAAGGGCTAGAAATGCATATAGCATTTATACCCTATTTGGATGAAATTGTAGTAAGGATTCAACGAAGTCGAGTTAAGGAACAATTGAACCTTACGAGGATCGTAGTGAGATCCTATGATAATTATATTCCATTTGATTAGATTACTAGCTTTTGGAACTTGGATTGAATTGAGTGGACAACTTGACACTTCTGATTTAGAGACTCAAATGAGCTCCTATTGTGGTTTTGTGATTATTGTAACAATGTGCATAATCGTATGAGTTTAGTAGATTTGTATATCTACTTGAGAATTTGCAAGTAAACATCTACTTGTGCATTGCATATAAGTCCAGCTGGCATTACTTGAGTTTTTACGTTGATGGTGGGACGATGCATTGTCTTCACGAATTATGGGATTCGTGGTTGCAATGTATCGCCGTATCGGATTCGGTTCACACACCCTCCACTGCTAGCTACAGTGGGGAAGTAGCCCCCTTTGTCGTAACCAAAAGAGCGCATTGGCTAGTGCTATTTTTCCCGAGTAGAGAGCTCGGACCCGAGAAGAGAGCTCGGTACTTTGATACCCGAGCACGGGTGTCACTGGCACGATATGATTAACAGTTGTAATGGCAGGAGCGACACAACGACATTGATTCGGTACTTTCCCTATCCTTTATGTGGCTTACTATGGGCACTTATGTGATAACAAAGTGTTAGTTGTACATGAGATCTTATTGACCATGTTTGTATAGGCTGGTGTTATATGAAAGACTTGATGTGTGTATATATATAAATATGCACACTTATACATGATGATTATATGAGAGATTTGATATGTATATATAGAGATATACATACTTATATAGGTGTATATATATATATATATATATATATATATTAATATGCACCCTTACACGTGATGATTCCATGAATAGCTTGATTAGTATATATACAGCTATATATACTTGCATATGATATTTTATGGGAACTACCTTCTAATTCATTTGATTTGTGTTTGAACAGGGAATTACACCCTGGTTCATTTGGACGGTTTAGTAAGTAAGAAGAAATGGCTATCTTGTGGAGTATCTAAACGATACGACGCCTCTTCACGGGTTTTTCTGTCATTTGTAAAATGACACCATGATTATTTTTATGTTACATAATTATATGTTACATATCTCTTGTAGTAGCGTACTGGGTCATTATGACTCATTCCGTACTTTGTTTCTAGCTGCAGTAAATTGGTAGCCGTGTTGAGGTCAAGTAGATCGTGACTGTAGCAGAGCGCAGCTGATCGATAGATCGAGATTAGATCGTGTGGTTCATGCTAGTAACAGCAGACCTCCCCGAGTAGTAGCTTGTGGAGTCCTATTTCTTTTTAGCATCGTCACATATATTATGTACTTTGCTATTCTTGTGAGATCGATTTTGTAAAGTCATCTAGACTTTACGGTCGGGTAGATACTTGGGTATTTGTATTGTTTCTTTTTGGGCTGACGGGTTGTGTCGTGCCATTATTCGTGGTTTTAGTATTTATTTCAGTTGTCTCCCGGGCACGCAGTAGCTTTGGGGCATTTCTTTATTCTATCTATTATAGTTGTTGGTTAACCCGGTATGCTTTAGCCGTGGGTAATTGTTATCAGGTTAATTCTTTATTGAAACGCCGGCCTGGAGTGCCGATGGTTTTTTTTAGCGTCTGAAATATTGCGGTACGCGAGTGTTGTTTTTCCCCTTTGGGAGATAATGTCTCTCTTGAGTTTCATTTGGTTAACGCTTCCGCATCTTTGATTTTCGTAAACCCGTATCTTAGTACGGATTTATGTGGTGTTAGAGCTTGTTAGCTCGACTATTCGACTTGCACTACTATTTAACAAGTGCTTGCCTTCTTCTTATGTTAGTTTCAGCGGCACGACCTTGGGATTTTGTGTTGAAATCGGGGTCGGGTCGTCACAGTTGGTATCAGAGCTTATGTTAGCTATAAGTCAGGATAGGTTCCATGGCCTAGGTTGGGTTTGGGTTATCGTCGAGTATTTACCGTCGAGTGTTGTGTATTGTGCCTTGGTGGCATGTTCTTTTGACAAGTGTAGGACTTGGAGTACTAAGTCCAGTTGGTCTAGATGGCCGTGAGTGCAAGCTTGTGTCTAGGAATATTATATTCCTCCTATGTCACTTTTAAGTTGCAGTTATACCAAGAGCGTGTGCTGCGATTCTGTAGATCCATTGTTTCTTAGTCCGTTATTATGATCGGATAAGTTGAGATTGTCGGTCCCGAAAGTGATCTTCGTGGTGTTCATTAGATCCAATGTTTGTTGTTGTACCTTTTGAGAGCGGAGTGGCTTAGCCTCCCGTAGTACATAGTGTAATCCGTTATTTCTATATAAGTATATATAGTTATTGTAGTACCTAATCGTGTGTGCTCGTGTTACCTAGTGACTTGGAGACGTTGGTTTGCTTTTATTTAAACCTAATACATTGATGAAAGTATTAGTATTGTATACTTGCATAGTAGATTAATATACTATGTACATGATATTGATTGACATGCCTATATATGACTATATTATGCGTGCATGAGACCGTGATAAATGATGCTTTTATGTGATTCACGAACACCCCGCATCCTATACGACGAAAGCTTTTGAAGTCACTTCAGAGGGCCCCTGACTTGATTATCAAGAGGTCTTCGTCGAAGAACTAGAATGGTATGATAAAAGATAGGAATTGACTAAACCCGTTACCAAAATGGAATGGAACAGAAAATGGTGTAATGCTATACTTGTGCAAATATGTACATTATGTATATGAAACTGGTACTATGAATGTGATGTCTTGCTATAAGCAGTCCTTACGTGTGTATTTTGTAACAGTTGAAATTTGCAATGCTTGTTCTAAATGAGTAATTTGACGTGGTAAATGCTCTTAATAATAAATGATTATTGTCCTGAGATGAATGTTATTTGCATGATCAAGTACATGTTTAATGTGTAAGAATATGACGAACTAAAGAGATTCATTTATAAACGGAGCATTATGTTAAGCCAGGGGAAATTTGATTTGAAACTAGTATTTTTTTTTTTGTCAAGAGTCAAACATGACTCGACATAGATATTTGATTGAGTTAACATTTGAGAGTTACACCCAAGAGAAGAAACACACCATAGATGTTGCCTCGATTGTGATAGTAGGTCGAGTGTCCACCTTGTCGCTCGATTTACGGAATATTGAATTCGAGGACGAATTCTTTTAAGGAGGAGAGGATGTGAGACCCTGAATCCTTAAGTACTTGACTCGGTAGAACGTTTACATACTTCGTTCTTACTCGCGACCTTTGAGAGATCCTAGGCCCTGGTGTACTTGCTCAGATGCATTTACATTCATAATAACCAACTTATTACTTCACAGATTCAGTCCTGTTTTTGGGCGAACTTTGAGAAAATTCTGATCAAAATATAGCCCCTCCAAGTTCATGTCAGAAATCTGATTTTCTGTTGTGGTCTGTACTGCATGTCTACCATACAAACTTCACCAAAAATTGCCATTGATCCAAATGACACATATCTTACATTTCCAAAAACTAGACTCTTTGAGCTGGAGTTTACCATTTTAAAACACTCCAATTGGATATGTATTCATCGATTTATGATCACATTAACATCATGTTAATAACCAGTTTCTCTTGTTCAGTTTCACTGTCGCAGCCATGGTTCGTGATTTATTAAAAATACTTCCCAATTGCAACAAGTCCATGAACATTAGTTGTTCCAAATCATGTTTAGAACATTTTTAATGCTATACACAAACACAATCTATTATGTCTAGAGGGCAGCCCCAAAATTTCCTGAATTTAACCCTAACATGAAAAATTCTTTAAAGTTAACAATTGTAATGAATTCCTTCACAAGAATTACTCCTAAGCACAATTAGAACAACATTCATGCTTTACCCAAACCCAAATTAATAACTTAACAAAGCAGCCCCAAAATTTCCAGATTTATAACTTGTTGAAATGAAGATTTTTACTTCACAAGAAGTCTTCCTAAGCATGTATACTACAACTATTATGAAGGGAGTATGTCATTATATTGAACATACAATTTTTCAGGGATTAGAAGACGTACCTTAAGCCTTAGATTAACATGATTGATCAACAAATAAAATGGAGATAATCGAAGAGGAAGGCAAGAGCTTCGTTTTGGTAGTCTCAAAACTCCGATCGGGCTCCCGGATCTCCGGCAATCGATCACACAAGCAAGAAAGCTTCCCAAGGTCAACAATGGTGAAAAATATTCAGCAAGTGTGGAGGTTGAAGACAACCAAGGCTGTCTAAGACTTTATATGGTCTAACTAAACCATAATCCAAGTGAAATGGTGTTAAATGGCTTCCTATTGGTCAAGGCTTGAAAGCCTTTGATAGACAATTCATCCAAGGGCTTTGAAGGCTTAGACTAGAGTCAACAATGGTGTACTAAGTCACTAAGGTTGACCAAGGGGCGTGTGCTGCGATTCTGTAGATCCATTGTTTCTTAGTCCGTTATTATGATCGGATAAGTTGAGATTGTCGGTCCCGAAAGTGATCTTCGTGGTGTTCATTAGATCCAATGTTCGTTGTTGTACGTTTTGAGAGCGGAGTGGCTTAGCCTCCCGTAGTATGTAGTGTAATCCGTGATTTCTATATAAGTATATATAGTTATTGTAGTACCTAATCGTGTGTGCTCGTGTTACCTAGTGACTTGGAGACGTTGGTTTGCTTTGATTTAAACCTAATACATTGATGAAAGTATTAGTATCAGATTAATATACTATGTACATGATATTGATTGACATGCCTATATATGACTATATTATGCGTGCATGAGACCGTGATAAATGATGCTTTTATGTGATTCACGAACACCCCGCATCCTATACGACGAAAGATTTTGAAGTCACTTCAGAGGGCCCCTGACTTGATTATCAAGAGGTCTTCGTCGGAGAACTAGAATGGTATGATAAAAGATATGAATTGACTGAACCCGTTACCAAAATGGAATGTAACAGAAAATGGTGTAATGCTATACTTGTGCAAATATGTACATTATGTATATGAAAGTGGTACTATGAATGTGATGTCTTGCTATAAGCAGTCCTTACGTGTGTATTTTGTAACACTTGAAATTTGCAATGCTTGTTCTAAATGAGTAATTTGACGTGGTAAATGCTCTTAATAATAAATGAGTATTGTCCTGAGATGAATGTTATTTGCATGATCAAGTACATGTTTAATGTGTGAGAATATGATGAACTAAAGAGATTCATTTATAGACGGAGCATTATGTTAAGCCTGGGGAAATTTGATTTGAAACTAGTATTTTTTTGTCAAGAGTCAAACATGACTCGACATAGATATTTGATTGAGTTAACATTTGAGAGTTACACCCAAGAGAAGAGACACACCATAGATGTTGCCTCGATTGTGATAGTAGGTCGAGTGTCCACCTTGCTGCTCGATTTACGGAATATTGAATTCGAGGACGAATTCTTTTAAGGAGGAGAGGATGTGAGACCCCGAATCCTTAAGTACTTGACTCGGTAGAACGTTTACATACTTCGTTCTTACTCGCGACCTTTGAGAGATCCTAGGCCCTGGTGTACTTGCTCAGATGCATTTACATTCATAATAACCAACTTATTACTTCACAGATTCAGTCCTGTTTTTGGGCAATCTTCGGGAAAATTCTGGTACCAATCTACTAAAGAGAATTTTCTCAAAATTTAGTATGTTTTACCTACATATGTTAGGTTACTCCCTGTAAAATTTGGTAATTTTTCAAGGTGTTTAAGTACCTCAATTATGCCACGTACTATGGCTGTCTCTGTGTTCTGTTTTCAAAAAAAATCTGAATGTTATCATGAAATTGGAGGGACTATATTTTGATGAATACAAGCCCAAATTGAGTAATTTAAAATCCTAAAATATAGTTTAATGAGTCTAGTTTCAGAAAAATCAATAATCACCTCATTTGGAGTTGTGAGCTATTTATGGTCGATTTTACAAGATCGACTGTCCAGTAACAACAAAATGGAATTTTGCCCAGAAATCACACATTCGGGATATTTTGTCATTTTTGGTTGTTGTCTTCAATACCCTTGCCCCTTGGTCGACCTTAGTGACTTAGTACACCATTGTTGACTTTAGTCTAAGCCCTCAAAGCCCTTGGATGAGTTGTTTATCAAAGGCTTTCAAGCCTTGACCAATAGGAAGCCATTTAACACCATTTCACTTGGATTATGGTTTAGTTAGACCATATAAAGTCTTAGACAGCCTTGGTTGTCTTCAACCTCCACACTTGCTGAATATTTTTCACCATTGTTGACCTTGGGAAGCTTTCTTGCTTGTGTGATCGATTGTCGGAGATCCGGGAGCCCGATCGGAGTTTTGAGACTACCAAAACGAAGCTCTTGCCTTCCTCTTCGATTGTCTCCATTTTATTTGTTGATCAATCATGTTAATCTAAGGCTTAAGGTACGTCTTCTAATCCCTGAAAAATTGTATGTTCAATATAATGACATACTCCCTTCATAATAGTTGTAGTATACATGCTTAGGAAGACTTCTTGTGAAGTAGAAATCTTCATTTCAACAAGTTATAAATCTGGAAATTTTGGGGCTGCTTTGTTAAGTTATTAATTTGGGTTTGGGTAAAGCATGAATGTGGTTCTAATTGTGCTTAGGAGTAATTCTTATGAAGGAATTCATTACAATTGTTAACTTCAAAAAAATTTCATGTTAGAGTTAAATTCTGGAAATTTTGAGGCTGCCCTCTAGACATAATAGATTGTGTTTGTGTATAGCATTAAAAGTGTTCTAAACATGATTTGGAAAAACTAATGTTCATGGACTTGTTGCAATTGGGAAGTATTTTTAATAAATCACGAACCATGGCTGCGATAGTGAGACTGAACAAGAGAAACTGGTTATTAACATGATGTTAATGTGATCATAAATCGATGAATACATATCCAATTGGAGTGTTTTAAAATGTTAAACTCTAGCTCAAAGAGTCTAGTTTTTGGAAATGTAAGACATGTGTCATTTGGATCAATGAGCAATTTTTGGTGAAGTTTGTATGATAGACATCCAGTACAGACCACAATAGAAAATCAGATTTCTAACATGAACTTGAGGTGACTGTATTTTGATGAATACAAGTCCGAATAGAGTACTTTAAAGTACGAAATTATAGTTCCAAGAGTCTAGTTTCTGAATATATAAAATTCATGAAATTTGGAGTTGTGAGGAAATAATGGTCGATTTTATAATTTGACTGGGCAGAATAATCATAACCGAAAAACAGATTTTTAGCTTGATCTTAATATGATCATAGATTGATGAATACAAGTCCGAATGAAGTGATTTAAAAGGCTAGGTTATAATTTAAAGAGCCTACTTTTTAAATATGTAAGATTCAGTACATTTAGTGTTGGGAGGAATTTTTAATGCAATTAGCAAGATTGTTGCGCAGAGTGATTTGTAATATTTAAACTTGTTAAGGATAGTTTTGTTTAATTCATGGACAAATATGGATTTTGGACAATAGTATGAATTATCATTCTAGGATGCATTTATTAATTATAATCTAAATGATTTAATGACCCTAGACTAACATAGTAGTCTTGGACAATATGTGATTTAGTATTTGTTAAGTTAAGAACTTAACTTGGATTTATGCTAGAAATAAACATCTATGCTTATTAGATATTATGACTTATGAAAGCATAATTGTGATACTTGTTAAGGATTGATTCTCCATACTTGATGAATATGACTTATAAAGCATATAGTGTTTCTTGCCTTCATGCATATTCTACTATTGGGTTGTTAATTTGCATTGAAATTTGGATTCCACTAATAGGTGGGATTATGAACTTGAATTGAACTAGGGCTTGATTTGATATTAATCAACTTAGGCTTCTATCTTCTACTTGACTTATTGATACGTGAACTAGGGTTCCTAAATGGAACGAGAACCTAGCTATGCCTTAAACAAGAACATAGAAGGGCTAGAAATGCATATAGCATTTATACCCTATTTGGATGAAATTGTAGTAAGGACTCAACGAAGTCAAGTTAAGGAACAATTGAACCTTAAGAGAATCGTAGTGAGATCCTATGATAATTATATTCCATTTGACTAGATTACTAGCTTTTGGAACTTGGATTGAATTGAGTGGACAACTTGACACTTCTGATTTAGAGACTCAAATGAGCTCCTATTGTGGTTTTGTGATTATTGTAACAATGTGCATAATCGTATGAGTTTAGTAGATCTGTACATCTACTTGAGAATTTGCAAGTAAACATCTACTTGTGCATTGCATATAAGTCCAGCTGGCATTACTTGAGTTTTTACGTTGATGGTGGGACGATGCATTGTCTTCATGAATTATGGGATTCGTGGTTGCAATGTATCGCCGTATCGGATTCGGTTCACACACCCTCCACTGCTAGCTACAGTGGGGAAGTAGCCCCCTTTGTCGTAACTAAAAGAGCGTATTGGCTAGTGCTATTTTTCCCGAGTAGAGAGCTCGGACCCGAGAAGAGAGCTCGGTACTTTGATACCCGATCACGGGTGTCATTGGCACGATATGATTAACAGTTGTGATTGCAGGAGCGACACAACGACATTGATTCGGTACCTTCCCTATCCTTTATGTGGCTTACTATGGGCACTTATGTGATAACAAAGTGTTAGTTGTACATGAGATCTTATTGACCATGTTTGTATTGGCTGGTGTTATATGAAAGACTTGATGTGTATATATATAAATATGCACACTTATACATGATGATTATATGAGAGATTTGATATGTATATATAGAGATATACATACTTATATAGGTGTGTGTATATATATATATATATATATATATATATATATATTAATATGCACCCTTACACGTGATGATTCCATGAATAGCTTGATTAGTATATATACAGCTATATATACTTGCATATGATATTTTATGGGAACTACCTTCTAATTCATTTGATTTGTGTTTGAACAGGGAATTACACCCTGGTTCATTTGGACGGTTTAGTAAGTAAGAAGAAATGGCTATCTTGTGGAGTATCTAAACGATACGACGACTCTTCACAGGTTTTTCTGTCATTTGTAAAATGACACCATGTTTATTTTTATGTTACATATCTCTTGTAGTAGCGTACTGGGTCATTATGACTCATTCCGTACTTTGTTTCTAGCTGTAGTAAATTGGTAGCCGCGTTGAGGTCAAGTAGATCGTGACTGTAGCAGAGCGCAGCTGATCGATAGATCGAGATTAGATCGTGTGGTTCATGCTAGTAACAGCAGACCTCCCCGAGTAGTAGCTTGTGGAGTCCTATTTCTTTTTAGCATCGTCACATATATTATGTACTTTGCTATTCTTGTGAGGTCGATTTTGTAAAGTCATCTAGACTTTACGGTCGGGTAGATACTTGGGTATTTGTCTTGTTTCTTTTTGGGCTGACGGGTTGTGTCGTGCCATTATTCGTGGTTTTAGTAGTTATTTCAGTTGTCTCCCGGGCACGCAGTAGCTTTGGGGCATTTCTTTATTCTATCTATTATAGTAGTTGGTTAACCCGGTATGCTTTAGCCGTGGGTAATTGTTATCAGGTTAATTCTTTATTGAAACGCCGGCCTGGAGTGCCGATGGTTTTTTTTAGCGTTTGCAATATTGCGGCACGCGAGTGTTGTTTTTCCCCTTTGGGAGATAATGTCTCTCTTGAGTTTCATTTGGTTAACGCTTTCGCATCTTTGATTTTCGTAAACCCGTATCTTAGTACAGATTTATGTGGTGTTTAGAGCTTGTTTGCTCGACTGTTCGACTTGCACTACTATTTAACAAGTGCTTGCCTTCTTATGTTAGTTTCAGCGGCACGACCTTGGGATTTCGTGTTAAAATCGGGGTCGGGTCGTCACAGAAGCTACGAGGACAGTTGACCAAGACGCTACAATGAACGTTGTCAAAGCTGTTGTGGATGAGCAATTATCCACAATCAAAGCCAAAGACAACGAAATTGAGATCCTTAGGTCAGAATTGGTTGAAAAGGATGCAAAAATTGCAAACATGGTCAAAGAAATAGGCAGTCTGAGATCTAAGTTAGAAAAGACACAAGAGCAACAGAATGTCAGACTCAATGGACAGAATGCTCAATTTGAAGAACTCAAAAATCTTCTATAACAAATTACTAAAGAAAATACAATGATGAAAAATGAGAGGCAACAGGCCCTCATATCAAGTGCAACTACTGAAAAAATGAATGAGGATGAGGTGGATGAATTGGAGGGTGTAGCAAATTAAGCGATGCAGGAGCATAAAAAACGGACCAAGACTCCTTCCATGATCAAACGAGTACAAACCCGAGATGACCGGAAGAAGAAGAATCCAAATGACTCCTGTACCGATGATGCAGCAGAGCTTGTTAAAAATAGGAATAGAACCAACAAAAAAAGAAGAACAACCTCCCCAAGACTATTGAACTGGATTCCACCACCAAATTGATGCTGACCAAACTTTACGAAAACGATGGTGGAGTAAGTCAAATTTCAATATTGTTGAATTTCAATAACATAATCTTTTGCAGGGCAATTGTTTATATGTGAGGATCCTTCACAAATGGTTTGCTATTCTGATATCTAAACCTTGTTGACACAAAATGCTGGATAGCAACGTATGTATTCCAATTTACACACATTGATATTGCTTTCAAATTCCACAAAAAAGATATCAAACATTACACTTGCGATGCACTTAAAAAAGTGTGCATCACGATGCACAAGTTTGTACTAAACAAGTACTGTTTTTATGCTGTACGATGCACAACCAACTTTTATTTCACTTGCGATGCACAACCAGTCTTTATTTCACTTGCGATCCACAACCAACCTTTATTTCACTTGCGATGAACAACCAACCTTTTATTTTTAATGCATCATATTGTATTTGAATGTATTGTTTATTAAATGCAAGGAATGAACAAGTTTAATATGCAATGTTATTTTATTTTTCTCAACTATATAACTTGTTTTTCTTTCTAGTTTACAACACATAGACGTTTGGACGTTAATTGTAGAAAATGTTCAAAAACTGAAAAAGAAAGACATTCCCGAAAAGGTTTTTAGTTCTAATTCTTAGGTAATATTCCTTATTATAATCCTAATTCTCTACTATATAAGTTTCTTAATTGATTGTTGTAAACTAAATCTGTATACGTTACGTTATTTAGTTGTACGTGGCATGATCGTTAACCGTCGGCATGTTCAAAGATATGCTTAAAATGCACATCGATAGCAAGTTAGAGGAAGCCTTAAACCATGATCTATTAATCTTTCCAATAAACACACCAGGGCAGAGTGATCTCAATGAGAATAAATGGATCCTCTACAACTCTTCCATCAAGAAAAAAGAAAAAGACTGACACTTGGAAAGAACTAAAATACTGGTGAGTAATGTACCCCTATTTCTATTAAAAATACAACAAATAATCAACTGATACTTGTTTTTGAATAATTTCCTACAAGCATCATATGTTGAAGAAAAGATGAAGGCATTAATCTCTGTATCGCCATCAAAGTGATACCAACAATTAAGCCAACTACAAGATGTCTGCCCAATAAGCACATGCCAAACATCACCCCAATAAGTAGTTGGTAGTGATGACTGCTGGGTGATCGTGTGCATGTTGATGGAAAGATTCTTCCAAGACAAAATTGCCGACGAAATTTAACGCTAAAAAATGTGCAAAATACAGGGCCAAGATGGCTAATGCAATGATTTTGTACGGAAAAAAGGATTAAGAAACAATTTTTTTTTTATTAATAACATTACATTTTTCCTGTTATTCCTTTCTTTTTATGAATCTGTGCTGATAAACATTGTGTAATTTATATCTTTTTTGACATTACAGTTGACGATGCATACAAAAATTATACTGAAAATAATATTGATATACTTGACGATGCACAACATTATACTAGAGATGCACAAAAATTATAATAAAATAGTACTATTATACATTGACGATGCACATTTATACTTTGCAGCGTACACATTTCTTGACACAAAAATTGAATTAGTACTGTTATACTTGACGATGCACAAAATTATATATGACGATGCACATTTCATACACAAAATTCACAAAAATATATTATGATGCACATTTTATACTTAACATGGTATTTTTAACACAAAAATCACAAAATACATTGACAATACACATTTCACACACATGATGATTTTTAAAATACATTTAAAAGCGTAATATATTGATACGGGGGCAGTTTTGGTACAAATATCCAATTTATTACTTAAAAGGATTTAAGCGAACACAAACAAATATAGTGGACTTAGGCGATTGAATATTCCACAAAAGGTACCCGCCCGCAATTTTTCCTTTTTTTTTGTTGGGCAAAATTCGGGCTGGTTCCTTTTATACAATTTTCATTTGCTAAAGTCCACTATAATTGTTTTCAATTGCTAAAGGATAGCGAAATATCATCTATACCCTTAAAAAACACGAAACAGTGCAAGTTGTGCATCACAAAAGCACAAAACGATGCACATGAAACACGGAATGACAAAACTATGCATTGCAAAGCAAAAAATGATGCATCGCAATACAAGATGATGCACAAATTTAATTTGTGCATCGCAATATAAGACGATGCACAAATTTTGTGTATCGGCAACACAAGACGATGCACAAATTTTGTGAATTTTTGTGATGCACAAATTTTTCGAAATCAACAAAATCAACCACCAAAAAGAAGAACAGAGATCTTTGGGAAATTTCAGTCACCAAGCTTACTTTTCAACCTGAACTACTGCAGCCTCCATTGGATCGATTCATAGGAACCACTTCCAGCAAAGGATGGAACCACGAGGACTTGTTTTTTACAATCCTTCTCCGCCATGGCTTTGGTCCAATCCAAAGAAAAAAAAGGATAAGAGGAGCTCGCTCTTGCTTACCGGAAATGAATATATTGAACACAAATGCATTTAATCGGTAGTTAAAAGATGAGTTGGTAGCATTCAATAATTAAGAAGAAGAGAAAAAAGTCTCGTGAAGTGAAGGATACAGCACGCTCAAAGGGGGGCAATTTTGAAACAAAAATCAAATTTATCACTTATAGTGAACTTATGCAGTTGAAAACAAAAATGAGGTATGGCAGCGATTGAAATTTTCATAAAGGGGACCGGCCCACAATTTTTTCTTTTTTATTTGAGTTTGGCCCACATTTGAGTTAAGAGAAACATAGGCGCTAAACGCAGTACCCCCACCCCACGCGCGAAATTATTAATTTGCCATCTTCTTTTATATATAGAAAATATTCAATTTGAAAACTCTTACTTTTATTTGTTTCGAATGTGTATGTTTTTGACATATTTGAGTTAAATTTAATTTTTTTGTTTAGTTATTTGCTTCAAATGTGTATGTTTGACATATTTTGTGTTAAATATATATTTTTTTGTTTTATTATTGTGTTATAATGTACATTTTTACAACAACAAAAAAATAGACATGCACCCAGGCGCATGTCACTCTTGGACATGCGTCTCGCATGTCCTCTTGGACATGCACCTGGACCAGGCGCATGTCCAACAAATTATTTATTTATTTATTTTTAATTTGCACCTTACCCCCCTGAATTTGTTCATTTCGTTAAAATTTTTATTTTGATATAGTGCAAATTTCTATTAAGTTAAATAATTTAACAAAATTAACAAATTCAAGGGAGTATAGTGCAATTTTTTTAAATTTTTACAAATTTAGGGTGTAAAAGTGCAATAATTGAAAAAATAAATAGACATGTGCCTAGGCCCTCTTGGACATGCACCTGGGCGAGGCGCATGTCCAATTTTTTTTTATTTTTTATTTTTGCAAAAATGTACGTTTTACAAAAATATATATTATAACAGACGAGGACAAGTTATTATTTTTGCTGAAAAACTACATTTTGCGTTTAGCGCCTACTAAGAATAATTGCCAAACCCATTGGATTGGATTAATTGTGTGCATATTTGAATTGGAGAGAGGGATTTTGGGTCTTGTCAAGAGGGCGGGAGAGGGAGCCGTAAGTGTGTGTGTGTGTGTGAAGTTAAGTGTGTTGTTGACTTAAACTAGGGGGAAAGAAAAGGAAAGCGGGAATAAGAGAGAGAAAAAGGGAGAGGGGTGTGTGTGTGCGCGCGCGTTTGGAGAGAGAGGGATGTGTGTGCGCGCGCGTGTGTGCGCGCGCGTGTGTGCATGTGTTTGGAGAGAGAGAGAGAGAGGGGGCTGTGTGTGCGTCAGTTTGGTCGTGTTGTTTCTTATTCTAGTTTACTTTTTTTTTAATGGGTCCATATATAAATAAACATGTTCATACAGTTTGAACCGACGATTTCAAAAATTGTGAGATAGCAAATCGTAATCGAACAGGTAAATTACGATTCCGGTTCCAAACCTTGAGTTTTATTTTTTATTTTTAAATTTCATCTTTAAACTTTGTACAAAGTATCAAAGTATATTTTAAAATTTTTTAAACTTTGTATAATTTTCATCTTTAAAATTAAGAGTAAACAAGGCAATTTTAAATTTTTTTGCAATTTTCACGATTTTTAATGGTTTAAGCCGGTATGGAACCGGCGGTTCACGGTTTTGAGAAATCGAAAACCGAAACCAAACTGTGTTATTGGCGGTTTCGGTTCGGGGACGATTTCAGTTCTTCACGTTTCTAATTTATGCGATTTTTTGTCCAATTCGGTTCCGAACCGTTTGTGCATGTCTAGGGTAGCCAACTAAAGAAGAAAATATAGATTTTCCTTCAATAATGTATATATTTTTTAAAATTAGTGGATTATTGTTTCATACTCTTATCGAGCTAGAGGACAGGAGTGAATGTAGAATAAGAGATCCGAACCACCTAAAAATAATCGTGTCAATTTCTCTATTCCTTATTCTATATTCACTGTTTTACTTATCTTAACCGATTACTAATTTTTTATCTTACAAACACTAACCCCTCTCTAGTGAGCTTTACATAAAATAAGATCATAACTTTTTTTTTTCTTTTTATAATTTTATTCACTTTACAAAATTATATTTTAGCTGTGCAAACCATTTTATCTAGGATAATTGATTATCTTTAAAATTGCTTAAGTGTTTGACAAAACAGTTAAATGTCTTGTTTAAAAATTAAAATAATAATAATAATAATAATAATAAAACTGTCTTGTTTAATCTATTTAACACGAGTAATATGATTCTAGTAAGAGAGTTACTATTTACACACTCATATTTACTAGGTACACCCCTCATATATTATAAAAATGTCATTATAAATTTTGACTTAAATGTCCTTATTTCTTTTTCATTTTTTTAGGCTTAAAAAAAAATTTAATTACTGTTCGGCATCCCCCTACTGAACACAGCTAAAGTTGTTCGGTAAGGGATGCCTAACACCTATAGTGAAATTCGGTTAGTGAGTGCCGAACATCACTATGAGTGTTGGGTCACACAGTGTCGAACACCACTATGAGTGTTCGGTCACACAGTGCCGAACGAACGTTTCAAAAAAAAAAAGGAAGGGGCGGGTTGCTTTGACTGGGTGTTTGGGAGGGGGGGTTGAAGGAGGTGGGTTGTGTGGGTTGGGGGTGAGAGGAAGGAGGCGGGTGTGTGGGGTGGGGGCGAGGGAGGGGGAAGGAGGAGGAAGGGGGTGAGTTTTGTTTGAGGTGGGGGTGTACTTAGTAAGTTTAGTTAATTTTGGAAAAAATATTGGTAAGGATAGAATAAGAAATTAAGGTGGAAGTACTTAGCATTTTGAGAGGTTAAAAATATTTGAGGGTGTACTTAGTAAAGGGTGTACTAAATAAATTTGGGGGTGTAAATAGCAACTCTCATCTATTGAGTTAACTCAAAATGAACTTAATAAGATTGTAGGACTTGACAAAAGAGTCAATTTGCCCTCGTTTAGCTTATGAACTGACCTTGAGTCAAGCGATCTAATCGAGGGGGAATACGAGAGATCATCCAATTGTATTGTTCCAGAACTATCTCGTAAAGTAAAAATTTAGAAAAGATCATTGATCACGCAAATTTGGATTTGGTGAACATGTCAGATCAACGTGTAGCTAGTCTTCAAAGTCAAGATGTCTCGGCTCTCTAAAGGCTTTCTTGGTAAAGACTTGATTCTGGGGCCTACAACAATGCTACAAAGACAAGAACCGTTAGGGGTGTCGGGGGTTTGACCCGACTATTACCCTCCGGTGTGAGAATCAGTTTAGGGGTATTAAATGAGAAGGAAACTAGTGGACATCCTTCTTTAATACTCAGGCAGCATGATAAATGTGTATGTTGTAGGTGAATAAGAGCAAACTTTTCAAGAACTTTGTCTTTTTGAGAGTAAATGTTACCTTAGTCATAAATGAAAGTTGCTCCTGGTATTTATAGCTGGAGGTGGCGTGCATAGTGATACCAATTGTGCCACCTGCTTGATGAAGGATGTATGTACGTTGAGGGGGGCCATGCTGTTTTCAGAATTAAGTTGACAAGTTTAGTCTTTCCTCCTGGGGGAGTGGGAAGCTAATAAATATTGACAAAGGCACACGCCAAAGGAATGTCTCTTTCCAGTGAGAATGTCTTGATTCTGCTAGGTTAGGTATTGACAGTCAGTAAGCATTTAATGCTCTGAAACCGACCTGCACCGAGGTCGCGCGTTGCTCGCCTCGGAGTCGACCTCGTAGACGACCTGAACCTTGGGACCCAAGGCTTTGTAATGAGATATTCTCACTCAATTTATGAATTTTTTCTTAAACTCATGCCAATCGGCGACTGAGCCTTTTTCCAATTCCTCAAACCATTTTAAGACCGCTCCTTCAAATGTGCTCAAGAATGCCTTACACCACAAATCCAATTTGTTTGAACAGATCCCCATCTTGGCTTTGAAACTAGAGACATGTTCTTTGGCGTTTGTCTTTCCCTCGTATGACTTGAGTGCGGGGAGTTTGAGACGAGAATCTGGTGATGTTTCCCTGATCCTTTTGCAAAATGGGGCAAATTGATCTTTGGGTTTGTTGGCTAGACTCCCCGTTTCCAAGGCATCCAACCTTTCCCGAAGTCGATCAAGTACGTTTCCCCCGGTCGTTTCCCTGTTTGTTTGTTCGGGCCGAGGAGGTTTGCCATCTCCTCTTCGTCGCTTATGTGAGGAAGCATTTGATCGGGTTTCACTTCTTTCCGTGGTGGGAGATCGCGGGTGGCGTCCTGATTTCGCCTTAGATCGAGATCTTCCTCTAAGCTCCAACTCTCTTTGCGACCTCGAGGAATATGAGATCCTTGAGTGCACGCTTCCCCTTGGTTGAATCCGCTCGTCGTCCCAGGCTATCCTATCATGGATACTAACCCTTTGAGGTTCTCGGCTCGGTCCAGCTATCCTTTCGTGGACACTCCGTCTGGTTGCACTGGAGCCTGAAGTTCGCAAGTGAGATCGCCCCTGTGATCCCCTTGTTTGGCCACCATGGTGAGTGCTCTCTCGGCGACCTTCACCTTGAGTGGTGTCACGCTAGGGGGCGACCACACGACGAGTTAACTCGTGCTCGCGCCTTTTCAATTCCCTCTGTTTCTCGAGGTATGCCTTCTCTTTGCGGATGTGCTCTAGCTCGGCCAAGTCCCACTCTTTTTGAGTAAGTGGCCTTGGCTCTGCCCGAGCTGGGGGTGTTCTTTCTGCGCGGGGAGCTGTCCCCGTAACGACATTGCTTGTGAACAGGCTCTCTTTTCGTTGCCCGCTGTTCGTCTTCTTTTCCTTCCTAGTTTGTGGTTTCCTCTTGGCTATCCCCTGAACCGGTTTTAGGGTCCTCGCTGTTTCGGTAGCTTTAGCCTGGGTTTCTAAGATTGGGTTAGAAGTCGGTTCTGGTACGTGTTCAGAAGCTCGCGGAGGGTGAACCTCTGCCTGAGGAGCTACTGAAGGTATAGTGGGTGGTTTGGTAGGTGTTTGCTTGGAAGTAGCCATTTACTCTTTTGTCAATGTTTTTTAAGAAGAACTTGTCCCGACAATGAAACCAAACTGATGGTGCAAATTTGTATTTGGTGAACACGTCAGATCCACGTGTAGCTAGTCTTCAAAGTCAAGATGCCTCGGCTCTCTAAAGGCTTTCTTGGTAAAGACTTGATTCTGGGGCCTACAACAATGCTACAAAGACAAGAACCGTTAGGGGTGTCGGGGGTTTGACCCGACTATTACCCTCCGGTGTGAGAATCAGTTTAGGGGTATTAAATGAGAAGGAAACTAGTGGACAGCCTTCTTTAATACTCAGGCAGTATGATAAATGTGTATGTTGTAGGTGAATAAGAGCAAACTTTTCAAGAACTTTGTCTTTTTGAGAGTAAATGTTACATTAGTCATAAATGAAAGTTGCTCCTGGTATTTATAGCTAGAGGTGGCGTGCATAGTGATACCAATTGTGCCACCTGCTTGATGAAGGATGTATGTACATTGAGGGGGGCCATGCTGTTTTCAGAATTAAGTTGACAAGTTTAGTCTTTCCTCCTAGGGGAGTGGGAAGCTAATAAATATTGACAAAGGCACACGCCAAAAGAATGTCTCCTTCAGTGAGAATGTTTTGATTCTACTAGGTTAGGTACTGACAGTCAGTAAGCATTTAATGCTTTGAAACCGACCTGCACCGAGGTCGCGCGTTGCTCGCCTCGGAGTCGACCTCGTAGACGACCTGAACCTTGGGACCCAAGGCTTTGTAATGAGAGATTCTCACTCAATTTATATCTTTAGTGTTGGATCATGCCGAGGTCTGGCTTAACCGATGACCTCGGCCTTGGGACCCAAGGCTCTGCAATGAGAGATTCTCGCTCAGTTCATATCTTTAGTGTTGGATCATGTCGAGGTCTGGCTTAACCGACGACCTCAGCCTTGGGACTCGCAACATAAAGTGTATCATTAAGGACGGCTGGGCTGGCATGCATATGAGCTGAGACTGAGCTAGCCGTTTACACTACTCTCTCTCTCTCTCTCTCTCTCTCTCTCTCTCTCTCATAAATGAATGAGAGATTCTCACTCAATTTATATCTTTAGTGTTGGATCATGCCGAGGTCTGGCTTAACCGACGAACTCGGCCTTGGGACCCAAACCTCTACTCCCAATATGGACCCTAGGGCCCACCTGAGGTTGACGTGGAGGACACGTACTATGAATATCTGGGAGGATCCCGTCAATCATCTTACGAGTATTTTGTATAAAACGAATCTCCCTGATCCGACCCACCATATATTTTGTATAAAACGAATCTCCCTAACCCGACCCATCATATATTAACCCATCATATGTTAGTGGACTGAAATGTGAGAGAATGGGGCTCCGTCTTACGAATTAAGATCCGTAAAATGGTCTTCCCAAAGACTACTCATCTCATAATCAGTGTTCTAAAAATCGCTAGGCGGGCGCCAAAGCAGGGCCTAGCGCCTAGTCGGGGTTTAATCGGAGTCTAGGCAGGGCCTAGAAATTGAGACATAATTACACATTAGGTCAATACCAAACCTGGTGCAACAATAGTAAATAGCTAAATATGACCAAATAAACTAAAAATAATGATTACATAACAAGATTAAAAGTTAAAATTAAAATCAAATTCTCTATCATTTCAAAGTGGAAGGAAGAAAGGAATACTTTAATAACTTGAGGAGGAGGAAAAATACTTAGAGAAATATTTTAATAACTTGAGGGGGGAGGGAAAATACTTTAATAACTTGAGATAGATGACGGAATTTCGACACCGACAACAATCTCTCGCTCTCGCTCTCTCTTAATTTCTCTCCCTCTCACTCTCTCTTTCACCTCTTCATCGGCATATCGCCTCCTTTCCCACCGTAATCAATCCAGCCATTTCGACTACTTCCAAGTTGTGGATCTCAGTTACGTTGACTCCCCCTCCTCCGACGCCGAACTTATCTAGCTCTAACTATTCAGAAGATTGAGGACGTCATTCATCGCATCGCCGTGCGATGCTCTACCCCTGATTGACTCCCCTTCCTCCCAAGTTCCTCATACTGGGTCCCTACTTGACAAAACGCGTACGACATCGCTCAAATCGGCTGGGCGTTAGCAGGCGCCTAGGCTGACTAAGTGGCAATTTTTCATGGTGGCAAGTTTTTGTCCGATTTGGCCCTAGTCGCGGCGTTTGGGGGGCGCCTAGAGCCTAGTCGTGGCGTTTGAAGGGGGCCTAGTGCCTAGGCGGGCGCCTAGAGCCTAGTCACGGCGTTTTGGGGGGCGGGGGGCTAGCACCTAGGCGGGGCTTAGGCGGGCACCTAGAACGATTTTTCGAACACTGCTCGTAATAGAGGAGACATTGATTCGAGGAACGGTAATAATGAGTCATAAACGGCAACTTATAATTGTTTGACAGTACTAAGAATATTACTAAGATTTTTGAATAACAATTACGGGTTTTTTTTATATTTTAATATGGGGCTTAATTATTATATTCATGCTTGGCTCATTTAAGAGAGTCAACAAACCTCTAAGCCAACTCACTCCCTCATGGTTGCTCGACAACATCAAGAATGATTTGCATCGTTAAGTTCTCGTTAGGGGAAAATGGGCAATGTATCGGCATAATTAGATTAGGTGTGACTCGGTAGGTTTTCGAGGGAATGGATATTGCAAATACATCATAAGTTATTGTGCACGTCGAACAAGTGACGGTCAATATCAATGTGATGAGTGCGAGCATCAAACATAGGATCACGACTGAGCTGAATAGCAAGCTGATTATCACACAAAATAGTTAGGTGGAGACCCGAGGGAATTACCCAACTCTATAGGTTTACGTGAACCAATTACGGAGCTCGGCAGGGGCAAGAATATATGCTCAGTTTTGCTGCTAAGAGCGAGAAATGAAACATAAGACAGCTAGAGAGAGTATCCTAGACATAGAGGATATATAATACGCCGAACTGCAACAAGAAAGAATTTAGGAATTACTTAGCTTGAAATCAATCAATCAGTCTTGGCATGACTAAGAGAAAAATTCTAATAGCAGAAAGTAGTCAACAACCTGACACAAACAAACTAGGAGTATCAAACATCTGAGCTTGCCAATAACAAAACCTCAAACTGAGTTATCCCATGTCCTAGAAAGCAGGTAGGATTAAGGATGAATACATGAATGGGTTACTTCAGAGCCTCATTTAATCTAACTTAAAAGTTATCAGTAGTAAAATGAGATCAACCTACAAGCATATACTAAGTTTTCCACTTGAATATTAATCCCAAAACGGAGGCATGAGCATTGGAAACACAAAAGGTCCTGATGCATACATACTAAAAGAACTAAACTTTCGTAAGAATTTAATATTTCTAAAGAAATCTTCTTAGCAAGCCTTTCCATATGAACAACAAACTTGTTACTGAGACAAGGAAAACTAATGGAGCCATGACAGGCTGCCTCATGGCTAGGGAAACTTTTTTCGGGAGATCACGTCACACCAACTACAAACTGACATAAATGTTGCTCAATGACCCCCTTAGCAATCACAAAGACAATGTGATAACCTCAAATCCAGAAAACGGGATTCATATATGTATGACTAGCAAGTTAAGTGATATGCAAACGGAAAACCCACCAAAACCAACATAACCCTGTATACTTTTTACAAACAGACTGTTCAATTGTCCGGATTGGAAACATGACCACACTTTGCAGGAAATGGTGGAGAAATCCAGATATTAACAGGCAAAAACATTGCGGCTGCTAGCGAATTTCCAAAGAGACTACGCACTGCAGAATCATTTGGCTCTAGCATTAGACACGAATCCAAAGGGAAGAACTGGAAGCAATGTTTTCTACTAGCCTGTAATTTGAGATAATCTTCAGTTTTTCATCGGACCTTTTATTATCTCGTATTATACAGCTTTGTAAACTGCATAGCATTTTTACAATCTGCACGTTTCTCACTTGATGCAAATCTAGCCTGGAAGAAGTATACCAACTTGTAATTCGAGATATCTTCAGTTTATATTCAAACCTTTAATTTCGTATTTCTTAAGTTTGCATACAGCATGGCTTACAACATGATTCCCATATGAATGCATATCTTGCCTGCTTATGGATACTCGAGTAACCCTTATCTTTGGTCATTTGTTTGTTGTTACCTCAACCCAAGACAAGAAAACCTTTTCTAAGCTGCCAGCTACTTAAGTTCGTTACATGAATATATTTCGTCAATTTACTTACATTTAAGTTTTGGACATGATATCTTTTCCTTTTATAAATCCAACCAAAGGTGAAGGAAGTCCCTCTCCAACTAACAAACGAAATGGTCAGATATATTTTGGAGGACGTGAAATACTGAAATAAAGTTGTTTCCAAGCCCATCACCAACTACGAAGTATTGTGAAACAAAAAAAATGTCAAATCAATGCATGAAATAGAAAAGGGAGAGGAAGAACATACATAATATACAAGGACGATACATGCTCAAGAAATGCAGGGCCAACCAGAAGACTGGAAAAGGGTTTTTAATATGCCGGAGCAAGATTCGACTAGGTTAGAAAAACGTTAAACATTTCAAAAGGTACATCCATGAAATAAAAAACTGGTAAACGCAACTCAGCTATTCCACGCACACATGAACAGAAACCAATGAGCTATTGGATCAATCCAAATTCAGATGATTAAATAAGTGGAAAAACACCGTATCAAAACGAGTTTATCTCAATCTAAAGAATGCATGTTTTCAATCATAGAATCAACATGAAAAGCACACATTTTTCTTTATAGGCAAGTGCATTGTCCCTGCTACAGCTGAAATAATACCAATAAAACCAATATATATAACATCACTGCTTCTCATTACAAAGAACTAGAGACAGGTTAATTCCAATGACCCAGAAATGAGCATTCTTCAACTTCTGACCAGACTACAAAATGATTTCGACCATAAAAATGGACCAAGAATGGGGAAAAAACAAAATGGTGGGGTTAATAAATCGAAAATAGTTGGTTCACTTTCATATAGCGGATATATTCAGAACACTGACCTTTGGAACATTTCATAGTTGAAATTCTACATATCATAGAGCAAAATGGAATAAATCCAGTATAATACATTACTTTGGCAATATCAAGATTCAAGGAAACCCCCTTGCTATCCGCAAAACATATGCAATAACTCATTTGACAAAATCTCCATTATGATTAGCTAAAATCAAGTCAAATTAACCACAATAGAATTATTAAAAAATTAATCATGAATTCCCAGAACCCCAAATCAAGAACTCTCACTTTGCTTTTCTTTATTCCCCGAAGCCGAAGCCGAGGCCGCAGAGGCAGATTCCTTTTCTCTCTGTTCCAACTCTTTCTCTTTCTCCAATTCATCAATGGTTTGCTGCTCAGCCGCCTTCTCGGCCTGCAAAATGGGCCCATAGTGATCTGGGTTGGCCTGCATACATTTCTGCAAAGCAGCAGTAGCCTCAAAACACTTGTTAACAATATCCTCCTTGTTCTTCTCCCCTTCTTCAATACATTTTTCCCATTCAATAAACGTTTCTTTGCAGGCACCAGCCTTCATGTACAGACAAAACGGGCATTCTCCCTCCCCATCTTCTTCTTCTTCTCCTTCTCCTTCTTGATCTTGTTGGGTATGTTGGGATTTGGGTTGTTCTAGGGTTTCTGTTTGGGGTTTTGATTCTTGGGTTTTGGGGGTTTCTGATGAAGAAGACATGGGAATGGAATTCTCGGTTTTGGTTACGGCTGCTGAGCTGTTTGACGGAGTTTAATTTGGGGGCGGGGCATGCCGGTTCAAGTTTGAACTTGAACGGGTAAAATTCGCTATCAGCCCTTATTCATTTGGCAGATTCTCAACACCTACCCTCGTGTTTATCACGTCTTATTGACACCCCTTCTATTACGTTCCATTAGTTAAAAGAAGACTTAGCTAGATACTAGGACTTGATTCAGAGGGATTATCACATCGCGTCATCTTGCTGATGCAATATAATATTTTACTTATATTTCAATGCGTGGAAATATTCCACAGTCAAAACAAGCCAATGCCCTTGGATTGATTGGTAGTTAGGTGACAACCTCACGACCACCAACCCAAGTAACAGTATTAAATTGATGTGTTACACTACATCACTCTAGAGGTATGACATTCATGGAATAATTTATCCTAACTGATGACCCCACCACCTTGCCACCCTACATGTACATCGTTTCATAGGCTTCCACTTGCAAAAAAAAGTAATGTTAGTTTTCCCAACTTTTTATTCTAATTTAGGTGACAAGGCATGTAATTAAAATCCAGCCATGCCATCACTATCGCCAGAACAAGTATCATTAATGGACAATTACTTAAACATCTTCTTTGATCTCGTTTTCTATGGGAATTTCAAACTTTAACTTCTATTATTCATTATTATATCCATTCTTGTCACATCTTTCACGAGAACCTAAGACCATCCTATACCTCAATTGAGTTGAGTGACGATGAGTGCCAAAATGGTAAAAGGCAAGTCGCAATGGTGGTGCGACTTCAAGTCACAAGGTGACAGGGTGCAATGATAAGTCGACAAAGTGGTGCAAGAGTTGTTCTTCGCTAACCATGTGAAAGGGTCGTTCGACTATGAGGAGAGATGGGTGTAGATCTGGCTCTACCCAAACTTGTTTGTCTTACTACAAGACTCCCCATTTGTCCGTACTCTTCTGCACATAAAAATAATTCGAATGGAACGTGATGATTTCGTACTATTTATTTATTAAACACCAACAGCTAAGTAGAATTCAAGTTACTAGTAGAATTCAAGTTACTAAAATACCCTCAACTAGATAGAAAAACTATTGTTTCCAATTAACAAGGGTGGCACTAAGAGTCTGAATGGAGCCAAACCAGAGAGGTTGTTCTTGGAATTGACCAAACCAAAGGAGGTGATTGAGCAACTAAGCTATATTTTAATTCTAAAAGTGATAAAGTACTAATTTCGTACAAAAAAAAAAATTAGGAATTAAAAGGTAACATTATATGCTAAGTGATGTGATAACGAATCAAACACATGTCACCTAAATTAGAATCAGAAATTTATACAAAGATTTTGTAACTTTTAACACTAGTCTAAGAATGTGGTATAGTGTCCTTTGATCAATTTCCAAATGCTCTCAATTTTCTTATTTTGGTCTATCCATCCAGAGGTATCAAGATAGTACTCTCTCCATTCTTAAATTATTATTTTATTTGATTCGGTACACGGATTAAAAAAAATAATTGACTTAATTATTAATATTAATTTAGTGTGTAATTTCTTTTAATATCCATGTGTATGTAGCCCATATTTAAAGTATGGAGAAAAAGTAAGGATATACTGGTGTCTCAAAAAGGAAAATTTCAAAGAAAATAATTATTTAGGGACGGATAAAAAAGGAAAGCAAGACAATAATTTAGGGACAGAGGGAGTATTAGTGAACTCCATTTAATAGGAAAACAATTCCCATTAATGGCCTTTCTAAATCAGCAGGTTTTTCAATTTTGTATCAAATCAGCAAAGTTCAAGACCTACTGATTTCGTCGTGGCGGTTTAGTGGACGAATCTGCCGTATACTCCCGTCGCCCTAAAAAAGAGTCTCATTTTTCACTAGAAAGTCAATATAGGACAATATAAAATTACTCATAGAGTCCGTTTAGTTGTGCGTTTTGGTCAAAATGCAGGGATAAAACGCAACTTATTTGTAAAAATTGTGTTTCAATGCTGCGGCAGAAAAAACTAAGTTTTCAAAACGCAATCTCAAATGCATTTATAAGAAAAAAACTGCATTTTTTAAAACACTACGTTTTGAAAACACAACGCTTTAAAAACGTTGCACAAAACGAGCTATTAACATACATTTATTATATTTTAGGTGTCAAATTTTAATCATTAATACAATATTAAGAATTTTATGAGTAACAAGATTCGAAGTAAGTAATTGATCGGAGATAGATAGCCGGAATACTCAAACCAACTAACCCCATTCCCCCAAAACACATATTATCTCTTCTATCAAACATAAGCCTTCCAAGGACATATCAGCCGGTTCCTGATTATAAATCTCAAAAGCCAATCAATTAATGTGTAGGTTTAACTATAAATATTAAAGGCATGTTCTCCATTTGCGTTTTTTTGATAACTTTGGTTTTTATAATTTTGAATTTTCTTACAATGATTGAAGAAAGAATAAGAGAGAGAAAACGAAAGCCGCCAACAAACCATTAAGAAAGAGTTCAAAATCACTAAATTGTGTTGGAAAAAGACCTTAGGCATGGTTATTTTGAAGTTCCGTAATGTGTATTAAATTTCCGTATTGTAATCATTGAAAAACATTTACTCCTCCGTCCCAAAATTATTGTCCTACTTTCCTTTTTCGATCCCAAAAAATTACTCCCTCTATTTCAAAATATTTGTCGTTTTAGCTCTAAAAATTTGTTTCAAAAAGATTGTCGTTTTAGGTTTCCAATGCATGTTTTGCCTAATTTACCCTTGTCTTCTCACAAGTTCCAATAATTGATCATCTCTTCATTAAATACTTTATCTTCTCCCAATGGCTATCTCCTTCTAATTTATCTTTTCAACTACTCCTAGCACAAAAATTAAAGATATTTAATAAGGGTATATTTGTCAACTTATAAAATTTCTTAATATGTGTGCACAACTCTAAAACGTCAATCTTTTTGAAACGGAGGGAGTATCTTGTTTAAAAGTTTCTTTTTTAAGAAATCATGTTTACTTTTATCCTTTTTTTTCTACATTAATTATGGACTAATGCACATGAACTTTAAAAGAAACTACACATTACATCAATATCAATATTCAAGTCATACAATTTTCCTTAATCAGTTTGCCAAGTCAAATATGACAATAATTTTGGAATAGAGAGAGTAAGAGAAAGATAACAAAAGGTTGTTGAAACCATAAATAGAAAAATTGTAAAACAGTTGAATTTGTATATTGGTTAATGATACATACACATAGTGAGATCACTCCCATCTTCCTCGTCTCTCTCTCTAACAAAAATACTTAAATCTCCTTGCGTCATATGTGTGACTTTAAAAAGTTATGTTCAATTTTTCACTTTGTGTATCATAATCCTTTGTATATTAGTACTCTTTCCGTTTCCGTTTCAAGTAAATAATTCACTTTGTTTTAAGATATAAAATTTTATTAATTAAAAACTACATTAAAAATACTAAGAATAAAACATTTATAATTTTGTAAAAACAAATAAATATATGTAAATTAAAAGTTAACTTAAAAAAAAAAAATTCTTTCTCTCTCCTTAATTCAACCAATTTTCTTCTCTCCCCCACTCTAATTTAAATCATTACAAACCAAGAACCCCAAAATCTCAAAACGAAAATCAGTAAAATTGCAAAGTCAAGCATACCCTAATTTTTTATGGGCCACTAGACATTTTGGTCCTCCTAACTCTAGGCATGAAAGGGGAAGGAATTAGCCTGAAATCCCAAGACACTCGTCGTCTCCATCGACGAGTGTTTAGGTTGCTCCAAGATCTCAACAACAATCAATTTTCTCAGCTAAATACACCTAAGCTTTCTTCTTTCATTTGTGCTTGGAACACATCGGGTCACTATCATGTTTCTTTGTTCAGCTATTAATTAGCCTGAAAGTTTCTCTGTTTTCACTACACGGCTACACTATAATGTTAATCACCAGCACTCTTGCGAAATATAGCAGAGACATCATAGATTACTGAGTTCCAAAAGGAACCATTCAAGTTCAACACTCGATAAAACACCAGTAACATCCCCATACAATCTTCCTTCAGACTAGGAAGACAAGATTCAAGACTCCAACTCTCTTCTAACAAACAAATTGAAGTGTAAAATTTACACCCCAGCAAGATAGTAAAAATTAAAAATATCAAAATCCCTACATTACATTCAACATGACTGATAACTGATGGAACTCGGAACACAAAATCATCACGAGCCTCTGAAATCCAAACAACCTCGGAAAATTTTGGATGCCAACACTGGGAAAACCACTCAGATCCATCATCTATTCAAATGTATCATCGTCATCGTCCGGAAGTGGTTGACTGGCAGCTGCAGCAAGCTCAGCCTCGTGCCTACAAAAATAAATTCACCGTCACTATGAATGCACTATAAAAATAAATTTGCATTCAATACAAATGCATTGCTAGGAAGATGATCAATGGCCACAACTCCACATGCTTCATTAGAAGCAGGTGTCTTTCAACGTTTAAGAGAGTTCCTTTGCTAAGGGTATATAGATAGCAAGAAAACCTCCGGTTCTTGGTTCACAGGACATTCGCATGACACACATAAGGCTCCGTATCAGGCACATAGGCCATATGGATTAATCACGGCTTCCAGGCCAAGTGGATGAAGTATAACTTTACAAGGAACACACACACCCACACCCACCCACCCACACACACACACACAGACAGATGTAAATGAATAAAAACTTACTGTTGCTGGGCGGCAATGTCGATGTGCACTTCTGGAGGAGCAAGGGCAGGAGACTCGACAAAATGCAAGTTAGGATCCCTAGAACCACAGACAAAAATGTTCACATCAAATACTGTATCCCTGGGGGTGTAAATTAACCAGAAGAAAAATTATTCGAATTTGGACAAGGGCTTACCCAGCAAGTTTCCTGGCAAGGTACAGAAAAGGCTTCTCAAAGTTGTAGTTACTCTTCGCTGATATCTCATAATACTGCAAGTTCTTCTTCCTGTGGAATGTAACCTGCTTTGCCTTCACTTGACGGTTCTTCACATCAACCTTGTTTCCACAAAGTACGATTGGGATATTCTCACAAACCCTGTACATGGCAACACAAGGTTCATTATACACGAAGGAAAAGGAAGACCCATCAGAACCACCAAAAAAACAATGAAATGACTACTTGGCATACCGGCATAGATCCCGATGCCATGTCGGAACATTCTTATACGTCAGCCTCGCAGTTACATCAAACATGATGATAGCACATTGGCCATGAATGCTGGAAAATATTCAAACAGTTGTTAAAAAGCTTGATCATTTTAAGAGTTAAAATTTAAAAGTATTCAACCCTAGCAAAAACTCTTTATGAGATACAAGAAAATAATAGAATATTAGATAAAATAATAGAATATGAGATAACATATTTTCAAATTGCGACTTGCTAGGTACTGCAAGCTGCTTGTTAGGCAATAACAGAAACATAAAACTCATGAGAATCTCCGTTCAGTTTCTTACCGAAATTAAAGACTTTAAGGTAATTTAAAACCACATAAACAAGAATGCCCTTAGTTTACATATTATAGCATTGTTAGTACCCAGTAGGACATGATAATTGACAATGCTGTACTTGATAAATTCATTAGAAAAGGATATCCATTGTGGGACAAATTTTTTCCTCTAAGAGGACACTCATTTAGAGATGCAGGAAGTACTATTCATCTCCCCTTTTAGTAAAGAGGAGAATCATTTACAACATTTTTTAAAAGTCGGACACATATACTACCTTTATTTAAACTTCGGACACATAAACTACCTTTACTAAAATTCGGAGTAGGAGGAGGTTGTTTAGCTATTTCAAGGGAACCAAAAACCAGATAGTTTCCAGGGGTGGATGAACAGACAAATGAGAATCACTAAAATATTGCAATGCAGCACCCAGTATCATTATTCCTAAATTACAAATTCTGGTTATGTTGTGCAATTTGAGCATCAAATGAATGTGTGTAAACAAAGAAAATATAAAATAAGTGATTCTCGTTTGATTTTGTTTTCTAAAATATGTAATTTAAAAATACTAGAATTGGAAAGTGGAAGGCAAAGCTAACTCATCGACACATATAGGTACTGTAATGGCAACAGTGACAATATAACAACATTTTTTTACCAATACCGTTCTTTCCAGTATCACAGATATAGTACCTACCTCCACTAGCATTAACAAGTTAGCTTTGCCCTGCCACCCCACCACCCTTTTCTTAAAGTTTTGAATTGAGTCCACATCCTTATTATGCAGCAACAGTGGCAAAGACAATAGCAACAGACAATTAATATTTAAATGGGTCTTGTTGACAAAATCCTATTTAAATAACTTCATAATCTACCACTGTTATTAGTTATTAAAGAGGCTATAGTATGTGTTGGTCAATAATCCAAAACGTGCTTGCACGGCATGAACATCGCATGAAAACATGTTTCACACTTAAATCATATGCAACTGTAAACCATTTGGATAGAGCATCTTACAACACTAATTCAAACTAAATGCTGAGGCAAAATATACTTACTAATAGCCATCCCTTAGACCACCAAATTTCTCCTGCCCAGCTGTGTCCCAACAGTAAAATCGAATCTTTCCACAGTTTGTGAAGAAATCCAAGGGATGAACTTCCACACCAATGGTTGCTATTCATTCACATAAAAGAATAATGTCAGTTTTTTTATGCAGAAAGCCCAATAAACCATAAACTTGCCGTAGGCAAACTTGTAAAAGGGTAGTGGGGTGTCTTACGTTCATATTTCTTCTCGAATTCTCCAGTCAAATGTCTCTTCACAAATGTTGTTTTCCCTGGCATCAAGGGGTTTCCATTCAATACATTGGTAAACTACATTTAACTGATAAGCCCTAAATTGAAAATGAGATACAAAACCACCAAACTGGTTTTTTGAAACATAGAATTGAAGTTCTGTAAAAGTTTAATGTAAAGCTAATTTTTCTCAAATTCCATAGTCCCAAACACAGTACTCCGTCCGTCCCAAAATGAGTGTCCATTTTTTATTTTTTTCACAAGAATTAGGGAAGTTGACTTTTAGGCTATTTTAGTAGCATGTAAATATTTTAACTTTTAGGCTATTTTAGTAGCATGTATATATTTTAGTAGCACATATACATGGATATCCCTAATGTACATGCTATACCATTGCAAGTGAACATTAGAACATGATATAGTTAGCAATAGAGAAGTTAATAAAGGATTTTGTTAACATGTGCCCTAAGGCCACATGTTAGCACAAGTTAACAAGATCCTTTAATAAAAGGATACAAAAGTGGACACTCATTTTGGACAAAGACAAAATAAAAAATGGACAATCATTTTGAAAAAAGTAAATGAACACTTTTAATACACCAACCAACTAAAAGATTATGCTGAACATAGAAATTAACAATGCCAAAACACAGGTATCAATGTATCAAACACACACTGGTGTCACCCTCGCAACAAGAAATTAAAGTTTAATAACCCTAGATTCACAACAAGATGCAAAACCTATTTCCAAGCAGGCATAAACCCTAATCCAATAAATTTTCAAATATACTGTGTCTTGAAAAAAATTTAATTCACCCAAAATAGAAAATAAAGTTTCGAAAATCCACAATTGATACAACTTCAACTTGAAAAAAAAAAATTTAATCAGTTCTGTAGCCTCAATTGATATGTATTTTTCCAACTTAATCAACCAATCGCAGAAAATCACAACGATTGAACATGAACCCTCAATTTCCCCAAAGTTATTACTCCTACCAACATCAGAAAATCAAACAATAAAAACGGAAGAAAAGAAATTTACCGGTTCCACCATCGCCAACAATAACAAGCTTGAAGCTAGGGTAATCAACAGTTTGCTGATTAGGCAAAGCCTGCATCCACCAAAATCAATTCTTAATCCTAATTAAAAATTCGATACACAAAAAATACAAAAACAAAAAAGATCCGAGAGTAGAAAGCTTCGAATAGATCGATGAAACGAAAAAGAAAAAGAAACCCAGATCTAGAGAGGACTTACCATGGCTGAAAATGAGAAGTAGCTCTTACGGGTAGAGAAAGAGAGAGTGAGAGATAGAGAGAGAGAGAGAAGGAATGAGGGTTTTGAGGCGTTTGTGAAGGGGATTTATATATATGTGGAGAGATTATATTCTGCGTATTGGAAACCTAGGGGACAAATTGTGGCTTCTTCTCACTCTAAAGTTTTGTGTCTTCAGGTTTAGCTTTAAGTCGACGCGTCTCTCTCCGCCGTCCGATCATTTCGTTTCTCTTGTTTTTGAGCCGTTGGAGGGTATCATGTGAGAGGCACGTGAGTGTGTGGGGTCAATTGGTCCACGTATCCTCGCTGGCTACAAACACTTTTTTGAATTTTGAATCCCTCACCTACTTTTGGCTCATAAATTTTCTCATATATATATATATATATATATATTTTTATTAATGTTATGGGTATCTAAAAAATATCAATTTTTTTGTACCAAATGATGTATTAGTTGATGAAATGTATTAATTATGATTTTTAATTTTATTTTTTGTATCACATCAGCTGTCACATTAATTAACATATTATTTGGTACAAAAAATTTAGTAATTCTTAAATACTCATAACATTATTCTTTTTCTTTTTATTATTTTTTTATTGGTTCGAGGGAAAGTTGCCGTTGCTTCATGCTTTTGGGTTCTTCCCAATTTATGGACGGTAGATTGAACATTAGGGGTTTGTTTTCTGTGCAAGAATTTAGTGTTTGTTCATACAAAATTATAAAACTTTGATTTCTAATTTTTAATTTCTTCTTTAACCTCATCATGCAAAATTTTCAAAATTTAATTTTGTATGTCAAAACACCGTACATTACTTAAATTAAGATAAAATATAGCGTCAATTTTTGTACAATAAATATTTGACACATCTCCATATCATCCCTTTCATTAAAACATGTCAAAATATTTCGTTAAACGAAGTCACCCTTCCATTAGAATATGACAAAATATTTCGTTAAACGAGGGTTAAGTGTGGCTACACAACTTCTAAGAATCAAAGTGATAAAACTCAACAATGACAAAGGCTTCAACATCACATTTTTTTTCTTTGTATCCTTTCAAACAGTGAAGATCACTTAGATTAGAGAAGAGATGTGTTTAAAGAGAAAAAATTAGGGTTTGTGGAAGACGCAAATAGAGATTAAAAAGAAACTGAATCAAAATTATTGTGGTCAAAATTACTTAGGGTTCACAAGCAAGATGCCAACTCTTTCAACAAACACACGGGAAACTGCCAAGACACAAAAAAAATTTAAGCACCATGGAAACGAAGTGCTCCCAACAACCTATACTAGCATACGCTGAAATTGGAGTTAACAAATTGAGTGAGACCCCCACAAAATTGGAAAAAGAGCATCAAGGGATTTAACAACCTGCTAATCTTTGAAACCCCTTCAATAGGTGACCACAACTTCAAATTCATTTAGCTTGATTTTGTATTGTGATTTTTATCTACGAGTTCTTAGGAAAATTCAAAAAGACTCTAAAAGGGAATGCATCACCTCAATGGGAACAAACTAAATTTAATTGGGATGGTGGGGACTATCATTTCTTCGAGTGGGATGCTAAGTAGAGTTGAGAACTCATTGGACTAGGACGGGAATAAATTAGTATTCTCCAACTTTCAATTGATGTGACTATTGATAGAAACAACAATTTACTTGGGGTTAATTACACCATTAGTCCCTCAACTTTAGATTTTTTCATCAATAGTCACTTAAGAATTTTCTTTTCAAACTTCAGTCCCTTGAATACCAAAGAGTCACACGACTAGTTCTTTTGATGGATGTTGTTAGTAAATTTTCGTTAAATCAAGCATGTGCATTGCATATGCTATTTTTTAAGGGTATTATGCTAAATCTCTAATAAATAATTAAACAATAAAAATAAAAAAAATTATAAACCCAGTTGCCCTTCAGCATCGCCATCGCCATTCCATTACCTATCGCTTTCACTGCCGGATCTAAAATGTTATGTCTGCACAAGAGTATACTCCTCCCAAAACTACCAACTTCTCTCTCATCTCTCCCCATCTAGTACCCCCTCCCACAACCTCACCACCACCGACACCAGAAAACTATGCCTTCATCGTCAGACTCGTCCTCAATACAGACCCCAAAACCTTAGCCTGAACCCTCCACGACCACCCAGTCCAATGGACCACCCCTCCTACACCCACTCTACTTCCTCCTTCGACCACGACGTCGACGTCGACATCTCCGCTCATTCGCGCGACTACAAGACCCTCTGAATCCTCATTGCATGCGTGCGCTTCCACCGTCTCGGCCCCACTCCCAAAACCTTCGTTATCATAACTGGTACTTCTCGAACGGTGATGAAGGAGGAGATATTGCGGCAGCTCCAGCGAGACCTCCACTGCCGCTTGAGTGGAAATTTTACGTTCTTTGGTGAACGGCAGCTCCGGTGGGAAAAAGGATTTAGAGGCTTTGGCTAAATTGATTCATCACTTGATTTCTTAGTTGACTGGGTGTATGAATTTTGTGGGTCTCATTTTCAAGTTTACCCACCTGTGTCTAAAGATCTTCTTGCCAAAAGCCTAAGATTTAATTTTGAGATGAGGGGTTTCAGGTTTTTTCAAAATGATTGAGATTTTTTATGGATTTTTTAGGGATTGGGGTTGGAAGAATGTAAGGAAGATAAGGAAAATTTCATTTTTGCCATTCGTCAAACGCATGTAGGAGGCACATGTGCAACTTAACGGCAAATCACTAGACATCCATCAAAAGGACTAACCGCGTGACTTTTTGATACTCAAGAGAATGAAATTTTTAAGGGACTAATCGTAAAAAAGTTAATAGTCAAAGAACTAATGGTGTAATTAATCCATTTAATTGTTATAACTTATAAGATCTCATTGTTTCAAAATGAGAGTTGCTATTTACGCCCATATATTTACTGTGTACACCCCACCTCATATATTACAAAAATACTATTATAAATTTTAACTTAAATGCTCTTATTTATTTTTTATTTTTTAGATTAAATTTTCTTTTAAATTTTGTTCTATAGCCCTACCGAACATAGCAAATGATGTTAGGTAAAGGTGTCAAACACCAATATGAGTATTCGGTCACACAGTACCAAACACCTTAATATATATATATATATATATATATATATATATATATATATATATATAAAGCAAGGAAGAAGTGGGCTTGAGTCAAGAAGGAAAGAAGCTTGCGGCGAGGTGGGGTGTGGGGGGAGAGGAGGAGGAATAGTGAGTTGTTTGGGGTGGGGGTCTGAAATAGAGGAGGGTAAGGGGAGGCGGGGTTGGGTGGGAAGGATGATAAATAGTATTGTTAATTTTGGGTGGGGTGTACTTAGTATTGTGTAGGTTAATTTTGGAAAAAATATTGTAAGGGTATATTAAGAAATTAAGGGGGATGTGTACTTAACATTTTAAGTGGTGAAAAATATTTTTTTGGGGGGAGGTGTACTAAGTAATGGCGTGTACTTAGTAATTTCTTGGGTGTGAATAGCAACTCTCTTTCAAAATATTGTACGGTTGCTAGTTTTTCAATTTTTTCAAGAGTATGTATCCCGTGAAACCGTTTTACGGAGTTCACTCTCTTACGGCTCAGCCTACTAATACACGATGAGTCGGATCAGTGAAATCCGACTTACAAAAAATACCTGTAATATTGTCTTTTTTAATTTTTGTCTTTTCTTAAAATTATGAGTAATAATAATTCTGTTTCTGGTGAACAAGCCGACGTATGGTAGCATTAAAATTACTATTCATTTCTTAGCTTAATTTAGCGGTTGGTAGCAAAGGATTTACACAATATTATTATTATTTTTCCAATCCCACCTTCGATTGGTAGCGATTGGAATTTGAAATTCTAATCGACTCGTTTCCTTCACCTTCGCCTTCATCGCTCCCAATTCCCACCACAGTCTTCACCATCCTGCAACCTTTACTCAAGACTTATCATTCGCCACTCCATTATGGTGTCGCTTCTTGCTACGTGCACCCTAGCTGAATACCTCTTCGTCTATCAGTTAGCGAGTGCTTCGACTATGGGTGTCCTTCACCCTCCAAGTAAGTCGGTTCTTTTGCTGATCACTTGAGAGGGTGAAAAGGTTAGTCAAGAACATGTTCCTTTAAATCCAAATTTTCCACATGAAAGTAGTGATCGCATTTTGGATTACCTTGGCTTCAAGAAACCTAGTATAAGACCAGGTTCGAAATGATGACTTGATCTCCATCTCAAAATTTAACCCTTAAATCAATAGGTGGGTTTTTTTTTTTTTTTTCCCATTAGTCATAACTACTAGTTAAGCAGAAGTACGAGTTATCAGCTCCTAAAAGGAGATTTTTCATCTATCTAAGAGCTCATTCGGTCGTGTGTTTATGAAACTTATTTACAAAATTGCGTCACAATCCTACGGCAAAACACAGCTGCGTTTTAGAACACTGAAATTTCTAATTTTTTCTCAAAATGCTGCTATGAAAAAAAAAACTACATTTTGAAAAAACCGCATTTTATAAAAAAACTGCATTTTGAAAATGTTGAACCAAACAAACTCTTAGAGGTTTGACCTAATCGCATCTCATTTTACAACCTTGATCCGTTCTTTCTCTACCCCGAGAAGTCGAGCTAAGATTATAGCATGAAAAAATGTGTCTGGTCTAAGCATTAAGCCGAAATCACATACAAAGACTGGACTACATGGGGATGACATGGTAAAATGGCATGCAAAAACTGTTGACACGGGCATGAGCAGCCAATTTACATGCAAAAGAGCTGTTCAAATGAGCAGGAGGATGACATGTACAGTTGAATAAAAACATAGCGCGCACAATGGAGACACTTACAGTTCAATAAAAACGTAACGCCAGAATATTTGAATAATACTGCAACTATTTAGCTCTTAAAAGTAACCATGTATGACAGCCTACGGGAGATTTTAACTTGATATCCAGCCCAAATAGAATCGCCAAGACAATATGTTTTATTGAACCAACAAGGATGAATATACACAGTACTTGGGAACATTCCCATGGCTATTTACAGTTGCACTAAAATATATCCAGGAACTCTCTGTAGGCAGCACAACTTGATCGGAATAAGCTCCTCAACATCTTAAACATTCTACAGGACGCGTGCACCAGTTTATACAAGCCGAGGGGGATAGCATCCTGACTGGCATCAGAACATTCTTTCATCCGTCATCGACACGACTCAAGCTATATGCTGTAAAATGACAGTCCAATCATTTGAGTTTGTGAGAAATAATATAAAAGCCATGAATGATATAATTAGTTTTAACTGCATACATAAAAGCAAGTAATTTGCCATACCAAAATGAGATAACAGTGCGAAAGAAAATTGGTACTTCCTTGGTCCAGAGTAAAACTTGCTTTCTGTTTTTGTTGTATGAAAAATTTGATAATTAGATGCACTACCAGTTCAGCGTGCTGTTCAAAAGTCACACTTTCCCTCTGAAACGCTAGGCTTCTCAAGTTGTACATTGCAAGAGGAGGAACTCGAATGCGAGGAGGTGAGTGATGGCAAAACACCAACTTAATCCCAACTTTCTAAAATCGATAATCTAAAACGCAAAATCAGCCCATGAATTCCCATTAAAAATATCCTGACCGTTCATAAATTCCTTTGCCTCCCTCTTCAGATATGGAGAAGAGACTCCATTTCTGAAGTGAGAGAAAGCTAGAGAGAAGACTAGAAATTTGCCATTTAATTCAAAAACAGATTGATAAATTAAGATTTGAGAGAGAGAGAGAGAGAGAGAGAGAGAGAGAGAGAGAGAGAGAGAGATTGTAGTCAAGCATAAGATGACATTCAAAGGCCAAATGTGGAAACTTAATTATTTGCTTATAACGTCCGACTTACACAATGCGACTCTTTTTTCAGAGAAAGAGAGTATTAGATTTCCAAAGTCCAATCACAATAAATCAAGAAATAACCATAATGTTTAAAACTACGTGCATAAACACGAGAGAGGAAGCTCATAGGGTCAAATACAACTTCCTTAGCGTATTCTCCCAATACCACTTCCTTAATGTAACTTGATTCTCTGTTATGTTCCTCGGCTCTTTGCTCTCTGCTCATTTTGTTGCAATGAGAGCTTAGAAATGCAATTGGGAGAATCGAAGTAATCATCTGCTAACTAGTTTGTTATGCTAATCAAGCTTTAGGCACTGATAACCACAGGCCCAAGGGAAAGGGCATACCTCATTCAGCTCCAAAATGAGCAGTAGGAAGAATGAATACTACAGAAAGCAATGAAATACTGAGCAAAAGCTGCAGGCTTCTTGTTTACCTCTCTCTCTCTCACACACACAAACAGAGTACACGAAGATTTTAGGTTTACAACATCACCAAAGATACTCCTCTGTTTAGCTAAAAGAGTCCCAAGTCCAACTTTCTATTTTGCAACTTTCCACTCAAAGAGTCCTATTTGAAAATTAACCTAATCAAAGTTTTCGAGTTTACAAATTTATCCTTATCACATTAGATTCAAAATTAAGAGAAATACACAAGTGATTGTAAAATTGGATATTTACAGCAAATCAATTATATCCTTAGTACGTTTGACTTCCAAATGTAGACTCTCAACGAAGGGAGTACGTTTTAACTGTACCAGTTGCACAGTTTATTCTTTTTCCGCTTTCATCTGATCTTCAGTCCAGTATTCTACTAGGAGACACCAACGTACTGAGCATTACCAAGCTGTAGGACAAAAAATGCCAGATAAATCGTACTTTACTCTTTTCCAACTAGATAATTACGGCCAAGATATAGTATCGTACAGAGTTGTTTGGAGAAGTTTTACCAATAAGTGAATGATCAAATAAACAAAAAGAGCCACAATTCATCAATTTTTAACATTATTTTGATTTGATTGGCAGGAATGCTTGCCAAGCATAGGAAAATCATAGGGTTTCTAGAGTAAGAAAGTCCCCTAAGTTACTTTATTCTATTATAGTAAGGTCTGCTTTCTTTGTTTATACCAAAATATAGAATTCACTAATAGTTGGGGATAAGCTCCGTACTTCCCTTTAATTTTTCTGTAATTCATAAGGTTTCATCAACTATGCTATTCCTCTTCCACTCTATCCTTCACCTTCCCCAGATTTTGGGATGCAGAGTAGAACCAGTTCGTCAAGAGATAAACGTAAAGGGGCAATTATGATGCATATTAAGTGCAAGAAACCATGTTCTCAGCAATGATTCGCAGTGCCATTTCCCAAACCTGGATAAGCGTCAAGGATCTGTAAATCGGATGATCCAAGTAAGCACCCATTGGACCTTAGGTTATAATCCTGAAGAGAATCAAGAAGATGGGAGGGAACGTTAAGCCTAAGCATCATACACACGCTAGTCAAATACATAATTAAACAGTAGCATAATTTAAAACAAACGGCTCACCAGTCACCACATAATCTCGAGCAGGTAATAATTGAAAAGAAATTAAAGTGAACAACAATGTAAACATAAAGATAATTATAAAACAGAAGGCCCCAAGCAACCAATTTCACTATGTGGCTATGGACATGCTCCTCAAAAATGAACCGTCAGCCATTTATAGTCTCGATGATGAAAGAATGATGCACCATAAATGTTTCTAGGGGCGTAATTAAGGCTTTCGAAGAGCAAATAAACTCCCATGTAACGTAAATATTGGAAGAAATACTCTTCTAAAGGTTACATTTCCTCGTAAAAAATTAAAAAAATAAATGATCAAACCTGCAAATCGATAGAACATGTTTATAGGCCGACAAAGAAAAGATGCATCACCACTTCCACAACCAGTGTATGTTTCCCAGCTTAAGAAAAGAAAACACACAATAAGCATATATCATCAGCTCCCTACAAATTAGCACCACTTTAAAGAATCTATAATGCCAGATGTGCTTCCCAGATAAAATAATTTCTAACAAAGCGTTCTTACAAAATGTTTTTCTTTCAAAAGAAATCATCTCAGAATCTCTTAATCACATAGGACATAAAAGATTCAGTTAGGTGTAACCTTGAACTTAAAATCATATGCAGAAGGGAATCTGAACGACAATACAGACCAAGAATTAATCAAATCTAATGCAGTTCTACAAGTACAACAATGTGGTTGAGAATTTAAACCAAACAGAGTCCAGAGAATTACTCAAAAAGGAAAAACAACCAAGTGGTTGTCTGATTATGCAAAAAAGACGTATATGAAATCATAAAAAGCAAACATGCATTACAGTTATATGATCCGCAACTCAGATTAAAAAAGGGGCCAAAAAACCTTCTCCATGAACATAATCATTGCAGCTTTGTCAACGTTTAGTTTCACATCCTTCAGCAATAGACATGCTTGCCGATCAAGGCTGGCCTGAAATGAAATCATCAGCCATCAACAGTAAACAATAATAGTAATCGCTGACTAATGGACACTAGCTGTCTTATCTGAAGAAATTTGATGCACAAATTGTCCCGCTTTTTTGCCAAGAGAGAGGCACAAACCCCAGAATCATCTTTGGACCTTTGGAAGCAAGATTCATGCCTCCAATTCTGGCCCTGGAAAATACAGGGGATTCATCAATAATATCCTGATATAAACCCCAAAGATTGCCAAATTGCATGGAGGAAATTGATGCTATTTCTAGTTTCCAACCAAGAACAATTGGTATCGAACCAAGAGAATGACATAGCATTATAGTATTCAACCGATTGAGCACATCAATTAGTGCACACATCAAAATGCAGCAAAGATAAATAGGAAATAACAAGTTTGCTTCTGATCAGCTCTAGATTGCACAGATACAACTAGCTTCAAAAGAGGGGTACAGTATCCTGAGTCCTGACTATCAGCCAGCTATATCTAGCACAATAGCTCTATCTAATAACTGAAAAGGCAATCAAGATCTATATAAAAGTTATTACATAATTTAATACAATCAAAAGAGTAAACAAAACCAGGACTGGACTAAATACATTCATTTCTCCATAAGAACTGGATACATTAGGTTCAAAGTTACAAAATCCAACTTTCTAAAGAAAATTTGATGATCAAGGAAGAAGCTATCAAATGTACATTTCATCTTACTTCTTACAATGTTGTTGCCATTAACTATGAGAAACCAAGATCCTATCCTAAAGGAAAGAGAAAATCCCATTTATTTACTGTTAATTAAGGTAACCAGCTCTGTGGGAAATCAAGTTCCTTACCTCTATCAAATGTTCATCATTTGAAATATGGAGACTAATGCGGAGGTTGGTCAATAATGCTTCTTTTTCCCAACTTAGGGGGCCAGAAGCATATAAAGCCTCCAATGTGGAGCGATAAGCATGCAACTCTAATCTATGAATACTTTCTGCCACGTCCTCCTCCAGAGGAAGTGAGCAAATTTGCTCCTCCCGAGAACCATGAAAAGACTCCGCATCACTACAAAGGGTATCTACCTCTTGACAAGTAACTGCTACAAGATGACTAGAAATCTTATTTCGACTTTCACTAACACTACAACTACCAACAGAGCACTCATCAATTTCAGATTCATTAGGGTCTGAGATTCTTGCAAGAGAACAGCCAACAACACCATTTGATTTTCTTCTCTCCGTTTCATAATAACCATTTGAACAATTGTTTAAGGAAGGTTGCATGTATTTCTCACCCAGAATATCTCGTGGGTAAGCAACAGCATCTACCTTTTCCAGTAACCGAGCAGGGACTCGCTGACTTCTACCTTCCTTCTCAATAGCTCTAAATTTCTTAACATTTCCAGCATGCGGGTCGAGAAGAGATGAGCAATAAGGGGTCGCTCTCTTCGGCGTCCTCGATGAGATAATATGAGTCTCCTGTAATGCAGCATCATTCTGAATAGATAAGCAGTCACCTCCTCCTTGCTTATTGACCTTTGCATTAACTTGTGGAACTTGGAAGCTCAACTTCTGATAACAATTCCTGAACTTCAAATCTCCAGAACTTTCAGAACCCTGTATACGATAGTCAACATGAAACAAATATATAAGAACCAGAATAACTCACACTCATCATCAATACATATAATAAATCATGGAAAAAAATGATTATGAAGCCTGCGAGAGCTAATATAGAACAAATATATTTAAACAGCACGTGTGTGTGTGTACGAGCGCGCGCACGCGTGTGAGTGCATAAAATTCCAGGGCATCTATATGTTGTTTATAACTCAGATCGATGTAAGAAATCCAAAGTCAGAAAGTTGAAGCATATCCCGATCTGGAGACCAGATTTACAAAAGCAAGATAAAAAAGGAAAACGAGAAGAGGCAAATCTCAAATAGTAAATGCTACCTAAGGAACACTAAAAATCATTAGCCCCACCATCTAAATGAGAGGTAGAAAGAAAAATCAATTTTTCTGAATCAACATAGAAGAAGTCCACATCTGACCAAAATGAATCTTAGATTTCTTTATTCCTAGTAAAAAGTTCTTTCCATTGATCAAGCCAAAACAAACATGACATAAAATAGAGCACACTGCAACGATCTCAGAAAACATTTACCATATATAAATAAAATAAAATAAAAAATTATTGCACGATAGTAAGGTTAATCAGAGTAAACCGGATAAAAATAATTACCTTTCCCATCAGGACCCATTTGCCATCTTCCCAAAACTGCCGCATCCTGATCCTCTCTTTGTTGACCCTGAATTTCTGGATTAGCCCATGTGGCCTTACCAAATAGAAATCTCCACCCAAAACCTTAAACACTGTAGAAGTTTTCCATGAGTTATCAATAAACACCTCTGCAACATCACCAGCCACCCAACTCTCTACAGCTTGTACGGGAGGGGGACAAGGCCTAATAACCTTTCTTGACACCCTCTCCACAACCACGTCACTTTCTGCAACAGAATAACAATCATACCTCACACTGTACGTATGTCCATTACCAGAGATTATTTCAGCAACACGCCATGAGGTAGGCACCTCCTCCTTGTTCATAACCTCCACTTTGCTCCCTTTTTTGAACCTCATCATGGATAGCAATTGAGAATCCAATCAACCCAAATCTGCCATATCGTAACAAAGAAAGTCAGAATTTTCATAACAAAAATAAATAAACAACAAATTCATTCTAAGCAAACAGTTTAAGCACCAAAAAAGTTAACAAAACAAACAGATATCTGAAGCCAACCAGCCCTAATTTGAAATCATACAAAAAATCACGTTGATCAAGATCAAGAACTTGTCAAAAGACTGTTAGCAAATCTGCCAGCAAGAATGCGGAAAAAAGATGCTCTTAGTCAAAAGAATGTCTATATTTTCATCAATTCACAATAAACATGACATATATAGTCCTTACAAGTTAAATATATTACCTGTTACATTTAATTCCATCCATATAAATTCGGATTGTACAAAGAAAAAAACCCTTTATCCCCATCAAACAAGGGAACAAATCAAAGATCTAACTTTACCAATAGGTAAGCAAACAAGAAACAAGCATCACCCAAAACATACAAATGGAATTAACAACAAAATCCTCACCTATAAAGAACAAAAGATGACCAAATTCAAAGCCCCAACATTTGGGTTCAATAAAAATACCTTATAATAATTTAAACTAAACTATTACAGCAAACAATGACCAGTTTAAAAAAAAAATTTATTGACTCAATAAATTGGGGGAAGTTCAGAAATTGAATCTATTCGTGATAAAATTACAAAATTGATTAAAAAAAAACATAAACATGAATCAACAACTTAATTAAATCAACATTAACGATTCTAAAACAACAAAATTGAAACACTAGAAATCGAGAATCACTGACCAATTCCAGAAATTTGCGACCTTTTTCGATCCCAGAAGCTATTTCTTTCTTCTATTGATCGCTCTCTTTGTCTAAGACACCGCTTCGGATTTGCAATTTGTGTTCTAGGGTTTGTTTTGTGCGAGAAAAATAAATGGGGGTAAATATAAAAATAAAGTCGTGAATATATACGAGAGACGAGGGTAATATCGGAAAAAATGTAAAGGTTTGGTTTAAAACTCAATCCACCAGAATAAAGTTTTTGAACACATCACCTAATTTGTGTTGGAGAAGGAGGTTTTATCTTGATAAGATATATAGTAGTCACGCGACTCGACCGAGCGTGTTGTGAACGCACCACTTCTTTCAGCTTTTCCTTTTTTTCTTATCTTTTACAAGATGTCTCCAAATAAAGTTGAACTAAGTTTTTTTTTTTTTTTTTTTTTACGAGGTGTCTCTAAATTATATTAAATATTAAATTAATAAAAATCAAATACAAAATATTCTGTTAAATGGATAGCTTTACACAAAATCTCAACAATTATCGAGAGTCAACTCATTAAATTTTTTATTGAGGAAATTGGAAAAATTGTTTGGTGGTCGTCGAATTAAAATTGTGGCCCAAGCAACTTTAGACGGTGCATTATCTTTGATTGGGGTCCAAGTTCAATAAATCATTTTAGTAAAGGGAAAAATAGGAGGAATTCCCTGTGTTAACTGATTTTAATCTTTGCCCCCTCATATTTTTTTCTACTCCATTTAATTTTCTTCTTTGTAGTTAGGAATGACAATTTGAGGCTCGGTATGATTGACCGACACAAAGATGACACGAAATTCTAGAGTTTGGGATGGGGTTTATTGGATCGGGCTTTTATTGGTCCAACAAAATAAGCCCAATAAGGCCCAATAAGCTTTGCATAATTGGTATTTATTTAAGTTTTATTAAATACAAAGATTTTTGGATATTTTAACTAGCTTTATGACATTTATATGAATATGTTGGTAAATGTTGAAGTGGATTAATTTATCGGATTCCGAAATGAATAAAGTTGAAGCCTTGACTAATGAAGAACTTAAATTTTTTTGTGTTATCATGACATTGATGCGATGATTTAATGTCTTTGTGATCTTAAACTACTAGTTATAGAACCCGTGCAATGCACAGATGTAATTTAACTTTTGTGTTTAATTGATACATTTTAGAAATATTTTTGAAAAAAATTATCGTTATTATATATAGAAGTTTGTTAACTTAATGTCTAACAAAAGTTAAGTGTTGTCAATATATGCAAATTGGTAGTCGTTTATTATAATATTTTCGTTTCAAAATAAATATTTTTTATTGGTGGTCAATACATGTATTTTTATTTCTACACATTTTTTAGTTTTTTTAGTATCCTTTAATGATATAATATTATTGGCTTTCTTTATCTCTTTTTTTCATCTTGCACTTAGTAAAAATATTTTAGACAAATATTTGAAAAAATTTACAAAATTAAAAATAAAATATTTACTTTGGGACATATTGAAGAAATATAACATTTTTATGAACAAATGAGAATTGTTCAAGGATTGAATATAATTATATTTTTTGAAATAATTTTTGGAGATCATTCAATGATTAGAAAATGTTTAGTTGGATACTATATGTACATATTTTTTATACACTATCAGTTTGAAATTTTTTTTTACACAAATGTCAAAAAAAAAAAAAAACATAAGCATCAATTTTGAATAAATAATTTAAAATTTTGTTGATATGGATCACATATTATATACATTATTTTAGGACGTCTTAAATAAGAATATGAGACCCAATTTGACATGAAGAGAGTCTCATTTATAAAAATAAAATCTAGTTGGTTTATATTATAAAATAATTTATAGAATAATATAATATGTTTTTAAAATCTTTACATATAATATAATTGGTTGAGTTGGTTTAAGGTGTATAATTATATTTAAAAGGGTGTGAGTTCAAATCTTATTGACAACATTATTTTATTTCTTAAAGTTCTTCTCTTATTAGTATTACCTAATAGTAATAGCTATTGTAAAACCTATTATTATTAGGTATTGTTATTAACTAATGACTTAGAAATGAGAATCAAAAGAATCAAAAGTTAGATGAGGTGGCACACTTAGAGGCATCCTCACCAACTTTAAAATATATATATATATATATATATATATATGATTCTTCTTTAGCTTATCATTTGTACATTTGTGACATTTAGAGTCCGTTTGTTCATGAGTTTTGGCCAAAACGCAAAGTTAAAACGCAGTTTATTCCTTAACTTAGTGTTCAATGCTGAGGTAGAAAAAGCAGCGTTTTGAAAACGCAGCTGCGTTTTAAAACGCTGGAGCAAAACGCAGATTTTAAAACAAAGTAGGGAATAAAAAGCTGCGTTTTAACATAATATCCCAAACGCATTTATAAAAAAAAAAGCCGCATTTTAATTAATCTGCGTTTTAAAAACGCTGCATTTTAAAAATACTGCGTTTTAAAAACGCTACACCAAACAGGCTCTTAAAATACTTAACTATTTGTAATGATAATTTATTAGAATATGTATTAAAAATAATCATATTTATTGGGCCAAGCGGCCTGATTGGCGTGGCTAAATAAATAACAGTTTTCCTACTCGTGCTAAGCGCGGTGTTGATCGTGTTTTTTTGTGTTATTATTGTGTCGTGTTCTAGTTTTAATTTTAGGCCCGATAAAATTATCATATTGTATTCATGTTTGGGGTTATCGTACCGTCCCAATAAGAGCTCAGCTCGATCGATTTGCCACCCCTACTTGCTGTACAAAATGGGAAATCATTTTTCGTTTAGTTATAGTTAAAAATTGATAAGAAGTCATCACATGATTAGTAAAATGACAACATATGCCCCTTTGTTGACACAATGCCCATATTATCCATATTTTGAATATTTCAAAATATGGATAAATTTTTTTTAAAAAAAAGTGGCGCTATTAACACCCTAAAATCTTATTAAGAGCATGGACAATGGTGGGTAACTTAAGAGAAGCTTACCTACCTTTTCAACACATATTTATTACAAAAAAACTCTTTAAGTTACCTATAAACTAACAAAAACTCTCTTCTAATTGTGGATCAAACTCTAATAACTTTACATGTTTCGTCATCTTTATCTCTATTAATTTAATATTTATATATCTTATTTATATTAATAAATAATTTTGTTTAAAAAATCTGATTTGAAGAGAGAGAAGAGAGGAAAATGTAGAGAAACTTGAAAAAAATCATAGAACATTGATCTAATGTCCAAATCAAACAAACTAAGTCTCTAATTATAGATAAAAATACTTGAATTAAAAAAAAACAAATTTTTAGCTGAAAAATGGCCAAAAACAGTTAAAGGGAAAAAACTAACGGTCTAATAGGACGCTGCGACGTGGCGCGTGTCGGTGTGCTTTAATTTTTTTTTTTTTGAATTATTTCGGTCGTTTTGAGTGTTCCTAGGCTAAAACGACGTTTTTTTGTTCCGTCTAGCATTGGTAGCTTATTTTGCTACCCATTTTACTTTGTGCTAAATAGAACCTGCTAGAGTATGTACAATGGAGGGTAGCTTAAGGAGAACTTACCCATCTTTTCTACCTAAATTTATTACAAAAATACCTTAAGCTACTCATAAATTACCCAAAAAAAAATTATCTTCCAATAGTGCCACAAACTCTAATAACTTTACATACCCCACCATCTTTATCTCCATTCATTAAAATGAAAAATGGTTAGAAACTTGAAAAATGGCTAGAAACTTGAAAAAATCGTAGAAAATTGATCTGATGTCCAAATGAAACAAACCTCGTCTCTATTTATAGAGAAAAAAATGTGTACTTTAATTAAATAAATAAAATTCAAAAAAAACATTTATTTTTGGCTAAAAATTGGCCAAAAACTGTGAAAGGGGACAAATCTATTCGGTCCACCAGCATGCTGACACATCTAAAGGCGTGTCAACGTACTTTTTTATTATTATTATTTTTTCTCGCTTCAAAACAACGTTGTTTTGATTGTTTCTAGGCTTAAACGACGTCGTTTTATTCCGTATTTGGTTGAGAAGCTCCGGTAGCTTATTTTGCTACCCATTTACCTTTTTATTTAATAAGCAACCGTGATGCTACTTTATTGGAAGTGAGAATCTCACTCAGCTACTCCGTTGAACGTGTTCTTAAGCTACCAAAAGAATCCCCGTTGTATTGAAGAATCCCACTAAGCTTCCCAAAGAATCCTCCATTGTACATGGTCTAGTACACCCCTTCTTTTTTTTTTATTACAAAAATATCATCAATTAAAAATACTAAATTGCCTTCGCTCTTTCTAAATACACCGTATTTCTCTTCTACCTTGGGATTCATCCTCCTACTCCATACCTATTAGGAATTGTTCATGTTATATGTAGTATTCACATATAATAATTCTTTTGTCCCATATTGAGTTTAAGTGTAACAACTTTGTCCCTCCTTTGAATAAAGTTTTGTTGTCTTTCTTTGTGTTTCTATATTGTGTTCTTCATCCCACATAGAATTCTTAGTAAAGTTTTGAAACTAAAACTTGTTATATCATTTCACAAGTTTAAAAGAGCTCCTTAAGCTCTCTTGGACTTTTCCATTATTATATTATAGGAGAAATACCGAGTGTAGCTTAAAGTTTGAGTTTTGTGTATATATATATATATATATATATATATATATATATATATGAAAGAAAGAATAGAAGGTGGCGGGAAAGATATCGACCGTTCTTGGTTCTTTGAACAGTTTAAAACTTTCAAGTTATTGTGACTCCTTGAAATGGGGCGCATGCTCAGTTTGTACCTCTTTGCCGAGGGAAGCACGTATTCGGATGAGTTATGTCTCTTCATGGACAACCACTCCGATCCTATAAATATGGTTGGCCTCATCTGAACTGAGTTACTGAAAATCCTTCTTCTCAAGTATTTCTTCTTACTTTCTATTCTTCAAGTTCTCCAAATACAACTTTGATTATTGTTTCAGAAACATTCAAAAGAGTGTAACCTTTGAAGTTTCAAGTGTGTAGGTTTTGTATCCTGGAGGTGAAATTCGTTGAGACCCGGACGAATTAAATATCATAAAAGTGGGACGAATTAAGTACCTTAAAGAAAACATCATACGGTGTGCCTAACCTAATGTTTCCATACCCACTATTTCGAGTCTTATACAACAATTTTAAGGTATTTAATTGAAATGGAATCAATTTTTGCTACGGCGCAACTCCCCGAATTAGATAAGTTAAAAAGGCTGAACAGGCTAAACTACAAACGCTGGAGTTTGAAGATGGAATACCTTTTCACCATTGCGAAGGTATTCTATGTGTTGTATGAACCATGCCCGGTAGAGGCTAAAGATGCAACTGAAGCACAAAAAATCGAGGTTCCTGAAAAGGTGAAGAAATGGAAGGCTGACGATTTCATTTATCGCTTCACCATTCTGCAAGCATTGAACAACACATTGTTCAACATGTTTCAAATCCACAAGAATTCCACCGATCTTTGGTTTGCCATAAAACGGAGGTATGTCAATGAAGATGCTGGTACTAAATCTTTTTTAGTCAATAAGTTTGTTGAATACAAGATGGGGGATTCGAGGCCTGTCATTGATCAAGTTAATGAACTCAATGACATCGCCATCGAATGTGCCAATGCGGGTAAACCCATTTCAGAGACTTTCCAAGTTTCAACCATCATTGGTAAACTTCCACCTTCATGGAAAGATTACCAAACAAAATTGAAACTTAAAAAGAAGTCAATCTCTTTAGATGAACTTCTTCAGGGCATCCAAATTGAGACTGAAAGTCTTAAACGTGATGGTTCAATTTATGTGAGGAATGATGGTATAAATTATGTGGAAGAAAAAGGTGCTGCTAAACTACAAACGCTGGAGTTTGAGGATGGAATACCTTCTTACCATTGCGAAGGTATTCTATGTGTTGTATGAACCATGCCCGGTAGAGGCTGAAAATGCAACTGAAGCACAAAAAATCAAGGTTGCTGAAAAGGTGAAGAAATGGAAGGCTGACGATTTCATTTGCCGCTTCACCATTCTGCAAGCATTGAACAACACATTGTTCAACATGTTTCAAATCCACAAGAATGCCGCCGATCTTTGGTTTGCCATTAAACAGAGGTATGTCAATGAAGATGCTGGTAATAAATCTTTTTTAGTCAATAAGTTTGTTGAATACAAGATGGGGGATTCGAGGCCTGTCATTGATCAAGTTAACGAACTCAATGACATCTCCATCGAATGTGCTGATGCGGGTAAACCCATTTCAGAGACTTTCCAAGTTTCAACCATCATTGGTAAACTTCCACCTTCATGGAAAGATTACCAAAAGAAATTGAAACATAAAAAGAAGTCAATCTCTTTAGGTGAACTTCTTCGGGGCATCCAAATTGAGACTGAAAGTATTAAACGTGATGGTTCAATTTATTTGAGGAATGATGGTATAAATTATGTGGAAGAAAAATGTAAGATCCCGAAAATTTGTCTATTTTGAATTTTTAAAAGTATCAACGAATTTGATACAATTTTTGATGTATCAAATGGAAGGCTGACGATTTCATTTGCCGCTTCACCATTCTGCAAGCATTGAACAACACATTGTTCAACATGTTTCAAATCCACAAGAATGCCGCCGATCTTTGGTTTGCCATTAAACAGAGGTATGTCAATGAAGATGCTGGTAATAAATCTTTTTTAGTCAATAAGTTTGTTGAATACAAGATGGGGGATTCGAGGCCTGTCATTGATCAAGTTAACGAACTCAATGACATCTCCATCGAATGTGCTGATGCGGGTAAACCCATTTCAGAGACTTTCCAAGTTTCAACCATCATTGGTAAACTTCCACCTTCATGGAAAGATTACCAAAAGAAATTGAAACATAAAAAGAAGTCAATCTCTTTAGGTGAACTTCTTCGGGGCATCCAAATTGAGACTGAAAGTATTAAACGTGATGGTTCAATTTATTTGAGGAATGATGGTATAAATTATGTGGAAGAAAAATGTAAGATCCCGAAAATTTATCTATTTTGAATTTTTAAAAGTATCAACGAATTTGATACAATTTTTGATGTATTTGACTTAGTAATATTTTGTTGACTTTTAATTTATTTATGTTATTTTAAGATAATAAAATAATAGTGGTTTTTATTTATTTGGCCAAGTCAAAGTTGGTGATTTGTATTTTCTAGTAATACCGGCCAAAACAAAGTTTCTACATTTTAGTATAATTAGAAAATTATATTTATTGGATAGTATACTTATTTAAATAATATACTAATGTATTTATTATTTTAATAAAGTAATCACATTAATCACTACCTTAACCGTATCAACATTTGGCCATTGGAAGGGTCCACCAAATTTTCTTTCAAATACTACCATGTTGACAAACATACACATGCACATATATGACTTACCTTGAGTCTCCAATTGACACAAAGCTAGCTAGGCTAATAACATAGCCATGACTCACTCAAGCTACTAAGGATGACTATGCTGGAACTAACTTGGGGACTGCGGAAATTTAGGAGTATATATAGAGAAGTGTGAGAGATCAATTCTTTCTCTCACACAAAAATATCGTCCGTACCTTTTCTCTCTCTCTCTCTCTCTCAGGTTATCAACTAGCGGTTACGGTATCGTTTTAGTTGTGATAATTTGGGACTTTGGACGAGTGAACTCTATGAGAGCGATATATTCGATAAGAAAACTCTTTTGGAAAGCTTACTTGGGAAGTGAGTTACTAACCCCCTCCTATTTGCAATATATGCATGACTAAAAATAGTTTCATGCCATGATAAAATATGTATTATTTGTTAGTATGTGATATGAGATATTTGAAATTGTTAAGTAAATGCTTTGAGTTAGTAGTACTAAACTTAGTACCACAAATTATAGAGTGATGCTATAAATAGCCAAGCATATTCAAAGATTGGTAATGACTCTAACGAAGTCAAATAGGATGTGATAATATTACATCAAATAATAAAGGGATGTTGGTTAATGACTCAAATATAACTAACGGGTGTTATAAGAAGTATCCCTAAATTATTAGGGAGACACATTAGTAAAGTTATAATGTCATAAATACTATGACATATATAGTAAAATATACATAAAATGAGTACGTGATACAAAGTATCATGTCACGAATAAAAATTAGTGTCATAAAAGCATGACACGATAGTAATGAGATCCATTATAAACCAGAAACAAAGATAATTCAATAAAGTAGTAAAGTAATGATAGTTGCTTATAATGTTAGCATTATGACGTGTGATGTGATGTAAAGAGTAATAGCATGTGTATGTGACTAGTAATGTGCTTAGTATTTACAAGTACTATGATAGAGTAATTACTGGCAGGTAAACATCTACTTGACTATAGTGATACGTGTTATGTGTAACATGCACTAAAAGTAAATATTTTGCATATGTGATTATTATATGTAGTATGTGATTAGTACAAGTAAACATCTACTTGTTTATGAAATTAAAGCATGATAAGAGATATCAAGTAAACATCTACTTGTTTATAATAATGAGAACTAGCCAGTAATTATTGAGAATTTGTTGATGCATGAAATACATGATGAAAATCATAATGCGTGGTGAAAATCGTGGACACAGTTATACATGATGAAAATCATGATGCACGGTGAAGACCGTGGACACAGTTATACATGATAAAAATCATGATGCGCGGTGAAAACCGTGGACTCAGTAATGGTCCTGCCACTGGTCATGGTAGAGGGTGGCTCACTGTCGTAACCAATAGGGCGACATTGGTATGCTACGACCCTAGTTGTCGTCTGTAACCGACGGTAATTAGAGGCGTGGGAAAGGGCTGCCCATTGAGGTGAAGTCACTCATAGTGCCAGTCATGCGGAAAGGGTTGCCCATAAAGGTGGAGCCGCCCATGAAACCCAAACCAGTTATGCATGCGGAAAAGGCTGTCCGTTGAGGTGAAGCCACCCATAATACTAGTCATGAGGAAAGGGCTACCCGTAGAGGTGAAACCGCCCATGCCACCCATGGTACCAGTCATGAGGAAAGGGCTACCCGTAGAGGTGAAGCCGCCCATGAAACAAGTAAAGGTTTTCATTCAGGAACTTGCACTGCAATAGCAGCATATGTACAGACAAGAAGAGTAAAATGGAAAGTAAAAGGGATATTGAGGCATATCTCGATATTGATAAGAGTACTGTAAGTTACTTGTTATATGTTAGCTATGCATGTCAGTTGGCCGCGGTCTCCAACTGGTATGGGACGGTTGGCGCTGCTGAGCCTCTGGTATTGCATGGTATTATAATATGCTTCAATATGTATGAGGTGGTCGCGGTCTCCAACTGGTATGGGACGGTTGGCGGCAGCTGAGCCTATCATCCGTATAGAATTATCTGCTGTTGTGATATATTGCTTTTAACTGAGATTAGATTTAAAGCGTTGTTATATCTTGTGTTGACATATATGACCTATGCACTTTCTCTTACCACAACAAGAGTAGGATGGATTTAATATCCTTAATAGACTTATAGCTCTTGTAGAATGCGTTGTGGACATTCTCGATAAGTCTACCTATACAAGTAAAGAAGTGAGAGGCCGCTTCTTATGGATTACTCTGGTAAATTCCTAAGAGTACTTGAGAAAACCAGGATTAAGCACAAGGCCTAAATACAAGGTGCTGCCAAAGATCAAAAGGAACAAGAAGTCATACATAAACGAGGACATGTCTCCCTTTGGGTTTTACATTCAACCATGAAGTTAAAGGCTCGTCCACTTGATGGCTATTCGTTATGTAAATAAGCTGTAATTGTTTAGTCATTATATGTAAATAAGTGGGGGATTGTTATATGTAGTATTCACTTATAATAATTCTTTTGTCCTACATTGAGTTTGAGTGTAACAACTTTGTCCCTCCTTTAAATAAAGTTTTTTTTGTCTTTCTTTGCCTATTTAATTTGTTCTTCCCCTTTCCTTTGTCCCCGCTGCTAGAGGTACTGCGCTGGGATGATTTTCATTTCCATCTGTAGCTTTGGGCTGCTTCTATCCTCTGAGGTCGTTCCTCGCTGCGGTCTATCCGGGAGGACCTGTATGATTTGACTGGACTGGGATCTCGAGCTCTGGTTCCCATCCTAGAGTGTACGCTGCCCCTAGGTCGTTCTTTATCTGGGGTTCCTAGACGATCTTTGACGCTGGGTTTCTGGTTTTCTTCCACCTTTCGCCCTAGTCGGCTTTTAGCACTTACCCTTGGAGCATCGTCTTTTGACCCCCCATAGCGACTGTCATCTCGCGAACCCCTGGGTCACTCCTTGTCAGGTCGACCATCGTGGTGGCTGTCCTATTGAGGGAAAGGACCCGGGGTTGGTAGCCGAGGTGCTTGGGTGGCTAGCTTACGGGACAACTGATACTCGCATTTTTTCAGCTCTCTCTGTTTTTCTAAGAAAGCTTTTTCCCGTCGTATGTGCTCCAGCTCGGCGAGATCTATCTCCTGTTGGGTGAGAGGCTGCCTGTCTCCCATCATTACAATGAGGAGGTAGGAGTTGTTGTCCGTCCATCCTGTCTTGACCTGATCGGTGCCTTGGCGGACTGGGTCGCCCGCTTTCCCTTTGCTTTTTTCCTCATTGCCTTAGCTAACTTCTGAGCTCGGATATTTTTATGAAGTGGGAGGCTCGAAAAAAGCACCGCGGGCGAATCCTTCTCAGGCTGCTTAGGAGACTGAGCAGTGGGTGGAGCAGCTGCAGGCATTGCCGAGGTCGTCGCTGGAGGTGCCTGCTTAGAGGCTTGTTTGGAGGTTGTCATGATTAATCACAGTAAGCTTCTTAAGGCCCTGACAACGAAACCAAACTCATCACGCAAAAAAGGTTGAAGGTGATCACGTCTGATCCACGTGTGTAGTTTTGTAGGATTCCGGCTGACGTTGCAGGGATTGCCCTTGAAGTATAAAAGATTTGAGACCTGTGATCAACAGAAAACACCGTAAAGGGAGCTGGGTTGTCCCAGCAATAACCCTCCGGCGTGAGAATCAACAATACCGTAGAGAGAGTATAAGGCTCTAACAAAGTATAGCTTTTGCAGGTAATTTGCACGTACCGTATGATGCTTTTGTGATATTTATAAGAGATTCAATCGCAATCCTTATCAGTTTCGGACTTAGTGTGATGTGATCAAATCCCCGGGTCTTGCGGACCATGATTATGAGTTTGCTTAGGACTGATGATAGTAAAATTGTAATAAGATTCTACCCAGGATGAGAGATGATTCCGCGAGGGACTCTGCTTATGCCGAGCTAAGCGGGGACTCTGTCGAGGTCGGCCTGGCATACGTCCAGGTCACTCGACATCGTTGTGACCGGCCTGGGATGTCTCCAGGTTGCACTGTAGATCCCCGAGGTCGGCGGTCTGGAAGAATATGTTGGTTAAGTTGGCGACCTGACATATCATGACTACTAGGTCGTCATACCAGTACGTGTGTATGCCATCTCGGCGTTATTCCAACTGGTATGGTGTCTGCCACGTGTAAAGCTGAGAACTGAGGCCGTTCAAATAGCTTTGTTTCAGTAACCCCTAGTTGCCAGTTAGTATAGCTCTAGTTACTATGACGATGTATATGCAATCAAAATGTGCATCCTTCTTACGTGCAAATGAGTTCCAAGTGTGCCTTCTCCTTCAGATGCGTTCAACTGTTCAGCTCTGAAGCATCTATTATGGATGGCTTTGTTTCGGTAAACCCTAATAGTCAGTCAGTGTAGCTCTAGTTACTATGAAGACATATATTTTGTCAAAATGTGCATCCTTCTTGTGCACAAATGAGTTCCAAGTGGCAAGTGTGCCTTTTCTCGTCGTGATCGCTTTGCGTTAAAATCTGTCTATATGTAAATATCATGTAGTTTGAATGTAATCTATATAATGCAATATATATGTAAATATCATGTAGTTTGAGTGTAGTCTACATAATGCAATATATTTTATATATGTAAATATCATGTAGTTTGAATGTAATCTACATAATGCAATATATTTTTCGTCGTACTGGTGCATTATGATTCAATTTCTTTTGTTTACGTTCCTTTTTTGTTGCATTAAGTATGATTCGATCTTATTTTCTTTTGTTTACGTTCCTTTTTTGCTTAAAAGACATGAATTGAGAGAGAGAGAGAGAGAGAGAGAGAGAGAGAGAGAGAGAGAGAGAGAGAGAGAGAGTCTCTCTCTCTTAACGCAACAAGATCTGCACTGCACCCTTCCCATGATACATCTACTTCTGTATACACAATATACGTCACAATTAGAACACTCGCAGCTGCCACCATATTCTTTGGCTTTTATGCAAGCTGCTTCTATGCTCCGACTGTCAGCTTTGGTCCCGGGACATGCTCTTCTCACCTTCATCATCCTTCGTAGGGCTTCCTGAAGAATCTTCCGACTCTGACCCATTTGACCTATGAATTTGGATGTTCATACTACTGGACAGAAGGGGATCCTGGATTATCTGCACATATATCCTCATGTTAGCAACTTCTTGTCTTTTTTATTGGAAAATATCAACCAAACAGACTTTTAGCAAAGTATCGACTCAACGACGCGATGGTAATTTTTTTGGTTCTATATATTCCCAATGTATCACTACAGGGTAAACATTTACTTTTACTCCATAGTCCAGAAAGTTGGGCTACAAAGAACTAACAAACTCAAAAACTGGGTGTAGCCAAGAAAAGAATTTTAAAGATGGATATGTGTAAAAAACAAACTATAAAAATAAAAAAAATAAAAAAAGACAGTCATGAGACGGTAAAAGTAGCCCCAATAGAAGATAAAAGATAGGTGCAGCAATTACGAAGACTGAAAATTTAATGGCAATGCTAGAGACAGGGCCTAGAGGTAGACCAAAATTACATGGCAATAATAATTAATCATGGCTTCAAGCCATATCTTGCTTTGGGCAACTGAATGGCAACAGAGGATTCATGTAAGTTTTAACCGACCCCAAGTGGTTGGGAACTTGGGACAAGGCCGGGTTGATATATTAGAGTAAGAACAGGACATAGGCTCTTTTTTTGGTAACTTAATCATCATAATAGATACTCCCTTCGTTCCAGGCAAAGAAGTTAACATATGACTAAATCAAATCAAAATTTTACATACTTTACTTATGTTTTAGAAAATAAAATTTCATTAATTAAAAACTATATTAAGAATACTATGAATTACAACCTACATAAGTTTGTAAAAACCACTAAATTTATGTTAATTATTGGTCAAACTTTAATTAAATTGACAAAAAAAAGAGTCAAAAGTGGACTCCTTGCCTGGAACGGAGGGAGTATTTCATTTCAGCAATCAAAGATAAGATGGCCATATAATTCGGCATAGAACTTTCTAGAGAATTCTGTTTGTAAGGCATAGCTATCATTGACCAACAGTAGTATTGGTTTGTCTCCAATAAATTGTCATAGGCTCTCTCACTGCACATAAAATAGGTTTACCTGATCACCACCCTCTGAGCCGTCTGAATGAAAAAGAATAGGGCGGCAACGCTTATCTTCATTCATCAAACTTGAATTTTGAAAGTAGGTGACAAGGGCCACCTTGCCCTGGATTCGAGCATATGCCAATGAAGAAATTTTCTCACTATTGAACTTCTCCCACTTTTTCCCATTAAATGCCTGCACAAACAATAACATAAGATTTAATCATAAATTTATCCATTGAGGACTTCCTTCACTTGTCATTGATATGCTTCTTTAAAACCTCTATTAAATAGAGAAGGTCAACTGCACACAATTTCTGCAAGAAGCTGCGGCTTTTAGTTTGTGGTTTTTTTTCATGATTTTTACGTTCTCTCTTGTTGATCTCGCATTTTTCTCTCTTTCTTATATTTTGATTCAATCACTATAAATTCATGAAAAAATACAAACCATAAAACGAACCATATGTCAAAACAGAGCTTTAATTTTTTTTATAAGTATTAATAGTTATTTCTATTTTTCGCGTGTTGAATTATATATATTGCACGAACAATAATTGTGCTATATATAATTATTTATCATACGAATAAAAAAATTAAAGATAAATACTGAGGGTTCGCGATCTTATATTCTTAATCGAGCTTCACACGAGCCACAGAACCTATCCTTGAATATTCTTAATCGAGCTAGCTTCAAAGTATTAACTATAATTCATTTCAAAGTAAACATGACAAGCACTAAAATAAAGAGGATTGATTGTGATCCAGAAAATATAAAAATAATTGATAATGGCAACCACAATAAGCACAAGCAACCCCAACATTGAGATAATAAGAGGATTGACTGTGATCCACAATGAGCAAACGAAGGGAATAAACAGCAAAAGTTCGCAGTCACAGTAGATAGCAAAAAGCACAGAAAATCGAAAAGCAAACAAGTTTAAGTTTATACCTTGAGTTCTTAGTGGAAGCAAGGGGTCAGTGCTTTTTTCTTATGTAACCACTTCAAACCCAACTCTTTGAGTTCCTTCTCTAATCTCACCTGATTAAAAAATTCAATACCCATCATTTCAACCCATCAGTTCTCAAACCCCAAATCATTCAAACATAACACAAACACATGGTGGGCAAGACTTACGAGTGTGGAAGCCCTGAATATTTAAGTTTGGGTTGCAATTCTTTAGGTTTTCGAATACGTTGGTGACCAACATTGTTTTACCCACACCCTGAAAACACGCACTTGAGAGAGAGAGAGAGAGAGGACACTAATCACATAGGGTGGTCCAACAAAAGATGATGCAGTAATTACTAACAAGTTCTTCAACAGTATGAATCAATGTCAATTGTCAAATAGTGAGGGGCTTTTAGGGTAAAAAGACTTTGGGGAATTCGCTAACTTTTCCCTTGAAGCGGGGAAGTCAACACAACCCATTTCTATGACTACAAAAAAAAAATTGATTATTTCTTTTGCACTTAAATGAGATACACTCTACCCAAACATGCAGGCTTGTCTCGAATATTCACGAAAGTCTAAATTAATAATGTCAACTTTCAAAACATTTACTGACACATGCATGCATGTTTAATTAGACAGACGGACATTGATATAGACATGGACAAAGATTGTAGCTGTATTAGGTCACTTGGATCGGACAGAAAAGGAGAGAGAGGGAAGGAGACAAGAAAGTGGAGGATTACTGAAAAAGCTAGAGAATATGGAAGAATAATACCTGAGCGAAGTTAACCTTAAGAAAAAGAAAAATAATGACTACATGAAGATAAATCAACTAGCATGCCACATAATATGAGAAGAGGCAATGAGCAATGTAAGGGACATTATAGAAGGCAGTGTGAAGGCTACATTACATATTACGTATAAAAGGCCACACAACTTTACACTGAGATTAGCAAGAAATCACAAATGTTTGCTAAGAGATCTTACCATAACAGTAGCCAAAAGGGAGCCACAACCCTTTACATATCGATAATAACTTTTCATGAAACAACAGCAGCGCCTAGAATCAGGATAGACAATATCTATGCTCTTTTAAGGACTCTTTTGCATGGAGAGGCAACAACACATTTGTGACAAATTTAGTGCCCTAAAACTTCAAAAAGACAACTTGAACAGCAGAAACAAAAATAAGGATACCCATAACACTTCCCCGTCTCTCTATCAAACTTGACGGAACAAAATACTGTTTCAAAGAGTTATGACGAGCTTTCTCTAAAGCTCCAGAAACCTCAGGAGAACCATCAGGCAGCAAGCAAGTGGCTTCCACCTCATCCTGGTTCGTAAAACTCTTGAATTCAAGAAATGTTTCTATGGGAAGGCATTCTTGGAGTTTCGCATCCAAGCTCCCCTGTGATTGATCAGTTTCACCAACAATAATAGTGCTTTCATTGTACCCAAATAATGGTCCTGGCACCCAAAGAAGCTGTTTGTTGAACACTGGGTTCCTAAAGGATAAAGGTTTTCTATTTGCCTGCAGTTTAGATATTACAAATGAGTTATATATTCAATGTTCTTCTAATTTTTTTGACGGAGACTGATGTAGGGTTGTCCCAAGTTTCTTTGCAAAAACTCAATCACACAAAGCCAAAGGAGTTTTCTGGAAGAAGTGAGATCAAAACTGTGAAATGGTTTGGTAATAAGAACTATCCAGTGTGTGAATCTGGCTTTACTTGCAAAGATAACCTAGATGCTATGCAAAAATCCTGATAGTATAGCCAGCCAGACTCTTTTTTGGAAAAGATTGTCAGCAAAAAAAGCCAAAAACCAGTGACTCCTGGGGTTGGAAGAATATTCTGTGAGGAAGAATGGACGACATTAGAGCTTTACAAGATGAATCGATTCAAGGGATAGCTTTGAGCTATGCTAGGAAAGATCAAGTAGGGCTTGACCGAGAGGTTAGCGAGGTAAGGATTTTGATTGATAAGCAATTGAGAACCTAAAAGAGAGAATAGCTGGAAGAACTTTTTATCTCGAATTAAATAGCAAATTGATCGCTATACTTCGAAAAAATATTCATTAAGGCTACTATTTTTTTTCGTCAAGTTCATCGCTTTACTTCATAACTGCAATCACGTTGGTCGCTCCATCCCTTTGTTCACATGTACTGAACCACCACATACAGATTATCTAGATACAAAAAGACCCAGTCAGCAAATCTTTTCCTTTGAATTTTCTGCTTACAAGAATGTCATAAGTTTTGTCATTAGGAACAAGACCTCTTTCTAGCATCTGATCATGCAATCTAAAAGCCTCCAGCAAATTTCCTTCCCTGAAGTATCCAGCAATCAAGAAATTATAAATAAGAACACTGGGAGTCACACTCTTCCTATCCATCTCATCCAAGACCTTTTGTGCGCTCTCAAGCTGTCCCTTATTACAGAGACCATTAACTAAGGCACCATATGTGATGACATCAGGGACAATATTTTTGGCAAGCATCTCCGTGTACAGATCTGAAGCAAGGACAATTTTTCCTACTTTCAGCAGCCCATCAATTAATGTTGTGTATGTTGACATATCTATCGGAATCCCCTCGTCGATCATCCTCTTATGCAAGGCCAGTGCTTCGTCCATCTTATCTACATTCCTAAAGCCTTTAATCATGGAATTATAAACAGCTGCATTTGGAGACAATCCAAATTGATAAAGTTCATCAAAAAGCTCACACGCGATTTTCATGTCTCTTATTTTGCCAAATCCATTAATGAGGGCACAATATCCAGTAACATCCAATTTAAGACCGTTGCTTATCATCTCATCCCGCATTTTCAAAGCGAAATCTATGTTATTGCTTCTGCATAATCCATGAATCAAACAGGTATAAGTCACAACATTTGGAGAAACCCCATTTGCCCTCATCTCGTTATAAACAGTCAATGCAGACTTCATGGTGCCATCCCTGACAAATCCATCTATAATGGTATTGTATGCCCTACAGGTAGGAATGAAACCCTGGACCACCAACTTCTTCAGCATATCCTTCGCCTCATTTGTCCGGCCATCTTTGCATAAACCTTTGAGTATTATATTAAAGGTGTAATCAGAAGGAGAAATCCCTACACCCACCATTTGGTCAAAAAGCTCGAACGCCTTTTCACTCTCACCACTACAGAAATAACCATTGATCAAAATACTGTATGTGATTACGTTAGGTTTTAAACCCCTTTCCTGCATTTCGGAAAACAAAGATGATGCTAAGTCCATGTTCCCTTTCTTGCAGTGACTAAATATCATGTTGTTATATGAAACCTGAGTTGGAACCACCCCATTTTTCACCATCCTATCCCAAACATTGCAAGCTTCGATCACCTTATCCTGTTTACAAAGCCCTGATATAAGAACATTGTATGTAAAACCATTTGCAATACCCGTCTTAACTGCCTCATCAAACTGCTTGAATGCCTCATCCAAGAGTCCTACCTTTATCAATCCCTGTATCAAGGAATTCAGATCATAGGCACTTGGTATGAAACCATCAAGTCTCATCCGGGTATATAGTTCACGCAACTTTTCAATATTTCCATCCCTGGAGCACCCTTCAATCATAACAGAGTAGGTGACACTGTTTGGACGAACTCCATCCTTGACAATCTTATCAAACAAATCCAAAGCACAACTAAGATTATTGTGAAGACAGTATCCCTTCATCAAGCTAGTCTCAACCACCACACTCACCGGAATCCCGTTACTAATCATTTCTTCCTTGAGTTTTAAGGCGTCCACCAAATTCCGCTGCTTCACACAAGCCCCAATTACATTTGCATATGTGCCTTCAGAAGGAACCCATCCTTTTTTCTTCATCTCAATCAACAACTTACACGCAGATTTCATATCCGCTTCCTTGCAAACAGTGTGAATAGCAGTAGCATAAATCCTTGGACTAAGCTCAACTCCACTAGCCTTTGCTTCCCTAAAACGCCTCTCTGCCTCCTCAAACTCACCTTCTCTCAAACAACCGCACATCATCAAATGTACAGTCTCAGAATTATACTGAATTCCTTTTCTCAGGATATCCTCATACAAAGCTCGCGCTTCCGCAATCATATTATTCCTAACCAATGCAGTCAAAAGAATGTTTATAGTTGCAATCCATGGATTTAACTCTTTCTCAAGCATTCGATTATAACAATCAATTGAATCCCTATATCGACGTGATTTGACATAACTAATCAACAAATAATTAAAAACCCGGGAATCAAAATCAAATTCAAATCTTTTTGCAGAATCAATCAACTGGTCAACAAGCAAACCTGGGTCGTGATCGTAATCTCTGGACACGAACTCTTTAAGTAGCTTCTTAGCCTTTATTCGGTAAGAAGGAGAACCCATTAAGATATGGAGCAAAAGAAGAGATGGGTGGGCAGTTTGAGGAAGAAAACCCCTTTCTATCCTGGTCCATTTGAAGTACTTATAAGCTGAATCTGGGTCATTTCTATGGCTTAAAAGAACTTCAGTGAAATGGGTATCCGTCAAAACTGTGTCTTGTGAAATGGGTTGGGGAAATTTGCCAGATTTTTCGGTTTTTAAAATGGATTTCAAAATGGGTGTCTTGGGAAGAACAAGGTTTGTGCCAAGACATGGAGACGGAGACGGTGACGGGGATTCTGGGTTTAAGGGTGTGTTTGGGAGTGGGGAATCCGGAGCGGAAAAGATTGTGGCTGAACAAAGGGATATAGAAGCGGGAGAACGAAGCAGGAGGGGAGCAATTGAAGAAGAAGTGAGCCGCCGAGTTGTCATGTTTGTGTTTTATCGCAGAAAACCCTAAATCTCAGCCACCATTGAAGGAAGCTCCCAGCTCTCTTCTCTGTTGCTTGGTTGGCGGTTGACTGAGCGCGATGGAGGTAGAAGTGGTGAGTTCGTGAGCCGGGGCTCGTTTTTGTTTGTTTGATTTTTTTTTTTTTCCCCTACAAAAATTTGATATTCTCACCCTCAAATTACTAAGTACACCTTTTTATTATAAAAATATAATTATAAAACTTGATTTATTATCTTTTATTCGATTATTATAAAAATATTATATAAAATATTTGATCTGACTGAATATTTTTGGGAGTGTTTAAAGAGTGATCACCGAATACCCCTAAAATTTTCGAAGAATTAAAAGGGGTAAATTAAAAAAAATGAAGGTGTTTTTAATAGAGGGGGTTGTAATAGGTGGAGGGGGGGGGGGAAGAGGTGGCGTAAATAGGGAGGGTTGCAGGAAGGAGAGGGGGTTGAGGGGCGAGGGGCAGGCGGAGAAGAGGGTGTGTGTGTGTGTGTACGTGTGCATGTGTGTGTGTGAAATTATTGGGAGAGGAGAAGGAGGAAGGAGTTGATTTTTATGGAGGGTAAAATAAAAAATTGAGGGAATTATACTTAGTATTTAAAGTGATTTGAAATTTAGGATGGATGTGTATTTAGTAATTTGTGGGTGTAAATAGTGATTCTCTAAATTTTATTTATGGAATTACTTCACTTCGGAGAAGGTTTTTTTTATTTTTTTAAAATAAAAATTTAAAAAGTTAAGAGTTGCATCTTTAGTGTAAAATTGAGTTCTTAATGCCTTGCAAGCGCTTAACATTTTTGACCGTTCATATCTTATAGTATTTTTATCTTTGTAAATTTCAATTTAAGCTTTTATAAGAAACAGATGACTCGATGATATCATTATTTTAGAAAGGAGTAACTTACGTGTCAAAACTAATCGAACTAAAGCAAACGCCTGAATAATCGAACTAAGAGCCCGTTTGGTGCAGCGTTTACAAAATGCAGTGTTTTAAAAATGCAGCGTTTTAAACGCAGTGTTTTAAAAACGGAGGTCTTTCCTTATAAATGCGCTTTAATTTTTTTGAAACTCAACTAAAGCAAACGCCTGAATAATGTCAAGTCATTGTATGAATATGATTACGTGTCAAAACTAATCGAACTAAGAAAAAAAAAATTGAAGCGTTTCATGAAGCTACCGTATAGTTTTCTTAAGTGAGTAATAGCATGTTTAAATGGTGGGAAATAGTATGATCAAAGGGTATATATATATATATACTCTCTCCGTTTTAGGTAAAGAATTTACTATACTATTTTAGGATGTTTCACTTATAAAGAATCCACTTTAATAAATTTTGTCTACATTATTCATAAAACTTTCAACTTTATCTTCCACATATGCAATAAATATCTTAACTATGCTAAAATAATTTTATAATTATAACCAACTATAATACTACTTATATATCCCTTAATTATTAAAATTTTCAAATGTCGACTCCTTGGGTGGAACGAAGGGAGTAATATTTATGGAGGTTCGGTGCCACTGGTAATCTGAAAAACTAATCCTGTTTAAATAGATGGTATTATTTTTTTTTTCCAAGGTATTTTCAGGTTCGAAATCCAAAGACTAATTTATGACGTATGATCGGATGCTAGAAATGGAGACCTCTCCTAAGAAAAGTTTTAAAAAATCATAAAATTAATTTGATAGAAAATGATGAAATCACGAAACAAAATATTACGGTCTATAAAACCAACCATTTATGTTAATACAACCTAAATTCCACCGACATAAACGCTAAATGCAGCCACCTGTGTGTTAAACGCAGCCACCCCCTCTGCAAAATTATTAACTTGTCCCTTGTCTTTTTTATTGTAAAAATGTGTTTTACTTCGTGTGAACATCGAAATCGTATATTTATTCGTCTAAAATAATATTTGGATAATAAAGATTTTAATACCTAAAGTAAGTGAGTTTAAGTTGGATAAGTGAGTTTATCTCACATTGAAAAGAAAGTAAAAGCAAAGCTACTTTATACAAGCTTCTTTCATGTATGGAGTAAGCTTGTATAGCATAGAGGCTCTTTCTCACGCACGCCTGCAGGGGGTGCAAATCCCGGTTCGATTTGAGGTCCGGACCAGTGAACTCGTGTGCAAGCGCGACCTGCGGACACGAATGCAGAACCAAATCAAGCCCTTTAGACTATTCCACATTTTTCTATTTATTTTTTTGCAAAAATTGCGCCTGACTTTAAAAAAAAATCAGAAAAATGGGACATGCGCCTACACTATGCGCATATAAATTTTTTTTTTCAAGGACAAGTTAGTAATTTCGCCAAAGAATGCGTTTAGCGCATAGGGGGGCTGCGTTTAGCAGACTCTTTCACCAAATGGGACTGAATAATTTCTTTTTGTTTTTTCTTTTAATTTTTTAAAATATATCTATGACAGACATTACTAACCTTAAAATTATAAGCGCGTGTGGCATGAGTCAACTTAACGGGTAGATTACTGACAAAGATGGACGGAAAAGTGTAGAACAGTAAACGGAAAATTGCTGGCAGGTCTACTTTGGAAAGTTTTTATTTTCTCCAGTCCACTTTTTTTTTTTTTTTTTTAACCGCTAAAAGGCACTTTCATAAAATTGTTCCTAAAATGCACCGTAATAATATATACAGTAGCTTCTTCCTAAAATTTCTCTCGTGAATCTTTTTTTCTTCTTAAAATTTTTCCGACCAATCTTCCAGATAACTTATTCATAATATTTCTCCGATAAATCTTCTTTTCTTCATAAAATTTCTCCGGTCAATCTTCTAGATAACTTCTTCCTAATATTTCTCCGGTGAATTTTCATTTCTTCATAAAATTTCTCTGGTTAATCTCTTTTCTTAAAATTTCTCCAGTGAATCTCTGTTTCCATTCCAATAGCTCGTAGCAAAGAAAATTAATTTTTGTGGATAGTCTATGTTTCCATTCCAATAGAACACTAGTGAATCTTACTTACTAAAATTTTTCCGGTAAATCTTCCTTAGACTCGATGAAATTAGGCATTACGATGGAATTAGACATCGCGATGATGAAATTAGGCATTGCAATTGGGCATCGAATCCTAAAATTTCTCTAGTAAATCTTACTTATTAAAATTTCTACGATAAATCTTCCTTTGGCTGCATCGCGATTGTAATTCGGCATCGAGTCCTAAAATTCCGGTAAATCTTTCATTAATGGCATAATCGTTTTTTTGTCCCAAAATGCATTTTTCTAATTTTCAAAAAAATATAATAGACTGAAGCGATTATAAATATCTAAAAAGGAACGACATGTAATTCACGCACCAGTACATGATGAAAATTGATCGAGTCAATGGACTACTCCGAAAGATAGAACCCAAGAGAAAAGTATTGTTCTCTTGTCCCTTCTTTTTTCTTCCCACAGGCAGATAGAATTTGACTTTTTTATTTATTAATTTGATCAATTTTTTAATTAATAGTTACAAATTTTTAATTAGTAATTAAAAATAAAACTAACCTGTGAAGTTCTCTTTCTTTTTAATTATTTTTAATTTTTTTGGTCCCTCAACTTAGTGAGCGTAGTTCAATCATTTCCAAAAATATTTGACAGATATTCTATCGATGATGGCGAGAGGGGGAACCTAACCAAGAAAAACAACACAGGAACCAAATGATGAATAGGTTTTGATGAGGTAGGGCCAAACAAAAAGTTCACTAAAAGTCGAGAGCAAAAAATATTTTCATTATATAAAAAAGATTACATCAAAAATCACAAATAACTCAAATGAGTATAAATTAAAAGGTTTGAGACTCGTTTGTAACTAAAAATGAAGATGGGTAGACTGATCCTTAAAATGGAGTTGCAGAAGGTATCGTGCAGATCCCATCTCCACAAATCAAACCTGAAGCTACTGCCCCTTCATAATCATCAGCATCCTGTTTATTCAGTCGCTCCCATACAAACAGAATCACGATACCAACAAACATGTCCATTGCAAAATAAGCTAAATAAGCTCCAATATAAAACGGCACTGCCATTGCCGTTGGGATAGGAATAAACTAAGAGAACTTTGACGGAGTCACATCTCTTCTCTTAGCAAGTTTATAAGCAGAGCTGCTACACAGAAACTCACAACATAAGGCCACGCAATGCTTTGGAAGCTTGGAGAATCCCTCTAACTCCTAGAATTGCCATTTCTCTGTATATAACAGCATAGGTTATACTGGATCGCAAAACAATGAAAACCGACTCTTGCAGTCAACCTGTAAAATTAAAACAAGAATCATTTGAAATGAGAATTCAACTACTAGTATCAATCTATTGCGAGTTATCAGGCTTTTGAAAGCTTAAGAAGCAATAAACATGCTCTGACCATTGCTTTGACCACTCAAATTGAGATGTTGAGCAGGATCAGTTTGGATTGTGCAAGGACCATTATGCAATGCCAAGGAGCTTGAATCTCACCTAAATTCTCATTTACAACGGGGAGATTCCCCTGTTTAGTGCTGCTGTTGCACACTGCCTTGACCGAGATAGCTATTATCTTGATCAGATTATAAAGACCGTCTCCAAGAATAAGGGATATGGCTATGAAGACCTGCAGATACAGTGTTGTTGGAAACATTAGAATCAAAAGAAGCACAAAGAAGAGTAGAAAATATGAATTGGAAAAGTAAATGTGGGAGGGGATAATAAGGTCAAAAAGACAAACACCACAGAAGTAAGCCCACTCCCTCGCAAATAACAGAATAAAGATTTATCACTTCATACAGATAAGGCACTTACGAAGCAAGCTTCAACATACAAGAAGATCGACAATGTTAAGGACCACATGATGTAAGTATAACATATTAGATTTTCATATTTAATTTTCACGAAGATTAAGATATGTCTCGACATATCTGACTAATTCACTAGAATATCGTTGCTTTTTCTTTTTTTAAGTAGGAAAGAGTACAACTATCTCCTGTAAAGAAAAAACAACTCAGCTCGAGACAGAAGAGCAGAGGCGCTAGGAGAATTGCAACCAACGAATAGAAATTTTAATGACTGCATTCGCTATAGACAACGAAACCCCTCAATTTACACATAACTTTAAACACTTATATATTATAATTAATAGCAGAACTGCCTGGTGGAGAGTATAGCCAAACTTCAGCAATTTCACATTAAACCTTCATTGATCAACATTGGATAATCCCAAAAATCGAACACCAACGGTAATCTTCAGCTTAAATCCGGTTACTACATCAACTAAACCCAAAAAGTAAAGCATGTATTTGATTAAATAATTCAGTTGGTGTCCATCACCTAAAAGTATGCCCATAAGGCAGTTCCATGGAAAAATTCTAGCAATTGATATTAATGCTCTTTGCCATAAGAAGGATTATAAATATAATAAATAAACAATTGAGTTACTATTCACTTGAGGAAACATGTTTGCCATAGCACAACACTAACCATATCACAACACACACACAATACCAAGGAACTCCCACAGGTATTTGCCACCGAATACCCCCAAACTTACTGTTTTCAACAAAACAATCAAAAGCCCACACAGCTTGCCAATAAATATTACCAATCTCAACTCCAATAACAAAAACAACCACCAAAAATCCAACAATTACCACTATAAACAAGTAACAGCAACCCACTCACAATAGTAGCAATTGAAGGACAGTACTAGCCCAGAGTTCTCCACACTCCTAATTAACCCCACCAATTTGCAGTAAACAAGTTGTTGAAAAAGAAACATGCTTACCTCAGAATTGGGTCCACAAATGATGGAAGGATGGGGGTCGCCAACAAGTTTGTTGGAGGAGGCGAACGGAGAAGGTAGTGGCCACTGGCCAGAGATGATGAAGGTGACCACAATGGCAACTAGCGTGAGTAGTTGTCGTGGAGCTCGGCTTGAGTAGTTGTGGAGGCGAGTGAGAGAATTTCAGGAGAGATCGCAAACGAAGACCTGCGTGAGGAGTTTACCGGAACTGTTGGAGAAGGAGGCCGAAGCGGGGAAGGGCAGTTCTTGGGGCGTTGTTGGAGAGAGGAGAGAGAGAGAGAACTGAGTGAAGAGAGAGCGCGAGTGTGTGTGAGAGTGCAGCGCTAGGGCTCCACTTTGCGATACGTTATTGCGGGTTTAAGCAAGTTTATGAGTCAACCCGTCTTAACCTGCGAAATTTGTTGGGTTAAGATGTGTAACCCACCTTGACTCACTTTGTTTATGGGTTGGGTTGGGTTGGGTTGGGTAATTAGCGGGTTGGGTCGGGCGGGTTCATGGGCATAGTTATTAAAGGCGTACGCCTTGGCCGCCTCAGGCGAGGAGAGGCGTGAGGCGTGGTCTTGCCGCCTCGACAAAGGTTAGGCCAGGCAGATTTGCAAAGGCGAGATCGAGGCGTCGCCTCCCTCGATTGGGCACAAGGCAAGATGCGTTGGTAAGGCATCACCTTCACGACAAGCCATCGGCACTTGAGTTTTTTTACAAAACGACGCTATTTAAAAGTAAAGTAAAAAAAATCCTTTTTGACTTGCGGAAGACATGCTCATTTGGTTTTTTAAACCGGAACCGAACCGGCTAGAAACCGTCTAAACCGTGAACCGTCCAAAACGTGAACCATAATGAACCGCCGATTTCGGTTTGCGCCTTTTATGAACCGTGAACCGTCTATTCCGAAATGCCGGTTCCAACGGTTCCAAACCGTTAAAATTTAGAATTTAGAAATTTATTGTACATTTGAATTTTGAGGTAAGACTCCTTTGTCCTCCTTTATAATAAGGCAAGGTTAGTTGTCCCTCTCCTTGTAATTTTTTATTATTATTAATAAAATTGGTCAGGGTACCGCCCCTGTTTTTTATTTATTTTTTGTATTTTGAGTTCCTAATTTTATTGTAAGTTTTTTAAGTTCTTAAATTTTTTGTAATCATTTTTTTTTTTGATAAGTAATAAGAAAAATATATAAACACGAGCCTAAACAGGAGACGCATCCTTTGTACACAGAAAGAAAACTCAAAAGGAAACTAGGTCACCGAAAATCTATCCACAAAATCGACAAAAGAATGAGCAGTGGAGTCAGTTTGATCAAAACACCAAAAAAAAAAGAGTCTGAAGAATGATCTCCTTCAATCTGTCAACACATTTCTCTTCATCATCAAAAGCCCTTCGATTTCTTTCACACCAGATCACCCAGCAGATTGCTAGAGGGGCAGCCTCCCACGCCCAATTCCTCTTCCTTCATCTATACAAGGACCAAGCGAGAAAAAGATCTTTGACAGAGCTAGGCATGACCCAAGAAACATGGAATAAACCGAACAAAAAATGCCACAAATCCCTCGCAACAGGCAGTGTAAAAGCAAATGATTAATGCTCTCCCCATCACCTTTGCACATATAACACCAGTTGGTATAAACTTTCCCCCGAGCCCGTAGATTATCGCCCGTAAAAATTGCACCGCACACAGCCTCAAATACGAAGACGACCACTTTAGAAGGAGCTTTGGACTTCCACACAGTCTTCCAAGGGAATTGAGGCCTAGTCCTTCTCGCCAAAAAAAAGTAATACGATTTGACAGTAAATATATTACTACTTGTTCCCGACCACACAATACTATCATCCCCGTTGCAGCGAACATTTTGAGCATAAAGAAGCAAGAAAAACTGACCAATTTCTTCTAGTTCCCGGTCATGAGGTTGTCTGCGAAAACAGGGATTCCACGACACATTATCCCCCCGCACTTGCATGACCGCACTAATTTTTTCCTCCTTGTCAACCGCGAAACTGTAAAGCAACGGGAATTCTCTCGATAGCTTACGATCACCACACCATTTATCCTTCCAAAAGCGGACCGAGTCTCCACGCCTAATATCAAACGAAATGTGATTTTTAAATAAGACCCACCCTTTCCAAATACCTTTCCATACCCCCACACCGTGAGGGCAAAGGACAGCATTAGGGAACCACGAATGGGAGCTATCACCATATTTGCCCACGACCACTTTCCTCCATAAGGCTTCCTTATCAATCAAGAATTTCCACAGCCACTTCCCCATTAAAGATGTGTTAAAAAGTCTGAGATTTTTAATTCCAAGGCCACCATTTTTCACCAAATGACAAATCGATGACCACTTAATCAAATGATACTTCCTATCCTTCATCGATCCTTCCCATAGGAAGTCCCTTTCCAATTTCTCTAGCCTCGCAGCCACCGAAGATGGAATCACAAAGTTAGACATAAAGTAGGTGGGCGAATTGGAAAGAGTGCTCTTAATCAAGGTTAGCCGACCCCCCTTAGACAAAAATTGTCTCTTCCAAAACTATTGTAATCATTACAAAACTATTGTTGAATTTAAGAAAAACTATTTTATTTTGCAAAAGTTTTTCTCAAATCTAAATTCAATATTACAAACTCTATTTTTTCAAGACTATTGCAAAGATTAAAAATTTGAAGTCCTTAATTCTTAAATTGTAAAAAGTTTAACACTTTTAAATTCTTAATTCTTAAATTTTAAATTGTACAATTTGTAATTTTTCATAACTAAAGTTCTTACAATTTCTAATTTATAACTTTTGATAACTAAAGTTCTTAGTCTTTACAATTTATAACTCTTGCAAAAATTATATATATATATATATATATATAACACCTTTTTTAATAATTTATAATAGTTTTTTAAAAAATAAAAAAGTAAAACAAAAAATTAAAAAAATATATTTAAAAAACAAAACCGAAAAACTGAAAAACCGGAACCGGAACTCCACGGTTCGGTTTCGGTTTTCCTTATCACGGTTTGTGGAACCGTCGGTTCCGAACCGGAACCGTAACCGTAACCGTTTTGGGCATGTCTAACACAAAAGGGAAAGGAAACACACATGGAAACCCTAGTGAGCGAGACGAGAGCGAGAGACAAGACGAGAGATGAGAGCGGGAGACAACCATCGTAAGAGACGATAGAGGACTGCGACAACGACCCGAAGGAAAGACCACACGATCAACCACAAGGTACTACTTACCTTCTCTCTCTCTCTCTCTCGCCAGTCTATATATTTTTTTCTTTTTTCTTTTTTCATTTTCTATTTATCAGTGAATTATTTTTTGAATTTCTAGTTCCTTTTTCCATTTTTGTTTCCTTTCATGTTTCTTTTTTTGACTTTTTTTTTTATATTATTTCTTTTTTTCCTTGAGTTTTTTTTAATACTTTATTCTTTTTTTTTTACTCTGTTAGTTACAATTAGTATACTATTTACTCTGGTTTTTTCTTCTTTCTTTTGTCTTTTTTTTTTCCTTTACTCTGTTGTCATTTCCATTTACTCTGTTGTTATTTCCATTTCTTTAGGCTTTAGCTTGCATGATTATTTATTTTCTTGTTTAAAGTTTTAAATTTTAATTAACTCATATGTTCATCTTTTGCTACTGTTTTTGGATGTTGAATTTGCGTTGTTCACTTGTTGCTATTATATGTGAACTTAATTTCATATGTTATTCTCAATTTTACATGCTTTGGAATTTGTTACTATATATAAAATAAATAAATATATATACTATTTTTCCTAATTTGTCGCCTTGCTCGCCTTTCGGTAGCCCGCCTCTCACCTCGCCTCTCGCCTCAAAAAAGGACCTCTCGTCCGCCTCTCGCCTTTAATAACTATGTTCACGAGTATCAGGACGAAATTGACAGGCCTAGGCTCAATCCTGGCAATTGGCCCTTCCTGCTCTTTTTCCAGTGTACCGCTCGCTTACCCTGATATTTGAACCCTCAACTTCTCAATCCTGACAATTAGCGAGGAAAGCTTCCTCTATTCTTTTTCCCTTGTATACTGCTATCGCCCGACCCCAACAAAGCCTTTGTAACATTATTCATGGTGATTTTTGCTCTTCCCATTGGCAAGCGTCTGTAGTGTCACATCCCACCCAGTAGTGGTCCTATATTAGCCAACCAGTCAAGTCTCTCGGTTATTCCCGTCTCTTATTAGTCCCAGTAGTGGTCCTATGTGAGCCAACCAGTCAAGTCTCTCGGTTATTTCTCTTAGTTTTTTTTTTTAGTTTCTAGTATTAATGATTAGTTTAATTTGTGATGTTGACATGTGTGTTTTATTTAATTTTCTTATGTTAGGACATAGGTGGAATTTCATTTCTAAGTAAGGGTATTTTGGTCTTTTTTCTGTATTCGGGCAACCTTAGCATTATGTCTTACTATAATATGGTGCAATATGGGATGTAAGGAGCAGCTTTTGTCATTCTACTACTACTGAGTATCAATATATGGACTGTTCTTGGGAGTGTTCCAAGCCCTAGAAATCTTTCCTAAACACTCCTCTTCTTCAATTATTTAGAGTTTTAACACCTAATTTTAATTTCTGCTTTTTAACAGAAGTGTTTCTTAGTCTCACGGATAGACGGGAGCGTCAATACGCATACATGCAAACATATACGAACCTTTCAATGAGATAGTGCGTTTTCAACGGCCCAAACTATGGGACACAGCCTTTTTTTTCATTCTGAAGGATATAGGGCATTTACCACATTGGTTGGACAGACCAAAGGTTCTTGGATCAAGCTTCGATTGAAGTAACATTGAAACACAAGGGTATAGCAACAAGAAAATTTCTGGTGGATAAGCACATTATCAGTAGACAGAAGTAACATTGATATATCATGGCCTTGGTGTTCAAATAAATTGGAGTATGCAGTTTATAATATAAACAGAGGCAAATAGCTTTGCAGACTGCTCAACATATCATGCTTGATGTGTATCAAGCATGGTGACCTATTAGAGTTAATGACCAAGAAGATGAATCATAAAAGTTGCGGGAGCATTTTCTCTGATTTTTGAGTTCTTTCTTGAGTTTGCTTTGATATCTTTTATGTTTTAAGTTCATGACAGACAGGGGTTAGGTCTGATGCATGAGTCTTTATTGTTTTGAGTCGGATTAACTAATTCTTTGGTCCCTGTAATTATCGCTTTTCCTGTAATGGTCTCCGTTCTTAAAAACTTTCTGATTGTGTTACTGGACTTGACTTTCTGTCCTGTTCTAGTACTCTCCGGTCCCCGTTCTTGAAAACCTTCTAATCAGGTCACTTGGCTTGACTTTCTGTCCTGTTCTAGTACTGGCCGTTAGCATTTATTAGTTTAGCCTGTTAAACCCAGAATGAGGAGATCATAATGCCCCTACTTTTTTTACCTCTAAGATACTACAACACAAGAAACATGTGCTTAGCACATGACATTTAGATATAATTTTATAGCACAAAAAGCAAATAAAATGTTAATACAACAATTGGTGAATGAAAACTATTAAAAGTATATTATTAACATTCAAAATAGGTGTTTTTTTTATCTTTTGAGAAATATACATAATTAATTGATCATGCATGTTATTTAAGCATACTATTGTTATTCACTTCGATTAATCAATAATTTGGATATTGTTTTATATAATTGTATTAGCAAAATTAAAACAAATGAAATAGAGTAGCCTAGTCTTTCTCTTCCCGCACCCCTCCTCTGCTCTCTATCTAACTATTCACTCTCTCCTCTGGTTCTTTCTACCATTGACCAAGAGCAGAATTTCCAGGACAACCCCCACCCACCCACTATTAACCACATGAACCACCCGTTCTATTTGCGCCTCCTCTCCTCTTGCATTCTTTCTCTCACTCTCTCTGCAAATAGCAAATTTGCTACCTTTGTCTAACAACAATGGGGTGAGGGGCGAGGGGGAGCTAACTAGTTTCAAACATTGAGAAAAGAATGCAGGAAAGAAATTAAGGAAAAAAAAAAAAGAAGAAAAGGTAAAACGATCATGTGCTTTGCACATGTTTGAGCATCTGTAAAACCGGCCATCTGATTGGACATGTTAGCAAGGGAAAAATGGTTATTTTCAAAATAATTAGCTGCCTTTACGGAAAAATGCTAACGGCGAGTACTAAAATAGCAAAAAGTCAAGCCTAGTAATCGATCAAAAAGTTTTCAAGAACAGGGACCATTACAGGAAAAATGGATACATATAGGGACCAAATAATTAATTAATTTTTTTGAGTCGGATATTATGTTAGTTTGCTGGTGTCCTCCCCAGTCAGATCCTCCCCCCAGAGAACACTCAAACATAGATAAAAATTAACATAATAAACAAAAACAATTAAGACAAACAAACAAACACCAAAATGGCATTTTACACAAAAGAAGAGAATTAGTAATTCACGAAGAAATTCAACTGATAATCATTATCTTTAACATGAAACAAGCCGGGCATCACATTTCAAAAACAGAAATTAAAGTCTAACAACGGTTCCAAATGTGAAAAACAAGTAGAATAAACAGTCAACCAAATAAATATTTAGCATAATGGGAACTTTGCATGGGTATATCACAGTACCTCAAAATAGACAGAAAATTGCAGAGATGACGAAAGATGTCTTTGACAACTTCTTCTTTAGTGCTTTAATCGTAAGGGAGGTACAGCTCAGCCTACAAGTTAAGACTGAGAGCATTTAAGCCATGTCAAATTTCAGCAGAGTGCTATTTAAACTCAAACTTATGTGTAACTAAAGAAAATTTACCTTCTCAAATGCCACAATAGATTGGCCGATGACATAGTCCCAGGTTAAGGTATTTGAATCCTTGGCAAAACCAAACAGAATCCGGTCATTGTTAACATATACTGACCCACCACATACAGATTATCAAGATACACAGGAAGCCCCGGTCAGCAAATCTTTTCCTTTGAATTTTCCGCTTAAAAGAATGTCATAAGTTTTGTCATCAGGTACAAGACCTCTTTCTAGCATCTGATCATGCAATCTAAAAGCCTTTTGCAAATTTCCTTCCCTGAAGTGTCCAGCAATCAAGAACATATAAATAAGAACATTCGGAGTCACACTCTTCCTATCCATCTCATCCAAGACCTTTCGTGCGTTCTTAAGCTGTCCCTTATTACACAGACAATTTACTAAGGCACCATATATGATGACATCAGGGATAATATTTTTGGCAAGCATCTCCGTGTACAGATCTGAAGCAAGGACAATTTTTCCTACTTTCAGCAGCCCATCAATTAATATCGTGTATGTTGATGTATCTAACGGAATCCCCTCGTCAATCATCCTCTTATGCAAGGCCAGTGCTTCGTCCATGTTATCTACATTCCTAAAGCCATTAATCATGGAATTATAAACAGCTGTGTTTGGAGACAATCCTAATTGATAAAGTTCATCAAAAAGCTCACACGCAATTTTCATGTCTCTTATTTTGCCAAATCCATCAATGAGGGCACAATATCCAGTAACATCCAATTCAAGACCGTTGCTTCTCATCTCATACTGCATTTTCAAAGCAAAATCTATATTATTGCTTCTGCATAATCCATGAATCAAACAGGTATAAGTCACAACATTTGGGGAAAGCCCATTTGCCTTCATCTCGTTATAAACGGTCAATGCAGAATTCATGGTGCCTTCCCTAACAAATCCATGTATAATGGTATTGTATGTCAAACAAGTAGGAATGAAACCCTTCTCTACAAACTTCTTCAGCATATCCTCTGCCTCATATGTCTGGCTATCCATGCATAAACCTTTGAGTATTATATTAAAGGTGTAATCAGAAGGGGAAACCCCTACACCCACCATTTGGTCAAAAAGCTCAAACGCCTTTTCACTCTCACCACTACAGAAATAACCATTAATCAAATTACTGTATGTGATTACGTTAGGTTTTAAACCCCTTTCCTGCATTTCAGAAAACAAAGATGATGCTAAGTCCATGTTCCCTTTCTTGCAGTGACCAGATGTCATGTTATATGAAACCTGAGTTGGACCCACCCCATTTTTCTTCATCCTATCCCAAACATTGCAAGATTCGATCACCTTATCCTGTTTACAAAGCCCTGATATAAGAACATCGTATGTGAAACCATTTGCAGTACCCGTCTTAACTGCCTCATCAAACTGCTTGAATGCCTCTTCAAAGAGCCCTACCTTTAACAATCCCTGTATCAAGGAATTCAGATCATACGCACTTGGTCTTAAACCATCAAGTCTCATCCGGGTATATAGTTCACGCGCCTTATCAATATTTCCATTCCTGGCGCACCCTTCAATCATGACTGAGTAGGTGACACTGTTTGGACGAACTCCATCCTTGAAAATCTTATCGAACAAATCCAAAGCACAACTAAGATTATCGTGAAGACAGTATCCCTTCATCAAGCTAGTTTCAACCACCAGATTAACAGGAATCCCGTTACTAATCATTTCTTCCTTGAGTTTTACGGCGTCCACCAAATTCCCCTGCTCCACACAAGCCCCAATTACATTTGTATATGTGCCTTCAGAAGGAACCCATCCTTTTTTGGTCATCTCAATCAACAACTCACACGCAGATTTCATATCCGGTTTCCCGCAAACAGCGTGAATCGCAGTATTATAAGTCCTTGGACTAAGCTCAACTCCACTATCCTTTGCTTCCCTAAAACGCCTCTCTGCCTCCTCAAACTCATCTTCGATCAAACAACCACACATCATCAAATGTACAGTCTCAGAATTATACTGAATTCCTTTTCTCAGGATATCATCATACAAAGCACGCATTTCGGCAATCATATTATTCCTAACCAATGCAGTCAAAAGAATGTCTATAGTTGTAGTCCACGGATTCAACTCTTTCTCAAGCATTCGATTATAACAATCAATTGAATCCCTATATCGACGTGATTTGACATAACTAATCAACAAATAATTAAAAACCCGGGAATCGAAATCAAATTCAAATCTTTTTGCAGAATCAATCAACTGGTCAACAAGCAAACCTGGGACATGATCGTAATCTCTCGACACGAACTCTTCAAGTAGCTTCTCAGCCTTTATATGGTAAGAAGGAGAACCCATTAAGATATGGAGTAAAAGGAGAGATGGGTGGGCAGTTTGAGGAAGAAAACCCCTTTCTATCCTGGCCCATTTGAAGTACTTAAAAGCTGAATCTGGGTCATTTCTATGGCTTAAAAGAACTTCAGTGAAATGGGTCTCCGTCAAAACTGTGTCTTCTGAAATGGGTTGGGGAAATTCCCCAGATTTTTCGGTTTCTAAAATGGAGTTCAAAATGGGTGTCTTGGGAAGAGCAAGACTTGTGCCAAGAAATGGAAAAGGAGAGGGGGACCGGGATTCTGGGTTTAAGGATGTGTTTGGGAGTGGGGATTCCGGAGCGGAAGAGGCTGTGGCTGAGCAAATGGATCTTTGAGAAGCGGGAGAACGAAGCAGGAGGTGAGCGATTGAAGAAGTGAGCCGGCGAGTTGTCATGTTTGTGTTTTTTTCTGCAGAAAACCCTAAATCTCAGCCGCCATTGAAGGAAGCTCCAAGCTCTCTTCTCTGTTGCTTGGTTGGGTGTAGACTGGGCGACGACGGTGGGAGGAGTGAGTTCGTGAGCCGAATCCGAATTGGACGGCGCCGTCGTTTTCCCCAAATTTCTAAGCTTGTAGGGCTCGTTTGCTTCATTTATAGTTTTTTTTTTTTTTGGGAATCACTTAACTCAGGAGAAAATTGATCAATATTTTTTTATTTTTAATAGATATTTAAAAAGTTAATTTTTATTTAAAGGCCTAATGTTTGATAATCGTACTTAGTTTTGATACCATATTAACCATCCTAGTATTTTTTTTATTTAATTTATTTCATCAGCTAAAAAATTTCCTTATTTTTAAACATTGTACTACTTATTTTTAAATTATTTTAATACTCCTTAGTTCTCGATTTTAAAATGATCATTTCTTTTTTCCAATAAAAAGTAAGAAAGTTGGCAAAAAGTATGAGCTAATTTTGCCCTAAGGGCACTTAGTAAGCATTCTTGATGTAGAATTAGCCAAATGCTATTCTATCAAAATATGCCGACCAAGTTGCGAACGAGCCTCCCAAATTCTACGACATGAGCAAAAAGTTACATCTTGATTGTAAATCAAGTTTTTAATGCCTTCTCGGTACTCATGTCTTATATTCGAATCTCTGTAAGTATCATTTAAATCTTTATAGGGAGCAGATGAGACGTCGTTACCTTAAAATGAAGTAACCTACAATATTCTTTAACTTTTTTGTAACTCAACAAAAGCAAATGCTTGAATAATGGCAAATTATTTAATGAATATGAATACGTGTCAAAACACACCAAGCTAAGAAAAATTTGAAGTGTGTCGTGAAGCTAGCATATAATTTGCTTCTTTGAGTTACATTTGATTTTTGTTAGTGATAGCATGTTTAAATGATGAGAAATAGTATGACCAAAGGGTGGGTATATATATATATATATATATATATATATATATATATATATATTGTCTATAGAGGTTAGGTGCTACAGGTAATCTCAAAATTTGACACCCATTTCAATAGATGGTTTTTTTGTTTTTGTTTTTCAAGGTATCCTCGTGTCCGAAATCTCTAGACTAATTTTTAAGGTACAGTTGGACGCTAGAAGCGGAGACCCCTCCCAAGAAAGTGTTTCTGAGAAAAATCATAGAATTATTTGTTAGAAAGTAAAAATTCACAGAAAAAATATTACGACCTATAAAAGCAAACGTGTATCCTAATACAACCTAAATTTCACCAAATGGGACCGAATTTTTTGTATTTTTCTTTTATTTTATTTTTCTAATATATCTATGACAAAGGCATTACTAACCTTAAAATTTTAAGCACTTGTGGCAAGAGCCAACTTAACTGAGAGATTAATGACAAAGATGGATGGAAAAGTGTGGGACAACAAATGATTAAAATTGATTGAGGCAACGAACTACTCCTAAAGATAGACCCCAAGAGAAAAAGTATTGTTCTCTCTCCCCGCACCACCCCCCACCCCCCACACACACCCACCCACCCAACCCACCACACCCAATTCTTCTCTTTGTTAAAGAGATTTTTCGTCCCTACTTTTTTGGTAGGTTTCAAGAACTAATTTTCGAGACATGGTTGAGCACTAGAAGCGAGAACATCTCCAAAGAAAGTTTTTTACATTTTCGAAATATGGTTGAGCACTGGAAGTGAGAACATCTCCAAAAAAAGTTTTTGCATTTTCGAGATACTCTGCGCAACCAAAGCTTCAAACCTTGTCTTCTTGGTTGATTTAAGTTTTTCCGCTTTTCTTCTGGGTATAAACAATCTAAGGGGTCGTTTGGTAGTCAGACAAGGATAAGCATTATTATTAATCCTGGTACTATTAGTGCCCTCACTATTATGCACCAGGATTAATAATCATGTTTCTTATAAGAACCTGACGTTTGGTAACACCAGGATTAGATGTTTTAATCATGTGCTTAATCTAATCTGACGTTTGGTAGCAATAGGATATGACTCAGTATTTTGTTTTTCCAATAATAACCTTAAGATACCATTATCTAACTTATGCATATTTTGAGTATTTTTCAATTAAAAAGATTTAAATAAGTATAAAACAAGGGTTATTATTGGAAGATAAATATGAACCATTAGGGTCGAAAAATTAAACATCAACAATTGAGGAAAAGTTTTTTAAAAAAAGGTCAACAGTTCCATCAAAATTTTAACAATCCAAAAGCAAAACATGTTTTACCAATAACATGAATAATATGATAGAAGTTCTATCTTACTAAATAATCTAAATATGTGAAGCATTTCCCATAAAACACCAACTTTAATTTTTAAAAAGAACCAGCATATACTAAAATTGTCAATATTAGGTATCAACATAGTCTTAAATAAAAAAAATTGCTGACATACTCATATAGTATCAACGTTATCCAAAAAAGACACTCAAATAATCCAAAAAATACAAAAATAATCCATCATAAGCATTGTTTGGGCGAAGGGAGTTGAAATTTAGTTATCATTATTTTTAAGGATCAACTTCACCATTTCCATGCGAGCTTCATTACTCTTAAAGCCACGAAACGCATCGAATAGGTGAGGCTTTAAAGCCAACTGCATCGCTACATTCACTCGTTCTGTAAGAGACAATCCAAGAGGTTCAAGTAGTTCATCAAGTTGCTCTCTCTTATTACTTTGATCTTTTTCATGCCCAAGACGACCAACCATTGCTTCTAATGAATCTGCAACTCGTTCCATTACTTTTGCAACTCGTTCCATTACTTTTGAGCCATTCTCCAAATTCTTATTCAATCCCTTGCCTATTTCTTCGTTCATCCTTCGACGCTTCCTTGGGTCTGGTCCAGAACTCTTGGGTAACTTATTTTAATTAGCCGATATAGAAGCATCGACGCCCTCAAGTCCCACCTCAGGAGCATCCAAATCATGAACGTGAGTACTTGTACCAACTCTAGTTTGCTGTAAGTCCTCGGCAGCATCAGTAGGAATCTCAGAAAACTCTCCTGTCGCCTTATCGTTGCCCCAAATTTTGCACCAATCAGGGTAGAACGGAAAAGATTTTGTTCTAAGTTTTCTTACAGCTATATCTTTCTATAAACATAAAAATAAGAATTAGTTAGGGGGAAGAGCTATGATAAAAAAAAAATTAAGATTAAAAGTATATTTTTTTAGTTGTAATAAAGTATAATACCTTCATATAATGATTCCAAACATCTTCTTCATCATTGGTAACCATGTTGTCACTGCTGCTCCAACCAAATCCCGAGAGACCCACTAATGATGATATAAGGCCATGCAATTTTTTCCAATCTTTAAGTTTGGACTCAATGTGTGGGTATGCCTTTAAATCCACACCTGAAATTTTCTTCTTTAAATCGGTTTCAAGTTGCTTAAGATAACCAGTTTTGAATGTTCCATCAGACTTCCATGTAGGATTGTTTATATCTAAAAAACAGTCCATCAACACTTGCTCCTCTCTGGCAGACCAAATCCTTCTAGTTCCTTTTTGGGAGGTGGCATCATTGGACTTGTTATATGGAGGTGCCATAGCTATTGAAATATAAACAAATCATATTAATGTAATACAAATCTCAAATCTCAAATTTAAGGACACGTTCATGAAAAGAAATGACAAAAAATAAACAGTGCTAATATAACACGTTCATCAACTCTATCGAGTTTAAAATGAAGTTTCAGATTAACAATATGAAACAAATACAACGTGCCTTGAAATGAAAAATGTTTGTATGAAATTAATATTTACAACATAACTTGAAAGAAATAATGCTGAAAAAAAAAAAGTTTGTTGCCTAACATGGGAATATCATCATTCAGTTTCCCTCTCTCCAAACATCGTACATCTCATGGGCTAATGTGTCCCTCCAAGCTGTCCATTCATCTGACGTCTCAATTAAATCAACAAACTCTATTTCTTCACCATCGTCACCATTATTACCGCCTCTGTTAACTTCATTAGTGACATTCTCATTTTGATTGAGCAAAACCTCAATTGGATCAACGTCCATCTTTCGGCGAATGAGGTTGTGTAAAATACAACATGCCATGACTATTCTACCATGGGTCCTTATAGGGTAATAGGAAGGACTCCGAAGTATACCCCACCGCATCTTAAGTACGCCAAAACATCTCTCTATAACGTTACGTGCTTGTGCATGCTTCATGTTAAAATATTCCTCACGACTTTATGGAGGTTCTCCATTGCGAAATGTGCCTAAGTGGTATCGTCGGGACCAATAAGGTGCTAGAAAACTAGGTCCATTAGTATATCCTGCATCAACCAAGTAATATTGGCCTGACACATAATTTTATTTAGTTACATTCCATGTTATTAAATAGTTGGATAAGTTTACAAAATAAACCTATATAATTATTTTACCATGAGGGATCCTCAATCCATTCGGCCTAGAAACAGCATACCGTAGTACTCTACCATCTGCTGTCGAACGTTCCCATCCGGTCAATACGAATATAAAATTCATATTCTTCTCACATACCCCGAGCATATTCATTCCTATTTTACCAGTGTGTTTTTGAGTATATATACGAGGGTATTTTTTGGGATTAAAACAATTAGTGTCGCGTCGTTCTAATCTGGTCTATAATAATACCACCCCCAACCCCAAGATAAATAACGAGGAAAAAAACTTCTTATCCAGGTAACTCCTCTTATTAAGCCCGATACTTAAAAGCCTGCCAAACATCACTCTTAATTATTATTAGTCCTATCCAGCCTCTTATACGGCTACCAAACGGCCCCTAAGGCTTTTGAGCATGGGTTAATTCTAATACCCACCCTTGAGGTCCAGCTTATCTCAGTGCCCTCCAAAAGGGTAGAAGCAAGACAAAGACACCTCAAGAACTAAATGATCTTTATGTTCGACTGTTATTCGAGGGTGAAATGGTATTGAAATGACTTTGTGCTAGACGAGCCTTGCGACTTCAAAGAAGAATGAAGTATGACAAGCATAAGGCGTATTCGCTAAGAAATAAAAGATTACACCTCTTGGAACTGGAATTAGTTTTCACGAGTTAAAACTAAACTTTTTTAGAGATTCCAATTAGTGACTTTTAAGCTTCCAAAGATATGGTTTCCGCAGCTTCTGACACCTAAAATCGAAACAACTGATAAAAAAGAAATAGCCAAAACATACATCAATGCAAATACATTGGAACAACTACAAGTGAAAATTGCCGCAAAATGTGTTTTGCATTACAATGTATCGGAAAGTTGAAGAACTCAATACACAACTTGCAAGCTATTGAATCGATACATGTTGTCCTAACCTGTTAACTGTAAGAAAACTCCTAGCTCTGTAATCGATATGGCATTGAATTGTACGTGAATATAGGCTTCATATTAGGGCCTCCATGACTCAACTATAAGAACTTTCATGGAAATTAGCCATCATAGTTCGATGACTCCCAACCTGAATCTACTTTGGAAAAGGGTTGCAGCAAAGAAACCTGTGCTTTGATTCTTGCTATGGTTCACTGAATAGATAACGAAGCAATGGAGCCACTACTGCCACACTCAAACTGTTCCCCAGCAATGCATAACTGCAGGAAAAACAACACTTATGTAAGTTTATCTTTAGTCAAAAACTGTAATGAGATAGTTACCATGATACCATCTAAGGCCTTCATTGAAGAGGCTGACTGATAACAATGGAGGTGAAGTTGTGAAGCCACTGGTAGAGTTATTGATGTGGAAAAGATAAGGTATTTATGTTCAATTTTATACAGACCATAATTATTTAAACTGCAAATTATATGCTTCAAGGGTATATTAGTGTTTAGCCATTCGTAAACATCATGGGAAAGGCACATGTTCAGTGTTCTGTTTATTTTTTAACCGGGTCATCGACAGTCTTGAGTAAAGTGTCAAGCAATGATAGTTTCTGAGGGTTTACTTGTAAAAAAGTTAGTGGGTACGACCAGTAACCCGTGATAGTTTAGGGGGGTTTGCAAAATTTACTCAATAATTACTCCCGCGTTTCCAATCAAAGAATCCACTAGAATATTTTCGAATGTTTTATTTAATAAGTCAACTTTTAAAAATTATGTATACAATTTTCATCCCCTTTCCACTTTACCCTATTATGACCAACTCCAAGGATACTAATATATCTCTTAATTATTACACTTTTCAAACGCAGACACTCTATTCGGAAGAGATGGAGTATATCTCAGTAGGGCTATTTACGACGAAATTTCTTTCATTACTCAAATTGTTTGATTTTTTCTTTAGTATTTTATTGGAGGTATGGTAGCTATAGGATAAAACAGTATTAATATAGAATCAAACACTTGACATTACAACTAAAGGAACTTTTGGACTGGACTTGACATATTGATAATCTATAGGTATATATGAAAAGTTTTAACTTTTTAAAGCAATTATATATAGAGTCCTTACAATTATATATAGTCTTTGAAACATAATTTTACAACTAGCACCCTTCATAATACCCCTTATTCTCTAACACTCCCCCACAAGCACAAGCACAAGCACAAGCACGAGCATGGATATCATGCATGCAGAGCTTGTTACTAATACAACTTAACATATTTCCACCCAAGGACTTGGCAAGGACATCAGTAAGCCATTCACCCGACTTCACCCGACTTGATATAACTCGTGATAAAAACCTTCTATTGTAGCTTTTCACGAACAAAATGATAGTTAACCTTAATATGGTTCATGCGTTCATGAAACACAAGAATTAACACAATATGAATGATTGCTTGACTATCACACCATAACTGCATAAGTGTTGAACTACCAAACCCAATCTCATCAAGTATTTAGCGAATCCACATCAACTCACATGTCAATTGAGTCTTGGCTCTGTACTCTGCCTCCGTTTCCGCACTCGATCTCAATACTACGAGTTGCTTCTTGCTCTTCCAAGGCATGAAGTTGCCTCCAACAAATATATAATAACCTGTGGTTGACTTCGTATTTGATGGAGCAGCTCCATCATCATCACAAAATCCCTCAACTCTCACGTGCCAATAATCTCGATAAAGTAACCCATGACCTAGAGCTCCCTTGAGATACCGAAGGATCCTCGCTACAGCCTCCCAATGAGTAGACCGTGGAGATGACATAAATTGGCTAATTGTACTCACCGGAAATGCAATGTCGGGTCTTTCAATTCACATCCAAATAGTTCAACTTCCCTACAAGCTTACGATACATGTCTGGATGAGTCAATTCTTCACCATCATCAACTCTAAACTTCACATTTGAATCTATAGGAGTCTGCTGATTTTGCACCTAACATCCCAGTGTCAGAGTTGAGTGACGATAAAAGACTGAATGAATGATAATTGCTGCTCCACCTAAGGCCAAACTCTAACACCACCTCACTAAATCTCCCAAATCAAGCTTTAGGAGACTGTTTCAGACCATACAACGACTTCTTCAGTTTACAAACCATCCTTGACTCCCCCTGAGCAAGAAACCCATGTGGTTGTTCGAGATAGAACTCTTCGTGCAGATCACCGTGAAGAAACACATTCTTCATATCTAGCTGGTGCAGAGGCCAATAGTAGGATACAACAAGAGAAACAAACAACCTAACTGAAGCCAACTCGTAACCGGGGAGAATGTGTCTGAATGATCTATACAACATAACCCTTGGCCACTAAACGGGCCTTCAAGTGAGCTAGACAGCCATCAGGATTCACTTTCACTATGAATATCCACTTACAACCAATTGCACACTTACCATCTCCCAAAGGAACCAAATCTCAAGTTTGATTATTCCTAAAGAGCATCAACTCCTCTTCCATAGCTGTCTTCCAGCCAAGGTGAGCCATTGCATTTCACATAAACTCAGGAATAAGATAAGACTCAAGCAAAGGAATAAATGAACAAGTAGAGGAAGACAAATCAGAGTAACTTACATAGTTAAAATGGAATATTGTGCACAACTACGCTTATCTTTTCAAACAGAAATTGGAACACCTATATCAGATGGTGAAGGCACAGAAGTGCTAGGAGATGCAAACGAGAGGACTGGCTCGGTATGGACTTCATTAGGAGGTGGTGATTGAGGCTCCTCTTGTGGATATCAAGAGAAGACCTGCAGATTTAGGGTGTTGGTTTGGGGGACGAGGGGCAGGTATTAGAGGTATTGGAAGTGTAACAGGAGTGATAAAAAAGAAAATCATCATTTGAGTCTGAGGAAGATGATTCAACTGATCTCATAGATAAAAAGATAATGATTCAAAAAATGTGACATCGAGAGAAACCAAATAGCGATTCAATTGAGGGGAAAAATAACGATACCCCTTCTGAGAACAAGAGTAACCAAGGAAGACGCATTTGAAGGATTTGAGATCCAACTTAGTTACATATGGACGGTGATCTCGAACAAAACAGACACATCCAAATGTCTTTGGTGACACAGAACAACGATTGAGAAGGGAATAAGACATGATGCGAGATCTCCCTCTGAAGAACAAAAGAAGGCATCTGATTAATAAGATGACATGAAATCGATACTTGGGCAGCTGCATTTCAAAGCAAACAGCCCTAGCACTCTCCATTAAGTGGAGATTCTTTTTTTCCTCCACCCTATTGTGTCAAGCTGTAAGATTCATAGGCATGCCCTGGTCATGCATAAAAGTGGAGTAGGAAGTAGAGAAATATTCTTTGGCATTGTCTCTATAAAGATTTTTAATAGGCACACCAAATTGAGTTTTAATCTCACTCATAGTTATTAAAGGCGGAAGGCGAGAGGCGAGGCGAGAGGCAAGCAAGGAGACAAATTAGAAAAAATAGTATACATAAGAATTTATTTTATCATAACTAATTCCCAACCATGTATAAATGATAATAATAACATATTTTATAAATTTTTAAAAACAAGTTACTTAATCACAATAATTCAAAAAATTAAATTCACAAATGATTATAATACTATAAATGTCAACTTTCAAATTTCCAATTTTAAAGTAAAAACAAAACATTTAATTGAGACATGTGAACATATTGGTTTCTTTTTTTAAGGAAAAACGAGAGACATATATACTTGAAAGTCAGGTTTCAATTCTAAAAAAAGGTAGGGGTGCAGGGGTTCAAAGATTCCCAAAAAATTCACTAATAACCATGCTAAATCTCCCCAAACCAACCTCAGGACAAAGCTAAGATGAGGCCGACGACCATGTCTTTAGGTCCAAAGCGTAACTCCGACGCTGGAGCAATTTTATAACGGCGTCCAACGATCATAATGGCTCAAATGAGAACGTCTATGCAAGATGATGAAGATTGTGTGCTTGAATTCGGCAGTTCTGAAGCCAATCGGTCCAGATCTAAAGTCATTCGGTCCAGATGTGAAATCATTCGGTCCAGATCTGGCATATCTGAAGCCAATCAGTCCAGATCTGAATCAGTTGAGATCTGAAGTCAATCGGTCCAGATTGGTCAAAATTTCTTAAGGCATCGCCCTTTGTCACTTTTCCCCTCGAGCATAGGCGAGTAAGGCGACCGCCTCTGTGCCGCCTGTCAATATCCGCCCTGCCTGACCTCCGGTGAGGCGTCAGCCCTCGCCTCTCCTCAGGCGGTCAAGGTGAAAAAAAAATAGAAAAAAGAAAAGGAGATGGAAGGAAGAATTGTGATCGATCAACACAAGTTTCTTATGAAGATCCCCGCTTGATACCACGTCAATTAATAAAGAAGAGATGAACAGAATATAATTTGGATGCCGTAACCCTCAAATGGTTAGGCTATGGTATTTATATATATATACATACATATGAAACATAATTTTTCAACTAGCACCCTATAATACCCCTTATTCTCTAACATTCACCTAGTGGCATTTACAAATTCTTGTAACCCGGATAGACCTCAATCGCAAGTAATGCAAATATCAACTAACATTAAATATGCTAGGCGATCTACAAATAAAGTACTCCCTCCGTCCCTAAATTATTGTCTGGGTTGACCCGGCACACGGATTAAGAAAACTCAATTGACTTGATTATTAATATTGGAATAGTATTGAAAAAGTGTGTTGTTTCCTTTAATGCCCATGTGTATGTGGTTCATAATTAAAGTAGGAAGAAAAAGTAAGGGTAAAATAGTAAAAGTGATATTCTAAAAAGGAAAGTTTCAAACAAGACAATTATTTTGGAACGGACGAAAAAGGAAAGGAAGACAATAATTTAGGGATGGAGGGAGTAATACTTTTGACACGATATCTTATGAAATGCTTACATATTATGTTCACAAGCCAATTTCAAGCTTTAGAAGACTCGGTAAAGTCTTCTAAACTCGGCCCATTGCACAAAGTCCCAGTCATAGGAGAGTCTCAGTAGCCTCTAGCGTTTGCAGCCTAACCCCCAGGAAGTGATGGCTGCTTATGTGGTCCAGAAGCCATGGCTCCCAGGTAGCAGTGGAGCAGCTTTACAGTTGCAAACAGGCTCAGCCTCTCACAAAGTCTTGTGTGTTCATTTAATATCTTCTCGTCTATTGTCTTAAGCACAATGGTAAGAAATAGCCTTACGATCAAAGCAGAAAGGTCAAAGAAAAATTGACATGATACCAATTTCTGTTGGCAGGATCAAGGTCTCAAACAGGTTCCAACTCTTAGGCAGTCAGTCAATGAAATCCCAGTTTTCACTGGCTAGCAGCAGGTAGAGATAGTATGGTACTGTAGCAGTCTACAGTGTTCTGTCCTCTTCATAAATGGGAAAAAGTCCAGGACAATATGGTCACATTTCTCAACCTTGGATTCAATAAATATGGCCAATATTCACAATTTCAAGGCTTTACAGCAGTAAAATTATAAATAAATAAAAAACATAAAAGAACTATGTGAAACATACCGTTGCCGAAGGCTTATGTGTTGCGGAAAATCGAAATCCTTGGGAAAAGAGTGCAAATTGGCAACCTGGAAAATGATTTTGTATTCATCACTTATAATGCATGATAAAAAAAATCCAAAAAAAGAATACCATTAGAAAGAAGAAATTCGACATACCTCTCTAGGAGTGAAATACCTAAGGCACTGCTCCGCCAATGATGTTTTGTCTTTTGTCCTTGGCTGCATGTATTAGATTCAGAAAAAGGTCATGACACATGAATGCAGATACACGACAATGTTAGTGATTATACAATGTCCCTTGCCAGCAAAGTTGAATCAGGTACTATGTATGCATAGGAAATGTTTTATTCAAAAGCCATATCACTAATTGAATAGTTGGCCAGTTTTTTTGACCATTTTTTTGCAGCAGTTGTGATCCAACGGCTGAGACAAGTGGTGCACCACGACCATATATTTGTTCACAACAACTTGTCCAAAAAACTGGTTAGGTGTCATTCCCAAGTAACATAATGCTCTCTCCAGCCCAGAAAGGGAGTCCCTTATTCCATTTTGGGATGTCCCAGAAAGAAAGTCCCCTTTCCTTGCTACAGAAAGTTTTTTGGCCACTTGTCTTTGCTACATTATTTAGATTTGAGAAAGAAAATGGAATTGGTCACATTGATTATACACCACTGAGGACAACTTGAGGGTGACATACGAAGTAAATATGAAGTTAAACATTTTCTTAATATCCATGTAAATTCAAAGTGGGACTCTTTTTTTGGGACGGAGGGAGTACCATAATACCTACAATGCTTGGAATCTGAATTAGATAATGATTTATGGCAAATGGCAGATTAAATCTAACCAAGTTGACTGACAAAGACCAGATAAGAATGCCATATTTGATAATCATTCATGCATTACATATACTGCAGAGTACAGACAAATAAAACGGTGAACTTTAACAAAAGAGAAAAGACACCAGCATTGTAAAGGCTTGAACAGGCAGGGTTATCAGATAAACTACATGTCATTCAAATTGAGCAGAATGAAATCTTTTATAACATATACGACCACTCTAAGTGGCTAGACTGAAAAGTGTTTTATTGAATTGAACCAATCTCTCATGTTTCAGAAAGGCGAAAATATGAAACCCCCCAAAAGTATCTGCCCAATCCCATAATAGTACCCAGAATGAAATATTTCCCACCTGAGTATACAATGTTACCAATTATACCATTTTGCCCCCTCACCGTGACAATCGTTAGAAATATTGATAGAAGTTGACACGTGAGGGTTATTTTAGTCATTTCATTGTCTGCCCTCTCCTTTCTCACAAGACATAGAAGACGTCGAGCAGCACCCTCCCAGTCCCAGTCTCAGTCCCTCCTTGTTCATACCACCTACTCAGCTCATCATCACCATTCCGCCGGACCTTCTCACTTGGTGTACGGATCTCACCATCCCTCACCAACAAGAACAAGAAGATTCATCGATGCAAGACCGCCCCTACCATGGCCGTCATGACCGACCTTCTTAAAACCCCCAATCCCAATCTGACCACCCTAAACCCCCTCAATCGCCCTCCGCTTCCCTCCTCCGACAGGCTGTCCCCTTGCTCATCCTCTATCTCACCCACAGCATCCTCATTTAATCCTTCAATCGCGACCACTTCTCCGGCATCGAGACCCATCCTCTCATCGACGCCCTCTATTTCTGTATTGTCACCATCTGCACCAATTGTTACGGCGACATTGCCCCTCTTTCCCCTCCCGCTAAGCTCTTATCCTGCTTCGTATTGGTCGGCTTTGGCTTTATCGACATCTTGTTCTCCGGCGTCGTCAATTACGTCTTAGATTTGCGAGAGAACTTTATCCTTCACGGAAATCAGCACCACTCCGACCCCACTCCTTTTCATCAACCTCCTCCTGCTGCAAGTGTGTCGGTAAAGGAAGAGTCTTAAGTAGCGCCAAGTTTGTTAAGGTATTCATGGTAGGCTTGTGGGTTTGATTGTGATAATGAAATTGGGGTAATGAGATGGAATGGGAGGTCGAATCAAATGATTTTTTTTGTTACGATTGAATTGATTAAGAGTTGGTTGATTTTCATCAAAGTATGAAAGTGGGAGAAGGATGTAGAAAGATGGGTGAGTTTGTGGACGGGACGGGACCCGGGGGGGGGGGAAGTGCGGAAGAAAGATGGAAAGAGAAAAATGAAAAGAATAATTTCAGAGAAAGAAAAATGAATTAAAATTACCCAAATAACCGGTGCATAACTTGCAAATGACAACTACTGTTAATGCCTTGGTGTGTCCTACAATAAAAATGACTAAAATAACCCTAACGTGACTCTCACGTGTCAACTTCCGTCAATATTTCTAACGCCCATCACGGTGAGGGGGCAAAGTGGGATAATTGGTAACATTGTATACCCAGGTGGGAAATATTTCATTCTGGATACCATTATGGGATTGGGTGGATACTTTGGGGGGTTATTCATATTTAGTATGTTGTTCTTATGAAAAGTGGAAAAGCAAAAGTTATGTGGCTGTCAATCTCAACAGCAAAGAGGTACCACTTAGGCTAGCATCCAAAGAGAAATGTATTGCGGGGTTACGTTAACTTTCCGCAGCAAGGAAGAGTCAACTTTCTATAATTTGGTTTGACAATTTAAACAAGCGTCTGGTTAATAACCAACCCTTTAACTTGAGGCATAAAAGTAAAATAGCCTTTAATTCTGGCTATCTATAGTGAACAACAGCTAGGACTGATAACACAGTTATTCTCCCTATACCCCCCTCCCCTGGCTATCTATAGTGAACAACAGCTAGGACTGATAACACAGTTATTCTCCCTCTACTCCCCTCTCCAATCACCCACAATCCGTTTTGCAGCAAAACCCCAATTCACTAGATAACATTTTCCAACAAAGCCAAAAATGGAAGAAACTAACTTCTCCATCGTTTGTCATAACCACTAAAATTAATATTTTGGATGATTTCAATTTAAAATGAAGCAAGAGTTCAAAGGCCATATGATAAAGATGCAATAGAAATGGAGAAACTAATATTTCAGGGAAGAATGGGAAAGCCGTTAGGTTTCATAAACATACTTCAAAGAGTAGCTAGATCTGCAAAGAAAGATGCCCAGCAAACCTACCCAAAACATTTAGTTTAAGCTGCTACATCTGAATCTGGTGTATGTTGATCATCAACAAAGGTGCTGGAAAAGAAAGAGAAATGATATGACTGGCTGGCAGAGAGAGAGAGAGAGAGAGAGAGAGAGAGGACACTAATCACATAGGGTGGTCCAACAAAAGATGATGCAATAATTACTAACAAGTTCTTCGACATATGAATCAATGTCAATTGTCAAATAGTGAGGGGCTTTAAGGGTAAAAAGACTTTGGGGAATTCGCTAACTTTTCCCTTGAAGCGGGGAAGTCAACACAACCCATTTCTATGACTAAAAAAAAAAATTTGATTATTTCTTTTGCACTTAAATGAGATACACTCTACCCAAACATAAAGGCTTGTCTTGAATATTCACGAAAGTCTAAATTAATAATGTCAACTTTCAAAACATTTACTGACACATGCATGCATGTTTAATTAGACACACGGACATTGATATAGACATGGACAAAGATTTTAGCTGTATTAGGTCACTTGGATAGGACAGAAAAGGAGAGAGAGGGAAGGAGACAAGAAAGTGGAGGATTACCGAAAAAGCTAGAGAATATGGAAGAATAATAACTGAGCAAAGTTAACCTTAAGAAAAAGAAAAATAATGACTACATGGAGATAAATCAACTAGCATGCCACATAATATGAGAATAGGCAATGAGCAATGTAAGGGGCATTATAGAAGGGAGTGTGAAGGCTACATTACATCTTACGTATAAAAGGCCACACAACTTTACTCTGAGATTAGCAAGAAATCACAAATGTTTGCTAAGAGATCTTACCATAACAGTAGCTAAAAGGGAGCCACACCCCTTAACATATCGATAATAACTTTTCGTGAAACAACAGCAGCGCCTGGAATCAGGATAGACAATATCTATGCTCTTTTAAGGATTCTTTTGCATGGAGAGGCAACAACACATTTGTGAATAGTTTAGTGCCCTAAAACTTCAAAGACAACTTGAACAGCAGAAACAAAAATAAGGATACCCATGACACTTCCCCGTCTCTCTACCAAACTTGACGGAACAAAATACTGGCTCAAAGAGTTATGACAAGCTTTCTCTAAAGCTCCAGAAACCTCAGGAGAACCATCAGGCAGCAAGCAAGTGGCTTCCACCTCATCCTGGTTCGTAAAACTCTTGAATTCAAGAAACGTTTCTATGGGAAGACATGCTTGGAGTTTCGCATCCAAGCTCTCCTGTGATTGATCAGTTTCACCGACAATAATAGGACTTTCATTGTACCCAAATAATGGTCCTGGCGCCCAAAGAAGCTGTTTGTTGAACACTGGGTTCCTAAAGGATAAAGGTTTTCTTTTTGCCTGCAGTTTAGATATTACAAATGAGTTATATATTCAATGCTCTTCTGAACATTCAATAAAATTGTGATTCTATAAGGGTTTTATTAGATATTAAATTTCTTTTAACAAAGACAACCATTCATTAGTTTTAGCAGGATTCATATAGAGCAGAATACAGTGAACTAATTCCAATTACGGGCATAAACAACTTTTTTTTTTGTGCATCAGAAAATCAGATTAGATTAACGAGAAATCCGTCGAAACAACAGAATTACAGTGAAAAAAACAAAAAGGAAAAAAACAATCAAGAAATTAAGGCATTCCAGTCCCGCTGCAAATCAGGGATAGGAACTCCTCAAAAGGCACCCCTAGCCAGAGCCCAAAGAGACGTTATATATACCAGTCTGTCAAAAGATGAGACTGAGACAGATTTCCAGCCACAAAAATCTACTCAATATAAATCCACACACATCCCCCCGACCACAACCACCACAAGGAAGAAATAAGTGATCATGGGAATCCGAGGATCTTTTACACATCACATTCCAACTAAAAGTGACTTGTAGGCAATGGCAAATATATGACTCCATTAATCTTTGAAAATGAGTCCCTTTAGTACCCTTAGATTAAGAAAAAATGACCTTTTCACAAATAACATTCTTATCAATTTTGACCCCCTTTATTTTAGGAAAAATTTGCACTATATTATAATTTGACCCCCATTTAAGCCAAATTCAGATAATATCATTCATTTACTACTCATAAAATAATATCATGAAACTTAGAGGAATTCTCCCACATCATACACCAGTCCCGGGAGATCCTCTTGCAAGGTCTGTGCTTTTGCAAAATGTCATTTGCGTTGAGTTTGTTCTTACGTCATAGAGTTTTGAGGTGTTGAAGACAGTTGCAACAAGGTTGAGGCTGAGGGTTAATGATTGAGTCTCCTTTGAGGTTTGCTTGTGGCAGTGATAAACGAGCTTCCGTTTTCTTCTGTACCTACCTTTGTGGGTCTCAATGAGTCTCTACAGGGTCACCCATGTCAAGCAAAAGAGAAGGATAGAGCCTGTGATGTTCGTGCATCCCTCTCGTGTATGACCATTTCTATTTTATTTTATGTTTCTTAAGTGACTAACTTCACCTCGTCTTAATCCCTGCCAATTTTTCCAAACTCATGGCCCTATTAACTACAAAGAAATCTTTCAAGAGTTCATTAACTACAACATAACAAAATTATTGAGTATCTACAATGGAACAAAGTTGATTCCTTAAATAATAAGAACCAATAATAGAATTTTTCACTAAGCTAATGAATTTTAATTATTAACTTTTTTCTCCTTTACACACAAGAAGAAGTAAATTGGCTAATATATTTTTTTTTCAAAAAGTTGGAGGGGACATAAACCTTACCCCAACCTTTATTATTATTATTTAATGTCTTAAAAGGCTACAATGACTCTATGATGCCTTTTGGTGTGGCTATAACAATTTGTTTAAACACCTGACCTCTCCGCTGAGAGTAGTGAAGTACCAGGGTGGCTATGGTGTAGGGCTTGAACACTTAACCTCTTTGTTATATTAGCTGAGAGGTGAGCAGTACTAAATAGGCCTTTGGTGAGGCTTGAACAACAACGATGCCTCTAGAGAGGCTTGAACACCCGACAATTTTAAGTACCAAGGTGTCGTCTCTGGTGAGACTTGAACACTCGACCTTTCCGTTAAGAGAAGTGAGTGGTACCAGTTGAGTTAGAGCTCATTGGTAAGTAAATTGGCTAATATACAATGAAATGTAATAAAATAAGTCATGTCAACCAAGTCTGTAAGGTTTAAGAAAGACTTCAAGAAAGAGAAAACCATGAAACCCTCATCCAAAGTAGTATTCAACACCCAAAAGTTCAAAAACTTCCTCTATAATAATTTACCCCACAGGTTTTCATTCCTTCCATTGTACATCAATAGATATATAAGCAAATCCATGTGCACGCCATATACAGAGGGTGAGAAAGTGTGACATACCAGGCAAAAGTAACGTGGCCTAGAATAGGGTACACCAAACTGAAGTGGGCTCAATATAAATTCCTGCGTGACAAAGTGGCTATCTTCCAATATCTCAACCATTTTTTTATGCGTATCAGATGTCTGGAACAAAGGCAAAACAGTTGTCACAAAAGCCGATAATATATAAGCAAATACAACTTTCGACATATTGAGCTGAACATTCAATGAAAAACCTCGAATCCAACAACGTTCTCCACGAATAACATGAGAGGAGGTTGCATAATTTGTGGAATAAGTTCAAGAATTTTGAGGAAAGAGGAGGCCCGAGCATCAGCAGAGTCTTTCTGGAGACCTAAACACGAGTTTATTTTGAGAAAACATTGCCAATCAACAAAATAATTCATCAGACACAAAATGGGAAAAGAATCAACTATCACCTTGTCGGGTATATGGTTGGCAAGGTGGCGAAAGGAGCCATACATGTGCTTGATAGCTGTCAAGATCAGTAGCACTCAAGGTCTGGATGTTACCCTATGTTTGCTCGAAACAGTAGCAAAACAATATATTAACACTTTTAGGATAACCGGTAGCAAATTACAGCTAAGATGTATTGAAGATGCTAGTATGATTTGATCAGGTTTATCGAACTTTGATTTGTTTCCATTTTCCCCTAAATTTTCTCATTGGTCCACTAACGATACCACTAGGCTGGAAAATGATAAGTTTGTCTAAACTATAGCATAACTGAATATATATTTTGTTTTTTTGGATAACTGAGGGGAAACGCCACCACATTAGGGTCACATTGGACCTACCTATGGAACTAAAACCACCACGGGGACCCGCTAACTACCCCTCGCCAACGGATCCAAGCAAAGCTCGAACCGTAGCTTGCGTGAATCGACCCATTGAAGCAAAGAATAGCTTGAGGAGCTAGGCAAGTAAGAAGGGAAGGTGAGAGAAAGAATAATCTTAGTAGCTAAATTACCAACTCAAAGAAAGCACTTACTAAATGACTTGTCAAAGTGCCGCTCAAACAAAAAGAAGATCTGAGCAGGATGGCATGGCTCTTTTCCATTTTACATTCTTATTTTCTGCTGTCAAAGCAGTAAAGACTACGGGCTACGTCAAGGTCGACATATAATACCTGCCCAAGCGGCGTAGGGTTTAATCTACAAGAGAGCCAGAAGTTCCATGTGGGTTGTATTTTACCACACTTCCTCATTTCACTTCAACCACTAGGCTACGGCCCCATACGGCTAACTCAATACATTTACATTTTCAATACTTAAAAGATACATATCTTGTAAAAGCAACAATTCCTACTACCAGTATGATGTACAACAATTCCGGTCATTGTTTCCTCATCATATTTTGGGTCATCAAAGCTTCCGTGTCTTACTCAAAATGGGCACATGCGACTTGGATCCCATAGCCGTGTCCATGTTGACTTGTGTCAACATAAGTATATGAGGCAAATAAGAGAGTCCTTGTACACAAGTTGAGGCTGTGATTTCGTTCACGAGCATACTAAAGGGATTACCTAAGGCAGATATAGATGCAAACCAATACCATAAAGACCTTTTCAGATGTTTCACGCCATGATGAGCTTGAAGCAGAGTGCTAAGAGATGATATGCCACACTGCAACTGTTTCCCGAGTGGGTCAATCTAAGGTGAATGGTCCACTTCAACAGAAAAGGAAATGGATGCAAAAGAAATGACCAGAACTTGGCAACAAAGCTGGACAGATCAACAGGCCACAATAGGGGCAAGAGTGGGTTAAAAAGTACTCGTTCAAAATTAAGTGCTTCATCTATTAGAGGAAAGGCCCACTTCGCTCATGAGCTCTCTCAGCATTTTTGTGTACGTTCTCATATATTAATTACATTTTCTATGAATTGACTGGTACACAAATAAGTAACAAAAGGTATAGCTCGTGATTGTTTAGGGTTTTCATGCTATGACCACATCATAGCATAAACCCAGAGAGTCCACAATGCCCCATTAGCTAGAGAAGGTGTCTTTGGACCACTTTAAAGCAACCTAATAATGTACAGGTCTCTGTTGGGCTTTGTAAATAATAAACAACCCCAAACAGTCCCAAGCTCATGTCTTATTCCTCAGGTGTCCTTTTCATTTTCTTTTTCTTTTTTATTGATCACAAAAGAAATATATTAGCTTAGAAACCTACTCCTCTTAGGTTGAAAAAATGATGTGTGCGCTATACTGTGATATGCAGCATGCAGAAAGATCCCATTTCAGAATGTGAGAAGTTCTTAGAAGGGTATGGTGGCCTATCTGAAAATTACCTATGGTAATATATCTGCGGAAGTCTTGGGACTTTAACTTAGGTTTAAGGTGTATAAGATTGATGACACGTGCCTTGTTGAACACCTTAGGTGAGTGAAGGACTGCTGGAAATGTTATACATTATGAGCAATAAGGTCAAGTGAGACGAATCCCACCACATCATCCAATCCTGCATATCTAACTTTTCCAACTGCATCATGAGGCTATCGATCTTGATGTGGACATTACCAAAACTTTCCCATTCCATTTCCTTAAATATTGAAAGCTTGAGCTTCCTGGCAGGAGCAAACCCAACAAACTAGTAATATTGTAGCTCTCCCACCAATTCTTTTAGCTACATTTGAACCAAAATGGCCTTTTTCCTCTCAAAGTGTCCCCACTATTCAACAATGGAAGAATATGAACAGTTACTAACAATTGCGAAACATTTGGGAAAAATTTCTTCCAATAAGGGGATATGGATAAAGGGATATACGAAATCTGTCAAACCTTAGACATTGGTGACAAATTTCCTTGCCTAAACCAACCTACCTTCCTCCAGAGGAAGATCTACCAAACTGATGTCTGTTGTCAATAAATTTTGAAATTAAAATAATTATTAAAAAAAAAAGATAAAAAAAAAAACTCGTAGCTCTAGAAATAGATTTGTAGCCACTATATGCTCATGGGAAATTGGATGACATTAAATCACCTCTGCTACATTAGGGGCATCCTACAGAAACCTCACTTCTCATATTTTCTTCTACAGGCCCTAATCACCCAAAAAGGAACACCACTAGATAATGAACCCCACATAAAGATTCAACTTTTTCCATCACTTTGGGATCTCACATCAAAATAACGCCACGTGCTAGCCTTATTGCGTTGACACAACACCATTCTATGCACCTATTCGTCAAGTTCTTACTCCGAAAGTAAACCACCACATGCTTCACCAATTTTAATTGTTTTCACCACATCTCTTTTCCGAATACTATTCAAGACCCAGATATTACAAGACAGTGTTTTTCATCATTTAACTTGTGTGATATATTTACCTCCTATTGAACAGACTTCACTGCCTTAGACCCTCATTAGCATTCCAAGGCAATAACTTCAGCAGTCGCTCTAACTATGTAGTAATGTCAAAGCCAATAGCCAACTGAACATGCTACGCTTTAGTCCAAAACCTTTCTCTAACATCCTACACTAGTCTAACCTAGACAGAGTGGTTACTACAGTTCCTCTGTTGATGTTCATGTTCTAAGTCCTTGGAGCCTGGGCAATGCTCAACCGAAAGATATGGAAACATACACATACATAAAGAGAGAGTATAAGATGATTTTTGTTCCCTTCTCCTTCATATACCATATATAAGTGATATATATAGGACCCATCCAGTAAGCATAAACCAGCAGGTAATACACAAGTAATATATAATTATACATAGGACCAACCAAAATTAACGTGAATATCTTGCCACCAGTCTCAAAGTTAGAGTTTCCTTACCTAATATATATATATATATATATATATATATATATATATATATATATATATATATAAATATATATATATATATAAATATATATATATATATAAATATATATATATATAAATATATATATATATATATATATAAATATATATATATATATAAATATATATATATATATAAATATATATATATATTGATAAGAAAAAGTAAACGATAAGAAAAAGGATACTAAATAAAGAGAGAAAATTCCTTTTTCCTCTTTCACCTCCTGATAAAATGTCTAAGCAGATAGCAAAAAAAAAATCCATTGCAAGAGTTTTGTATGACTAGCAATCATAGGCAGGAGTAGCTCAGTTCCATCAAAAGGGTCCTAGTTTGACATTTAAACCATTTTTCAAATGAAGATTTGACATTCTTTTCAGTTCATTGTACCCTTTGTGTATTGTATTATGATCACAGTAATCGTTGTCTAAAACTTTTAAATAATGTCAAATGTAAATAGTTAAAATGGTCCTTTAGACTTTGAAAAGTCAAACTATGGGATGGATGGTATCATGAAAATGTAAGAACACAAACTGAGAACATATACTGATGGGACTTTATGGCTTGTGATGAATCATACTCATAAATAATACTCCCTACATCCTAAAATAAGTGTTTCCAATTTCATTTTTGGACGTCCCAAATAATAAGTGTCTCCTTTCCTTTTAAAGAAAGTTTTCAAATCTAATTGTCTATAATACCCTTATTTATGGAAATAGAAAAAGAAATGGGTTCTACTGATTTAACACTACTCAAGGATAATTTGAGGATTTTAAAGAAAAATAGAGTCAAAACACTTTCTTCAAATCTGTGTAAAATCAGATAGGGGACACTTACTTTGGGACAAAGTAATCATAATATTAGTGCCGCAAATGAACCGAGCCGTTCATGAAGAAGCTCAAGCTTGGCTCGTTGAAGGCTCGACTCAAACTCAGTTCAATTAGAAATGAACCAAGCTTGAGCACAAATTCTATGCTTGTTTGCCAAATGAGCCGAGCTTGAACATTAAAATAAGGCTCGTGAACAGCTCGTCTAATTATTTCTATTCTATATATATAAATATATATATATATATAGAGAGAGAGAGAGAGAATAGAGTTTTCAATGATTACTACTTCTCACTAATCATTGAGGGTTACTATTGCTATCAACCATTAGATCAAAAATCGATGGCTAAGATTTAATGGTTAGTTGGAAAATGTAATCATTGATGGTTACTATTGCTATTAACCATTAGATCAAAAATCGATGGCTAAGATTTAATGGTTAGTTGAAAAATGTACTATTATATATATATATATATATATATATATATATATATATATATAACATCAAAATTATGACACAATTTTTTTCCACAGAGGTATAATTCTTTTTTATAACAATGGTTTGAATTTCATCTTCAATAATTTGCATATTCGTGTACACACGAGCCGAGCCCATTCACAAACAATTAATGAGTCCAAGCCGAGTCTGAGAATCACATATGCAATTTCAAACAAGACCAAGAGCAAGTCTGAGCAACCCAAAAAATAAGACAAAGGCCAAGTCTGAGCAAGCCAAAGCTCGGTGTCAGTTTGGTTGATTTGCAGCCCAACATAATACCTGATGGGGGCGGTGGCCGAAATTGTGCTGGTAAACATCGTTAGCTAAGTCATTTATATCAAATGCTTCCACCATCTTTGTGTTCAAACCCGCCTCCATCACCGAGTATCTCTGTTGAACAAAAACCCAAAAACAGAACAAATCAAACCTCCACAAAAGTTAATCAACTCAACTTACATGAATCCTTTTTTCGCAATTGGGTTCGATCAAAAACAAAAATTCAAAAGTAAAAGAAAGGGAAAGGAGAAGTATAGGTACCATGCCGCCAATGCCACTGTAAAATTCGAGAACTCTCCATAGCTCTTCTTGGAGCTTGCATAAACCCCCTTCCATGTCCTTCTCTCTGTCTCTGCTCCGACGAGTCCAGAAAACGTCCCTCGGCGGACCTTCTTTGTGAGCGAATTTATTCTCAGGCTCCAAACGACGTCGTCAAGTTTAAGTCACTTTTTCTCGTGTGGGCAAAAGAGAGTCATTATTAACCACCTCATACCTCTAAATACACGCCCTTATATATTTAAAAAATATAATTATAAATTTTAATTTAAATATTTTTATGTATTTTTTTATTTTTTTAAATTTTAAAAAAATTAATTACTATTTAGCAGCTCCTTATCGAACACAGCTAAAGTTGTTTGGTAAGCGGTGTCGAACACTACTATGAGTTTTCGGTCACATAATTTCAAACAGTTTAAAAAAAAACAAGCTTATCAATTAGGGTAACGATGGAGACAAGAATTCATGCGGGGCGAGGAGGTGGGCTTGACAGGGACATGGGACGAGGAGGAAGGAGAGGGGGTGGGGAAAAAAGGAGAGAGATGGTAAAATAGGAAAATTATAGGGGGATTAAAAATTTAAGACGGGGTGTATTTAAAGTTTTGGGGGCGTGAATAGCAACTCTTTTGGCAAAATCCCTTTCATATTTGGATTTCTTTTTTTTCTTTTTTCTTGTTGTGCCACTCTATTTTTTTTATGCGTGTAATCTTCTGTGTAATATTATTTGGCATCATGTGAGTAAAAATAAAACGAACTGGTTGTCACGCAAGATGACAATTTATTTTGTATATAAAATTTGGTACTTATTAAATCGCTAAAGCATTACTTTTCTAGTAATGCATATCTACTTTTCAATATAAAAAGAAGTAGAAGGATGAAGGGGTTGGCTTATATAATGCTTAGTACACCTACATATAACTGCAATATGTAGGTTTAAATTATATAAAGGGTTAAATGAACCATTAGTCCTCGGAATTTGGGCTTGTACAAGAAAAGTCCCCAAACTTAGACTTATCTCACCACCGACTAAAGTAGGTCATTTTCGGCACACCACTAGTCCCTAAGATGGACGACATTAACTCATGGTCCGTTAAGTGAGCATATGTTCACTCACATGCATTTTTGTCTGGACAAAAAGGTCATTTCCATTCCCAGCTTTCTTCTTTTCCCTTCCCCTACCACCCACCATTTTCAAGTTGTCTTCTTCTATCTTCACCATTCATCCCCCTACCTTGCCAAATCCATTTATAAACCTCACCCTCTTACCAATTCCCAATCTTTTTCATTACACATTTTCGTTTTCAACTCAATCCCCTATTTTTCATTGTCGGCGGAGCTTGAGCCGGGGGTGTCCCGGAAAGTTCCCAGTGCAAGGTTAGATTTAATTTCCCCATTTCAGCTTCTCGTGAACGCTAATGGCAATGATCAAACCTAAGTGTTGTGCAATCAAACCTAGGAGTGACCAAGTGATCAAACCTAGGAAATAGAGTAAAACAGAAATGAGTCTGGACTGTGAACCTTGGCACGGCCGTGCGAGAGCAAACAGAAAGTTGGGAATGGGCTGTGATACTTGGCACGCTCGTGCGCACATTCTTGGCACGCCCGTGCGAGTGTATGGACAGAATCTCCTCATTTTTGTAATTTTTGACTTTTGACCCTTGGACCCTTGGCTGAATATGTTGTACCCTTGTTTGACCTGTTGACCAGCCCTGATAAGTTACTCCCAAGCCTTGTGAGAGACTTCATTTATTCATCTTCTTCATTTCTTCCTTCCATGAAAGCTTGAGAACTTAAGTGTGGGAGATAAAGGTGAAAATAGTGTGTGTGTTTTATATCTCAACATCCAACCATTGGATCTTCCATGCAAGACCACCAAAGTGTTGCTAAAGACTAAGAGACTTCATTACAAGGCTTGGATTGTGATTTTGTTGCTTTGATTGTGCAATTTCAAGTAAGTTACTAACCCCCTATGTATGCTTAAGAATTTGCTGCATAATTGAGATATATTGTACATGCATGTCTTGTTTACTTGAAGAATTCATGTTTAAATGATATGTTGAGATGTATAACACGTCTATGTGTTAAGTGTTGGGTTTGGATGATGTTGCATGTTGATTTTGAGCACCTAACTATGGAATTTGACTCAAGAACAAGTTAGAGACTTAATTGGGAAACTTTGCAAATAGCAAATATACCCAGATTTTTAGAAGTGTTGAAATGACTCTAAGAAGTTGATATTTAGTTAGAGTGGTAATTAACAACCAACATGCTAAAATCCTACGAGATTTAGAGTTCGTTTGATATATGATTTGGTCTTCCGAGTAAATGATACTGGTAAATTAGAGACTTGTTATTAGCTCTAAAGTTGTGGTTTAGAGTTCTTGAATAATATGTTTGATGATCATACTTTGTAGAATAATATAATCTACGTGTTATTGGTCAAGTTCACTACTTTGGAACTTGACGGTTATTTGCATAAGTTGAGTAAGAAGACCTACTTATGAGTTGTGTAAGTCCAGCTGGCGTCGTCGTTGTTAATGTTAAGGTGGGACGACCTACAGTCTTTACGAATTCATTTCGTGATCGCTATAAGTCACCGTACCGGAGTTCACACCCTCACCTGTCGACCACAGGTGGGAAGTAGCCCCACTGTTGTAGCAATACGCATGATTTTGGTTTGCTAAGTAACCCGAAGAGTGATTTCGGGAACCCGATGAGTGATTTCGGGGAGGTCAAAACCCGATGAGTGATTTCGGGGAGGTCAATAGCCGAAGAGTGATACCGGTGATGTTGATACTACACATATGAGTATCGAGATATGGTTGTTTGTTGATTTCGTGTATTGCAGGAGCAACGCGTAGATGGAAAAAGAGAAATAATATCCTTTTATAACGTGGTTTATTTACGAGCACTTATGTGTATATCAAAGTGCTATGTGAGTTGAATGATTTGCATATCAAAGATGATGATATATGTTCAGTTGTGGTATATATAAATGTTAATGCCATGTTATGTCTACAGTTTGAGCATTATGCCATGTCATGTAGTTGCATTTAGTAACTTATTGAGTTTCGACTCACCCCGTTTGTTGTTTATATGTTTTTCCTTAGATCCGAGCCAGCCTAGCGGTTCTTGGTGAGATCGGTAAGGTTGCGGTTTGCTAGCAGGTTGTATTTTGGTTTGGTAGCTCTCGAAGCTCGATGTTATTTAGTAGTATTTCTTTTGGTGAGGACGCTGGTTGTGTAAAGTTATGTGAACTTTACTTGGGTAGTATTTGTTCTTTGTAAACCATATATTCCTTTGGTAGCCGACATATGTATGTCGTGCTTGTATATTTAACTTCGTAGTAAGTTCAGTTTCTCTCCCGAGCATGTTGTAGCTCATGGTTTTAGTTATTCCGGCATGTTGTGGCCGATGTTGTTATCGTTGTCGTTGTTGTTTGATATTCCAAGTCTTAGACTTGTGGTAGTAGCTATTGGGTTCCGGCAGTACTATCGCCGAGACTTGTTTTTATTAAATCAGATTTGTATCCTTGTGTTTTGGTGTAAGTACGAGTGGATACACCTCGTGCTCTTCTTGGTGTTGTGTTGTTTTGGCGACTCGACCTTGGGATTTCGTATAGAGATCCGAGTCGGGGCGTCACAATCTTTGTTTGGTAAAACTTAATACTAACACCTTTAAGGGGATTGTTATTCACACCCCCCTTTTCTCCAAGTTTGTTGTATTTTGTATAGATTTGTTTGTATCCATAACCTAGGTCTAAGCCAAGGTGACTAATGGGCCTGCGTGTCTGTTAGAGTGGCAACTTGTTCTTAGACAATTACTTGTAATAGCTTAGGATTGCTTACTTTGTACTTAGCTTAGTCTACAGAAGATGGCCTCTGTATATCAGTCGTCTTCATCAGCAATGTCCATCAAGCCATCAGCCAAGTATATTCCAGCCAAGCTTCATCAACAATGTATGAAGACCAATAGACTCGACTAATAAAGACTTATCTGATATGTGCCTCAAGTTATCAGCAAAGTCCTTCTTTGACTTTGGTGTAACGATAACTTGCAAGTACCATTTAATGGTGCATTCCATTTTAGGCATACATCTCAGAAAAGGACATCCTATAGGTAGTACTTGTCTACCTATTTTTAGTAATATTGCAGGAAAAGGACAGATGCTGGACAGATCAGAAGCTCCTCTGGAAATTCGACAGCACGATATAGGGCATTTAATGCATATCTTCTCTGCATTAAATGCACCTAATTCAAATCAAATTCAAGCTGAAATCCCCCAACGGCTCCAAGAATTCTCTGGGTATAAACTGAAGACCTAATGAAGCATTAAATAGACTCTCCAACACTTGAACAATTCTGCAAATCTTCATCTTCATCACAGCTAGTGCATCCAAAGCTTCAAAGCTAATTCCATCAATCATTCTTTGAAGAGCTCCAAACTTTGACGCATAGTCTTTATTGCTCTTCATTGATTACAATCATTAGCATTCAAAGCACACAAGAGTTAGATCTTTGTAGATATCAATTCTCCCACAAACACTTGGTCAACTATTTTATGTACACGATCCACTAGTGATCAATCTTGTAAAGATTCTAGTGGAAAACTTAGTACACATTATTCAAATCCAAAGTTGACCACTTTGGTTGTGGACGTAGCACTTATTTATAAGTGTGAACCATATTAAATCTCTTGTCTATCTATTTCCTGCACTTGTGATTTGTTGTTGCTTGTTTATTTCTAGAAATTTCAACAGCTCATAGAATAGCTGATCTTGGCTACCAAGATTAGCCATCTTGAAGACAGGTGAACTTGTCTTATCAAGATCAGTCATCTTGAACTTGTCCTATACTTCACTCTTTTCCGCTGCAAACTATTTTCTAAACTCTTTTGTGAAGTAATCTTTATCAAAATATTAAAATAGGACATAGGTTATTCAACCCCCCCCCCCTTCTAGCCTATTTAAGCACCTTAAGACCTAACAATTGGTATCAGAGCTTAACTCTTTGAAAACAAGTTTTTTCGAGATTAAACTCTTGAGAGATTAAAGATCTAATGGCTACTCATCAAATGTTGGAAACTTCAAATATGAACCATTGTCCAGTCTTGGATGAAGTTCACTTTGATATCTGGAAGGACAAAGTTAAAAGACATATGAATTCTATTGATAAACGTTTATGGAAATGTGTTACAGATGGTCCAAGAATTCCCATGAAACCAAACACACTAGTTGTTGTTGATCCAACTACAGATCTTGAAGTTATCAAACCAGAAGAAGAATGGGATGATGAAGATCGAAAGAACGATGTTCTGGATGGAAAAGCCATCAACATCATTACCATCTATGTAGACATAAGCACCTACCAACAGATGATCAATCTGGATACAGCTAAAGAAATGTAGGAAGCTATATTGGAATATCTAGAAGGTGATAGAGAAACAAAGAACAACAAGATGTACACTTGCATCCAGAAGTTTGATTCATTCAAGAAAGATCCTAAAGAGACCCTCAGAAGTTCTTATGACAGATTCTATGAGGTAGTAAACTCTTGCTATACTTTAGGAAATAAATATGAAAAGAAAGAGATAAACATGAGATTTCTTAATGCGCTAGGTAGTCTATGGCATGTAAAGATTACTGTCATGAAAGAATCAAATGACTTGAATAAATTGACTCTTAGGAATCTTTATGCAAGTCTTTCAGTTTATGAGCTCGAAATTCAGCAAGCTCAAGAAATGGAAAAGAGTTTCAAAAATTTATCTCTACCAGCCATGTCTGTTGAACCTTCCAGTTCTAAACCTAATGAAACCCCATCCACATCCAATGATAGTGATGATATCCTTTTTGACGAAGCTTTTGCTATGTTCGTTAAGAGGTATCAACGTTTCAAAAAGTATGTCAAGTCTCTTCCTATCAGCAGTCTCCTTACAAGACTGTTGTTTCTCAAAGAACAACTGCTCTTGTAAGAACAACTGTTCCTTCTTAAGCAGTTGTTCCCCAAAAGGATAATGAGCTTGTCTATTTTAATTGTAGGAAGCCAGGTCATTTTGCCTCAAAATGTCTAAAACCAAAATATGAACTTTACAAAAAACGTCCCAAATCTAAATTTCAAAAACAAAAAGGGATGGTGGCTAAGGAAATTAATGAAAGCAACATGCCCACATGGTGTGATACAGCTTCTAATGAGGATGATTCCTATGACTTTGCTGAGGAAGCAAATATTTGCCTTATGGCCAGGGAATCACCCATGACTCAGTAAGATCACTGCCATTTCAACAGGATGATAGTGATGATGATGATGAGCTCAATGAACCTTCAAGGGGAGAACTCATCAAGGCTAACAAGGACATGATGGAAGAGTTTGCCAAGTTCAAAACTGCCTATGTAAAATTAGCCAAAAAGCATGAATTGGCTATCTCTGAGAAATCTACCTTGGTGTCTGAGACCAAAGAATTCAATAGACAATAAGCAGAGAATATCAAGACTCAAAAAGGAGAACAAGGCCTTAACTGAAAAAGTGGAGTTCTTACTTGAACACATAAAGAAAATCAATTCTGAGAAAGATGACCTCCAAAAGGTTGTTAATGCTTGGATTAATTTCAAATGAAACTTTGATACCATTCTTACAAAACAAAAACATATTGATGACAAAACTGGTATCGATTTCCAAAGTGAGTTCAATGTAGGAAGTTCATCTAGTTCTCAAGAAAATGAGACAGCTGAAGTGATTGTTGAGGAAATGGCTGAGGAAGTCGTCTATGTTCAGCAATCTTCTCAAAAGGGAAAGCAAGGACCTGGTTTTAACAAAGTACCATTTGCTTACACTAAAAATAAACCAGACAAGTCCAGGGGTAAGTAAACTGTCAACGCCAATGACATTGCTAATAGGGAGGCTGATCAACAAAGACCTGTTGTTAGACATCCTGTGAAAACAGTGATGACTGATAATAAGTAAAAAAAGTCTCAACTTAAGCCTATATTGTTACAATATGGGATTGTTACAATGAAGATTGTTACAATATGGGAGATTCGAAAAGGTGAATGTTATTTTTATTGTGACAGCCCATATTGAAAGTCATTTTATGCCCTGTTTGAATATGTTTAAAACTTTCAATTCCTTTCATTTTGAGCTATTTTTTTGTTGATATGAGATAAATTTGAGTTTTGTTTTTTGTTGATAAGTTAGATTTCAAGTTGTATTTTGTCTATATGTGAGAATTTTGACCTCTGTTTTGATCTAGACTAAGAATAGTTAGTTTGTTCATTTGTTATGAGTTCAATTTTTTATGTGTTCAATTTGTTATGTGTTAGGATTCTACTCAGAACTTAAATTGAGTAAAGAAAATATTTTTTCCTCTTCTGCAAAGTGTTCAGTACATTGTGGTCCCTCTTTTGCTTTGATGTTCCCCCTTTTATAAAGAATAGTTAGTTTGTTTAATTTTTTTTTTTTTTTTTGTGGTGTTAGTTTGTTTATTGTAAAGTTTAATTCTTTAAAGGGATGAGATTGTTTGTTTGTAAGCATCTTTTATGTGAATGTGTGTAGGCTTGTGGTCCCTGTAAGGCTTGTGGTCCCTTTTCTATTTGTTTGTTTGTTTGTATAATAAATTATAAGTGTGGGGATGGGGTTGTTGTGTTTCTAATTTGTCATAAATGTCTTTTTTTAACTTATTACATTAATTCTCTTTTAAATGCAGCCAAACAAAATACCTTTTTTTTCTTAAAAGTCCATCATGGGGTACTTTAAATGCAATCCTGTGATAGCATACAGTGGTGGCAAGATTGATTATGTTGATTACTTGATGAAGTTAGACTTATGCATGAAAGTGCTTGAAGAGATGATGCAAAAATTATGTGTTATGGGTGATGGGACTAGGTTTTACTACTTTTTAGAGCCAGAGACTAACTTACAAAGAGGTTTAAAGTACTATGCAAATGATGAGGATTTAAAAATTATATGTGATTGGGTGAAAATAAAAAGAGAAATGTGACTAGTATCTTTTGTTTGATAGAGTTGAAATGTGACTAGTATCTTTTGTTACTATGAAACAGAGTACATCATGCTAGGTTCTTTTGTTACTATAAAACAAAGTACACCATGCTAGGTTCTTGAGATAACTATGAAACAGAGTACAAGATTGATTGGTTCAAACACAAGCGATGCATTACTCACAAATTATCTTTTGTGACTAGTATCTTTTATTACTATGAAACATATTAGAGGTAACAACCAATACAACATAAAGTATCTTGTTCAAACACAAACCATTACTCACAAACACAAACCATTCATTGTCAAAAAATTGGAGACAACAACCAACCTTTCATTGACATGCCATTAAAATTAGAAATACAACACAACACATTAATATTCGAAATACAACACAACCATTGTTTTGAAACATAAATTTCTCCCTAACAACTAATCATCACCATTGTCAAAAACTTGGACAATAACACCATTGCCAAAGAAAACATACAACATATTTTTCACTTGGGACTTTAGTAAGGAAATATCCCTAACCAATAATCATCAAGATTGCAACGATGAACCAAGACAAAATCAACCCACCCCACATCCACCTTTGTTTCGTATTTCGCCTTACAATAGTTGCTTCATAGTCCCTTACCCTTCTAAGTAGACCAGGGATAATTCTTGTTGATCTTTCGCACATAGGTGGGTCAAACCACCTAAAGAACCACAACCCCTGTTCTGCAACAACAAATTTAATTTTTTTTAAAATTTAATCAAAATTTCTATAACTTTACAGTATTGTTCTCATAAACAAAAAAGTTGAAAAATTACCTAAATTTAAAACCTTTTTTTCCAGAACTAAATTAATAAAGAAGATATAATTAAAAGAGGTTTTATAAGGAAACCTACTTGTTGTGAACATCCAAAGAAACGTCTTCCTGAGTTGGCATTAGTCCACGAAGTTTGGATTGCTACTCTAGATCCACAAGTGCAGTAGAGATCCGCCATTTTTTCCTAAAGAGTCTGTGTTTTTATGGTTGCTTTAATGGAGGAATAGGTCAAGTAGCATTATATATGGTTGGAGAAGGCGGGAAGGTTTGGCACTAAACAATGGTCAACAACCTAGGAATTTTGAAAAGACTCATTTTCCCTCAGTCTAGTGCACGTGAGTGAGCACAATGCTCATTTGATGGCACTTCAACTGACGGCGTCACGTCCAGGGACTTCCGGTGGACCAAAAATGCATACTCTAGTCTGTGATGAGCATTTCCTTTGTACATGGATTGCTGGTGGACTTTTGCATAGTACAGAGACTAGTGGTGCACTTATCCCTTGAGGATAATAGGCGCACAAGAAGATTGGTGTATTTTAAAATTGGGTGTTGATTTCAAGAGAATGGAAGCTGAAGAAAACAATTTGTAATTAACCATGGTATTGGTTTCGCTAATGGCGGACGCGGCGATGCTGTAAATTGTTTTGTGGAGGATAATGGGCTAGGGTTAGAGATAATAAGGATGGTTTAGTATTGGATGCGACAAGTAAGAGGAGAAAAATAAAGTAAAATAAACTTATATGTTTGGTCTAGTATATAAAGTATACAAATGATCGATCACAATATTACACACGCATTACTTTCTCTAATCAAATTTAAAGTACAATAAATACTGTCAGAGAATAATACATGTTGTAGACTGAACCAAGCATAAAAATTTTATCCAAAAATAAACGGTTGGAGAAAACCAGACTCAATTCCTAGTATGTGGTTGGTCATGTGTTCTAAGTATATAAATAGTCAATCATAATAGGACATGTGTATTATTTTGTCCTTCTAAACTGACAATATTTATTACACTCAAAATTTAATTGGAGGAAGAAATGTCCATGTTGTATTGTGATTGGCTTCGTGTACTTAGTACAGAAGATCAAACATATTTTTTTTTCCTATATGAATTTCTTTTTCTTTTTATTTTTTTGGAGGGGGGGGGGGTTGCGCATTTTTGGTTATGTGGTGATAGGAAACATATGATTCCAAAAGGGCTCAAAATAGGCTAGAGGGGGGGAGGTGAATAGCCTATGACCTATTTAAAATAAATTAGTTGACTTTTCAATATAATCAAAATATCCTACTACAGATGAGTTGGGCAGTGAAATTGATTGGAAAGTTTATCACAAAGTTTGTTTATGAATATCAGCAAGCTTATATCAGAAGACTTTGTTTACAAAACGTTGTTGATAGATAAAAAAGTATGAGAGCGAACAAGCTTTAGGTAATCTATTGCATATATATATATATATATATATATATATATATATATATGCAATAGATAAGACAGTGGCTTAAGATAAGAAAGTTTAACAACAGATAAATAGATAAGACAAGATGTAAAGTGGTTCGTACTAGGTATATATAGGGCTACATCCACGATCAAGGTGGTTAGTCCGAGGTTTTAAACAGTTTACTATTTTATCCAATGGTTACAAGTGTTTAGCCTGTACTTTAGTCAAGTTTTCACAGATGAAAACTCAAGTGCAATAGCTAATCTTGATCACTAACTGATTGAGTACAAAATTTATTTTTGGCCTAGAATTTTAAGATAGGAATGTTCTTTAAGTAAGAACAACTATCTCTTTTGTGGGGGGCAATCAATGAGGCTTTCGTATACTAGTAGTTTAATTTGAAAAGTCACTCAATGATTATTTACAATAACAATAGGAAGGTGTAATCAAACTCAGAACAATAAATACTAGAATGTAGGTGTGATTGTTCTTGAGTTGATCTTGAGTAAATGTTCTTTGAAATTTGTCAAGCTCTTGAATATTCACGTTGATGTATACTTGGTCTAAGTCTTCAATGCTTCAAAGTGTAGCTTTTATAAAGTCTTGAAGCCTTTGAAGATGATGTATTTAACCACTTATGATATGAAGTTTGAATACAATAAATTAAATGCATAGAGTTGTTGGAGATGAATCCTATTGGTTGAGCATCCTTAACAGTCCTTTGAATGAGCTGTGTTAACTGTTGCATTAATTGTAAAAACCGTTTTTTTCTCAATTCAACATACTCAACCTTTGTTGTACTAGTAGTCCTTTCTAAATTTGTACCCTAAATGAGGAAAGTGGTTTTTGTATACCCATGTAGTGACACCGGTAACACACTTCAAATTCAAATGATTGAAAATCTCTAAGAGAATTCACTTATCCAGTCCAAGTAGGATATAGTATAGTTCAGCACACTTCGAGTCCTTTTCCTTAGCAGCCTTTTGGAAGAATGAGTAACATAGGCAGACTATGCTTCAAAGCACAATTCTATTCATAGAACCGGCAAAATCAACCTAGCCCAATGGGCTGACCCAGTCAACCCGACATTAGGGTGGGGTGGGTTGGGCTTTAGTTTTGGAGGCCCAATATAAAATTGGGCTGGTCCAGCCCGCCCCAATGTTTATGCTTGGCCTGATGGGCTTGCGTGTGGGCTGGCAAAATTAGTGAAAATTACCCCGGTTCGATGCGTTGGCCCGATGCAACTTTGGGTCGGCCTAGTCCAGCTCGAGTGTAGATCTTGATCCGATGGGTTCTATCGGGTCGGGTCGCCCCATTGCCATCTCTACCTATTAATACGAGCAATTTTTTTTTTCCTAAAGGAGCGTGAGAAGGAATCGAACCTGAGATTTCACACTTTGTGAAGCCTCAACTATACAACTAGGTCACCCCTTAAGGACAAGAGCAGGTCTACTGATGGATGCTTGACGACGACAACCTAACTAGTTATTGTTAAGTCCTAGTAGAGTTGAATTCTAAGGTGTACTCCCTCCGGCCTTATTTATAAGCAAAAAAGTATCATATTTTGGTGGCCTTAAATATAAGCAAAAGTCACCAAATTCAAATTTATTAATATTCTTATTCCAAAAATATCACTTGTTAATTCTCCTGTTTTTCAAGATGAGTGCACATTCCTAGTCCCTAGACACAACTTCCAAGAAAAGTAACACAAGAAAATGTTAGTAATCTAATTAAGGGTATTTTAGTAATTAAAACTCAATTTTTATATAAAACCTAGACAATTAAATTAACTTAACTACTTTCTTAATCTGTGTGAAGTTGGTTAATTTTGCTTATAAATAAGGCCGGAGAGAGTAGCACGCAGTCCACTTACAATGATGCTTATAGACACTCTTCTAAAACTATGCAATGAGTATAAGCAAATCTAAAACAGATAAATATTCCCAATTATCATCGCCTGAACTTAAAGCCCACCTTGTCTATGAAGAGGACGAGGAAGAACCACAACAATGATGCAGCAAGTGTAATATAATAATCAATAAATTCTAGATCTTGAATTTCATAATGATCACAATAGCATATAAATAATCATAAGTAAAATACCCGAAGACATGTTGTTTGATTCTTGTAACTTGATATAGATCCGAAGAGCCAAAGAAGACAGAATACGATTTCTTCCTTTTGGCCCAAAACCTTTATGAGTTGATTTTCGTAATATATAAATATGATGACTATTGCATCTCTTTACATAGGCAAAGGGACGGCGGTATTCCTATTAGGATTTAATCTCAACCCTCCATCAAGATAGAGTTTAATTAGGAAACTAACCTCTTTTACAAACTAGTATTTAATATAATTTAGTAATCTTAAATTAACCGTAATTCTTACTATTGACCACATAAAAAAATTTCTTGACCTAATCTTACAGTCTCCCACTTGGTCAAAGTGATAATCCTTTAATGGTTAATTTTAGAAACATAAAACATGCATAATAACTAAGAGCCCATTTGGTACAGCGTTTACAAAAGGCAGTGTTTTAAAAACGCAACGTTTTAAAAAACGTAGTGTTTTAAAAACGGAGGTCTTTCCTCATAAATACGTTTGGGATATCATAGCTTTTTTTTTTTTTCCTAGGAGCGTTTTAAAACCTGCATTTTGGGAAAAAGCTGGGAATTCCAGGGTTTTAAAACGCAGCTGCGTTTTCTGCCGCAGTATTGAAACACATTTTTTTGCAAATAAGCTGCGTTTTATCCTTGCGTTTTGGCCAAAACGCTCGACCAAACGGGCTCTAAATCAATAACTTAATGGTTAACATAATACTTTCGCAAACCAATTTATTCATAGGAGTCATAACGGTTCCATATTATCAGGTTTTCAATATGGTTCCTTCCATGTACTACAATATAAATAACTTAATTCACTAGGTCTTAAGCATGAGTATAATTAATGGTCCAATAATGTTCTTTCTTCGAGAACAATTTATGTTATCAATTATTCATTCACATAATGTATACAAAATATGGAAACAAAAATAAAATTCAGAATATCATAAATAAAAGCTCAATAGAAATTCAATGTATAAGCATAATGAGTAGCTAAACATAGCCTAAGTTACTTGTTCTCAAATGAAATCAAGCAGAGATGTGTAATGATATTGGAATTTCATTGAAATCAAATCCCAGTTTTTGTTTGAACCATATTTGTATACAGTAATAAGCTTTCTGAAACAAATCATTCTTTGATATGATGATATCAATTCTGGGGAAATTTTGCTTCTGGGATTTATATAGGACGAGTCGGGTTTTGAAATCAAAGAAAATTGCAGAATTGTGGTCGGCAATGGCTTCTCCTTCTGATCTAAGTACGGGCTAGCCCATAACACCATAATTAGTACTCCCTCTCTTACCAGCAAAGAGTTCACTTATTTTTTTTAAAAGTTAACACGTGACTAAATCAAATCAAAATTTTACATATTTTACTTATGTTTTAGGAAATAAAATTTCATTAAGGCTGTGTTTGGTTACTCAATGTTAAGCTTTAAAATTAGAATTGAATGAACAATTTGAACTCCACGGAATTCAAATTGTTCTTCCGATTCCAATTCTGAGCTCTGAAATTAAACATCCAAGCATAACCTAATTAAAAATTACCTTAAAAATACTATAGATTATAACTTTCGTAATTTTGTAAAAGTAGCTAAATTTATGTAAATTATTGATCAAACTTTAACTAAGTTGACAAAAAAAAAAAAAAAATCAAAAGTAGACCCTTTGCCTGTAACAGGGGAGTATCTATTATCCCCAAACTTTTAATCTCATAAAATTCTCAATGAATCATAGCCCCAAACTTTTAATCTGATAAAATTCTCAACGAATCATAGCTTGCCTTCTTCAGTATCATGATATATTAGGTTGAAGATGAAAATTTTATCACGCATGTCGTTAATTTCACCCCTCAATTTTATCATTATTTGAATGGAAGTGAACGGAAGGACCAATGGTGTTTGATTTTGAAGTACAAGAAGTGGACGAATGACGAGTACAAGTAGTTAAATTTTGTGAATTTTTGTAGAAGGAAACCCAAAAGGGAACAATAGTACAAAGAATGGTGTAGTTTGCCCTTTTATCAAAGTTGTGCCCGTTTGGAAGTAGCCTTTGCAGGAATTATCGACATATTATTGAATCGACATTAAATGAATGTATAATTACATGGACACCAGTTCTTTTCACCCTGCTCACAAAAAGAACTTCTTGCCAGTGACTTCACATGAATAATGTATAAACAAACCCTAGATTCAACCTACATATCAGAACCCGAAACCCTGTTCCTTAAATTTGGTTCAGCGGGGGAGGTTGATTCTCAAATCTTCTATGGCAACAAGTCTGGATACTAGTCTCTGGCAATTCCTGCACAAAATTCAAGTTGATGGAACAAGCTGTTCTTGCAGTGCAAGAGGAACAGCTGGTCTCCAGGTTGTGCCCTCAGGAGCATCCATGAGAGCAATACCCACTGCAGCCAAGTCTTTCCTTATTGTATCTGATTTTTCATACTCCTTGTTCTTCCTCGCAGTAGTTCTTTCATGAATTTTTTGCAGAACTTGATCCTCAGTCAACTCTGCGCGCTTCAGTGCCTTCTCCTTCAGCTGCTGCAAAACCTAGGGGAAAAAAAAGGGAGAAGGTTTTAAAAATAAAAACCACACAAATCCAGGATTTATGGTGTAATACCATATTCATTTATAAGTACAGGGTTTAAATACATGATATGGGGAATAAGTGGAGAAGTAAGGCGCCAGCAGTCCTTGCAATGATGCAAAATAAGCTACAGCAACTACGAGCCATTTCACGTGGAAAAAAAGACATTAAAAGTTGAGATGGGGTGTCGCTGGTGATATGAGGTCATGGGTCATTGTGCAAAAGAACCAAAAAAAAAAAATTTTTTTTTTTTTGTTTCTCAAGGTATCCCTTGGCATGAAGGCCCAGGACAAATCCCTGAGCTGGGTAGGAACACAAGGGTAGTAAAAACTATCCTTGCCAAGTTTTAACGTAATTGCATTCTCATGGCTCGAACCCATGACCTATGGTTAAGCTAGAAAAGCCTCCAAGCTGATTTACGCATTTGATGGAAACAGAATATCAATAACAGGTACCTCATAGTAACTTGTTGGCATGAGTCCTAAAACAATCAGAACATTCCTGATTGTGTTCTCTAAAGCAGCAAGTGACTCTAACCGCAATACTTGCTTCTTCCCCTGCAAAGTGTATTCAACGACATCTAATGAGTAATATAAAGAGTAGGCATCAAGAAACAAATGATGTTGTTGTTAGCACTGCAGAAATATGAAAATAAACAATCCAGTTCCCAACCCAAAAATGAAAAAGAGAAAAAGAAAACTCAAATTAAAAGATTTGCACCAACAACCACAGCCAAACCTGAAATTGGAACAAACTGTGTCAGGGACAGCTAGTCCTTGGGATGCATTCAGTAGTCTTAAATTCTGCTCGAGCCTGGCTCTCATAAATTAGTTTAAATTTTTCAAAGATTGGATCTAAGTATCTAACCAATGCAGAGTTACACCCCAAGCATCAGATTCCGTAGGTGAATTTCTGGAAATCTACATTCACCCTCAATTTCATTTCCATACAGGCAAATGACGTGCAGCAAAAATAACACAATCATAATAGGTCAACATGACCAATCAAAAATTAAAATCGTAAGCTCACTTAAGAAGCCAAGTACCTTGCGAGTATGTAAAAGATCATTGGCGGTTTTCAGGGGGTCAGACATTGCAGCCAAAACAACTGGAGAGTGAAGATCTTCTGACATTGAAGTTAAAAATACATCATGAAACTTATTGATGCAATCTACTATCTCTGCTGGAATATTGTCCTTCCGATTTGCCTCCTCATGCTGACGTAGAACATTTTCACAATCATGCAACGTCTGCAACCAAGTTAATAACATTAACCACAAAAACTAGAGCATGTTTATGTGATTATCACCAAGAAACAGCTTTTAATGTAATTGGTCACACCCAACATGCACAAGCAAATGGGTAGGTTGACAAGAGCTAATTTTCTGGATATGCAGTGAGGGCTGTTATACCTGATATATGTAATAAACCCTGTCGGAAGCACTTTCAAGATGAACATCTGAGTAGTTAATCGAGGATCGATAGTGTGTACCGATCAAAAAGTGTCTCAAAGCCAGAGGATGGTAAAGGTCTATAACCTGAGAAACAATAAAACGTCAAACTTTAATCCTAGAAGATATAGACCGAAATTGAAATCAAGCCAAAACTGAGAATCTCCAAGTATGACTATACCACCAGGTAAAGAAAGGACAGGGATAAAACAAGTAATGCTCTAAATTACATGATACCTGCCGAATAGTGAAGAAGTTCCCAAGTGACTTGGACATTTTCTCCGAGTTTATGGTAACAAACCCATTGTGTATCCAGTAGCTTATGTTGCTCTTTTCACATGCAGCGCAACTCTGCGCAATTTCATTTTCATGGTGTGGGAAAGTAAGATCCATCCCCCCACCATGCATGTCAAAGGAGTAACCTAAATAAGCAGCACTCATAGCACTACACTCAATATGCCATCCAGGTCTTCCAGGGCCCCAAGGACTCTCCCAAAAAGGCTCTCCCTCCTTTGCAGACTGCAAGAAACATCAAGAAACATCTGTGATGCTATGAACTGGTATGAAACCAACTAGGTGCAGAAGTTAATAACTAACAGCCTCTGCCATCTTTGTAACCAATCAACAACCTGATGCAATCTTTAACATCAAGATTATTTATTTCCTTTTATTGTTCAGTTCTATTAAGTAGCATATACACATAAAAATTGCCTTCCTTTTGTAACGAGCAGTTCACAGTAATTAGTTCTTTTCAACCATAGAGTTAAGGTACATAGAGCTATGGCTGATAGCATAAAATGGATGTAAGAATCTTAAAGCAGCACACAGATACAGAGCAGGGTTAAGGGTGGCTAGTACATACTATTACTTCTTGCCAAAAATGCAAACTTTATTACACTTGACGCCATGCAGATTCTTTACCTATGTGCCTCACTATATACAAAGTCAATATATTATGTATAATAAAATGTCTTGTCAATCAGATTTCAAGAGATACAAAGATAACATCAATCCTGCTTCCTGACAGCTGAACCATGTTACTGAAACACAAAATTCTTATTACTGCTATTACATATCTGGTTGACTATTTAGAGCAAGAAATGGGGTTATAAACATCCCACATGCTGTTTGGTATGCTATGATCATTTGACGCAGCACAGGCATAAGGAATGATTAAAAGCAACACTTACCTTCCATAGAGCAAAATCAGCTGGGTTTTTCTTTCTTGAGTCAACTGCCACACGCTCCCCTGGACGATTATCTTCTAATTTCCGTCCGGACAATCTTCCATACTGTGGAATGTTGGCAACAGAGAAGTATACATCCCCATCAATGCTGTAGGCATGCCCATTGTCAATAATCTGTCATTAAATCGTCAAATGTCAGAGCTTAGTAATTGAGGAGGGATTATGAGACATTAATAAGCAAAACTTTCCCCATTTGAAACAGAGCATAAGCAAATGAAGTTAACTATTCCCAAAACCGACAAGCCCGGAATATATATATATATATATATATATATAGAGAGAGAGAGAGAGAGAGAATAATGTACAAAGTAGACAAGGTCACAATGAGTCTACACAAAATCAAGTCAAAAAAGACTCGACTAGTCAATAAAAGGATACCAAATAAAAGCTTCAAGAGACAACCCCCTTCCAATCCTTGCACAAGTCAGAAATAGCAACTCTCCAAACTCGAAGAATATTGCTGTTGAGACTCACACACTTCACATAAGTGTTCAAGGTGCAAGTAAAACTAACCATTCTAACCAATGAAACAAAGAGGAGAATTGTATCATCTACGTACCTGCTTAATCATATCGATAATTTGAGGCATGTGATCAGATACACGAGGCTCCACAGTAGGCGGCAGGCAGTGCAGATATGCCATATCACGATGAAACTCTTCGCAGTAGCGTCTACTCAGATTAATTGGATCCTCTCCCAACTCACATGCTCGGGCAATTATCTACAGAATTCGAAAATTGCAGACTCAGCTATCCTGTCATACATATGTAACAAAGCAGTTGGTACTTGGCATCCAAATCTTACAACATAGAGCACATAATATCTTTTTTGACATATTTACCGAGTACACTGCAAAATCATGATATATTTACTTAGTTTACTGATCCACAAACGCAGATTAAAATGCCAGGATCATCAGATAACGTGGACTAATTACATTACACTATCAGATCTTTTGAAAGATAGAAAAAGGACAGCTTGTAGGATAAAAATTAAAGCTGGGACCAGCTACTGGATTCTCCAAGACCTCTTAAACCTTCTCTAATGCTTCTTTAGCTATCTTCTTCAACTTCAGGCAGGATTTCAGCTTCTTTATTTGGCAATTTCTTCATCCCTTATCTTTTTCCTCCTACACCCTTTTCAAGATGAGCCTGAGACTAGCAATATCACCCACTTATAAGCATCTATGATAAGATCTAATTAGCTGTCCATACCTATAACAAATCAATGATGCTAAGCCTGCAGGAAAACTATGATAAGTAGGACATAGCTTCATTGGTGGGAACCATAGTTTTCAAATGAAGGTTTAGCAAGGTGAAAGGATGGTATCTGCAAATAAACAAGTAACCATATAAAGGCTAGCTAAAGAAGGCACTTACAATGTCCAATACCGCCTATCAGGGAAGGCGCGAGTAGACAAAATTAATCAAAAGACCTCTCTAAGGTATACCAATGTCCAAGAGCGACTATCAGGAAGTATAGAATACATGACTGCAGAAATCAAATAAGCCATCTCTAATGCATCCCTATAAGAAAGATTTGTAAGTGGAAACTTCATGCCCAAATAAACCTGTTGAGACTCCAAAAGTGAGATCCAAAGGATGGAAGACAAATGGAAAGAGCGCCAAGTACTAGAAAAAGTGAAACAGCCACCCCTTGCTCACAGAGTGACGACATTAACAGATACTCCCTCCCTCCCAAAAGAAATAGTCCCCTCTCCTTATTAGAAAGTCAACTTAGGAAAATATTAAATCACTATTCAACATACTTTTATTGTATCCGAGGTAATGAAATTTCAATCATTAGTACAATATTAAGAATACAATCAATAACAGTTTTCAGAATTTTATGAGGATAAGTAAATCCTTATAAATTCTTGGTCAAAGTTTAATTAAGTTGACCAAAAAAAGTCAAAGTGGAACCAGTTTTTTTGGGACGGAGGGAGTACTTTTGTTTTTTAATGCTTTATCTGCATTTGTTCTGAAGCTTTTTTGTTCGATAAGTTCTGCCAATCACCACTAATGCACATATCCAAACTGATTCTCTAAAATGATTTTTTAGAAGTCTTAATAGTTGCTCACTCAAAGTTCTCATAATGTCGGGACCTAATATAACAAGAATTTACGCATCACTACAAAGATGGAAGAAAATAATGAGAAAAAGTTTTGCAGAATAAATGATAGGCTTTCGGAGTCACCATAACAATATAAAAATAAAAGGCTAATAACAGAAATTTCCCTTACAATATAAGTTGGGTGGTTATTTGGTGCCAATAATGCCAATATATTACTAGCCACTAACCAAAGCACAGTCTCTTCGCCAATCCAATCTCCGATAGAGCTGTCTCTTTTTCCTAAAGTCTACATTTTCTTCCTCAATGCCAGATATGCCTCTAGATAATACCTAAAGCCTTTTTTCTTCTATCTTTATAATTCAAAAGCTTCTAATTGAGTCTTCGTTTCAAAATTTTTTGAATAACTTCACTGGGTTTCCTTATTCCTCATTTTCACGCAAGACCTTTCGAGCCTCATTCTTGGTAAACTACTCATGACATCATTTTTCCTTCTTTCTTCATTTTTTTTTTTCCGCTCTGCACTCAGAACATCAGCTTAAATTGATATTTTTTGCAGAAGTTCGCAATCGCATCAACTGCTTAAGGGAATACAGTATTTATTACCACAACTAGCCCCACCAAGCCCTACAATTGGCATTCAAAAATATATACTAACAGATACACATCAAAATCTCCGAAACAGTATGGGAAAATTCATCAGAAACATATTGTTGGAGTTCATTTCTCCAGTACCAACAAAGATCTGTATCCAAACGTGTCTCTCACCATCGTGTCTGCCCCCTACAACAAAAACTGGAAATAATGAAACTTTCTCTAGTTGTATATATTCTTCCAGAAAAGGCAGGCTGGGGGCAAGTTACTATTTTTATTTATTTGTTTATTTATTTTAATAACCAAGGAGAAACTCCTTACACAGGAGGGCCACACTGGACCCACCCATGGGGATAAAACCCCTTGGGGTTCCGCCAAGGACAACTGAAAAAGCAAGGAGAAAGAAGTTTGCGGGAGTCGAATCCATGACCAGTGGGTTGTATTCTGCCGGAGGAGGCCCAAGCTCGACCACCAAATAATGAAGGCACGTTACTTCTCCATCCTTGATATTAATCAAGCTCCAAAAACTTTAATCCCTTTGGGAATATTATGCCACAAGAACCAAATAGTTGGAAAACAACTTAAGTTTCGGGGTATGAATCAAGTACACCAACCAAAATATTCACTAAAATCCTGCAACAACCACTTGAAGCAAAAAGAAAAACTGATTAACTAGGCAATTATATACTCATGTTTAACAGCCCACTTCTCGGAGCACAAAAATGTAGATATATTACAGTCGCAACAACAGCCCCACCACATACAAAAGCCAACAAATGGTAGATGTAATTCATTTTAAACATGGAATTGGATACACACATGAAAACCCAAGCAAAGTTACCACCAAAAGATTTCAATGCCAAAGGAAATCTGCCACAGAATCAAAGGGAAAACACCAACTGTTCACAGAAAATGTAAGCCTTTCTCAAATGAAACATATTACAATGATACTTGCGATAACAATGGACTCACCTTATCATCAACATCGGTAAAATTTCGAACATAATTGACTTCATATCCCAAGAACCTTAGGTATCTGCCTAGTTTCAAGCAAAACACACAAGATAACTAAATCAGTAACCAAGCAATTTGGGTAAATGAAAACGAACTGAAATAAACAAATGCGTGTTTTGTGTGTGAAAGATAGATAGAGAGTAGGACCTGAGGAGGACATCAAAGAATACGTAGACGCGAGCATGACCAATATGGCTGAGATCATAGGCAGTAACACCGCAAACATACATTCCTACTTTGCCGGCGACTTTCGGCTTGAACAATTCCCGCTCTTTGCTCATTGTATTGTACAGCCACAACTCGGGTAACTTTTTAAGCTCCGCCGTTACATGATTAATCGACAACAACGGCTGCGATTGAGATTGAGATTGAGATTGCCCCAACGAAGAATTCGAGCAGAAGATTCTAGTAGGCCTGTTCGGGATGTTCTTGCTGTTCTCAATCAAGATTTTGATGGCTTGAAATCGGAGCGAGCCAGAGAGGAGAGAAGGGTACAGTGGGAAAAAGGGTTTAAAAAAACCCTTGAGCAGGGCAGCCATTTTTGGCGTCTCTCCGTCCCTCCACCCCTCTGTGCAAGCTTCAACCTCTTTTGAACGATGTCTGTCTGGAACTGGATTGATCTCGGATAATCACGGCCGCTAAAGCTCGCACCGAATTGTTGTAAGCGTTCGCACCTTCGAAAGTACTTTTGATTAGTATTAGTATAATATATAATTAATATGGGAGTTTATATTAGAGTTCATATTAATGGTATTGATAAATAAATATATTGGTATAGTTTGAATAAATTTAACAGAGGATGTACTGTTTACTTATACAAATAAGCTTTTATTATTAATTATAATTAAGATTAGAGTTCATATTAATGTTAATGACTATTTTATGGTACATTTTTTTATTTATTTTTATTTATTTCATTTAATTAAAGATTTTTTTTACTGAAAAATAGAGTCGGCCCGACTATATAACAAAATGTTGGTCCAGCCATTTGTTATATAGCTGGCCCGATTATATTCAATAGTGCTGGCCTGGCTCTCTCCCAAGTATCAATCTTATTTTTTTTTAAAATAAAATTGTCTTGGCCCTATTCTTTTTTTTTTTTTTGCTAAATTTTTTATGTTATATTATTTGTATTCAAAATACAAATGATACCTCTTTAAAAAGAAAAAAATGGCAAAAAAAAAAAATATAAATAATACTACACACTTTAATTCAATACGTGTCTAAAATAAAATTGTTTTGGCCCTATTTCTTTTTTTTTTGCTAAATTTTTTATGTTATATTATTTGTATTCAAAATACAAATGATACCTCTTTAAAAAGAAAAAAATGGCAAAAAAATATATATATACAAATGATACTACACAGTTTAAAAAAAAATACAAATGACAATAACAATTACAAATTAACAATGTTTAAAAAAAAAAAAGGCCGGCCCGGCTCTTTTTTAAAATGAGGGATCGGCTATAGAGGTGGGGGAGATTAGTGTAAATTTTGTAAATAGAATGAAGGGTATTTTAGTAAAAGTAAAATAAATGGGTGCGACGCTTAGCATAATTGGGTGCGTCATTTAGCATCCCTACACAAGTTGGGCTGCAATGCTGAGAGTCTAAGACCATGTACAATGGGTGGGGAGCTTCCCACCATTTTCAACCAATTTTATTACAAAAATACCCTTAAAGCTACCCATTAACTACTCAATCAAAAACCTTCTTCCAATGGTGCCACAAACTTCAATATTTTTACATACCCCACCATCTTTATCTCCATTAATTTAATATCTTTATTCTTGTTTATTATTTTGTTTATGCGATTTTAATTTGATATTTGTTAAATTAATATTTTCGAACTCATATTAATTTTTTATAATAATAACTTTCGTATATTTTTATTATTTTTTATTAAAAAATGTGTACATTAATTAAAAAAATAAAAAATCAAACATTTTTTGGGAGAAAAAAAATGCCAAAAATGAAGAGGGGGAGTTTTTGTGCTGGCTCAATACATGGGCAACACATGAAAAGGAGAGGGTTAATAAGCTAAGCTCCCTCTATTCTCTGGTAGCTTATTTTTCTCAAATAAGATCCCTCCATGCTCTCGATTAAATCCTCCATTGTTTGCTAAGCTCCCCATTAGATCCCTCTTAAAACCACCATTGTACATGGTCTGAGACCGAGTTTTCGGCTTGTTTTACTCGGCTCGGTCTCGTTTAAAATTACGTACGGGATGGGATGCATAGGCTTGGCTTGAACTAATGTTTTACTAATTGTTTGTAGTTTGGCTTAACTCGTGTGCACGTAAATATGCAAATCATTACTCCCTCCATCCCTAAATTATTGTCGTCCATTCATTTTTTTTTATCTGTTTCAAAATAATTGTCTTGTTTAAAAAAAAAATTTAGAATATCACTTTTACCATATTATTCTTACTTTTTTCTCTACTTTAATTATGAACCACATACACATAGACATTAAAGGAAATTACACATTATACCAATATTAATAATCAAGTCAATTATTTTTTCTTAATCCGTGTGCTGGGTCAAACAAAATAATAATTAAAGGAGGGAGGGAGTATTAATCATAAAATTAGACCCTCTATGGTTCCTAGGATTTGGTCTCATTACAAAATGTTACTCTTCTTTGTTAAATTCAAAAAATATTTGGTATAGCATAATTTCATACCCTTGCTGAATAAAATAAAAAAGTACATCAGTAAATTATGTTTATTTTGAGAGCAAATTTGCTCGATACATAAACAGATTTGCTGATATGTCACTCTTTAATTAGACGAGAATACGGACAACATAATATCTCCGCGATACCCAATATTTACTCAATAAATTGAGATTGAATTAGCTTTTTGTTATATAATTATCCTCAATAGCTAGAAAGATGTCAAGATTGTATAACCTTGTACAGTTGTACCCAATCAACTCTTACTTACCTTCTAAAAGTATTGTCTAATCAGAAAAAATATAAAGCAACCAAAACATAAGTACGGTAGGATCATTAGGGTTGATATCTATTAGTTAATACCTTATCTTTTGCTGCCGAGAAAAGTACTCCTTACGTTACCAAATAATTGTCTCATTAGGTCTGATAATACATTATCTTTTGCTACCCAAAAAAAAAAATACTCTATTTGTCACCAAATAATTGTCACTAGTTTAGTACTAAACCAAAAGAGACATGTAGATCTAATGGTTGACCGTGTCGATGAAAACAAGTTGTCGTTTAGATCATTTGTGCCGTTGAACCACCCAAAATCCATAACAAGGGCAAAAAGGTCTTTACAACCAAATATCTTCATGAAATATGCTCCTGAAGGGTGCTCAGTACGGGCGTCCCCAACATGACTGACCGGTCACCTAGGATGGACACCAGGCTCTCAAATTGCAATTGTCAGATCATCACGAACCCACTATCCCTTCTAGAAAGATTCTTTAACACATACCAACAAACTCTTCCAAGTGACTTTATCTCTCTAGTCTCTTCTATAAATAGTAGACCACATGACATCAAAAAATTCGACTAAGTACACACTTTATTCTCTCTTTTTGGCATTTTCTCTCTCTTTGAATTAATTACTAACTCACACCGGAGGGTCTTTGCAAGGGGTTAGGTGACCATCTTGTGTTTCATTTGCAGAGTCATCAAGTCACACAACAAGCTAGGTATCTACTTACATTACATACATTCTCATTCAGATTATTGTGCAAATTCCGGCATCATCATCATCGTATTCCCACCAACTGAAGGCAAATTCTTGGCATAATCTTTTGGACTCCATTCTACTATTTTCTTATGCGGCTTATTGACAACCTTATATCCAAAAATTATGAAAATACTCTTGGCAATATGATAATCTTACAAATTAAGAGTTGTAAGGTGTAAATTTCACAAAACTAAAGGGGTGCTATTGCCCCTTTTGTAATACACAAAAGTAGCCTCTCCCCTTACAAACAAGTCCATCTGAACTGGTCATTTGAATCAAAAGGCAAGCACCTCCAGAGCAAGAACGAACCCATTAGGCCTCCCAACATAAAATGCTAACCATCAAATCCTGTTATATCTGAATCAAATAGAAGCAGCTGCAAAACAAAAAGACCCATTAGGAATCGAATCACCATTCTTCGTTTACGGGTTTTTTTCTAATTTATCTGCTTTTGAGTCAAATACGAGATCTGTAGAACAAGAAAGGAAACCATTAGAACATATGATTTAGATTGTGTTGCAAAAAATCCAGATAAATATGCTACATTTTTCGTTTTTGATAAGTTCTAAACAAGTATCCTGCATCTGTATTGAATTCTTTCTCCCAACAATAACTTATATACTCCCTCTGTCCAAAAAGACAAATGCACACATAAAATCACGTATCAAAGGACAAACCATGCCTTACAACCTATTCTTGAATTATATACTCCCTCTGTCCAAAAAAAAAAAAACTGTCTCAAACCAAAGAGATGTAGGAAAAACAGAAGAATCACTGAGATCCGTCCTCTCTACCTCTAACTACACAACACACCAGCTTTTACAGTATGAAACCATGTAAACATCAACAAAAATCATAAACATAAATCAATAATGTACCAATCCACTTTCAGGCTGACGCAAGACGAGTTGATCCGAGAAGGGAAACTACCTCTTCGAGGCTATAAGTAAGGTTTGTCACAGAATAGCTTCAATTGATAAATCTGACTTCATGTACAGACTAAAACCCACAAGAATTTTCACACTTTTGTTGATGATTTTAAACAAAAGAGCAATCAGATCCACAAAGCAAAGACAATAATTTAGTTAAAGACTTTCATCACTGGTACAAGCAACATATTCACTAAATACGGTTTAAGTTCAGATTTTTTGGAAATCCTATGAGGATTTGCATCCTTGAATGATTGCCAATAACAACATTCCAGACTATTAGTCTCTTCAGTCTTCTTATATACATTTCCACCAAGAGAAAATGGATGCTTTTGTTCCTACATCATCACAGTTAATATAAACTACTAGTATCGCCAAACAGAAGTTTACTCTAAAATGTGGTGCAATGAGAAGTCCCGATGCACCACAAAAGTACATGTCACTACAATATTAACAATCATGAAATGTTTTTGCCTCTTATTAACAAATGGAGCTCAATCGATTTCCTCCATGTACTTGCTTACGAGTAAACACACATATGAGCCTTGAAACTGGTGGGAGGCACCCAAACTAGAGTTTACCCACAAATTAGAAATGGAAAATGAGCTTCTTCCGAGGAAAAACTTCAGCCTCAGAACCATTTGGTGCTCATTCTCTCACGGTAACTCCATGCAATCACGTGCACCGGGTATCAGCAAATGAGCATGCACTCAAAGAGACAAGTATGATCAAAATATAAAGTAAAATTTATAGGAAACACAAAACATGAAGTTAATTCCTTTCCTGTTTACCACATGGGTCAAAACTTCGAAAATAAAATAGCTAAACTTTGACATGTGAGATAGTGTAGCCATTAGTTCAAATAAGTTGTAGCTTAGAGACATAAAACAACTAATTTTTCACTTTCTGTTGTAAGGTAACAAATGACCCAAGGAATAGCCTTAATGTTTCAACATTAAAATTACTTCCAGAGTAACGCTTCTATTAAAAGAGAAATTAAAGCTTACATAGTGACGACCAATAACAGAACAGTCCACAAACGCATCTAAATGTCATCCCCATCGTCCATTCCATACCTCACGGTTCCATTTATACTGTTTTCTCCACATCCAAGTTCCTTATGCAAATATTTTGAGTGAGTGCACGAAAACTGAAAAACTCAAAAACCCAAACTCGTCCATCTTGACAACTCAGTTTTAGCAATAAGAGGTTGAGGCAATACAAATAATAATCCTGAAAGTTGTGCCATTTCTTCTCTAATTAAGCCATGGAAATCTCAACAATACATGTATTTGGCCCAGAACATACTGATAACTTTAGTCGACCTATAGGCATGATATATCAAGATTGAGTTTGAACTTGATTCTTTTAGCCATACTGCAAGAGATTCAAAATTGCATTTTTACAACTAATAAAGACCAGGGGAGGAGTAGGACCGGGAAGCATTTACCTCTCTAATAGCTCCGAATAGATTAAATACATGGATTAAGGTGTCACAAGGTTCCAAATACCGATTACTGACTGCTTGCGAATATGAACCTAACTTACTTTTCTTTTCTTTGATAAAAATAAATATAAACCTCGTGAAAAGTTATCTTGAAGCCATGATTGAGAGTTCTCTTCTTCTTTTTTTTCCTTCAAAAAATCAGATGTAGGAAGCTAAGCTTTATCCTTTGAAACATTTAATTTAACATAGTGCTTCCGAAGGTGACGTGGTCATGGACTACGTGCACCGTTCCTTGCTAGAAATAATACCAGTATTAAGATACAAATGACATAAAAGAACTCCTTCACTCCATTTGTGCAGGTGGTACTTCACAATAAGAGTAACTCTATAAGATTGGAAAGGATCATTAGAGGCATAACTAAGCCCAAATCAAACCACAAATACATCATCAATACTAATCATCAGTGAACCTAAATCCATTATCAGCCAAACCTTGTAATGAATACATAGCTTTAAAAAATTTCTCTACAAAATATAACACACTAAAAACATCTCCAAATAAATGTTGCTGCAAATTTCAAAACTCAAAGAACACCGAATCAAATGAAACATTAAAAACTAAAATCTAAACCAAATATACCATCAATTATAACTAAGTGAAAGTAAATACCTATAATAACAAAACCCAACTCGAGCCCATGAACCCTTCAAGCCCCAAAATAAATCAATTGAAGAAGGAGATAATTTCAAATAAACAACATATATAACCACACATAATTAATAAAATGGAATCTTAAAAGCCAAAAAATCATACAAATACTGAAGGATCATCTAAAGAAAACCAGAAACAAACAAGGGAACTCTCCCCCACAAAAGAGAAGACCTTAATAAAGAAACATAGAACACAAATTTTCAAAAAGACCTGCTTGTCACAATTCCTTAATCCCAACGTAGGTTCGGTCTGGCAAGCCGTGTTTGAATTGGCATATGTAGTACTCAATTTCAATAGAAATGGTTATATTTGGGTTTTGGAAAAAAAAAGGCAGGGAACTTATTTTATAAAAATTGACGATTTTGACTTGATAAAGATTAACTAATTATTCCGCTGTAAGATTTTGTAATTGTAATAAAGCATTTTCGGACTGAGGCCTTGGCGGCCAGTCAGGGAATTGGAGTCGTGACAAACATGATTGGAAATGGTTGCTTTCCAAGAATTTTCAACCAAGTATCAAGTATCAACTCCTAAGTTTAAAAAAAAAAACATAAGAAAGAAATTACAGGTAATATACATGCAGACGAATAGAAAGCTTACCGTTGATATTGTATCAGAATTTCAGGGAACTTTGGGGTAGGAATTGGAAACACGGCACAATCAGAAGTTTGCTATACTGAGATCCATGGATTGTTCAGTCAAAGAACAATCACCTGTGGAGGGAAGAAGAGAAATTCGGATTAAAGGCGGATGGGGAGAGAAATTTCTGGCTTAATGGTTTTCCAACCATAAACATGGGCCAAAGAAGGAAGAGATTGGGTGGGATTGTGTGGTGGCAAAGAAAGAGAACTGATTTAAGTCCGCAGTGGACTTTTGGAGTAGCAGGTATGAGGACAGGTCTGGGCTTGAGAGAGAGAGAGATGAGGGGCGCCAGTTCAATTTCGAGAAACAGAAGGAGTGTCCTCACAGGCGTCAGTTCGTGCAGGACTAAAAAAAGAAGAGAGCCAGAGAGCAGGTCTCAAATTACAAACATCTTCTTTACCTTGCTGATCACCTTTCATCAGCTTATCTGAGAGTAAATTATTCCCGTCATTATGTTGTCCTTTAAATCTTTGATGGAGGAACTAGCTGACACATTCAGCACTGTATTGTTAGAGAGAGGTTGAGCCAAGCTACTCATACAAGGAATATTTTCCAAATTGATATCTGAACTACTCATATCCTGCATGTCTAAACTGGATATCGTTCTGCTTGACTTTGTTGTCAGCAACAGTTGCCAGAGGTCCAGAGTGAGGCCGACAAGCGATTTAGAAGCATTTCAGCTTCATTTTTTCATGAGCATCCAATAAACCCCACCAAATCACAGATGGAAGATACATATCCAAAATTAGGGTTATACGACCGAGGAGGACGAATTTCAGTGGAAGCCTGTCCTGATAACTTATTTCTTGGCAGTTCAGTCACATTTAACTGCAAGAGCATAACTGTTACAAGAAATAGCAACACGCAGAATGTGTTAGTAATCAGCATGGATGCAAAAACTAAAAGAATGCTACTTCCCCCTCTGCTTCTGGACTCTGAAGCAAAAACAAGTAGAGAGTTATTCACTGGATAGCTAAATTCCAATCAGAACTCAAGAGGAGACACGGGGAGACCAAAGCAGAAAGGAAATCCCAGAAAGGAAATCCAATGGAAGGAAAACAGAAGAAGGTAACAAAATAAACCTTTGGAGTACAACTAAATTTCCACAAACAACAACAGGAGCATTATCACAAAGCTTTGACACAGGATAAGCCCTGTCCAGAAGCACCATAATATGTTTCCAGATTAAAGGTGTTAATTCTGTGCAGTTTGGATTTACAAAACAGAAAAGAGATACAAACTCAACCCTTTTCTAAAATTTATAAGAATACTTCAGTGGTAAAGCACCCGTGACTTTATCACTGTTAAATAAAAAGAGTTTTGAAGAATAAATTGATAAATTTGTCTTCCTAGTGCTTATATTTCTTTTTTTTTTACTTTCCCTTTCATTTTCCTTTTGCACTTTTCAAGAATCAAAAAGAGCATTAGCTTAAAGCAACAAGGAAATCCGCAAATGAAAACTGCAAAAACCCACTTGAAGCACTGTATTAGATGACACAACATGGGAGTTATAGATTATTGATAGCATGCAGAACACCTAATGCTAATCGCTTAACTTTCAAAATTCTCTACACTTTATCGTCTCCATTTTGACTTAGCCACCGCCACATCAGAAAATCTACAGCTCTATACTATCAACTTAAGCCAACAAAAAGTTCATGCCAGCTTCAATGAAAATCCAAGGTGCATCTATGAGCTAGCTAAGTGGGATATCCCACGTCATTAAGCGAACATGAATCATTTACGAATATACAACTTTTATGAGAAAATAAAGGTGAAACACCAAGAAATATTGGTGAGAGAGAGAGAGAGAGAGAGAGAGAGAGAGAGAGCTAACAAAAAGAAGAGCCAAGATAATGGAACACTTAACTTATGCAAGCATATACTGATATGCAAGCATATACTGATATACAATATCAACCCAGGAAGATTGGGACTTAAACTAAAGCTACCGCAAATCATGACAAAAGCAGCACAATCTTTACAGAAGATATGCACAAAAAGATCAGATCAAAAAATTAAGTATTAGTATGAAAATTGATGGCAGTACATCATAAATTAACAGATTGTTTTCAAATAATTCATACTTGGAAAGCTGAATCTATAACTGGTACTAACATCGTCTAAAATTTAGGATTAAGAGACCTCAAATTTAACAATTCACCAATAATCTTTGCAAGAACACTCCCCATCTTTGAAATGGTGGAATCTCTTCGCATCCCGCATAACAAGTACTCTGCCAACCAACTTGGAAATGATCTTTAGTGCATTGTGGCAATCACCACAAACACGTAGATTTTTTATTACACGCAACGAAGAGCGAGCTGGACTGGTAATAAAACCCCGAGCAACAGCAAGCCTCTCGCTATGTGCAAGAAGAGCTTCCTCCTTGCCTTCTTGATCTATATCGTGGAGAACAAATTTAGTCTCTGGCACATAACCGGCCTCATTCATTTGTTGCCTCAATCCCCTAAGCAACACATATAACTTTTCACTGTCGGGAGACGTATCTCCTGCCCTGTATTCATGGGTCCTAGTTTTAACCTCCAGCGGATTTTCACGTGCTAATTTCTTTTTCTCCTTCTCCTTTTCCTTTGCAAGATCTGAAGCTGTAAGTGGAATTAGGCCTGCCTTTGATTGCTCATCCAAGCGAGATGGATCAAGTTGCTCAACAAGATCAGCACAGCGATCCCCAAGCTCTGTTTGTCCATGAATTCGACATAGATTCATCAAGGTTTCCCAAACATCCACACTAGGCTCCAGGGGCATCTTTTCAATGAACTCCAAAGCTTCATCCAAATACCCTGTACTTCCAAGCATCTCCACTACACTCACATAATGCTTCATCGATGGAACAATGCCATAATCCTTGCTCATTGATTCAAAGTGCAAGAGGCCTTCAGTGATGTCTCCTAATACACTACAGGCAAAGAAGACACCAAAAAACATTTCACTATCAGGCTTCAATCCTTTTTCTTTAAATTCAGTGAACAATTCGATTGCCTCCTCTCCAAGACCATTCTTAGCGAGCCACGTGATCATGGTATCCCAAGAAGTCAGATTGCGCTTGGGCATTCTGTTGAACACCTTATATGCATCTTCCATAGAGCCGCATTTACCATACATTTCCAGAATTTGGTTGCAAGTACTAACATCGAGAAGAGGTACTGATCTCATGAGGTGCTCGTGAACACACTTCGCCTCTTGAAGCGCTTCATCCTCTCCGCACGCCTTCATCAGCAATACATATCGTGGCATATCAATGGATATGCGCTGCTGCTCTAGTAAACCCATAACTTCCACAGCTTCCTTCAGTTTACCATCCTTGCAGAAAGCATCAAACTCCGCAAGAGAGCCACGCAATTGGCTGCTCTCAGCAGCTTCATCAGACTCGTCAAACGATTCTGAACTACTTGATACATGAGAATCTGTGACGCCACTATAAAAAGGCATATTAGGAACCTGCTGATCATTTGAAGCGTACCCTCCAGCCTTTTCCCTTGCATAGCCATTTGCACTCCCAACACTTCCTCCATGAACCCCGCTTGTGCTTTGCCGTCTTATTCCCATATTGCTATCAGAACCATCACCCGCTGCATGCTGAAAAGTTCTATTCGTTCCTGAATTATAGTGATTATAGTTACTGGAACTTTGCTCTGACCTTCCCATATTTCCCATGTAATTATCTCTAGCACTCTGCTGAGACTGAACATTACTTTCTCTGTAACACCCATCAACAGAATCTCTTGCTCCATCTTGCCTAAATCCAAACCCACTCTGTGGGTTCTTACTTTCCCCAACTAACCCATTTGAACTTTGCTGTGAAGTCCTCAAACCCTCCTTGTTAAACCCACTTGAACTCCTCCACGCCTCTCCCGACCTATTTCCATAATCCCCATTGAAGTTCCCATTTTCAGGCACAGCTGAGTTCTGTTGAAATTCATTCCTACCACCCTCAGTGTAATTCGAGTTATACCCATTCTGTCGAGATCCATTACTAAATACTCCTCTGTTATTGGAAAAATTACCGTTTCTTCTAACTACACTTTCTAGATGCTCACTTTTATCACTTTGCCCATAAACCCTACTAGGGTTTTGTTGCAAATTTCCACCATGTAACCCATCTAATCCATCTGGTTTGTTATTAATATTTCCTCTATACGACCAATCTTGACCAAATCCACTCGAACCCCCAATACCATTTTGTGAATGTTGTACATGATTCCTTCCCTCAAAAGCTCCAACTGGGTTTTCAAAATCGAGTCTTTCATCAATGGCAGTGTTGTGGAGAGTGCTGAAACTTCTAACAAAATCAAAGGGTTTAACAGAAGGATTGGGATTAGTGCTGCGTACCTTATACAAAGCTTTAAGCGATTTTATGGCGTGGAGCGTGGCCCTTGTTTGGGTCATTGGTGGGTCGGGTTTGCCCGAGTCAGCTCGGTGAGTTTGCGTAGAGAGAGAGAGAGAGAGAGAGAGAGAGAGAGGGAATGGAGAGAGGGTGTGAGAGACTCAGAGACGGTGAAGCAAAACCCTCCGTGGTGAGGGAGGTGGAGGTGGAGAAAAACGTTGTTTGGGTGGTAGCCCGAAAAAGTCAACTCTTAAATTGTGTGATTGTTTGACTGCTATTCTAATTGGGTTTATAGGCCGAAAACAAATTCTAACAGGCCTATCTGACAAGGCTTTTGGAATGGGCTTGGGCTTGGGCTTGTAGGACACAGTAACTCATCTCTTTTTAAATTAATAATTATAAGGATTGTACTTTTGCAACCTAAGTCATAGTAGATTTGGTTCCAAAGTTTACGACCGAATCCCGTTCAAAAAATCTCATTTGTCATTAATAAAACTAAATGTGAGAATATGGAATGTTCTTGATTCTCATAGTCATAATATAGACTCACTCCAACACAAATAATCAAAACATAAGATCGAGATTCCAAGTCTATTTTCCAGGCGTACTTGATTTTTTATTTCGGACTCTTTTTCTCTTTTAGTCCTGATGATGCACAAAATATCCGGCTTACCGGGGGTACCGAATAGATCATCGCAGCGTCGTGGATTGCGGATATCTGGCGTTGATTGATCTGCAAAAAAGCCACCGTGAGAGGGGCGGGAGGGTCCCCGCCAAAACCCTCCGGCGTGGTCGTCAGTACCTTGGCCGTGAAAGTAAGAGAGAAAGTGTATATTCTCTGTAAAAGTGGCTTACCTAGGGTTAACTTCAAGGGTAGTATATATAGTAGAATGGGCCCTTACTCATTGGGAGCCCACTTGCTTGAGTGAGGCCCGTACTGTTTTGAGGGGTCCAAAATATGCACATCAGTAGCCCCCCACTCCTTATTCCTCGAGGTGCATCTCGAGGGTAAGGAGTACTACTTGCTCGTGTTCATCTCGGACTTGCCGATGTTTCGAGGTATTGCTTTCGATGGCAGGGTTCATTTAGTTCTCGGGCTAACCAAGTCCTGAATTTTAACCTCAGATTGCGAGGTTTGTTTGTTTTGACCTCGACTGAGAGGTTGTTTGAATTGACCTTGACTGAGAGGTTCGTTTGGTTTTGACCTTGACTGAGAGGTGCCTTTAGTTTTGACCTCGGCGAGAGGTGCCTTTGGTTTTGACCTCGACTTGGAGGTGCGTTTCTTTTACCTCGGCGAGAGGTGCATTTGGTTCGACCTCGACTTGGAGGTGCATTTTGTTTGACCTCGACTTGGAGGTTCATTTGATTTGACCTCAATTGAGAGGTTCATTTAATTTTGACCTCGACTTGGAGGTTCATTTGATTCGACCTCGGCTTGGAGGTTCCTTTAATTCGACCTCAACTTGGAGGTGTATTTGATTCAACCTCGACTTGGAGGTGCCTTTGATTCGACCCCGATTAGGAGGTGCATTTGATTCGACCTCGACTTGGAGGTTCGTTTGATTCGACCTCAACTTGGAGGTTCGTTTGATTCGACCTCGACTTGGAGGTGCCTTTGATTCGACCTCGACTTGGAGGTGCCTTTGATTTGACAGTTAAATTCCATTTGAATCGGCCTTGATGTTTAACAAGGCTCGTTTACAAATTCGAAGGAACTTAACGAAGCTTGCTGGATAGTAGATGGTCGATTTGCAACTGTTTAGCAATTAAGGCCCAAGCTATTACCGTTCAGCAGTTAAGGACCAAGTTGTAACTACTCTGCATTGAAGGGATGCGGCTGTAACTGTTCTCTATTTAAGGAACCGAGTTGTAAATGCTTAGCAATTAGGGTGTGTAACTGCCTCGTAATAAAGGCTACGGTTGTTTTTTGTACTACTCGGTAACGGAGCAAGACATACGGGCGTGGATTGCTCGTGGACGAGGCGGCATACTATACAGCTTCTTGCGGCAATATGTGTAACATGAGTAATCGAGATGGTGTTCGATACAAACCAACCACCGCCAGATCCCTTAGATCGGAGATCGTGCTCAGCGACTTAGTTTGGGATAGTAGAGATCTGGTAGGCTGCTGGAGGGTAGAGGTCGCAACATTTATAAATTCGGCGACAATACCATGGTCGCCGGCAACGCAAAACTACCCGCACCATTGAGAACTATTTGCCGGCACCACAAAACTACCCGCACCATTGAGAAAACTATTTCTATCTCGCAGATCCGCGACCAATACAGGAACGATGACGGTGACGTTAGCTTCCAAATCCCTTGACTGAGAAATGGAGTGGTGGCGGTAATGGCGCTGTTGTGACTAGTGCAATTGCTGCTCTTACTTTGTATAAAATCATAGAGAATCCATTACTCACACAGGGAATATGAACAAAAGTCAAAAACAGTGGGACCCGTATGTAGAGTAAGAAGGCATTTTGATCTCAAGCTCTTCATGAATAATAGATTCAAGCCTTATTATGAATAGTAAAATCAAACATTTTAATTTGATGCCCAGTTAATTGCCCAATTAGCTTTGGTGGCTAATTTGATGTACCTTTCCTCGTATTGTCGTTCGGTCCGTTAGACATGCTAGCCTAAGTGGTACTCATGCCCCATAATCTGTGCACTTATCCTGGAGGTCACAGGTTCGAAACTGGGTACGCCAGTTTCAGGGTGTGAGGAAGGCAAAAACCTACTGCCAGGGGTGGGGAGATCATGAGTTTAAACGGATGCACTTGACTTCCGGCTCCCGCGAGCAGCAAGTCCTGTCTCCGGGCAAGTCCCCCGGAAGGACAGTCATCCCCTCAACAAAAAGGGCGCCTTTTCTGATGAGACATAATTTCCTTCCGGGGGACTTGCTCGGAGACGCTTTCGCCGAGTCGATCACGCTCACACGGTCTCCCACTCGCGGCGTAACACCGGAAGTGGGTTTTGCACTCCCTCACACCCTGCTGGACTTGCCAAGTTTCGAACCTATGACCTCCAGGTTAAATACATAGGTTGTGGGGAATGAGTACCACTCGGGCTAGCTAGCTCAAGTGGTACTCATTCCCCACAACCTATGTATTTAACCTGGAGGTCATAGGTTCGAAACTTGGCAAGTCCAGTTTCAGGGTGTGAGGGAGTGCAAAAACCCACTTCCAGTGTGTTACGACGCTGCCAGGAGTGGGGAGACCCCTGTGTGAGCGTGATCGACTTCCGGCTCTCGCGAGCAGCAAGTTCTGTCTCCGAGCAAGTCCCCCGGAAGGAAATTATGTCTCATCAAGTCCTACAGGCTTTCTCTCCATCTATCTCTTTAACTTTTTTTTTTTTTAATATCATTACATAATACAAATCTAAAACCAAAAATCAAGTCGCTAAATCAAAAAGTCAAACTCTCCCTATAAGTTCGAGAGCTAATTTAGGCACTCACTTGTGCTTTTGATCTCAAATGTTACTTTTTTGTGTGTGCTTGAATTTTATGGTCGGTCGAAATAGTTGGTTGGTTGGAATTATGAGACAAAAAAAGGGCTAATCAAATAGCATGAATATATATATATATATATATATATATGGGGAGTATTCAATGGTTACTACATCTCACTAACCAACCATCAATGTATGAAACACTTGACAAAACTGCAAAATGAAATGGAAATCCTTGATAGAATAAGTCAAACTAACGCTAAAGTTAGTCAACTCGAAGTAACACACTCAAAGATAAGAGTATATAACATCGAAGCATAGTCTGAAGGAAATTACATATTTAAGCATGCATGCAAACATTTGCAACTACGTACGTACATTATGTTCAAATTAAGAAATATATATATATATATATATATATCAGAAAATCATCACTCCCCAAGGGATGGATCATCCGAGATTGCAGGTGAGAGACCTTGCTAGGTTTCATAAGATAACAAGGGGCCAACAATATTCCCTGAATCGATCGGATCGGAGTGTCAACTTTTAGCAGTTTCTCGATCATTAATTTTTGTCGAAAGAAAGCTTTAAATTAATAACGTACAGCAGCAGCTAGCGCAAGGTTACTTTTAATTATGCTAGCTAGCTCTATCCATTTCTCGACTCGAAACCAGTAAGTGCATTTGGTTTCTACCTCCAATTAACAAATGGATCGGAGAAACAGGAAATCTATATATATATATATTTAAAGTTGGTGAGGATGCCTAAGGATGTGACACCTCACCCCCTTTAGTTAAAGATGCATTCTCATGGCTTGACTTTTAGAATTCTAGGGAGGGTACCATTAGCTAATAGTCTTAGCTAAGTACTACCCCTTTAGTTAAAGATGCATTCTCATGGCTTGACTTTTGGAATTCTAGGGAGGGTACCATTAGCTAATAGTCTTAGCTAAGTACTACCCCTTTAGTTAAAGATGCATTCTCATGGCTTGACTTTTGGAATTCTAGGGAGGGTACCATTAGCTAATAGTCTTAGCTAAGTACTATAGATATGATATTGTGGTATATACCATTCTTCAAATACATTAGTAGAGGAACTTTAGCTATTGGCATGGAAATGAAAAGCTAGAAAATAAAACAATGTTGTTAGTGAGATTTGAACTCATACCCATTTGAATAAAAACATGCACCTTAGACCAACTCAACCATTTATATTTTATGTATTTATTTAAAATGCTACATATATCATCGGGAAGAAGATTCTCACATGAAGAGGTTTTATAACCGATATTGGCTACTTAAAAGATATCCAGGTTCATTCAAATACTTGCCTCTTCGTGTATCTATATATAAATCATCTTCATTTTGGTATCCAAAAAATAATAATCTCTATTATAGTTACTAATGGAGTAGTATAATATCTATGATATCAAAGTAATAATATCTATTATAATTACTAATGGTATAATACCTATGATACGAGAGTTATAATCCCTTTTATAATTACTAATAGTATAATAGTTATGATATGAGAGTAATAATCCCTATTAAAATTATTACTGAGGGTAATCCCTATTATTATTACTAATAATATATCCTTAGCTAATAACTATACCTAATAATAATAGGTTTAACATATAGTATTTATACCTTATTAGATATTTAATAATATTAATCTTATAGGTATTATTATTAGGTAGTATATAACTGCGACATAATAGTATTAGGTATTACTATTAGATATTCAATAATATTAATCTTATAAGTATTATTAATAGCTATTAATAGTATTAGGTATTACGATTATATATTTAATAATATTAATTTTATAAGTATTAATATTAGCTATTACTATTACCATATGACAATACTCGCTCAAAACATTTTTTTAAGTGATTAATAACACATTTAATTCTTCTAAAAAAATACATTTAATTATTTTTTAAAAGAAATTCATTTCAAATGAACCATAGTTATATCTACTTCGTAACCACCATATTTGATTTCATTTTCTCTCTAAAATCAGTAAGTTGGGTTTCTAATATATATATATATATATATATATATATATATAGAGAGAGAGAGAGAGAGAGAGAGAGAAAGAGAGAGAAATAGAGAGAGAGAGAGAGAGAGAGAGAGAGAGAGAGAGATTTGTAACTCCCTTCTTGCTAATTACTTTTTCATTAAGTGCTCCATTATTTGTAACTCCCACATATTTGTAATGAAATTAATTATTTTTCACAATGGTTCTTACCACTCTATATTCCAAACGGTTTGATCTTCAATTTTTTGAGATATCTCCATTGGTATTGTAAAACTTATAAAGCATGTGCCCATCACTCCCTTCGTTCGGTTGCAAGATAACTTTTCCCTTTTGTAGACAATAAGTAAGGTGAAACATCATTTGTCTGAAGGAATGATGGTTTCTCTCTCTCCTCCGGATCATGGTGTATTGGATTCGCTTTACTTATATAGCTCATGATATTTTATTTTAGCTTCTATTTTAAATTTGGGTCTGATTTATGTTTTTGGGTTTCGTTGTAGTTGAATTGTTCAATTTCAATTTTAAAATTTTTTCTTTTTATTTTGCACATCTTTATTGTTTTTATTTTCTCGATCTTTCACTTTTTGGAATTTTGGTTTTGGTTAGGCGATGTTTTTGGGGTTGATATTGCTCTTGATTTATGGTTTTACGTATCGATTTCTATTTTGATTTTGGTAAATAATTTATACTAAAATTTTTATTTTATTTCTGCTCTTGATTTTGGTAAATAATTTATACTAAAATTTTTATTTTATTTCTGCTCTTGATTTTTTTCATTTTATTGATTTTCCCTTGAAAATTTGGTTTTGATTTTTGATTAAATGATGTATATCACTTTTTCTCTTGGTTATGTTTATAATATAAACCAACTAATTTCTATTTCCATAAATGTTAATTGAAATCTAGACTATAAATCCTGCATATATAACAATGTAAATATTTTATTTTCTATTTTGTAAAAATTCTCAAGTATATGTCTAAAATATCTTTATTAAGGGCGAGATGAAAAATAATTCAACAATTTGATATCATTGAAAGATACTTTAGGAATAAAAAAAATATATAGAAATAACGATTTACTCATACCCATATACAAATCGATAACAAATATTTATTCTAAAATAAAAGTATTATACTAAAAATGATCGAAAAAATCTAACTTTTTTAAAACAGTAAGTCAATAAATGCCTATATCAATTGTAATTTTATTTTTATAAAAATACTATTAAAATATATCGATTAATCTCAATGTTAAATTGCACCCGTGCTCTATAACTAGTTAAACTAAAAAGAGGAGCGCTCGCTAGCTAGCTAGCTCGATAATCCATCCATCCAGAAAGAAAGAAATTAGCAACAACCGTACGTACGTACGTACGTCCAGTAATCAAATTAATTAGTCCTACCTAGCCTAACCTAGATGGATATGGAGTAAGTACGTTAGGATTGAAATTAATTTGTTGGAAACTACAATATGGACTTGCTCTCTCTAGCTAGCTGTATATATATCAGCTACTTGCAATTAATTGACCATAAGACCAGTCGACATCCAAAAATTCGATACTATCAAAATACTGTCTTTTTATATATATAATAATCATGCATGGACCAGAAAGACAAAAAAAAAAAAAAAAAACTTTAAATATCATTACAATATTAGTCTTGTCCAAAACTCATTCTACTGATCATGGATCAATACTAGAGATGTTAAAAGGGCCACGGCCCGTAGGATTGGTCCGTTTAAACAAAAAAAAATAGGGTTAGGGCTTAATATTTTTGGCCCGTTTAAAATCAGGGCCCGTTAGAGCTGGCCCGTTTAACCCGCGGCCCGTTAGGTTTGGCCCGCCGGCCGCGTAATATTAATTAGTAAAAAGTTTAGGAGATACGTAAAACAACCACCATGAGAATAAAACTAACAACCTTTTAATCCAAAGTCAAACACATTTATCCTTTGTACTACAGGTCTTCTTTGTGTACTTGTGAATAAATACTGAAATATAAACAAATTTTTTGGAAAGAACTGCTAGAGCTATTACATTATTTATTTTGAGAAAAACAAGTTGGAAATTATAACACATCTATGTAAAAAATATCTAGTTTATATTTCTTTTGAAAAACATAAGAAACTATCAAAGTTATGAATGGTTTATCGATTCACTATTAAAAAATATTATTATATCATATCTTTAATCGTGACCCGATAGTGGCCCGTTTAGCCCGAAACCCGCTAGGGTTAGGGTTAGATCTGCAATATTAGTGACCCAAAAAAATTGAACCGTTTAACCCGCGGCCCGTTAGAATTACAACCCATTAGGACTGGCCCAAAACCGATAGGGCTAGCCCGTTTAACATCTCTAATCAATCCCTGATCAGTCTCACTGTTTCATCCCTTAAATTCTCCTCCTTTCTCAGCCAGAAATAAATAAATAGTAAAATGAACTAGCTAGTACTATACCTAGCTGCAGTTAGCCTAGAGAAGTAGTATTTTAAGTAAGCTAAAAAAATCTTTTGATAGACTTGACACAAAATAGAGTAAATTAAAAAAAAAAAAAAATTTATATCTCTTAACATCTCAATCTCGTACTACCTCATTTCTCTTCACCAAAATTTTAAAAACTCTTGACAGTCATTTGAAACAAACGGAGTATCTTTTATTGAAGGTGTTAACAATTTCCTAACAAAAGATAAAAATCTTTCAAAAAGAATTTTGTGTTGAAGTTTATGAATAATTTCTGTAATATCAGTTGGGTATTGGGTATTATTCAGTAAAGTTTAGTGTACCGTACACTATCATCATGCACGAGTTTAAAAGGATTTTCAAGCAAAAAAAAAACTACTTAAAACATTATGATAGAATTAGAATACAGTCCATACCAACAGCTAGCGACATCAGGAGCAATCAAGGTGGAATTTTATGTGCCAAAAATTCTTAGTTATATGATACATAATCGTGACATATTCAATGACAAAACAATTGAATAATTAAATTATTTAGTGTGGCTCTATGTAAATTGATACTATCATAGTTGTTACAGCTTATCGTGAGAATCAACTCTAAAATCTTTTAACTTATACTACAAGACATTTTGTTCCGTAAGAGGAAAGTACAAGTTTTCAGCTTGCGGTACAACACTCCGATGCCTACTTGTTCTGTCAAAACTGAAATGAGTTCTGGCCGGCAAGATTGCTTGCCTAGTACTAGTATATAAATCTCACCAACATGGTGGCATTAGAGCATCATTATCATTGAAGTTCCTCTGCATTCTCTCTGTTTCTCCTTCGATCTCTGCCTTGCATTGTCATTAAAGAGTCAAATAGTCAAAGAGGAAACCAAGATGAGTTTTTTATCACCACCAGTTCCACCACCACCACCCTTCTCCCCTCCCTTTGCCTTCCCACCTAACTTGTTGCCTGACCCCGCGAGTCCAGACTGGATGAACAAAGGTGACAACGCGTGGCAACTTGCTGCCGCAACTCTAGTAGGCCTTCAGAGTGTCCCGGGGCTTATTATCTTGTACGGTGGAGCTGTGAAAAAGAAATGGGCAGTGAACTCGGCTTTCATGGCTCTATATGCTTTCGCTATGGTTCTTGTTTGTTGGGTATGTTGGGGATATAGACTTTCTTTCGGCGATAAACTTATCCCAGTTTGGGGAAAAGTCAATGTTGCTTTGGAACAAAAGTATCTCCTCGAAAAAGCATTCTTGGGATACTTCCCAAACGCAACTATGGTGTTTTTCCAATTCGTCTTTGCAGCGATCACTTTGATCTTGATTGCAGGGGCATTGTTGGGAAGGATGAACTTTTACGCGTGGATGTTGTTTGTTCCTCTATGGCTAACGTTTTCGTACACAGTTGGTGCATTTACCATATGGTCGACCAATGGTTGGTTATCCACAATGGGAATTATCGACTATTCCGGTGGTTATGTTATCCATCTTTCTTCTGGCGTTGCCGGTTTCACAGCTGCATATTGGGTACTAAAATCAACTTTTTTCACCAAATTCCCGTGTTTCAACAATGCTTTTTACTTTGATAAGTACTATTTAGGAGCGTGAATTTACGACTTAGAATTTGAATTTAGTAAACTTAGCTTACATTTTTAGTCTATTAAGGTCTTCAATTCCAGTTGCAAGACGTTGACCGTATAGTCCTAACACTACTTGAATATTTTTTGAATGCAGGTTGGTCCTAGATTGACCAAGGATAGAGAAAGGTTTCCTCCAAACAACATCATACTGATGTTAGCGGGGGCAGGGTTGCTGTGGATGGGGTGGACAGGGTTCAATGGTGGAGACCCTTATGCTGCTAGTACTGACGCTTCATTGGCCGTGTTGAACACCCATGTCTGCGCAGCTACTAGCTTGCTCACCTGGCTGATACTAGATGTTGTATTTTTCAAAAAAGCTTCAGTCATTGGTGCAGTTCAAGGCATGATCACTGGTTTAGTTTGCATCACTCCTGCTGCTGGTACTAACACCACAAACCCTCAACTCATAAATGTGCTTGTAGAACACTTAGGTTGTTATTGAAAAAATAAAATTCGACACTTTAGTATGTATTGTCGTAAAGTTTCTTATGTTTTGAGTCGCATATGGTTAATCTGGTAAGTGTAAATGTTGCTGTTAGCAAATATGTGTTAATTTGTAACTTTTTAAAATAGAAAGAAAATGATACATATAAGCATGCCTATAAGCTAGAATAACATTCTATGATGCAACTGGATGTAGGTGTGGTAGAAGGATATTCTGCCATAATAATGGGACTGTTATCGGGGTCTATTCCCTGGTTCACAATGATGGTGGTGCATAAAAAGTCGGAGCTTCTTCAGAAAGTCGATGACACGATGGCTGTGTTTCACACTCATGCCATTGCAGGTTGTCTTGGAGGAATCCTTACTGGTCTCTTTTCTGAACCTCATTTGTGTGCATTGTTCTATGGAAAACCACTCAAGTATATGGGCCTTTTCCATGGCTTGCACTCTGGGAACGTCCATCTCGGGTTCAGACAGATGGGAATACAGCTCCTCGGAATTCTATTCGTGGTAGTACTTAATGTTGTGATGACGAGCTTAGTATGCCTTTTCGTGCAACTGATTGTGCCTTTAAGGATGTCCGAAGAAGATATGGAGATTGGTGATGAAGCTGCTCATGGTGAAGAAGCTTATGCTATTTGGGGACAAGGCGATAGGCTTGAGAATCCGAGGTACTCGAATCATAGCGTTATTGAAGTCCAGAGTAAAGGAAGAGCTGGACAAGTTGAGATGATATGAAAATTGAGCTAGCTGGTTAACTGCATGTTCTTTTCATTTTCCAATTTAGTGGTTCTTCCAGAAAGTGCAAATTCTTGACATATGCTTCCATGGGAAGAGAATAAAAGCCTATATTGTACCTTTAATGGTAGTTGTTATGTCAAGAAACTGGTTTTGGAAGTTAATAGGGGTTAAGTTTTTGGTATTTTAATGATCTGTTTAGCTGCTAAGCAAGGAGCTTTTGCTTAATAAAATTTAAAGATCTAAGTTTTTCAATTGTTGAAACATTATATTAAGAGATGAGCATTTTATGTTTCAACATATAAATCCCCTATTGAGATGCAGTCCATATACACTGGTGATGAATGACATTTGTTGTGCGACAGCGAAAGCAAGCACAACAAAAAGTTGAGTAAATAACAATTATCAAGCAATTGAGAATTGGAAGAGAAGAGAGAATTTGGGGTTTTAAGACTCATGTATATTGACTGGCCACGAGCCATTCATTCTAACAACATTATATTATCATCGGTTCAGATTTTTCTGCAGGAAATGCAGGGCACCAGTGTTATTCCAGATACATACTCATTGATGATCTTTGGTAACAAGACATGCATTATTCAAGTCATGACTTCAGAGTTGGCATGTAATTTGCCCATGTGCAGTATAGTTGAAGAAAGAGTTATGATGGAGTAAACCTATCTTTTTCTTGTAAGTGGCAAAGTATTGGGGATACTTCCAAGTCCCTTTCCCTAGTCCTTGAAATACTGGTTGGCATTGTTTTGAAGAAATCATGTCAAATGAACTACCTAAAAAGCTCCATTTCGTTGTCTTTCAAAGCGAGATTGAGCTAGTCTTTAGCACGAAGCCACCCGTTCAGGTGCTATGCAGCAGTCAGCACGCTAGTCTGTAGCACAAAGCCGCCCGTTCATGTGCTATGTTGCGTGCTGCGTATCGCAGTCGGAGATGGTTATAGAGCAGCTTGCTGACTTGCTCAAGTACTCCCCCGAAGGTCAGCTTGTTGAAAATTGAGGGTGGGCGTTGGGCTTGCTCTAACACCATCTTAAAGTTTGAGGATCCATCCATCGAAAAATTAAGTAATCAATTGACTTGTGATAGGCGTGATCTCAAGATCTTTATTAATTGTTTGAAAGGCTTACATTTACCCAATGTGGATTTCATGTGTCAACATTATTGAGGTTCATATAGATGTCTCCAACTTTGCATTGTGTGCAATGCTCAAGATGACCATCCAATTGCTTCCAAAAGCCAAATGTTGAAAGATCTTGAACGACGTTATCCTGCTCATGAGAAAGACTCGTGCATAATCACCGTGCCTAGAGCATTATATGTCCATTTCCTATCCCAGCCTTGTCTGAACCCAAGAAGCGAATCAACTGTTTATAGGAACTCAGATGGGTTCTTCAAATGTTGTGGCCGATACTACGGAGTCAAGAACCTGAGTTCAACGAGAATTTTCTCAAGATTATTCTGGCAAAGAACAACCATATCATTCTAGCAAAGAACAACCATATTTCTACGACACTCGTGATCACATTAAGGATTCCATCCCAAAGGAATGTACATCGCAAGGCAACTGAAGCAGATTACTACATAGAGTGCTAAAAGATTTTATTGAGAAAGTCGAATGGAGGTAAGAAACGTGTGCATCTATGAGCCAAATTGTGAGAATCTTCGCCGCACTTGTGTTCCCAAATGTCATGAATGACACTACGTGGGCAGGATAGCTGGCGCAGTTGAACCTTTGGACTTGGGGGTGAGATGATGTGCAGAAAATTGTGAACTCATGCCTAATTCACCAACTAAACAAAGTTCCTTGACAGATTCTGGAATGGTTGTTCGAAACCTTGCCTATTCCATGGAAATGTAGGACCTGTGTCACTTGACTTCATAAGATTATGACACAATTTTGGTGGTAGTAACCTCTTTTTTTTTTTTTTTTTCCAATTATGCTACTTCCATGTCCCAAGTACGAATCCCTGAGGTTGCCTGTAGCTCTTTCTCAAGCTTAGAGGCGTGAAGAAAAGTGTCGCGGCTCAACCCACCCAATCCACCTGCACAACTAAAGGCGACATGGTAGTATGACATGCACATTGCTGCCAATGCATGCCGATGACTGATGGGATCCTCCCAAATACATGTTCCACGTGTCTTCCACGACAGCCCAAGTAGGCCCCAACTTACGCGACGACCACGACAGCTCGACATCGAGGTAGCCGAGCATATCAACCGAGGACTATGTCGAGGGCTCATGACGAAGTCCCTGACTAAAGCTCACCGCCGAGATTACCATCCCGAGCTTAACCTCGGCAGATCTCCACCAGTATCCTCGACTACCTTGGCAGATCTCCACAAGTGTCCTCGCCGAACCAGTACAAGAACCTCGACTTCCAGACTATCCTCGGAATGAAGTCAACATCAAGCATTTAATGCTTACGGTGTGTCAGCGTAATCCCTGGAAGAGGCAAGACATTCCAGCTAAGAAAAGAGATTTCTTCATAACCAAGCAATAGTAGCATTTATGGCTTCTCCTCATTTCCAAGACGGAAGCTTCCATTCTATCCCTACAGACTGACAGAGGAATGGGTTCTCCAATAATCACCAACTCCCTAAAAACCAGGTGACTCACTTAATACCTTCTCAACACGCCATCCTTGGCTATAAAAGGAAGGATATTCCTTCATTAAAACCAAGCTGCATTTACTCCCAAGAACAAACTAAAATACTGGAGAAGCACATTTATTGCTAGCACTAAACACTCCCATATTTATTGCCTGTGACTGAACAGTTAAGCATTTAACACAAAACTGCCCATACACTTATTGAGACACTGACTCTCACGCCGGAGGGTGCTAGTCGGGCAAACCCCCGACATCCTTGACGGTGTTTTCATTGTCTTACCATAGGAACTCCACTCACTCACGACGGTTTGGTCCCGACAGGAGACGCCTATTGAGAGTCGGGGCATCCTGACCAGAAGCTAGCGGTACACGTGGATCCGACATGGTCACCAAGATCTTTTTGGCGTGATCAATGACCATCCGCTCGGTATCAAGATTATTGACCGGGACGCAGAGGGCAAGTTGAGTTGTGTATTGAGATATATAGTTAATAGAGATATAGTATTTTATAGAGATAGAATAGTTTGTGAGTTTCCTTATATTTGGGATTCCTTTTATCCTTTGGGTTTGGCTTTCTTTACCTTCACAGAATATGAATAGGAATGGGTTTTGTAATATATATTAGATAGTGTCTCTGGAAGAAGTCAGTAAGTAAAAATTCAATCCAATCCAATTCTATTATGGTATCAGAGCCAACGTGAAATTTTTTTTCCCGTGCAAAACAAAATATCATACCGATGGCTGAAGGGAGCAATAATCAACCCAAGACATCTTCACATACATCTCCATATTTTTTGGGTTCCCAGGATAATCCAGGGAACGTAGTCACGCATATCCAATTGCATGGGGAAAACTATGATGAATGGGCACGATCCATATGTTTATCATTAAGGGCTAGAAGAAAATTCAGGTTTGTTGAAGGAACTATCGCCAAACCGACGGAGAAAGAAAGACTCGAAGATTGGCAAACGGTTCACTCGATGATCGTGTCGTGGATTATGAACACGATAGAACCAAGTCTTCGTTCAACTACTTCGTATTACGAAGATGCCAATTTATTGTGGAATGACTTGAAGGAACGATTTTGTGTTGTGAATGGACCCAAAATTCAACAACTCAAGTCCTCTCTCGCCGATTGCAAACAACTGAAGAACGAACCCGTGGTGACTTACTATGGTCGACTCAAGCAGATTTGAGATGAAATCGCCAACTATGAAGTCATTCCGGGGTGTGAATGTAGTGGATGCACGTGTGATCTTGGTGCAAAGTTCGCACGAATCCACGAAATGAATCGATTGCATTACTTCCTTATGGGTCTCGACGGTGTCTATGCGGCAGTACGATCAAGTTTATTCTCCTTAGAACCACTCCCTACACTAAATCGGGCATATCAAAGTGTGACGCAAGAGGAGCGTTTGCTTGGAAGAGGAACTGCTAGACTGAAAGCTGAACGTGAAGAAGTAATGTCTTTCAAAGTGCAAGCAGATATGAAAGGAAAGGGAAAACTCGACTACCCTGCAAAATTTTGTCGTCACTGTAATCGTGAGGGGCATGACGAAAGTGGGTGCTTTCAGATTATTGGGTATCCTGACTGGTGGGGGGATCGACCACGAGGAGGCAAAGGTAGCGGACAGGCTAGGTCTGCAGCAGGACGCGGGGGAAGACGGACTGCAAGGGGTGATGTTGGACCTTCGGGACGCGGCAAAGGGGTACAACAACAGGAGTTCGCGCACACAACACCATTGGAGGCAGTGGCGCCGCACAGCAAACAGCACCAGTGACTCAGGGCCAGACGAGTGGCTTTGATGCGGCGAACATGACAGCTCTCTCTCCAGCTCAATGGCAACAATTATTGGACATATTGAGCATCTCTAAAAAGCCCTCCGATCACTTGGATGGTATGATTAATATATGCTCTTGGATAATTGATACAGGGGCCTCAAATCATGTGACAGGAACTCAATCAGTCATGGTGGATGTGCGAGCAATTTCCAAATCATGTCCAGTAGGTTTGCCAAACGGAAGGACGACTTATGCAAACCAAGAAGGGAGTGTAATATTGGACGGAGGATTGCGACTAAATCATGTTCTTTATGTCCCAGAATTAACGTGCAACTTAATTTCTGTATCCCAATTGATAGAGCTGTTGAAATGTACTGTTTATTTTGCTAATAATTTGTGTGTTGTACAGGACCATGCGACGAGGAAGGTGATTGGAGCAGGTGAACAAAGGGATGGACTCTACTTCTTCTGTGGTATTCCTAATCTGCACGCCCTAACGGTTGATAACGAGACTTCAGTAGATTTGTGGCATAAACGACTGGGACATCCGTCGGAGAAGGTGGTAAAGCTACTTCCCAATATTAGTCAATATTCTAGGACAAGAAATAAAGCATGTGATGTGTGCCAACGTGCAAAACAAACTAGAGATAAATTTCCTGTTAGTGAACAAAAAGTCGAGGCTATTTTTGATTTAATCCATTGCGATTTATGGGGTGGTTATAGAACTATGTCATCTTCAGGCGCTTCATATTTTTTTACTATTGTGGATGATTATTCTCGTGCAACTTGGGTATATTTATTACGAGATAAAACAGAAGTTACAAAAATGTTTTTAGCTTTTGTTGCCATGATTGATCGTCAATTTAATAAAAAGCTGAAGTCTGTGCGTAGTGACAATGGAACCGAATTCCAGTGCTTGGCTAATTATTTCACTGAAAATGGAATTATTTTTGAAACCTCCTGTGTTGGCACTCCGCAACAGAATGAAAGGGTTGAGCGTAAACATAGGCATATTTTGAATGTTGTTAGGGCTCTATTAAACTTAAAGAAAATAAAATAGATAACTATCCTACCTGGATTGTCATTGTGATAGATAGCATAAGGGTCTGGGGGAATGGGTTTGTTGATGGTTTGGTCAACTGTGGGTGTGTCAGTGTTGAGTGGTGTAGAGTCACCTGTAGCCCCTGCCATGATGATTGAGAGAAGGAAAAAAAAAATGGATGTGAAAAAAATAATGAGTACTGAGACCAGCCACTAAAAAATTGGATTTGAAAAGAAAAAAAAAACTAGCCTACTGATACCATATTAAACTTAAAGAAAATAATTTTTAATTAAGTTCACTTCACTTCATTGATCAAGAGAGAAAATTACATCAACTATATATAGACTACAAGATATCTAACTAATTGGTTGATTACAACAGATTAGAAGATAAAATATATCTTATATTTGAATTTGAATTGTTGTTTGTTGTTGTAGATTCATCCGAGGGAGAGAACTTGGTCATGTTGACTCTGTCAACATGGTCCACGTCATTGCATAGTTGTTTTAGGCTCTAATCTAAAATTCCAGGGACATTTGCCAGTCCCCTTTTGGGGAGAATATGTCTTGGTAGCTTGTTACTTGATCAATCGTACTCCTTCTAGCGTACTTGAAAATAAAACGCCTTATGAAATGCTATTCAGAAAGGTCCCATCTTATAATCAGCTGCGTGTCTTTGGATCTTTGTCTTATGCTCATAATTAGCGTCACAAAGGAGACAAATTTGCTAGTAGAAGTCGAAAGTGTGTTTTTGTGGGTTATTCGTTCGGGAAAAAGGGATGGAAACTTTACGATTTGGAAACAGGTGAATTATTCGTCTCCCGTGATGTTAGATTCTTTGAGAACGAATTTCCATTTGAAAACGAAACAATGGGTACAGACAAATCCAATCAGGTTCCTGTTGAATGACACATGGGGTTTCCTGAGGATGTTTTTAATGATTTTGAATTCACAGAGCCTTGTAAAATAGCAGAGGACGGGCTGATAACCGTGGAACCTACACTCATGGCTGCTGTGGAGGCAGAAGTGGTCGAACAAGCCACTGGTGGCGTTGGCCTAGGGGGTGGTGAGGAGGACACGGGTGCCCTAGAAAGGGGTTTGAGATCTAAAATTCCTTCAGTTCGCCTACGCGATTTCGTCACTCATACTATACGGAAAGTGAGTCCCTCTCAATGCTCACCGGCTTCACAGCAGTCCTCAAGTACCCCCTATCCTATCACACATTATGTTAATTGTAAATGATTTTCTGATCGCATAGGAAATTTCTTGCAGCCATAACTACTGAACAAGAACCAAGATCTTTTCGGGAAGCAGTTAAAAGTCCTGGTTGGCGAAAAGCTATGGCAAAGGAAATTACGGCTCTTAAAGAAAATGGAACCTGGTCTCTAGAAGTTCTACCCCTAGGAAAGAAAGCTCTAGGAAGCAAATGGGTGTACAAGATTAAATATCACTCAGATGGGAGCATCGAACTGCTCAAAACTATGCTTGTGGTTTTCCGGAATCATCAGGTTGAGGGCATTGATTATACAGAAACATTTGCTCCAGTTGCCAAAATGGTAACGGTTCGGACATTCCTTGCCATCGCCGCAAGTAAGAATTGGGCAGTACATCAAATGGATGTGCATAATGCATTCTTTCACGGTGATTTGCACAAAGAATTAAACATGAAAGTGCCTCCAGGCTTCTCAATGTCCAATCCTAATCAGGTATGTCGACTTCGAAAATCCTTATATGGGCTTCGTCAGGCTCTGCGATGTTGGTTTGCCAAGTTGACTGAGGCAATGAAGAATTATGGCTTTACTCAGTCTTACTCTGATTACTCATTGTTCACGTTGGTAAACGGGACAATACAAATTAATGTCCTTATTTATGTTGATGATCTGATTATTGCGAGGAATAACCATGTTGCTTTATGTAAGTTTAAGGATTATCTAAGCACGTGTTTTCATATGAAAGATCTAGGAGTTTTGAAATACTTTTTGGGGATAGAGGTAGCCCGGAATCCCAAGGGAATCTTTCTTTGTCAACGTAAATATGCCCCTGACATTATCTTGGAAGCTGGTCTACTTGGTGCCAAACCAGCCACCTGTCCAATTGAACAAAACCACAAGTTGGCTCTTACAGAAGGGTCGTTTCTTGTTGACCCAGGAAAGTATAGACGTCTTGTTGGTCGTCTTATCTATCTCTCAGTGACTAGGCCAGACCTCTCATATTCGGTTCATATTCTGTCACAATTTATGCAACATCCTAGAACGGAACATTGGGAGGCAGCTCTGCGGGTGGTTCGTTACCTGAAGGGGAACCTAGGTCAGGGCATTTTACTTCGGTCAGACAGCCAGTTAATGTTATCCGGATGGTGTGACTCTGATTGGGCAAGCTGCCCTCTTACTCGTCGCTCATTGACAGGTTGGTTCGTGTTTTTTGGCTCCTCACCCATCTCTTGGAAAACTAAAAAACAGCACACTGTGTCTCGCTCTTCAGTAGAAGCCGAATACCGGGCGATGGCGGCCGTGACTTGTGAACTGACGTGGCTCAAGCGTCTTCTTAAGGACTTCGGCGTGGATCATTGTATGGCAATGTGCCTACACTATGATAGTCAGTCAGCATTATACATAGCCCAGAACCCTGTCTTTCATGAACGAACAAAACATATCAAGGTGGATTGCCATTTTGTTCGTGATGCGCTTCTAAAAGGACTCATTGTACCATCCTATGTTCCCACAAAACTACAACTCGCGGACAATTTTACAAAGGCCTTGGGCAAGACTCAGTTTGATTTTTTTCTTCGCAAGTTGGGTGTTCGGAACTTGCACGCCCCAACTTGAGAGGGGGTATTGAGATATATAGTTAATAGAGATATAGTATTTTATAGAGATAGAATAGTCTGTGAGTTTCCTTATATTTGGGATTCCTTTATCCCTTGGGTTTGGCTTTCTTTACCTTCACAGAATAGGAATAGGAATGGGTTTTGTAATATATATTAGATAGTGTCTCTGGAAGAAGTCAGTAAGTAAAAATTCAATCCAATCCAATTATATTATTGTGCGTCATGCTGCATAAGTCTGCCTATTATCCGTGCGCTTGCTTGCGCCTACCTCATACCTGATTTTATCTCATTAGTCATTATCCATTGAAGTGTTTATGCTTGATGGTTTTACCTCATTGGGGGTGAGCAAACCCACCCATCGGCCCGCAATGTCTAGCCCACGAACTGTGTTATAGTGCCAGGCTTTGAAAGTTAGGATGCTCATGGGCTCGGGCTACCTCCGGGCCCTTAATTTTTTCTAGCTCGTTAGGCCCGGCCCGGCCCGATCCGCAAGCTACAAAAACTATGCCATTTTGTACATTATATATATATATATATATATATGTGTGTGTGTGTGTGTGTGTGTGTGTGTGTGTGTATATGTGTATTAATGTCTTAATGCCCAAAATCCTACCGCTTCATGGCCTTGTATTTTGTTAACAAAATTATGTTGCAGCATATGTGAATTTGAGGCATCTTTAGATTCTTTAACTGATAATTTTTTCTAATGTTTGTGGATGGTTCTATAATAGAGATTTAAGCAATAACCTTATTAGAGGTAATATTCTAGCTAATTACCATGCGGTCCCTGTTTGTTTTACCATACTTTATTCAAAGAGATGCTGAGTTTAATGTTCACATGTTATGGGTTTTTTTCACTTATTGACAAAGAAAATCATTAAGCCAATTAACTAAGCTCTCCAGTGAAAACTTAAGAAACATGTATCCTTGTATGCAAAAAAGAATAGCTTATCCATGAAAATTAATGATGGGTTGAAATTAATTTTAATATTTTGATAGGCATAAAATTTTCAAAATATGACATTTAATTCGTAAGTTCGTTAAGCCCAAGCTCATGAAAAGCCTGCATGATGCCCGCGTAAAGCCCGTTACATTCAGCCCGCGTAAAGCCCGCAATACTGGGCTTTTGAAATTCATGCCCGTAACCTCGTGGGCCTATACTGGGCTTTGCTAATGCCCGCGGGCTTTAGGCCTGTGTGATGTGATTCCAAGATCGTGACAAAGCGGAACCAACCAAGAATGCGGATTAAAACAGAAAAACAACGAATTGAAGAAAAGATAGGGAGCTTCCCTCAACCCTAGGGCGGATTTAGAGCCCGTTTGGTAAAGCGTTTACAAAATATAGAGTTTTAAAAATGCAGCGTTTTAAAAAACGCAGTGTTTTAAAAACGCATGTCTTTCCTTATAAATACGTTTGGGATATCACTTCAATACGTAGCATTTTTTTCCTAGTAGCGTTTTAAAATCTGCGTTTTGGGAAAAAGCTGGGAATTCTAGCGTTTTAAAACGCAGCAGTGTTTTGAAAACGCTGTGTTTTCTGCCGCAGTATTGAAACACATTTTTTTGCAAATAAGCTGCGTTTTATCCCTGCATTTTGGCCAAAACGCTCGACCAAACGGGCTCTTAATCCCTAGAACCTTGGGGTGCAACCTTAACCCACTAATCGCAATTGATTAGGAACCAAGATTACGGAACGCCACAAGCCTGCAGCTCAACAAACTTGATAAGTTCAAAAGTTTGAGAATTCTAGTCCAAGAAATCTCTCAAAATCTCACAATATTATGAAAACTCAATTCAATTTAATAATAATCAATGTTCCTGTTTTACAATGAAAGAGAAGCCTTTATATAGGTCTAACAATCCAACTAAACCTAGGAAACGTTTATTAGGAAATAAAAAAAAATACCTAAAATATCCTAAAGTTACCAAAACTAATAAAAATTCGTCAAACAGCGCGTTACTGATAATCTGGTCACAGGGCGATCGCTTTACAGCGATTCAGAGCGATCGCTCTTCAGGCAGAAATCGGGGCGATCGCTTTTGGAGAATACAGGGCGATCGCTCTTCAAGCAGAAAGCAGGGCGATCGCTTTTGGAAGGTTCAGGGCGATCGCTTGCTGGGCAGAATCCAGGGCGATCGCTTTTGAAGGTACAGAGCGATCGCTCTAACACCAAAAAGTTCTACTCTTCATGCGAACGTCTCTTCAACACACATATGATCCGTCCGTCGCTGTTTTGAGTTATGTTGGCCTTAATTGAGTGTACAAGTGTCATGAGAGCTTCCCGAACTTTCTTGATTCGCGCTCTTGCCATTGGGCCTCCGGTTATCACCATCGGATCTCTTTGAATATTGGGTCTTGGTCCTTGATCTCCATCACTGTGCACACCCCTGTACCTCATTATCCTTTGAAGTATTTAGGATTAATTGTGAGCCGGTACCTTTTGTAGGATTTTCAACCACTTTAGTCCACCACAATTGCTTTCAACCGCTTAAGTCCATTTTTTATGATAAATTGGTCAATTGTTCCAAAACTGCCCCCGTAACAACCTATCACGTTTTAAGCTCTATCTTCCTTGATTTACTCCTGTAAATCATGTTATTCTCATTGTGACTTCTTACTATAATTTTCATCCATATCAACTTGAAGAAACTTAAAAAACGAAATTGAATAAGCAAAAGTTTGAATTCACTGTGAAATCGAAATCAATGGATTTAATGGAAACTGTTGTCATGTTGTTGTTGAAATTCAGAGGAGATACCATTGTTTCGAAAGTTTCAGAGAATTTCGGTTTATCTGAGTTGATCGAATGCATTAGAGGTAAATAATCTAATTTTCAATCGAAATTGTACTTTAAAATACACTGTATGATCCCACAACAATTATTGTTTAACCAACGAAGAAGATTCCAAAAACATGGTGTCATTGGCCAAAATTTATCAGTTTGCATTATAATTGTTGATGTTTTTTTAAACTGATAATGGTTTGACGTACGGGATTAATAGAGAAGGCAAACATGGAGATGAGATTGCAGAGAACGCACCCGATGTAATAATTATTACAGACGATGCACATGACTTGTATCGCGATACACAAGACTTACATCACGATGCACAAGTCTTGGACAAAGATAAAACAACATTTATGCATTGCGATGTATCAATTTTATTTTGCGATGCACTACAATGTAATGAGCATAACAGTTAAAGTAAGTGTAATAATTCTGCAAGTTTTGAAAGTGATGATGAAAGTGTGCTATGTTACGACATATGTTCTATTCAAACACCAAAGGAACTTTTAAATTCTGATTGGGTATCTTTTATTACTAGTGTTGGTCAAACATTTAAAGGTGAAATAAAAGATTTTCGTATGCAGCTTATAAAGTATTCATTCAAGATTGGATTTGACTTTATTTTCATTAAGAACAACAATAAGAGGATTAGCGTTGCATGTTCGAAGAAATACATTGCGGTTGATCCATCAATGCATCTTCATTTGTTGATGAATCAGTATTCATATACAAGTGCAACCTTTCACACAGTTATCATTTGACCATGATTGACGATAATAACTCAAAAATGATGTGTTGTGGTATAATTGCGCACTTGATTCTTGACAATGTTCGCAGTCGACCAAGTTATTCGCCGATTGATGTAATTGATCACATGAGGACCAATTATGGCATTGAGATATCATACAGTAAGACATGGAGGAGTGTCAAAAAGGCTCAAAAGAAGATTTTTGGTTATTATAAAGAATCTTTTCAGGAGCTGCAGTGGTACGTTAAAATGTTGCATAAGAGTAATCCGGGTAGCTTTGCTTTCTTGGAATCAGACGATGTTACGATTGTTAATTTCACTTTGGTCATGCGTAAATGGTTTCAACCATTGTCGTCATATATTGTTCATAGATGGCACATTTATGAAATCTCGATTTAAGGGCACCCTTTTGTCTGTCACGATCAAGGATGAAAATCAAGTTTCGTCCAATTTTTTTCTTTGTTTCCATTATTTGATTAGTATCATAGTGTGTTCATGTTTATGCCCTTATTTGTACTTGTATTTAATAAGAGAATACATTCAATACATTTTGTGTACATCGAAAATAAAAGTTATGCATCGCAATGCACAAAAAAAAAAGTACTTTGTAATACACTTTTGTGCATCACGATGCACACTATTATGCATCGCAAATGCTATGTTATTAATTCAGTAGACTATTGTGCATCGGAATAAAAAGGTATGCATCACGATGCATAAAAATAGTACTTTTTTAGTACAAGTATGTGCATCGCGATGTACACTTTGATGTATCGCAAAGGTAATTTTGATTAAATATTATTTATATGCTGCAAGTCTGTTCACGTTTGCATTTGCGGTCGTAAGTTCTGAAAATAGGGATAATTGGACTTGGTTCATTTCAAAAATAAAAAGAACAGTCGATCGGAAAGTGTTGTTTGCGACGTGTTTGGGAGTTCTAAGCATTTCTTTTTCTTGCTTAGAAATCGTCAGATGTTTTAAGTTTTTTAAAAGTTTAGAGTATTGTTGGGAATGTTTTTGTGTTAATCATTCAATAGCGTACTTTTTTTAGAGCGGGAGGCCGATGCATCGCATACGTGTTAGAAAGAAGGGCATACACAACATTTCACAACAAAAGTGTCATTTTTCGTTTTGAAACAATTATAGGAGACTAAAGCAGTTGAAAAATCGACCCTAATTTTGCCCAAGTATTTATGCTTGATTAACTTTCCCACTTTCTTACCTCTTACCTTGCTTTTTGATGGGTACTTTGAGATGAATAAAATGATGATGATGGCCAATTTCTTAACTTGCTTTTTGATGGGGACTTTGAGATGAATAAAATGATGATGTTCATGCCGCATAAGACCTGCACGATGCTCGCTTGGTGTTGCTCTTTAGCCCTCAACAAGCTTGCTTACTTCTGTTGCTAATTACTCCCTCCGTTTCAGGCAAAGAGTCCAGTTTTGACTTTTTTCGGTCAACTTAGTTAAAGTTTAACCGATAATTAACATAAATTTAGTAATTGTTACAAAGTTTTGAAAGTTGCAATCCTTAGTATTCTTAAAATAGTTTTTAATTAATAAAATTTTATTTCCTAAAGCATAAGTAAAGTGTTTAAAATTTAAATTTGATTTAGTTACATGTTGACTTTTAAAAAAGGAAAGTGGACTCTTTGGCTGGAACGGAGGGAGTACTTGCTTAGTCGTGTTGCTATCATACTGAACAAGCAAGCTTGCTTGCTTCTGTTGGGAGTTTCCTGGTAAAGGGGTGGATGGGATCCCTGATTATTCAGAACTTAATCGAATGAAATGGACGGGGACTGTAGTTCAGATCCTGTACATTGACAATTGCTGGGTGAAGCCTCAACAGAACAAGAAATAGAACCACTTTGTCTAATGTCATTTACAACCACTATAATTTGAATCATGTTTTACTTTTGACACAAGTCAAGGTCAAGCAGTCTAAGCCCGCCGGAGGCTTCGCCTTTTTCTCCTTTCAGAGAAGGGAGAAGTCTCCTATTCGCATAGCTAAAACCAAGTATAAAGAAAACGCAAAGTACAATGGTTGTAAATGATTCTTGGTCAATAATTAATAAGCAAAGGGATCACCCAAACATCAAAAGCACTTAACACTAACAACATTCTCTTAATATTCAACGCACCGAAGACTACTCAAATTCTGTTGGAAAGTATATCAATACCCTAGAGCTCAGAATCCCTACTCAGAAATACATAAATGAGGAGCAAAATCCCATTATTCAACATATATTTAAAACACGCTGGTAACCTATAAGTTAAAAACAGATCTCACATCAAAACCTCAGCAGAGTGAATGCATCATTCCAAGTTCCGCCTAGCGAAAAGCCAAGCCTGCACTTGTCAGAACCGTACTACAACCTTGCAGAGACAGCCATCACGCAATGTTACCACTTCCATTCTTCACTTTTGACCAGAGTCTGGAGAGCCATCTCCATAAGAGACCAAACCCTTCTTCCCAGGTGGGCTTCCCGACGATGACCTTGACCTTGACCTGGACCTGGACCTGGACCTGGACTTGGACTTGGACTTGGACTTGGACTTTGATTTGATTGTGCGCTTAGGGGACCGGGAATCGCGTGAAGACATTGGTTCTGATGGGCTCCTGCTGCGAGAGGGAGGGCTCCTACTCCGAGAAGGTGCCTTTCGCCTCTCAATATGGGGAGAAGGTCGATATCTAGAAGTTTCCACAGGTGAGCGGCTACGGCTGTAACGGCGGCCACGATAACGGACTGGGCTTCTTGACACACTCTGACTACGTGTCCTGCTTCTTCTGCTTCTGTATCTGTTCAAAGGTGTTACAAAGCAAACATCACGCATAGGGTTTAACCTCACCAGGTTAAACCAGAAAGTTAACAGGATGAAGCAAACGGCAGAATCATAGAACACATATCACTAGAATAATCAATGCAAAGAAGATAAAATGCAAGGTAGCTACCCAGAAAAAAATTGTCAGATAGTCGTAGTAGCCAGAGACCAAAATAATTGAGAGACGAGAAAATTTGGATAATATTGAGCACAATTCTTCAACTATGGTAGACTGACAAAGATAGAAAAGAAAAAAAGGTAGTGGATTGCAAAAAAGCAAAGAAGGCCAACAGAATTCTCCTGGCCTGAAAGATCTCCTCAGTGAAGCAGTAAAATCTGGCAGCAGCGTCATAACTTGCTAAAGTTGCTTTACATTTTAGAAAGGACAAAAGCATGTAACGAACATACCTTGGAGGAGTTCTATCTCTCAGTGGGCTCCTGCGCCTAGGGGATCTTCGATAACTTGAGTATCTTGCAAAAAACATGATAAAAAAAGGTAAAAAGGGGGAATTAAAAAAAATAAAAATAAAAACAATTGTTAGAATGGTCACAATGAAAGTTAGTGATTAAGCGGTTAAATTAGCAATTTAATAGGTACCTGTCACGGTCACTTCTGCCATAACGATACGACCTAACAGGAGATCTCTCAGGAGAGTGGTATCTGCGAGCATAGGAGAACCGATGACTGAAACCCCTCCCCCTTCTGATACGCTTGGGTGAGCCACCCGGGGAAGGACTTCTAGACATGCTCCTCACACGATCAGCAAACGGTGACCTAGCCCTGCGTCCTGCACCTACAGGACTCCTTGAATAACTGCGACGATTGTTCCTTGTAGGTGCTCTAACTGGACTCCTGCTAAGGCTCCTCCTTGAAGGAGCCCTACCTGAGCTTCTACTCATGCTTCTTCTGGATGATCTCACGGGGCTTCTGCTTATGCTTCTCCTAGAGGATCTGACAGGGCTTCTGCTCACTGATTTTCGTGACGACTTCCTAGAAGAGGTTCGTGGAGGGCTTCGACTTAGGCTCCTTCGAGGCGGAGATGGTGTAGGACTCCTGCTAACACTTTTCTGAGATCGTGCTGGGCTTAAGCTTATGCTTCTTCCTTTTTTACCCCTCACTGGACTGGGGCTTCGGCCAGGGCTTATGCTTTTTCCTTTTTTGCCTCTCAGTGGGCTTGGGCTTGGGCTTATGCTTTTTCCTTTTTTGCCTCTCAGTGGGCTCGGGCTTGGGCTCATGCTTCTTCCTCTTTTGCTCCTCACTGGACTTGGACTTGGATTTATGATTCTTCCTTTTTTGCCCCTAACCGGGCTTGGGCTTGGGCTTGGGCTTGGAGTTATGCTTTTTCCCTTTTTTCCTCTCATCGGACTTCTGCTAACACTTCTAGCCGGGCTCTTGCTGCTGCTTACACTTCTAACTGGGCTTCTACTGATACTTCTAACTGGACTTCTGCTGACACTCCTACTTCTTCGTAAGACCTGTGCAGGGCCTTGATCAACATTACGACTCCTGACAACACGTTTAGGGCTCACATTGGGGCTCTTGCTCAAACTCCTTTTGGGACTAATACTCATACTCTTACTCAAGGTCCTCCTGGGACTCGGACTTCTGCTCCTGTTCAGCAATCCTTAATAAATTACCAGATCTTACATAATTATAAGCATTAAAATTAATGAGTTGTGAGGAAAAAGGAATGTAAACCTAGATTTTCCTGGGTGATCATCCACTATATCAGGTTGTCGTCTCTCTGCAATCTTCTCTGGCCTATTACCAGCTTCCCCATTGCTATGCCGCTCTCCATTTTCCTTGGGATATTCACCCTCCTCCCTTTCATGCCTATCATTACCCTCTCCTGATTTATGATGAATGGAAGCATCCTCTGCTGCGGCCAAAGGAGAATGATTTGCAACTGGAGAAGGTTGGATAAAAGGAACTAAGATTTGGCAAAAAAACTAAGTAGAAAGTAACCATCATAAGAGCTCAATCTAATGGAGCAAATCAACACAGAAATACAGGTGCACACAATTTTATAAGGTCAGCAACAGTCGGTACGCACAGGAACTCAAATCTAATGGACTAAATCAACACAGAAATGCAGGCATACACGAATTTATAAGGTGAGCAAAAGTCAGAGCGCACGAGAGAGAGAGAGAGAGAGAGAGAGAGAGCATGTGCTGTTTGTGAAAGAGGAGACGATAGATGGAAAGCATAGAAGACAAAAAAAAGTAGCGGATCATGTAAGAGAAAGTGTATTTTTGCACATACCAGTAACCTGAGAAAATTTCTTATGCTTTCCATCTAGTTTTTGAATATCAGCATTATCTTCAGAGCTACCTTCACTATCACTTTCAGTAAAACTATCTGATGCCCTGCAAAAACACGAGACAGGGTTGATGTCAGCATGGTACTTCAGAGAAAAACTTTGTTAACGACAGGCCTTTGCCTTTATAGAGGCATTAAAATAAGGGATTTGCTAACAAGTGTCCCTATGGCACTAGTTAAGGTTTACCCTAATGGAAGTAGGTGCATTGAAAACACCACCCAATGTATTGAAAACAACCCCCAATGCACTGGCACTTGTTCCAATCTCCATAAAGGGAAACCTTAACAAGTGTCATTGGGCACTTGTTAGCAAGACCCTTTAAATAATTACCACAACCCTAAATGAGCATCACTTTGGGTAAAATAAGGACATTATGAGAGTACATTATTGCCCGAGAAACTTGTGTGAATCTATTTAGCTTACATTGGCCAACGTGGGGGGGTTAATACTGTTTATAGTACAATGAGAGATTCTAAAGCAATGCGAACTGGAGTAAAATAAAGAGCATAAAGGGTACTTGACCATCATAATATCTCTTACATGTAGCTATACACCTTTTTGATATACATCTGCTCTAAAACATAAAGTTCCTAGTATCCACTCTTTAAAGCGAGTAAAATACCCATGTTCAACATGTGACCCTTGGGCAAGAATAAGGGACTACTCCAGATTAAGATAAGATAAACATGAAGCTAAGACACAGCATGTGGCTGAAGTTTGTATTCATGTAATATGAAAGGTTTTAAATGATTCAAAGACTTTTCTTATTGATCCTCAACAACTATTCTAGTCTACAAAGAATGGTAGAAAATGGACCAAAGTTTTACCAACCAATATAATTTTAACAGGTTGTTCTACCCAAAGTAGCAAACTTAGTTCCCAAGTTCCATATATACTAATGGGGCTTTAAAACTTACTCCCTCCGTCTCGATAAATGTTCCTACTTTCTATTTTGGGATGTCCCAACTAATGTTCCTAAAGACTTTTGATCTACCTATTCTCTACCATTCTTCCTAATATACCCTTAAAGCTTCATTTAATATAACACAACCCCAAGAAACCCGTTTATTTAGAATAGTTAAACTCAATTAATGTTCATGTGTATTATCATCAAAACACATTTTACAACACATCATTAATTATGTTTCTTAATTCCTATATTTTATCAACTAGGAATATTATCCGGAACTGAGTGAGTATATTTTATTTAAAAACCTCCGTTCACTAGTTAATACTTAAATTTGAAAATCTTCAAAATCTTATAACAACCAATGATGCTAACCCAACCTTTTTGACCTGCGCTTTGATCTCTTGTCACGCCTCCTGCGCCTCTTCTCACGCCGTTTATCCCTCCTTTTTCCACGCTTATACCGGTCTTTCTTGGAAGATCTCTTTCTCTTCTTGCGCCTGTCATCGCTTGAAGAGCTTAACTCAGATGATGAGGATGCCAGAGAGTCCGAATCACTATCAGAGTCGGATGTCTCTGACTCCGAGTCAGAGTAAGTATCTGATTCAGTTGTAGAATAGTATCTTCTTCTCTTTTTCCTTCTCTCCTTAGACGATTTCTTGTGCTTCCCCTTACGTCTTTCTTCAAGGCTGTGAGCTTCAGAAGAAGCATCTTTTCCTACTTTCAATTTACTAGCTATCCTTTTGTCTGTACACGAGCAAAAATTGCCAGAGAGAAAACGAGGTTGAAAGATGCCACAACTTTATAAGATAATTTAATAAATCAGAAATCAATACGACTAGCAACTCAGCAACAGCAATATGCATAATAATATATTTCATTGAAGTACTATTATCCAACATACCAGAACTCTGATTATCGCCCTCGTGAAATTCACCACAATTGATGATCTTCACAGTAACAGTTGGTCTTCCATCATCATCACCCGCATCTTCAATCTTTTTTAAAACATCGTGTCCTTGCACAAGTTTCCCAAAAACAACATACTTCCTGTCAAAGATATGTCACAAACTATTAAGCACGGAGAGATGCGAGTCTTCCATGTATCAAACGAAACACAACTAATCATCACTCATCATATACATGGACAAACTAACCTGTCAAGATGACGGTTAGCATTGAATGTCACAATAAATAAAGAACCACGTTCATCACGATCAGCAATTGCCATCGACAAAAGGCCACGGCCATCATGTTTAAGCTTGGGGGGCTCATCTGAAAATTGTTGGAACTAAATGTTAATCCTAAAAAAGGGAATAAGGAACACCCATTTCTAGGCAAACTATTTTAAATCCAGGAACACAGAATATAAGACCGCATTTGAAGCATGCGGCCAAGTGTCACACCGAGAGAAATAATCAGCTACTGCAACCCCTGAGGGTTGCATGTGTGTGCGTGTATATATGCATTGCTCAACTCAATGTACAGTTTCCAGGATATAAACAAAATCCAAGAGACTGAAACAGCATAATCATGCCCACAAGGTAAAATAGGGAACAAGGAAGGAGAGAATCCATGCATCATATTAAAGTGAGTCCTCATTTCATCATTTATATATAAATATATATATATATATATATATATATACACACACACAAACATGTCTACATCAATATAATATATAACCAGAGGTTGTACAATATATTTCTAAATAACTAATATTGTGTCAGGAAACTTATTCTAGCTCTAACGATAAAGTTTGGTCACATCACTAGTGACAAGACAACTGAAATTTTCCCATAAAGTAATAGAAAGGCTAGGTTTTAACCATGGTACGCGAGGTTGTGTTATGATGTTGTATCTGATATGCCTAGAATAACACTAAAGACAAAGGATGCTACCAATATGATTCCATAATAAGTATCATGGTTTGATTCGGCAATAAGTGCTGCTATATTGCATTTGTGGGTTCTAGCCTTCAGAGATCATTTAGTCTAAATGGAGACCCTCATTTCCCTATGTTATGCCTCACTAGTCTTATGTTTATGCACTTGTTCTCCAAATCCCATTAGTATTAAGCCTCAAATACCCACATGTCTTTCATCAATTTCGTCACAGCTCATACTTCATCATCAAATGTGCCCCAGATGATTTGGATATATTTCCAGGACACCTACAACCAAACACTCAACAAATCGAGCAAATTCGGACCATCTCCTGACCCCCAGAAACATAGCACCTGTCTCCTCCACTAAACTCTAATCTAGAGGTTTTGCTGAAGCAAGTGTAACAGCATAACCAATTTCATATAGAACCCATTAAAGTAACAGACTATCCGAGGGTGATGCAAGGCATTCGTTGTCAAAATAGTGCAGCAAGAGCAAATCAAGAGGGTTGAAAAAGGATAACAAGGTATCTTGCCAGGGAAACTGCGAGAATAGCATGTGAGTACTAAAAGGTTGGGGTAGCTTCGCGAGCAAATGATATCTGGTACAGTTAGACCAAAAGATTCACTGGCTCAAGCAAGAATTGAAGATCCGCAAATCAGCCCCTGATAAAATCATGCCTAAAAGAATCATACAACAAGTCCAACATTCATGAACACGCACTGTCATGTGTAAGCACAAAGTTCTACACCACCACCTGACAAGAACTTTTCATGAACACCATGTTAGAACCCAAAATATAAGAAGGGAAAATACCCATTCTGGGGATCTTGCAGCAGCCTAGCCTCCAGATTCCGCAAGAACAGATTTATCTTCCCTCAAATTTAGAAAATTTAGGGGTCCGCAAATGACAATTTGGTGCCCAGTTAAGCAAATTTTGTTTGCTTGTCAAGTAGAAGCAAGTCAGTCCAAAAGAAAAGGCAATTTCTAACTAAGTGCTCTGGGGAAATGCATAGCTCAAATTTTGAGGAAGCTCAGACAGGTCTAGGCTTCTAGCCAAAAGATAGAATTCAAGTTGTACTGGTATTCCCAGTTTCTTCAAACTCCTTGTCTATTACGTAAGATGGAATCCACATTTAACTGGAAAACACAATATCTTAGAAACCTTACTTCCTGAAACATTAACTTATTTACCTCCAAACTCACTACATAATGATAAACAAAGTAATATGAATCATATACAAGAGAAAAGGTAAGGAAGAAGAGAAAAACGCAAATCTCATCTGAAAAAGATAATGTGTACATTTACCACAATTTATAAAGTTCAGCAATCCAAAACAAACACATTCATACACAAGCAAAATATGCACACACCCTACCATTTAAGAGACAAATACATTTGTCCAATTTCATTGTGGGTTGACGCTCCCATGCAGCGAGAATAAGTTCACTATCTGTCCCCACCTTCACAGGCAATGCAAAAAAGGAAACCCATTTGCTCTCAAAATACAAATGATTTGTGGGAAAATAAATGTATATAAGAGTTAGATGTGAGCTATCTGCTAGATAGTTTGGGTGGGTCTTTTCTATCATACTCCCTACAGAGTATATAGGTCCATTCCTGAATACTTCGGGAAACATAACAAAACCATCATAATTGAAACTAACATAATGAAAAACAATATGTGCGTTCTCACCTGGAAACTTCCCTCCATATATGCTTTCTCCATAGCTCCCTGCAAAGCAGAAAATGGAAGAATTTCAGAGTCGAAATAGAACAATGCATCAGTCTCAGCACATGAGGTTTGCTTTCAGACAACAGATATCAGAAATTGCAAAATCAGTCAGTATAATTTCAAACTATTTAGAACTCCCTTCATTCCATTATGAGACATTCAAAATAAGTGCCCCTTTCTATTTATAGACAAAAATCCTTGAGAACATTATCTATAATATCCTTATCAATTGTGAGATTATTAAAAAAAAAAAAAAAGGGACCCATTGATTTGACACAACTAAGGGAAACTTTGAGGGTATTAAAGGGAAATTTCATTAAGTCAACCACTTTATTAAAACCCATGTAAAGTCGATAGAATAGAGGACACTTAATTGGAATGGATGGAGTGCTATGGAAAAGACACCATTTCTTATGGGATGCAGCCTATACCTCATCATTAGCAATTATTTTAGTAACGATAAGTCGAAAATCAATGTAAAGAATAACCCAGCTGGAGTAAGTTGACGCTTGCATAGAGAATATTACACTAGAAAAAAGGCAAAGAGGATTGTACACTGATTGGTATACAAATCAGAACATGATACTAACATAGTTCATCACATGAAGATTCTCTACGACACTTTGAATTAAAGTGGACTCCATGTAAAAGAATTGATAGCACTCACTTAGGAGACACCTCAAGGCATACAAATCAAACCACTCAGTTAAAGGCACATAAAGGCAAAAGACACTTCAAAACCAAATATTTTCCAAGCAAAATACCCACTACATCAGACTCAAAATTTTCCATGTCAAGTACAGAACATACTAGAGTCAAAAAGATACATACCATCACGTTTAAAAAAGTCACCACCCTGCAAAATAAATACAGGCTGTTAGTCGACTGGTTAATATAAAGACAACTCACTATAGAAAACTGGGCTGGGTATGGTGAAGCTTAAAAGATACACGAGGATGGACAACTAAGTAAGTACAACCTTAAAACTACATCACAAGAAAAGCGGTCGTGACCATCAGCCCTGTATCCTACAGCATAAACAAGGATAGCTGACTAAAAGACGGACCACTTCTTACACATGCTCAACTAAAAAACTAACCAGAGACAGAGAATAGATTCAATGTATGATGCAATAAAATAATAGAGAACATACCTGAGCCATAGATCCTTTGACTATGCGATGGAAGAAGGATCCCTTGTAATGAAGAGGCCTTGAAGTTCTCTTACTATTTCCCTTCTCTCCTGAAAATGAATAAGATAGTAAATCAGCATATCTTTATTTATTTCATGACGTATTTTCAACCAATCCACCTATTCCTTTTCACTCTTATCTGCCCTTCACTCTCATCTTATGCAAACCCCGCAAAGGATCTCAAAGAAGGATGTCGAGAAAGGACCATGCATTGGAGAGCACCAAATCATTGGCATGAGTCCGGCCTCATTCTGACCCATTGCTCTATACAATGGCCAAAGTACAGTTTTCTGACGTTTTAAAGCTTATCTAGCTTTATTTTTCTTTTCTCTGTGCATCAGGTTCCTCACACGGTCCCACATTTTAAAGCTTGTCTAGTTTTATTTTCCTTTTCTACGTGCATCAGGTTACTCACATGGTCTCTCTCGCTTGGGAATATACAGCATTCCTGGTTTCCCCACCCATACCAAAAATTAAATATATAAAAGCAGGTATCATCAGTAAGTAACGCATTACCTGTACAAAGTGCCCGGAAATTTTCGGCAGTCTTGGGTGCAATATCAGAGAACAACTGCGACACCATAGAAAGGATATGAATTTGTCATAAAGATTTCTCATCAGCAAATGCAAGATATTTCATTTCCCAAAATATATCTAGAAACAAATTGGTCGTATCAATCTTGAAAGTACAACCATACCTCAAAAACCATTCTTTCAATTGGATCGCCATCAATAGACACATCCAAGAAAACCAGTGGATTCTTGCTCATTTTTTCTCGTATTTCAAATTGATTACGCCAGCATCACCAACGATTAGCTTGCCCACTTCACATTCAGCAAGAAAACAATTGCAATTAGCAATAAATAGACAGACCAGGAATGAAACATCAAGCATAGCTCTCATACAGAACTAATTTCCACAGATACATGCTGAAAAAATTCAGCCATGAAAATTGATTTTTCCAACCAAAGACGGTGAAATATAGAAACTAAAATCAGATCCAAGGCTAGACAGAATAAACAACGTGGATACATACGGACAAAATCACTAGATCTTTAATAGAGCTATTGCATAGGCTACAGACAGAAGTGCCAGCAGAAGGCGGTAAGTTCACTGGCTTCCACAACCATATTTCCCTCCTGATTTTACCATAATTTTGGGTGATACATTCTTCCCTTTACTGGTAGTTTACATCAACTCACCTTTACAAAATGCTCATCTCATTAACTTTGATGACCATAATAGTCCATGACAATTCATATAGAACAAGGCAAATCACAAGCTAAAAGTTAGTTCTGCAAGTATTTTCTAAGTTAGGGCTCCCACTGTGGGGTCTTTTTTTCCCACTGTTACATGTGGCATGGATTATACAGGATTTCACCCATTTAGCGCTTTGGCACTTCATAACTTGCTAAATAATTAAGAAAAATGGTATAAACCGGCGTCCATTAAGAAAAATGGATAAACTGGCCCACCATGAGTCTCTGCCAATACTCTACCCTTGTAATCAGCTTAATTTATTGCACACCTAATCAGCCTACTCCCGTCCTTCCTACCTGAAAACATGAGCAAAGAAAAAAGGGGCTTTGCATCTTCATCATCAAACATGAGATAACCTATTCTTGAAGATATACATAGCTCACTCACGGATGAGCACCAGCTGGATACACATGCAAGGAGGAAGTGCACAGTAGGGCATGCAAAAACTAGGCTCCTTAAATCACGTACAGAGTACCAAACAAGAATCCTCAAAACGCCCGTTGATTAAGTGCTAGCTCACTGTTTAGGCTCAGGCCTCATGTAAAATACAACCTTGAGGGCTGGGTTCAAGTCCTCTAGGGTGGTTTCCCAAATTTGCCTGGTTCCGTGGGATAGGGTACGTTTCACAGCCCCCAAAGTGATCTGGTCCTCCCAAGTGTGGGTCCAACGTGGCTCTGTGGTGGCGGCATATCCTCTTGATTATCAACCAAATAAATAAATCCTAACTCTATATTATCCCCCAACTAACTGATGGTAACATGATTATTTGATAGAAGGATGTGTATCACAAACCACTTCCAAGTAACCTTTTCAAGGTACAAGCAACATTCTTCTAAATCTTCCCAACAATTCATGATCAACCCATCAAGCAACAATACACCAGTTCTCTTTGTCTGCGGCTGTATGAATATCAATCACTTGACCATCAAACATTAGTTAATCAAGCAAACAACCAATAAAGTCTACTCAAGTCTTTATGATGGCTACATAAAATTTGAGTCCTCCAGAAACTGCTTTATTTCCAGTTGAAACTTTCATTATTAACTTCTACAAGAATTCAATTAGGCCTACCAAATGCTTGTTGCCAAATACTGAGTGCAAAACTTTTCAGATGCAATCAAGACAAGTGCGTACTATACACACAAATACACTAAAAATAAAATCCTCATAATTTTTATACATCACTGCCACAAGTATTATAACCCAAGCAATGCATGGAATTTGTAAATTATATACTTCAGTTTAGTTGAAACCCCCCTTTTCCAGTGACCATGTGAAACATCGTAAGGATCTGGCAGTAGAAACTAGAACGTCTCCACTGTCCACTCAAAATAAACGCCCAAGATATTAACCAACATATTCATAACATCCAAATTTACATTTACAAACCAAATTTGAGCATACTACCAAATCAATAGAAGCCAGCTCAGTGAGTCTACCCGAGCACTTGCAATTAATTTTTAGGCTTGCCACAGCATCAAGAAACTACTCCCTCTATTCCACCCAAAGAATCCACGTTTCAAGAGTATAATAATTAAGGAATATGTAAGTATCAACAGAGTTGGTCATAATTAAAAAAATACATGAGCATTGTCAAGAAGCTTATATCACATGTGGAGGGTAAAGTTGAAAACTTAAGGAGATTGCAGGCATAATATTTTAAAGTGAACTCTATAAACGAAAGATCTCAAAATAGAATAGTGGACTCTTTGCCGGGAGGAGTACAAACTTAAGAGAATCACAGATCCAAACCGTAGCACTTCAAAACGCGCAATCAACCCAAGAATTCATCAAAACTACCAACAGTGTGACCACTCAATCAGTACAAAGACCAATATATCATAATTTCCCTAATCGCCAGTCGATAAACATACAGAGTTGCAATCAATACAGTTTAACATACTAAAACATACAAATAAATTACATACACGTCTAATACTTGTGTTAAGGAAATTACAAACACATCCACTTTAAAATAAAATAACAAAAGAAACCGAAGCAAAACACACAAACCCTAAACCCTAAAAAATTCAAGCAAGGAAAATTAATATGAAACTGCAAATTATATCAACAAATCAACGGAAGATAAGCATCATACACAGTAGATTAGCGGATTACTGAAATACCAAACAAGTCATGAAATTTCGAACAGAGAAGGTGTAATCATCGGCGTTAAAAACTGAATGCTAGTAATTTTTGAGAGTAAATAAGCAAGTAAAATTGGGGAAAGGGAAAACGAAACCCTAGGTGTTTCTTTACGTTGCTGCAATTGAAGTTGTACCTGATAAATCGTGCAGCTGTTAGTGCCTGCTCCTCCACAGAAAATGTGACGATGAGAGAGAGCGAGTGTGTGTCTGTGTGTGTGTTAAAGAGGAAAACCTAAACTTTATAAGAGAAAGTCTAGCTACTTCTACTGATTGGAATTTTACTGGATTAGCCCTGGGTCTCTTCTGGAATGACGTAACTGTCCCCAAACTCCTTTCCTAATCCTCATTATGGAGAAAATATTTAATAGTCCTAAGCAACTATATGAGCAGTTTATATGGTGTTTAAGTATTAATATTAGAAAATTACCATTTTATAGAATGTTATATTTAAAACGGATTGCAAGGGGTTGCAGATGCAATTAATCACCCAGAAGAGGATATATCTGAATTTGGGTCAATTATTCGAGTTTGAAGTTGATTACTACTTCAAGGATTGGTTACTGCTTCAAGGACTTTTTTTACAAGTCAAGTTTGTGCCTAGTTTAACAAATAAGGTTGCGTATAAGTTGGTAAGGGATTCTCTTTTGCATTCGAATCTGTTCTTTTGGTCATCTTTGTCAGCTGTTATTGGCGAGCTTCTTATAAGAGATAATAATATTCTCCATTAATATATGATCTCTTTGGCTTCAACAAAAAAATGAAAATTATCATTTAAATGAGTCTACTCATATTTAAAAAATTGTTCACCTCACTTAAATAAAGGCTTTCTAATGGTATTTGATCACCTCACCTAAATAATAACTTTTAATTGGTATTTGACTACTACATAAATTACTAATATAGTGGTATAGGATCGCTAAAATATTTTCTCCTGATTAAGCTTGGTTTTACATGGAGGTACTATGTTCACCCTTTTCCCACAAGTATAAATGGCACACACTATTTGTGCTCTTTATTTTTTAATTATTTGTAAAATTAAATTTTCATCATTAATGCCCTTTAATTCATTGAAACCTCTAGTCTTCCTTGAAAGTCTGTATATACTTTTCTCCCCATCTTTTTTATCTAACTTATTGTAAAAATCATCGAATGCTTTAGACTTGGCTTTTCTCACGACTTTTACCTTTTTAGTAGCAAATTTGTATCGTTCCAAATCTTCTAAATTTTTACATTTTTTGGCAAGTTTTTTAGGACTCACTTTTAAGTTAAACCACTTTATGGACTTCCTCTTTCCACCGTCACGTTTTTTTTATCTAAATGTCTTTTATCTTTTGATTCTCCTTACACCTCCTTTGTACAGTCGCAAATTCTCTTACATATTTGTTGGTCTCGCTTCAACATTTCATGTTACATCTTTTACAATTTATACTTAAATAAACTTAATCTTTCAACTTTTTAAAATTCACCACTTATTTCTCGTGTTTCTAGCATCATAATTCTATGTTGTGAAGTTAAACTCTCTCCTTGAATGACTTTGGGCCTGTTTGATTTAGCTAATGAAAAATGACTTATAGCTGATAGCTTATGACCGATGACTCATAAACTGGTGCTGTTTGATTTAACTTTTTGAAGTGCTGATGAGTTGTCTTAAATTAGTGTGACTATTTGATTGATAAGCTAAAAAAGTGCTAAATTAAAATATAGGACTAAAATACCCTCATCATTAAATATTATTTGCATCATTATTATTTTATTTATTATTAATTATTTATTATTATATTTATTATTATTTATTATTAATATATATTTTTATTTATTAATATTATTATTTATTATTAGGAGTATTATTTATTATTATAAATTAATTAATATTATTATTAAAATTAAAATTAAAATTATTATTATTATTATTTATTAAAATTATTATGTATTATTTTATTTTTATTACTATTATTATAAATTATTATTAATACTATTATTATTTATATAATACTTATGAGTATTATTTATTCTTATTATTATTTGTTATTAATATTATTAATATCATATTTATTATTATTATTTACTACTATTATTATCATTAATTATTAATATTATTATTATTTATTATTATTATTATTTATTATTATTATTTATTTATTTATTTATTTATTTATTTTTATTATTTTTATTTTTATTATTATTAGAGTTAATCTTGGGATATATAAAGTTTTAATAAAGAATATGAGTTATTTGTTTTTGAAAAGTAGAATTAAACATTATGCCTAGTGCTTATAACTTATGGTCTCACATGTGCTTTAAAAGTAGTTTGTACATGACTTATGACTTATCTCCCTATAAGTCAAATCAAACGCTTCAAAAACAACTTATGGTAAGTCATAAGCAATAAGCACTAAGCACCTGCCTATAAGCCAAATCAAACAAGCCCAAATATAGTCTTTACAAGTTAAACAATCGACTTTTCTAGTTAGAAAATAGTCTATTTAACTCTTATTTAGTCCAATTTTAAAGGTTATCATATGTTCTTCCCTTTTTTTAAAATATGTGTTAGCTATATCTAAGTCGTAAGCAACCGCAAAATCTAATATAGTTATTCCACCGTAATTTTTATCACCAAAACCACACCCTCCATTAACCCCCTCATACCCAACGCAATTGTCTATTACGTGACCATTAATATCTCCATCTATATATACTTTCTCGCTCTCACATAACTCTTGCACTAATTCATTTAAATCATACCAAAATCAAACTTTAGCTTGTTAGTCTAATCCTACTTGCGTGTATAAGAACTAATTAAGTTAATTATTTGTTTCCCTACCACCAATATTAATCTCTCTTTTTGTTACTAATACTATTGGGAATATTCACCTCCTTAAATAATCTAAGATTAGTTTGTGAATATTCCTTTGTTATTTGATTTGCTTGTAATCATTACTCTCTCTTAGATAAAAATTAGGTCTTTGTGCCCGTGTTAATGGCACGGTGTCAATATGGGACCGAATCAATATTTGCTCGAGGTTTTGTAGGGAGTGAGTGCTCAAATATAGAAAAACATATCGCTTCATCTATAAAACTAAGATAATTATTTTGTTTATATATCTATAAAAATGTAACAATAGTTAAAGACATATTATATATTAAATTGTTTAAAGGAATGCATGAACTATAAGTTAGCCTGTGATACGTTCTCCATTCTCATACAGAGCATCTCGTAGAAGTAAGAAAAACCCATTAAGATCACTTCATAGACAAAATTTGATGGCTTCAAAAAAATAAAAATAAAAATATTCATTCTATGAAAAAAAATTCAACTGTAAATTAGAACTATAAATCATTGAATACACGCATATACCTCACACATAGGTAACCCTTGCATTGAATTTTAGCTCTGCATAAATAGCCCTAAGTACCACAAAAACTAATTCAGTTTGTTCATTCACATACTATAAACATCAAGCGGGCATTGGGCATCCCCATCAAGTTACGCTTATTGAACAATATATTCCCCACTATTGTAATGCATTTGAGTTTGCTCAATAATAGAGCTAACTTTACCATATAGTGCACATGATATTTGTTCAATAATAGCCGCTATAAGACCCGAACTATCATTAGTTAACTAAGTTCACCAATAATTTGAGAAACTTCAGTCCTTACTATTTTTTGTTCCCAATATACATCACTTTGAAATTATGAAGCAAGCCCCAAATTGTTTTCATGAATTATCAAGCAAGCGCCCAAATTCTTTACATGAATTTTTCATGAACCGATATGATAACATATTATGTCACCTCAAAATGAGCTCTAATATGTTCCATAACTTTAAACAAAGAACAATAGAACAAATCAAATTTGCTGTCCAACTAATGAATGAACTTGACATCTCATCCCCATTGGCGTAGTCTGCTGCAATAGAGCAGTCGATACAGTAAAGACATTGATTCAATTCCTTCCAGGACTTGACTTGAGGTTTGGTTTAGGCACACAGAGTTCACCTTGGAGCAAAGTTTCAAATAGTCTTGACTTGTAAGAGGATTCCTGTAGATAGACATGAGCATTTTTCAGATCTAAAACACCTGGAAGTGATTTTCTTTTCAAATTCTTAAACTGAGATGAATTTAAGGTAGAGTAGGCTAATTGGAATGTAAATCACATGACTCGGGATGTTTGAATGAAAAAGCAAAAACAAAAATAAAAACAAAAAAAAACGGAACAAAACAAAACAAAAATGTAGGGATTGGGACATATATTAATAGAGAGTACTTTTAAATGTATAACATGTGGCTTCATGTATCCATATGCATCCAATATCAATATACACAAAACTTTTTGTTGCTTGTTGATTGTCGAGCTTAAATGTGATTCGGAACAAAGAAATAAGTTTGTGGCTCTTTCGCTTCTGTGCGCCAAGCGAGGTTGGGGTTTGGCTGTAAGTGGTTAGGCCTCTAGGTTGTTTAGTTTCAACTTTTAATGACAAAAATCAAGAATTATACAGTTGAGATAAATGTCATGTAACAATATTCACAATCTTTTTTAAAACAATACTTATATGAAAACTACCTACAATATGACAGTGGACAATTCCTTGAAGAAGATCACAAAGAAGAAAGTCAAAAAAGATATACCCTTTAGACCTTGTCTTCAAATAGTATATGATCTCTTAGTACCATAAAAATATGAAAGTAAACGTACATTCTTAAGACGTTGGACTTGCAGGGTGGACTTAAACTTGTTAATAAAAATGCCTTTTCATAGGTTCAACTACTGGTGAACCCAAATGTAAAAGGAGGGGCTGTTGGTGAGTTGCGAAAAATGGCTGCAGAAGAGGAGATAACATCTTTTTGAAAGGGGGGTTGGCCCTGCAATGGTAAGGACACCTGCTTTTAGTGCGTCGCGGCTCGTAACATATGAGTTCAAGCAAGTCAAGTTCTAAGCATGCAATTTGTAATTTCCATAGTTTTTGAAGAGTTCAACTCCTATATTATGTCATGAGTTTTGTAGTGGCACGAATTCGAAACAAACGGGTTATGGGCACTGAGAACCACTAAACAAATCAAACAAAAGAAACACTACGAATTCGAAACAAACAGGTTATGGGAACTGAGAACTACTAAACAAATCAAACAAAAGAAACACTTCAAATCCAAATCCCAAAAATACAAAAACATTCAATCAAAATTTAAATTTGGGAGGAACAAAATCATAACACAAAGACACTTCCGAATCCCAATTTCAATCAAAATTAAATTTGGGAGGACTTAAAGTAATGAAGTAAGTACGGTGAATCCGGATGTCAAAATTCAAGTTACATCGAATTTCACAACCATGGCAATAACACAATTACGAAACAGAAACAATTTTGGAATTTGGAGTACTTAACCCAACTGTTTATGGATACTACATCACTTTCAATTTGAGAGTATAGTGAACTGGAATTTGTGGATAAGTAACATAAAGATTTAAAGTACTGGTTCAATCTCAAGTAATGACCTAATGACAATTGGGCAACAACACATTAAGAAATTTTTAAGTTTTAACTAATTTCACAACCACGTGGTGATACACATGCACTCAAGCTTTAACAGAAAGCAACAACAATACAACCAAATATCCATCTAAAAAGTGTATGGAATCAATCAGAGCAGTCCCGCATAAAAGATAAAGAAAAAAGGAAAAATGAAGAATGTAAGGGAATATAAATGTTACTTTCAAATTGAGATGAAAGGGACTGGGAGCGAGCCTTCTCTTCGGAGAGAATCCCTCTTCGTGGGTATCCCTTCAATTTAATCAAGGCATTTCAGTTTACGAAACTTTGGACTATTGATCATGGAAAACATAAATCCAAGGCCTTCTACGCCGAAGTAGCGAGCGGCGAGGTGCAAGTGGCGGCTAGGGTGTGGTGGCAAGGGAGGTCGTCGGAGATGTCGCTGTGGCCGGAGAAGAAGAAGAGGTCGTTAAGGGTGTGAGGGGTAGAGTCGGAGGTGGTGGAGGTGAGATGGGTCATTGAGTAATTATGAATTTGAAAGGGAAGGAAGAGATGGGTTTTCATGGATTGGAGAGAGAAGACGAAGATGAAAGGAAAGGGTTGCAGGAAAGAGAAACGAATGAATCGCATCCACTTAAGAGAGTAATAACCGTTGTTCACACCTGTGAAAGCCTGATTAAATGTTAGCCATAGAAATTTAGTAGATGGTAAAATTCTGACCTCTGAATAGCCCTAGTCAATTGTGCACTTATGAACCGATGTGTATTGTAAAATAGATAACATGTGTTTAGATTTACTAGTAGTCTACACTACATACTAGATTATTTTACTAGGACGAATCCTAACGTGATGAACAAATGGAGTGTGACAACTTTGCTAAAGACAATAGTCGACTGGAAGCATAAAACCTTTATGGTACAAAGCTAATGAATCAAGGAATGCTGAAGGACTCGAAATACTTAACATAGTCGAGTCTTCATTCAACAATTTGAGATTTTCACAACTTGATATGTTGAACAGTCTCTTATCAAGAGACCACTCATCGAATCAATATTGTTGAATTGAAGACACGAAACATTCACTTACTCAAGTGATTACCAATTTTATAAAGAAACCAAAAACCAACCTTCTGCAAACCGATGTGCGAAAATCAAGGACTCTAGTCAAAGAACTATTCAATGTCTATGTGAGTACAACAAAAAGATAAATCTTTTGAGATCTTCTAAAAAGGATTCAACTATCTCAATAAGGTTAAAACTTCAAGTATTGCACCCTCACGTGGATCTTGTGAAAAGCAATGTCCTGTGATATGACAACACAACACTTGAGAATTACACAATCTATGTCATCATAGTCTTCAAGAAGAAAAGTCAAGCCTTTATGACCAATCTCGTTAAAGCTTTTCAACCTAAATCTCGGATGTGTCAAAAGATCTTCAACGTATTTATTTAAACCACTTTCCAAGACAAATCCAATGGTTGAATACTTTTGATCTCCAACAGCTTCAAGATCAAGTCTTTCTATAAATACATGTTCTATACACAAACTAAGAGAGAGAGGGAAATTATGACGAAGTAAGTCATACTACGAAGTGAAGCATTTTATGCAAGCAAAAAGAGAAAAAAAAGAGACTTCAAAGCTACTCTTATTCAGCTTCTCAAAAAGCTGAATATAGAACACTTCAACTCCTCAAATGTGGAAGTTGTGAGTGAGAAAAAAGATCAAAAGAGAAAGACAAGAGAAGCCAAGAAGGGCAACCATGGAGAAGGCAACTTTCATAGTGTCCGTCTTAAGGTCTAGGTCATAACTCCCTTTCAACACTTAATATAAACAGCCTTATACTTCATTATAAGATTTATTTTGAGTGTGATTATATTTCATCACAACTGTTGGGATTACCACTCAAGCCACATTTAACATTTGATATTTGAATGTCACCATAATAAATCCCAACACTAATTGGTTTTACTACTACCTTATGCAAGGTTTTAGTGATGTCATTTCGGCTGCATCAACTTCTAATATATATATATATATATATATATATATATATATATATATATAGGCAGCAACAAAGTTACTTATGACTGTTGTTGATCTATGTGAAGAACTTTCTCCTAAATTGAACCTATTTGTTTACTTGTATTTTAATACATATTTGCTTTAAAACTGCTTTTAAATTAGGTAGTTGTAATTTTCCTATGTAATATGTATTTTAAGCAAGTCTACTAAATTTTGTTAGACTTTTCTAAATTTAATATATAAGTATCTTAAGTGAGGCTGATGAAGTAATAAGACTGCTGAATTCAAATATGTCAGTTGAATTTTATTATGCTTTACTTGTCTTACTATATATGTTGAATTGCTCCTGCTTAAATTCAATTACGTTTATTTTCAAATGCTTCTTTTTCAGCAAACTTGTATAGATAACTAAACCATCTACTTACGAAGTCTACTACATTTGCTATATTGATTCTTTAGTAGCTTCCTACTTTTGCACTCCAAACTTACACTTCCGCTGCCACTATGAACACTTCAGTTACTCTTATGTTTGGAAATGCATACCAATTTACTATTTCGAAAGAAATTTTTAAAATTGATGAATAGGCTATTCACCTCTCATCTAGCCTATTCTATACACCACAAGAGATTAACAATTGGTAAAAGCGCATTGTGACCTACATATACAACATCTTCTTTTAGGTACTTATTTACTACTATGCCAACCCCATTTCTGTATTTACCTTTTCCTGTATAGTAGAACTTAAAACTTGTGTTTTCTATTTCTCCAACTTTCACTCCTACACATTTAGTTTTTTGTAGACGCGTTATATTAATCTTTTTTTCAATCATAGTATCTACTACCTTTAGCCCTTTCTATGTTCCAAGTTGTTACTTTAAGCCTAGTAGTAACACTCACTAGTTTCTCATCTCGCCCTTGCAAGGCCGGCCCAAGGGTAAAGCCACCAAAGCCCTTGCTTTAGGCCTCAAAAAATATTAGGCCTCATTTTTTCTAAAATTAATTTTAATAACAAAAATTTAATGTTAAGAGTAACTCTTAGTTTTCGTCACCCACTCATTAATAGTTTCACAACTTATAAGATTAAAAAAGTTTAAGTTTTTATTAGGCATGACTATTTGGTATGAAATATTATTTTCGGTAAACTCGGTTAGTAAAAATATGCAATCAAAAGATATGTGTCGATGTTGCTATACAACAATTAAACCGTCTTATTTCATTTATTATAAAAGATAGGGAAGACGGATTTGAAAATGCAATAATTTCTACCAAAAAATTGATATAGAAGTGAATATAGAACCTAAGTTCCGTAAAAAAAATGTACTTTTCGTAGAAAGAAACAATTTGATAAAATTATTGAGAATGAAGTTGTAAGATGTTCTTAAAAATCGTTTAAAGTTGAATACTTTTTGTTCATAATTATAGATAAAAACAATTACTTCATTTCAAAATGGATTTGAATAATTTGAAATGCATCAAGATATTTTTGGTTTTCTATTTATCATTGAGAAATTAAGGTCATTGGATAATGAAAATTTAAAAGGAAATTCCCTTAACCTTGAACTTTCATTAAAACATAATGACAACTTTGATATTGATGGATTAGATTTATTTACGTAACTAAAATTTTAATAGAAATTATACAAGTGAAAAATGATACACCAATTTACATTTTTAATTATATAATAAGCCTTGATTCGTTACCAAATGCGTATATCGCTTATAAAATAATGTTAACGATTCTCATAGTTGTATTTTTGGCAAAATGAAGTTTTTCAAAACCAAAATTAATAAAATCCTATCTAAGATCAATCGACAATGTCTAAAAAAAGATTAAGTGGACTAGCTTTATTATTGATTGAAAAAGAATTGTTAAATGAAATCGATTACAATAATTTAATAAATAAAATAATTTTGCATCCCCGAAAGATAAACTTTTAATAAAAATATAATAATTTAATAAAAAAAATATTTGTTTTAGGCCTCACTTTAGAGTGATCGTTTTAGGCCTCCATAAATATTGGGCCGGCCCTACCCTTGTTGATCTTTTACCACATGTGGACGACGAAGTGGCACCTCTAGCCTATTCGGTACAACTCGAGGCAAGTGTAATGAACACCCTTCTTGATTCTCAATCACACCGAGGTGTAGATGTAATACCTTTAGCTTATCTGCAACACCCCGAGGCAGGTGCAACGGGTCACGTACGAGTGACTTCCTAGCATTTACGCGAAAATAATTTGGATGATGTTCATAGAAATCAAACAAAATTTTAGATGGTTAGATTATCTATCGCAACCCACCACCTTTAAAGTTAACTTATATAAATAATGATAGGATTTACCTATTTTATCCTTAAAAAAGGCCACATGTGACCCACAAGACTGATTAACAACACAAATTTAAGAGGTGTTATAAGAGCTTGATTCCATTGAAAATCGACTTTAAAAATTTTAATCAATACTTTTTCTTTCAGATACTAAACCCCCAATATGATCATAGTACATGGATCTTCGGTGCACTTTTCCAAATTTACATACATTTCAAGTTCATTTCACTTCTTTTAGGTTGATATCCAAATATGATCATAGTATAGGGATCTTTGGTCACTGTTCTTTTATGAATATTTATGTATTTTTTTTTTTATGGGATTCCAAATGTTTTAAGAGTTACCAAAACATGAGATTCAATAGTTACTGGTAGTAATTTTGTTACATATCTTCTTCTTCTTTTTATTTTTCCTTTCAAAGTATTATACTCGTTTTTTTTTATATACATTTTTCTGTCTTTTGACAAATTACTCGCCTTTTCTATATAAGAAAAATTATTTTTTATCATTAATAATACTCCTTCTAGTCCAACCATATAGTTCACTTTTCATTTTTAAAAGTTAACATGTGACTAAATTAAATCAATATTTAACACATTTTACTTATGTTTTAAGAAATAAAATCTCGTTTACTGAAAACTACATTAAGAATATTATGAATTACAACTTTTATGACATTTTAAAAATAAGTAAATTTATATAAATCGTCCGTCAAACTTTAATTAAGTTGACTAAAAAAATTAAAAGTAAACTTTTTGGTTGAAACAAAGGGAGTATATTTTCTTGGCTATTCAGTAGCCATGAACGGAAAATTTAAGAAGACGAGATGACCCAAAAAACAGTCATGTTTTATCCTCATTTTTTATTGTCACATTACGCATTAAAATTATGATTTCTTTCTTTTTACTACATCTATTATTAGTGGTGAAGCAAACCTGTCCATTGGCCCACGAGGTTTGCAGGGCTCGTAAAGACCCGGCCCGCAAGGCCCGTGCTAACAAAGTATTCAACAATGTTGGGCTTGAAACTTAGGGAGGCCGTGAGCTCAGGCTAGATTGGGCCCTCCATTTTCTAAAGCCCGTCAGGTCTGACCCAGCCCGTCTCTCTGCAATATGACACTGTTTTGTATTATATATATATATATATATATATTTATTAGTATATCAAACCTTATAAATTTTCTCTCTCCTTCACATGATGTAATGAGAGTGACAACATTGAAATGTTATTCAATTTTACAATTACCTGTTATTTTATTTTCTTTTATTCTTCATATCACATAATAAAATATTTAAGTTGAAAAAAGATAGTAATAAAAGCAATTGTGTGAAATGAAAATTATAGGCAGCCCACAATATAAGATGTTTATATTGATCTTGAATAATTGTGCATAAAATGTTTAATTGAGTTCATATAAAATGACAATGAAAATTATAGCCCACAATATAATGGGCTTAAAAAACCCGTCTATAGCCTGCAAAAATTCGTTAATTTAAGTTTGCATGAAGCCCGCTATGTTGGACTCTTGAAATTAAAGCCAGCAATTAAATGTGCTTATACCGAGCTTTTCCAAAGCCCGCAGTCTTTGGCCCGTGCACACCCTATATCTATTCTTACATATCTCAGTATTATTGCATTTGTTTTGAAAAAAAGAGTTTTATTTTATATATTTAATTTTTCAATGTATCTTCAGACTCAAAGGCCCACGACTAATTCTCGAGTCGGGTACGTTCACACGGGCTTTATTATAGTAGAAAACAAATAAAAAATAAAATGGTAAAAAAGTTATTCCAAAAAGAAAAAAATAGAAATACATAATTTTCTAAAAAAAAAGAAAAAGAAAAAGAAAAAAGAAAAAGAGAGAGTACTCTTCTTTAAGAGATTGGTGGGGGCTTTTCTAGTTAACATCATACAGTGACATCTCTCTGTCTTCCTCTCTCTGTTCGTAGCTGGTAAAGAGAAACAATGTGGAGAAGAGTTGCTTCATCTCAATTAGAAACCCTAGCCCCATGGCGACGACTCGCTCCTGGCCTCCACCAATCCGCCGCCGCCGCAACCTCCCGATCATTTACCTCCGTTTCGACATCCTCCAATACGACGTCTTCGCCACCTCCGTTTTCGCAGACATCTGGTAAATCATTTCTCATCTATCCCTCTCCCCCTCGCCCCACCCACAGCCGATTAGTCTCCTGTAATTCGTTACATAGAATTTCTTTTATGAAAATATGATAAGTGGTCGGTTGATTTGTTATTTTTATTTGTTTTGTAAAATGCAATGTCTTTTTGATTGAAAAAGGGAAAAAGAGGATTGAAGACATAATGCCAATCGCCACGGGGCATGAGCGTGAAGAGCTCGAGGCCGAGCTTGAGGTTTGTCATTCCTAAATTATGTCTATGTGTGTGTGTGTGCCCATCGTGTGTTTGTTATTTATACGAGATATATACATACATATACATATACATATACATATATATATATATATATGTGTGTGTGTGTGTGTGTGTGTGTGTGTTTGTGTGTATTATACTTATGTATTTAGCTTGATGATCTTAAATTTCTTTTGATGGTTTTGATCTAGGGAAGGAATATTCTGGAGATGAATTTTCCAGTTGGACATTTCGGTACCAAGGTTAGAATATTTGGAAAATAAAATATTTTTTACTTTAATCTATATATTTGTTTATGCCTTTTTCTCTGCATCAGAAATGTGCGACCAACTTTTTTTGTACTCTGCGCTGCTGTTAATTTCATGTGTGGTGTGTATTTAAGAATGATTATATGAGATTTTTTAGGAATTGTAATGCGTAGATATTTTTGATCAATTGTGTAATGAGACAAAGTTATTGATTTTTATTGACTCATATAAAATGGGACTATGGCTCTAGTGCCATATATCTATTGATATACTGAGCAGGAGGGGAGGGGGATGGGAGCAGAAATGAGAGAGATCAAAAAATTGAGAATAGAGGACAGAGAAAAAGGGGATAACATTTATTGATTTTGATAGCATTTGCAAATTCAACTAGTTTGATATGATTTCTCTCTGCATGGGGTTCAATAGATGTCCATTTACCTTTTGAAGCCATCTGTATCAAAATAAGTGGGGGCGATAGTCAGATTTGTGGGCTCCAAACTATTGATATGCACAGTTTTATAAATTTCTGCGAGCGACTCTATTTACATGTCCGAGACTGGGCTCCCTATTTTTAAGAGGATGGCTAGATTGTACATTTAAACAATCCATTCCCTTTGACAGTTTCTATTTATCTTGTGTAGGACAATTTTAATTAAATTTGTCACCTTTTTTTTTTTATACATTTAAATTACCTGATCGACTGGGGCAAAATGCAGGTCTTATTTTCTCAAATTAGAGGTTAAGTGCTGCTGTAAGTGTAATGTTAGGGCAGGGGCTAGGGGCACAAGTGTTCGCTTAATAATTCAAGAAGTTTATCATTTAAAATCCCTAAAATGATACTGTTAGGTCCGAGGGTTGCTCAGTGTATAGGCTAGAGGGGGGGGGGGTGAATAGCCTATACAGTATGTAATAAAAATTTCATCCAATTTTTAACATTTAAAGATTGAGGAGTAGATGAAATGATTAATACAAGTTTATCATCTTCCTGATCGTAACTGCTTAGCTGAAGTTAGAAACATAGGACATCCTTGATCAGCAGATGTAGATCATGGACATTCTGAATCAGCAGATATGAAACATGCAGTTGGAAGATATATGTTTAACTTAGCCGATGGAAATGAGTTTGAGCGGAAGAATAAACGGATAAGTTTAACAACTTAGATTAAAGTAACTCAAAGATTTGATATGAAAGAAAACTTGACAATTGACTATAATCGTATTAGATGCATCATTTACTTTCCTTAAACAGATTGCACATGATAAAGCAAATTATACAAGAAAGAGAAATCAAGGCTGAATGTAACAAATATATATATTATATTAAAATTCAGCAGAGGTTTGCTCAAAGGCAAACATGCTTAGTACATCAACCTAGACTCTCTAACCTAGCAATCTTTTCGGGGGAAGAAGGAAAGTGAAATGGAATACCCGAAGACCATTAAGAACTCTAATCCTAGCAGCTCCTAACAACCTTGGAGGTTAGTGAAGGAAAGTGCTAGTGTTAGAGTGATGTGAGAAGAGAATATTAGGAGTTGTTCAAATAGCAAGTATTTGAACAACCGAGCTAAGCACTCGCCCAAATATGATGACACCTTATTGCACAATCGGCACTTATAATGTAGTATAAGTCTGCGATATGAATGCAATCTGGACATGTAAGTTACGGCTCTTCATCGGACATCTTCAAGCTTGATCGACTTCAACGATCGTAAGATACTTGGTCTCTTTCTTGGATGATGGAGTTGAGGCCGAAGAGACCGAGTTCTTCGAAGGAAGAAGAACTCAAATCAACAACAAGGTTGTTGATCAAGCGAAGCTTCTCGGCTTTTGGATTTTCTTCTCTCTCTCTCACAAAGTGTTTGTTCTTACACTTGTGATTTCTCACTCTGAAGGAGTGGTTCTGGATTGAAGAAATGAAGATCAATACCACAACCTTTCTCAAGCATAAGCATACACAATTTGTGTGTTAGAGTGCTTGTGCTTTCTCTCTCGTTCTTGTGTTCTTGTGCTATGTAGAAATGAGGATGAGAGTCTTCTTATATAGCTGGAGAAGAAGAGGTGACCGTTGGTGTATTGAATAGGTTTATGCCCGTTGGTGATCTGAATCTCGTGATGTAGCAGAGTACATCTTTGGATTTGTTGGGCAAAGACCTTCAGTTAGGTTTGAGTCTTGAAGATGATCTGGGACATAGGCTGGACATAGTTGGACGTGTCGAGCTTAGCCTGGATGCAGCTGATTGATGTGGACGTATCATTGCTTTGACTGTAGTGCAGCGTCCTGTGCTTGGCCTTTTCTGGAAATGAAGCTTTGAAGACCGCGAACACTGTTTAGAAGAGGAAATGTCTATTGGATAAACATGAAGGTGCAGACATCGATGCGTATCTTGGATTTGTCAGACAGATCTTGTAACGGATCTATTTTGGCTTGAAGTGCGTTGAGTAACGACCGATGTATCTCGTGATCTTACAGTTTCTCGGCAGTTGTTTTGATGAGGGATTTGGCTGATTCTGAGATCTGCCATTATAGAACTGCTGATGTAGAAACCGCTGATGGTCACGATGTTCCTCTTGAATAAATAGCTTCTTTGCAGCTTGTTCGATGAAGTGCTTTGGCGGATACGAGAGTCTGCCGATATAGAACTGCTGATGTAGAGATGGCTATTTAGGCAGTCATAGCTGAAGGGAAATGTCTGCTAGTGAGACATCTGCCGATAGTCACGTCAGCTGGCAATTTGAAGAGCTTGATTCATATGAAGGTTTGTCATCATTCTGGTAGGACAAAGACTCGGATATGTACAAAGACTTCCTAGTCTAATGACCTATGCATTGTTTCAACAAGCTGCCACACTAACCGGTACGCAGCCCTTTTAGCCACTTGTGAAACATGCGTTGTAATGGGAACAAGCAAATCACTGTGTTGGAATATGCATACATATATATCAGCTGATTTACAGGCATATTCCTAACAATCTCCTCCTATTTGCTTGGGACCATTACTACAATTGACTTATACATATAGCTCTATAAAGCAGTTGTTCAATCCTTAGTAATAACATGCCACTACTGATTATTCAGTTTGTATCAAGGCATGCCCTAGGTTGAACTTACAAGCGATAGCGTATGTATAGTCACCTATTGCTAAGTATTTACAGACTCAATAAATGAAAGAACAAATACGAAGCAATAACTGAAATGATTGTTAGGCAAATGATAATATTGCCTTAAGAGTGTGTTTCTTGCATCGGATGAACTGAAGAATGTTGCTCAAGCAAGAAGTAGAAAGTATAAGTAACTTGTTATCTTGGTTCTTAATCGAATTGATTAAGCATCTTCATCTAGTCAGCGTATTATAATAGTCATATAGTATTAAGCTGTATGGGTAGATACACAATCTTACAACAGTCCTACAAGTTGTCTATCTCTCCTCCTTAATATTTGTTTATCTCTCCTCCTTAATATTTCACACTTTCGGGAGGGCATTACAACTTCACAATCTCTCCTCCTTAATGGTCGCAATTTCCCCTTTGTATGTATAATGTCAATCTTATTACAGTCTCTCTTTCTTAAATGGCTGTCTATTTCTCCTCCTTACTACTTCACACTTGGGGGCCATTTCTTCATCTCCAATCTCTTCTCTTTAATGGTTCATTGATTGTTTGCAATTTTCACAATCTCTTTTGCAATTTTCACAATCTCTCCTTCTTTCCTCCTTACTAGTTCTTTCCTTCTTACTAGTTTTCTCCTCCTTACTAGTTGGGGTTATTACTACTTCACACATTACTACTTCACAATTACTTGGGGCCATTACTTTATCTCCAATCTCTCCTCCTTAATGGCCACAAGTTAAATATAGATTGATAGTTAGCAATTAAATTATGGAGTATTAGAAACTAAATATGATAGAGAATATGCTTATGGTAATTCATAAGGTATGAATTTTGACAGGTAGAGGGAAGGAAGTTTGATCTTGTTAAATGCTGTCTCTTTAGAAATGCCGAAGTGATTTGCTGGAAGTAATTCTGCAGAGAATATAGACTGTATCGAGTAAATACAGTTACTTGTCATATTTGCAGACTCTTAGTGTGCAGATGGCTTAAGATACACAATTTTTATGTATGAGATATACATAATAGGATGTTGAGGTTGGGAATTGTGTTTCCATTGCTTGTAAGAAGATTTTACAAGAATGTAAAGGGACAAGCTTTATTTTGTAATAGGAGTACCAAATAGGGTAAGCTGTTTTGATTAGTGATACCAATTGGTGAGTGGTAAAGCATTCAAAATAGTCTCCTTCTTAAGGTATATCAAGTCGAAACAGGCAAGTATGGTTGAGTCTTATGCTGACTTTTGTTGGATGCATGAGATATACATCTAAAGCATGAGATGTCAGGTCTGCCTACGAGGTATTGCTGAAGTTCATCAAGAAAGTAAACTGCAGGCATGGACGAGGATGTACCAGGATAAATTTTGAATATTTAACTCAAAAGACAATGTCAAATATAGACAAGCAGACGTACACAAGAGTAAACACATTACATATTTATCATTGATATATCAAAAGAAAATTAGATTGATATAACAGAGACCTAGCTAGTCATCCTAATGAGGTAGAGTTAGAGGATGAAGGTCTGCTGATTCTAATCGAAGGGAACATTGACCGCTGGATTTGACGCAGAATTGGCGTTTGCTGGCTGAAGCTCCTCCTGAGATGAGGGTTGCTCGAGGTGAGCATTTGAGGCGATGGGAGCAGGTGCAGTAGTAGCGGTACTGTCTCTTGTGGGAGTCCAAGGGATGAAATTGGATACATCGTTTCTGGGGTCTCGAAGGCGATTCCTTACACGATGAGGGATTCGACGAGGTCGTTGAATCACTTGAGGAAGAGGAGTGGCAAGGAGAACCATCATACGATGACGCCATTCAGTGTGGGAGATGGGTCGATGAGGAGGACTGGGCAGATTTGGTGAACACATTATGCAAATGACTCTATTGGTGGATAAATTTTGAGGTACGCAGAAGTCAGTTTGCTGTTTTTGGAGATTGATACCAATTTTATACAACTTTTTTTTTTGAATTTATGAGAAGATGAAAGGGTTTCTTGATTAGAGGAATGGGAAAAGACATTTTGGGGGCTTAAAGAGGTGAGTGCATTTAATGACATAGTAATGATAGTCTGATTTGGGGTTATGTCATCATGCTTAGTGTAATTATGGCTAGTACATAGGCAGTCTAGAAGATATTTATATTAATTTCAAACAAGAAGTTTAAAAATTAATTTGTGACCAGATTAATTTGATTGTCTTTATTGTGATATTAATGGGTACAACTGCTTCTAGAGATATTATGAGCTGTTATTTTACTTCAAGCGAATTGTTTGAGTAAATTAATCAAAAATAGAACAGCATTGGTTGTTTAAGGACGAATTGGGGACAAAATAACTTGTCCAAGCCATATGGCACAGTAGTACATGACACATATGTGGAAATTTTAGATGAATGTGTCTTAAGATTGTCTGATATCAATCTTGAAGGCTGATACCAATTTTGAGAGATTGATGAGTCTTTTAATGAATGAAGACAATATCAGCAGGTTGTATTAGATATTTGCTAGAGTAGGAACTGCTGATATCAATTGTTATGTCTGTCATTGGTCGGGTGATTAATATCAGTTAAGGTAAGGATAGCTGATACCGATTGAATAGACTCGATTTATAGTGGACATCAATCTATTTAAGATTAATAAAGCTTAGTAAGAATATTAAATAGATCAAGTAAGTGAGATATTAAATGTGTACCTGAAGTGATGTCCGTTCTTCTTTCTGTCCAGCAGATCTAGGCATACTATGGCAAGGGAAGAGATCTGCAGACCAGACTTGTTCTGAAGAGAGTGAGACGTAGCCTATATAAAGCAGGGGTCATATCGGCTGTTCACTCCTGAGGAAGGACTTAATATTTGAGAACATTAGTCTTCCTAAGAATTCTTGAATGTCTGACTATCTTGAGGATAGGTCGAGTTACTAGAGATTTTTAACAATCATCCTTTTAGACTAGGAACCATATGATAAGATCTAACAGAATGTTTAGAATTTAATCTGTAGACCAATTAGCTGTTGAGCCATTTTAATGGAAACAACTAATCAAGCCTTTATAACTTCAATCTCATAGGGTACACAAGATTTAGTAGTTGTCATTACTAAGAACACAAAGAGCTGTTGTATTGTCTCGAAAGATTTGATTCAGCAGACACCTTTGTTCAAAGCAGATTTACTAATAATCTTGATCTTTTAATCATGAAGGATAGAGATTGAGTAATAGCAGATTCCTCGATAGGTTGACATGAAGGTCATGAAACTGCAGTCTGCCTATTTGTTAAGAGACTAGGTTTTGGCAGAACTTGAATTTAATCATTGTGAAAAGATTAGATTCTGAAAGGCAATTATCATGGAGTCTAAGGATAAAAGTTAAGCAGTAGTAGAAGACCATAACTCGATGTAGCAGTTTGTTCAAGAATGGTTTGCTGATGGGATGTCAGCAGAGTTTGTGTCTCGGTAGAGTGATCATTTCATTAAGAACAATTCTTTTAATCACCAGAAGAGAATGGAGATAATAAAGAATGATAAGTTTGATCAACATACTTAAAACACATTAGTTCATGCTATCAAAAGAATGCAGACAAGTAGATAAGCATGAGGAAAAGTTGCAGAGCTTGTATTCAATAATCCAAGTAGTTTTACACAGTATGTTGCAAGGATCAGCTAATTACAAGAACAATACAACTGGATTTTTGACTGAACTGCAGATTACATGAGAAAGATACATAATGATTCAATTTACAGAAAGAGATACATGTTACAAATTTGTGTCCTATAGGTCCTAATCCTAGACATTAGATGAGGAGTCATTGGTCAAGGATTTAGAAGGAGTTGGATGATAAGAGGATGGCCGTGTTCCCTTTTTGATCTCCTCCAACTCTCGGGGAGGCATCTTCACTTCTTCGGGTCATTATGAGAGCACCGAAGGGTGATGGCCAGAGGATGTGTCGTTTTGACCATGAATCCCCTTTGATAGACGAGGGATTGGTGGTGACTATTAGCGTCATCCTCATCAATTCCATATTAGCTACTTAATTCGCAGAATCGAATTATCTGCATCGGCCATCTTTGAGGTGATGGTCGGCATACCTACATATAACCGAAGACTTGTTGCACATGGCAATATGTTAAATGTTTTCCAAACATTTGACATTTCTTTCCGGGATCTTTTCGTGAAGTTCAAGTATGCAAGCGAGACTTCCAAAAGTGGAATGAGTATGTGCTAATTGATTTTCCCAAAGATTCATCTGTAGACATTTTAGAGTATCAATGAGATTGATAGCTAAAAGTTAGAAGAGAATGAAATCACTTTTACCGGCATTAATTGATGGTTTTCTATCTTATTTTTAAAACTAATTGACTAAAAGAGTTCTTAAGTGTTCGACAATCATGGTTTGCAGATATAAATCATGCTTGATGGCAAACTTCTATGATTATCTGGACAAGACAAAAGAAGATCTTTTATCAATTGTTTTCACAACAAGACTGTGGAACCATAATTAATGATTTCTGGTACACAAGACTTGATGCAATTTCTCTCATGTTTGTAAACTGTATATTGAAAAAGGTTTTGAAAATAATTTTCACAGTTTATGAATGATTTTTGGATACTTTATTGAGAGAAATTTAGATCAACCTTTGTGAGGTAACAGAAATAAAATCGAAACAACTCTGAATAAATATGAAGAAATCATACCCAGTTGTTGAGGAATTGTCTTGATCCAATCTTAGGACTTGAGTTTAGTAACATTTGTGAGATTTTGAATCATCGATTTGTAACTAGTGTAATCTATAGGCAGTTTGTGAGTTTTGTCATAGTAGAGATTGAATGAAGAAGGAGCTCTACTTATACTCACGGAGGTTAGGCGAAGGATACTCAATAATGGAGCTTTACTGTTGAGTTGTCCTTCGATCACGCCTTGCGGGGATAGGTGTGAAGTCTAGATATTCTCAAGATTCTTGGAAAGGATTGATGTTGACTGTCTTGTCGTTTTCCAAGATTTTGAAAATGGTCTTAACTTTAATCGAAGCAGTCAAACTTCGAAAAGTGTGCCTCCACCTTTAATAGACTTGAGAGAGTAGGTCTTTAAAGGATTTTTACTTCTATAAGTCAGCACATACAACTGAGCTTATGAAGTGTTGGTTGGCAGATGTGGAAATTCAGCCAACTACGGGGTTTTTTAAAAAAAAACATTTGAAATCAGCTGATAGGAAAAATGCTGATTTGTTTTTGAAAAACCATTTGCATAAAACAAATCATACAATCAATGTATATTAATAAAAGTGCAAGATGACAAAGTTATTATGCATTGTTGTCCGATGATATGTATGAGCATATTAGTTCAGCAAGACATGAGCACAGTCATTGGAAAGCAAATAGCTAACCTGTTTTGTATAGGCATGAGAGAGGTCTTTATCAACTCCTTTGGACTTATCGCGATTTTTCACTTCATTGTTGTAAAGTCCAAGAAAGTGAAGATTTTGACCTTGAGTGAGTGAAGGACATGAGTGAATTCTCATGAGTGATCGCAAGTCCTTCATGAATCGCAGCCATGTTACTATCTCGCGATTGAGAGATGTTGCATGATTGACTTTTTCTGTCATATGAGTTCCTGCCCAAAGTACTCATAGAGAAAATTAGCAACATTTATGAGCTAAAGATAGCTCTAGTAATCCAATAATACAAATGAGACTTAATAAGCATGACAAAAGAATAATTATTCAAAATACAAATTTATAAGTGTAACCCATAGTGTTAAGAAATTAGAGTCAGGTTACTTCCTCATTAGACTCTTTGAACGCGTCGCTCATAGTCGTTGAAGCACCGCTCTAATACGAGCATAGGTTCCTTGAGTGTATTCTTCCTACCGAGGCTTTTCATCAAGGAAGACAAATTCATCATTGATGTCCTTAGGCCAAGAACTTACAATCTCAATGATTTTGAAGATGACATATTTTTGATTTCCTTTGAATTTCCTTTGAAACTCTTCTTATTTCCTCGCTCTAAACTTTTATAAAAAGTTTTCTTGAGAAGGTGTTGGATTGGAACAATCGTTAGCCTTATGTCAAGAGAGCATGTTTTTGGAAGGGATTCTAAGTAATTCATCTATCAAATATGAGTTTAACCCATTTGCCAAAGAAGATACCAAGATTTAAGAACGATTTATGAAACATGCATAATCCTTAGCAAGTCAACTTCCACTATAATACTTCTCTTCACAATATCAATGTAATTCGATATATGATAAATTTTCTTATAGTGAACACATTGTCATCACAATATTCTTTCTCACATGTTTTTGAAAACAAAATTTATTTTGATTTGAAGATGGTTTTCAAAAGGCTGGATTCTATCAAAAGGTTTTTGTGGATAAAAGATTTTGAAAAGACTCCTTTGACTATGCATCTAATTTGAGCACAGGATCTAAACTCTCAGGTTATTAAGCCCGATATAAGGTTTACTGAGTACCGCTCGATACCAATTGTTAGGTCCGAGGGTTGCTCTGTATAGGCTAGAGGGGGGTGAATAGCCTATACTTGATGTAATAAAAATTTCATCCAATTTTTAACATTTAAAATTGAGGAGTAGATGAAATGATTAATACAAGTTTATCATCTTCCTTATCGTAATGCAATAAGTTAGAAACATAGGACATCCTTAGATCGCAGATGTAGATCATGGACATTCTCAATCGCAGATATGAAACATGCAGCTTGGAAGATATATGTTGAACTTAGCCGATGGAAATGAGTTTGAGCAATGAAGAATAAACAAAGATAAGTTTAACAATTTAGATTAAAGTAACTGTAAGATTTGATATGAAAGAGAACTTGACAGCTTGACTATAATCAGTATTAGATGCATCATTTACTTTCCTTAAACAGATTGCACATGATAAAGCAAATTATACAAGAAAGAGAAATCAAGGCCGAATGTAACAAATATATATATTATATTAAAATTCAGAGAGGTTTGCTCAAAGGCAAACATGCTTAGTACATCAACCTAGACTCTCTAACCTAGCAATCTTTTTAGGGAAGAAGGAAAGTGAAATGGAATACCCCGAAGATCAAATAAGAACTCTAATCCTAGCAGTCCTAACAACCTTGGAGGTTAGGAAGGAAAGTGCTAGTGTTAGAGTGATGTGAGAAGAGAATATTAGGAGTTGTTCAAATAGCAAGTATTTGAACAACCGAGTGCTAAGCACTCGACCAAATATGATGACACCTTATTGCACAATCGGCACGCTTATAATGTAGTATAAGTCCGCCGATATGAATGCAACTGACATGTAAGTTCGCTCTTCATCGGACATCTTCAAGCTTGATCTCGCTTCAACGATCCGTAAGATACTTGGTCTCTTTATGGATGATGGAGTTGAGGCCATCGAAGAGACCGAGTTCTTCGAAGGAAGAAGAACTCAAATCAACAACAAGGTTGTTGATCGCGCAGCTTCTCGCCTTTTGGATTTTCTTCTCTCTCTCTCACAAAGTGTTTGTTCTTACACTTGTGATTTCTCACTCAAGGAGTGGTTCGGATTGAAGAAATGAAGATCAATACCACAACCTTTCTCAAGCATAAGCATACACAATTTGTGTGTTAGAGTGCTTGTGCTTTCTCTCTGTGTTCTTGTGCTATGTAGAAATGAGGATGAGAGTCTTCTTATATAGCCGAGAAGAAGAGGTGACCGTTGGTGTATTGAATAGGTTTATGCCCGTTGGTGATCTCAATCTCATAATGTAGCAGAGTACATTTTGGATTTGTTGGGCAAAGACCTTCGCTAGGTTTGAGTCTTGAAGATGATCCGGGACACAGCCGGACATAGTTGGACGTGTCGAGCTTAGCCTGGATGCACGATTGATGTGGACGTATCATTGCTTTGACCGAGTGCAGCGCCCCGTGCTTGGCCTTTTCTCGAAATGAAGCTTTGAAGACCGCGAACACTGTTCGAAGAGGAAATGTCTATTGGATAAACGTGAAGGTGCGACATCGATGCGTATCTTGGATTTGTCGACGATCTTGTAACGGATCTATTTTGGCTTGAAGTGCGTTGAGTAACGACCGATGTATCTCGTGATCTTACGCTCAGCTGTTTTGATGAGGATTTGGCCGATTCTCGAGATCCGCCATTATAGAACCGCCGATGTAGAAACCGCCGATGGTCACGATGTTCCTCTTGAATAAATAGCTTCTCAGCTTGTTCGATGAAGTGCTTTGGCGGATACGAGAGTCTCGCCGATATAGAACCGCTGATGTAGAGATGGCTATTTAGGCAATCATAGCCGAAGGGAAATGTCTCTAGTGAGACATCTCGCCGATAGTCACGTCACCGGCAATTTGAAGAGCTTGATTCATATGAAGGTTTGTCATCATTCGTAGGACAAAGACTCGGATATGTACAAAGACTTCCTAGTCTAATGACCTATGCATTGTTTCAACAAGCTGCCACACTAACCGGACGCAGCCCTTTAGCCACTTGTGAAACATGCGTTGTAATGGGAACAAGCAAATCACCGTGTTGGAATATGCATACATATATATCAGCTGATTTACGTGCATATTCCTAACAATCTCCTCCTATTTGCTTGGGACCATTACTACAATTGACTTATACATATAGCTCTATAAAGCTTGTTCAATCCTTAGTAATAACATGCCACTACCGAATATTCGCTTTATATCAAGGCATGCCCTAGGTTGAACTTACAAGCGATAGCGTATGTATAGTCACCTATTGCTAAGTATTTACGACTCAATAAATGAAAGAACAAATACGAAGCAATAATCGAATGATTGTTAGGCAAATGATAATATTGCCTTAAGAGTGTGTTTCTTGCATCGGATGATCAAGAATGTTGCTCAAGCAAGAAGTAGAAAGTATAAGTAACTTGTTATCTAGTTCTTAATCGAATTGATTAAGCATCTTCATCTAGTCGTATTATAATAGTCATATAGTATTGCCGTATGGGTAGATACACAATCTTACAAATCCCTACAAGTTGTCTATCTCTCCTCCTTAATATTTGTTTATCTCTCCTCCTTAATATTTCACACTTTCGAGGGCATTACAACTTCACAATCTCTCCTCCTTAATGCAATTTCCCTTTTGTATGTATAATGTCAATCTTATTACTCTCTCTTTCTTAATGGCCTATTTCTCCTCCTTACTACTTCACACTTGGGGCCATTTCTTCATCTCCAATCTCTTCTTTAATGGTTCATTGATTGTTTGCAATTTTCACAATCTCTTTTGCAATTTTCACAATCTCTTCTTTTCCTCCTTACTAGTTCTTTCCTTCTTACTAGTTTTCTCCTCCTTACTAGTTGGGGTTATTACTACTTCACACATTACTACTTCACAATTACTTGGGGCCATTACTATTCCAATCTCTCCTCCTTAATGGCCACAAGTTAAAGATAGATTGATAGTTATCAATTGAATTATGGAGTATTAGAAACTAAATATGAGAGAGAACATGCTTATGGTAATTCATAAGGTATGAATTTTGACAGTAGAGGAAGGAAGTTTGATCTTGTTAAATGCCGTCTCTTTAGAAATGCCGAAGTGATTTGTTGGATGTAATTCTGCAGAGAATATAGACCGTATCGAGTAAATACAGCTTACTTGTCATATTTGCACTCTTAGTGTGCGATGGCTTAAGATACACAATTTTCATGTATGAGATATACATAATAGGATATCGAGGTTAGAATTGTGTTTCCATTGCTTGTAAGAAGATTTTACAAGAATGTAAAGGGACAAGCTTTATTTTGTAATAGGAGTACCAAATAGGGTAAGTCGTTTAATTAGTGATACCAATTGGTGAGTAAAGCATTCAAAATAGTCTCCTCCTTAAGGTATATCAAGTCGAAACAGCAAGTATGGTTGAGTCTTATGTTGACTTTTGTTGGATGCATGAGATATACATCTAAAACATGAGATGTAAGGTCGCCTACGAGGTATTGTGAAGTTCATCAAGAAAGTAAACCGCAGCATGAACGAGTATGTACCAGACAAATTTTGAATATTTAACTCAAAAGAAAATGTCAAATATAGACAAGGACGTACACAAGACTAAACACATTACATATTTATCATTGATATAGCAAAAGAAAATTAGATTGATAAAACAGACCTAGCTAGTCATCCTAATGAGGTAGAGTTAGAGGATGAAGGTCTGATTCTAATCGAAGGGAACATTGACCGCTGGATTTGACGCAATGGCGTTTGCCGGCCGAAGCTCCTCCCGAGATGAGGGTTGCTCGAGGTGAGCATTTGAGGCGATGGGAGCAAAGTGAGTAGCGGTATTGTCTCTTGTGGGAATCCAAGGGATGAAATTGGATACATCGTTTCGGGTCTCGAAGACGATTCCTTACACGACGAGAGATTCGACGAGGTCGTTGAATCACTTGAGGAAGAGGAGTGGCAAGAAGAACCATCATACGATGACGCCATTCAGTGGGAGATGGGTCGATGAGGAGGACTAGGCAGATTTGGTGAACACATGATGCAAATGACTCTATTGGTGGAGAAATTTTGAGGTACGCAAGTCAGTTTGCTGTTTTTGGAGATTGATACCAATTTTATACAACTTTTTGAATTTTTGAGAAGATGAAAGGGTTTCTTGATTAGAGGAATGGGAAAAGACATTTTGGGGGCTTAAAGAAGTGAGTGCATTTAATGACATAGTAATGATAGTCCGATTTGGGATTATGTCATCATGCTTAGTGTAATTATGGCTAGTACATAGGCGCCTAGAAGATATTTATATTAATTTCAAACAAGAAGTTTAAAAATTAATTTGTGACCGATTAATTTGATTGCCTTTATTGTGATATTAATGGGTACAACCGCTTCTAGAGATAATATGAGCCGTTATTTTACTTCAAGCGAATTGTTTGAGTAAATTAATCAAAAATAGACAAGATTGGTTGTTTAAGGACGAATTGGGGACAAAATAACTTGTCCAAGCCATATGGCACGCTTGTACATGACACATATGTGGAAGTTTTAGATGAATGTGTCTTAAGATTGTCCGATATCAATCTTGAAGTTTGATACCAATTTTGAGAGATTTGATGAGTCTTTTAATGAATGAAGACACTATCGCAGGTTGTATTAGGTATTTGCTAAAGTAGGAACCGCCGATATCAATTGTTATGTCTATTATTGGTAGTGATTAATATCGCCTAAGGTAAGGACAATGATACCAATTGAATAGACTCTATTTATAATGGACATCAATCTATTTAAGATTAATAAAGCTTAGTAAGAATATTAAATAGATCAAGTAAGTGAGATATTAAATGTGTACCAAGTGATGTCCGTTCTTCTTTCTCGTCCACAGATCTAGGCATTCTATGGCAAGGGAAGAGCACTTGTTCTCAAGAGAGTGAGACGTAGCCTATATAAAGCAGGGTCATATCGGTGTTCACTCCGAGGAAGGACTTAATATTTGAAAATATTAGTCTTCCCAAGAATTCTTGAATGTCCGACTATCTTGAGGATAGGTCGAGTTACTAGAGATTTTTAACTACATCCTTTTAGACAAAGAATCACATGATAAGGTGTAGATGTTTTGAATTCAATCTGTATACCAATTAGTCGTTGAGCCATTATAATGGAAACAACTAATCAAGCCTTTATAACTTCAATCTCATAAGGTACACAAGATTTAGTAGTTGTCATTACTAAGAACACAAAGTGCGTTGATTGTCTTGAAAGGTTTGATTTAGCGACACCGTTGTTCAAAGCAGATTTACTAATAATCTTGACCTTTTAATCATGAAGGATAGAGATTGAGTAATAGCATTCCTTGATAGGTTGACATGAAGGTCATGAATACCGCACCGCCTATTTGTTAAGAGACTATAGGTTTTGCGTAACTTGAATTTACTCATTGTGAAAAGATTAAATTCGAAAGGCAATTATCATGGAGTCTAAGGATGAAAGTTAAGCGAGTAGAAGACCATAACTTGATGTAGCAGATTGTTCAAGAATGGTTTGCCGATGGGATGTCGCAGAGTTTGTGTCTCTGAGAGTGATCATTTCATTAAGAACAATTCTTTTAATCACCGTAATAAAATGGAGATAATAAAGAATAATAAGTTTGATCAACACACTTAACACATTAGTTCATGCTATCAAAGGAATGCGCAAGTAGATAAGCATGAGTAAAGTTGCAGAGCTTGTATTCAATAATCCAAGTAGTTTTACACATATGTTGCAAGGATCACTGATTACAAGAACAATACAACCGATTTTTGACTCGAACCGCAGATTACATGAGAAAGATACATAATGATTCAATTTACGTAAAGAGATACATGTTACAAATTTGTGTCCTATAGGTCCTAATCCTAGACATTAGATGAGGAGTCATTGGTCAAGGATTTAGAAGGAGTTGGATGATAAGAAGATGGCCGTGTTCCCTTTTTGATCTCCTCCAACTCTGGGAGGCGTAACATCTTCACTTCTTCGGGTCATTATGAGAGCACCGAAGGGTGATGGCCACGAGGATGTGTTTGACCATGAATCCCCTTTGATAGACGAGGATTGGTGGTGACTATTAGCAGTCATCATCCTCATCAATTCCATATTAGCTACTTAATTCAAGAACCGAATTATCCGCATCGGCCATCTTTGAGGTGATGGTCGGCATACCTACATATAACCGTAAGACTTGTTGCACATGGCAATATGTTAAATGTTTTCCAAACATTTGACATTTCTTTTCGGGATCTTTTCGTGAAGTTCAAGTATGCAAGCGCACTTCCAAAAGTGGAATGAGTATGTGCTAATTGATTTTCCCAGATTCATCTCAGACATTTTAGAGTATCAATGAGATTGATAGCTAAAAGTTAGAAGAGAGAATGAAATCACTTTTATCGGCATTAATTGATGGTTTTCTATCTTACTTTTAAAACTAATTGACTAAAAGAGTTCTTAAGTGTTCGACAATCATGGTTTGCAAGATATAAATCATGCTTGATGGCAAACTTCTATGATTATCTGACGAGACAAAAGAAGATCTTTTATCAATTGTTTTCTCAACAAGACTGTGGAACCATAATTAATGATTTCTACACAAGACTTGATGCAATTTCTCTCATGTTTGTAAACCGTATATTGAAAAAGGTTTTGAAAATAATTTTCACGCTTTATGAATGATTTTGGATACATTATTGAGAGAAATTTAGATCAACTCTTGTGAAGTAACGAAATAAAATCGAAACAACTCGAATGAATATGAAGAAATCATACCCAGTTGTTGAGGAATTGTCTTGATCCAATCTTAGGACTTGGGTTTAGTAACATTTGTGAGATTTTGAATCATCGATTTGTAACTAGTGTAATCTATAGGCTTTGTGAGTTTTGTCATAGTAGAGATTGAATGAAGAAGGAGCTCTACTTATACTCACGGAGGTTAGACCAAGGATACTCAATAATGGAGCATTACCGTTGAGTTGTCCTTCGATCACGCCTTGGTGGATAGGTCGTGAAGTCTAGATATTCTCAAGATTCTTGGTAAGGATTGATGTTGACTGCCTTGTCGTTTTCCAAGATTTTGAAAATAGTCTTAACTTTAATCGAAGCAAAAACGAAAGTGTGCCTCCACCTTTAATAGACTTGAGAGAGTAGGTCTTTAAAGGATTTTTACTTCTATAAGTCAGACATACAACCGAGCTTATGAAGTGTTGGTTGGCGATGTGGAAATTCACCAACTACGGGTTTTTAAAAACATTTGAAACCACTGATAGGAAAAATGCTGATTTGTTTTTGAAAACCATTTGCATAAAACAAATCATACAATCAATGTATATTAATAAAAGTGCAAGATGACAAAGTTATTATGCATTGTTGTCGATGATATGTATGAGCATATTAGTTCATGAGCACAGTCATTAGAAAGCAAATAGCTAACCTGTTTTGTATAGGTATGAGAGAGGGTCTTTATCAACTCCTTTGGACTTATCGCAGATTTTTCACTTCATTGTTGTAAAGTCCAAGAGAAGATTTTGACCTTGAGTGAGTGAAGGACATGAGTGAATTCTCATGAGTGATCGCTAGCCCTTCATGAATCGCAGCCATGTTACTATCTCCGATGGAGAGAGATGTTGCATGATTGACCTTTTCTCGTCATATGAGTTCCCGCCCAAAGTACTCATAGAGAAAATTAGCAACATTTATGAGCTAAAGATAGCTCTAGTAATCCAATAATACAAATGAGACTTAATAAGCATGACAAAAGAATAATTATTCAAAATACTTATAAGTGTAACCCAAAGTGTTAAGAAATTAGAGTCGGGGTTACTTCCTCATTAGACTCTTTGAACGCGTCTCGCTCATAGTCGTTGAAGCACCGCTCTAATACCGAGCATAGGTTCCTTGAGTGTATTCTTGCTCGGCCGAGGCTTTTCATTGAAGGAAGACAAATTCATCATTGATGTCCTTAGGCCAAGAACTTACAATCTCGTGATTTTGAAGATGACATATCTTTGATTTCCTTTGAATTTCCTTTGAAACTCTTCTTATTTCCTCGCTCTAAACTTTTATAAAAAGTTTTCTTGAGAAGGTGTTGGATTGGAACAATCGTTAGCCTTATGTCAAGAGAGCATGTTTTTGGAAGGGATTCTAAGTAATTCATCTATCAAATATGAGTTTAACCCATTTGCCAAAGAAGATACCAAGATTTAAGAACAGATTTATGAAACATGCATAATCCTTAGCAAGTCAACTTCCACTATAATACTTCTCTTCACAATATCAATGTAATTCGATATATGATAAATTTTCTTATAGTGAACACATTGTCATCACAATACTCTTTCTCACATGTTTTTGAAAACAAAATTTATTTTGATTTGAAGATGGTTTTCAAAAGGCTTTCAGATTCTCACAAAAGGTTTTTGTGGATAAAAGATTTTGAAAAGACTCCTTTGACTATGCATCTAATCGAGCAACAGGATCTAAACTCTCGTGTTATTAAGCCCGAAATAAGGTTTACGAGTACCGGCTCGATACCAATTGTTAGGTCCGAGGGTTGCTCAGTATAGGCTAGAGGGGGGTGAATAGCCTATACTTGATGTAATAAAATTTCATCCAATTTTTAACATTTAAAATTGAGGAGTAGATGAAATGATTAATACAAGTTTATCATCTTCCTTATCGTAATCGCTTAGCCGAAGTTAGAAACATAGGACATCCTAGATCGCCAGAGATCATGGACATTCGAATCGCAGATATGAAACATGCAATTGGAAGATATATGTTGAACTTAGCCGATGGAAATGAGTTTGAGCAATGAAGAATAAACAAAGATAAGTTTAACAATTTAGATTAAAGTAAAAGATTTGATATGAAAGAGAACTTGACAGCTGACTATAATCTGTATTAGATGCATCATTTACTTTCCTTAAACAGATTGCACATGATAAAGCAAATTATACAAGAAAGAGAAATCAAGGCCGAATGTAACAAATATATATATTATATTAAAATTCAGCAGAGGTTTGCTCAAAGGCAAACATGCTTAGTACATCAACCTAGACTCTCTAACCTAGCAATCTCCTTAGGGAAGAAGGAAAGTGAAATGGAATACCCGAAGATCAAATAAGAACTCTAATCCTAGCAGCCTTAACAACCTTGGAGGTTAGTGAAGGAAAGTGCTAGTGTTAGAGTGATGTGAGAAGAGAATATTAGGAGTTGTTCAAATAGCAAGTATTTGAACAACCGAGTGCTAAGCACTCGACCAAAATGATGACACCTTATTGCACAATCGGCACGCCTATAATGTAGTATAAGTCCGCCGATATGAATGCAACTGACATGTAAGTTCCGCTCTTCATCGGACATCTTCAAGCTTGATCCGCTTCAACGATCGTAAGATACTTGGTCTCTTTACCGGATGATGGAGTTGAGGCCATCGAAGAGACCGAGTTCTTCGAAGGAAGAAGAACTCAAATCAACAACAAGGTTGTTGATCGCGCAGCTTCTCGCTTTTGGATTTTCTTCTCTCTCTCTCACAAAGTGTTTGTTCTTACACTTGTGATTTCTCACTCAAGGAGTGGTTCTCGATTGAAGAAATGAAGATCAATACCACAACCTTTCTCAAGCATAAGCATACACAATTTGTGTGTTCTAGTGCTTGTGCTCTCTCTCTGTGTTCTTGTGCTATTAGAAATGAGGATGAGAGTCTTCTTATATAGCCGGAGAAGAAGAGGTGACCGTTGGTGTATTGAATAGGTTTATGCCCGTTGGTGATCCGAATCTCATAATGTAGCAGAGTACATTTTGGATTTGTTGGGCAAAGACCTTCGCTAGGTTTGAGTCTTGAAGATGATCCGGGACACAGCCGGACATAGTTGGACGTGTCGAGCTTAGCCTGGATGCACTGATTGATGTGGACGTATCATTGCTTTGACCGAGTGCCGGCCCGTGCTTGGCCTTTTCTCGAAATGAAGCTTTGAAGACCGCGAACACCGTTCGAAGAGGAAATGTCTATTGGATAAACGTGAAGGTGCGACATCGATGCGTATCTTGGATTTGTCGACGATCTTGTAACGGATCTATTTTGGCTTGAAGTGCGTTGAGTAACGACCGATGTATCTCGTGATCTTACGCTTCTGCAGCTTGTTTCGATGAGGATTTGGCCGATTCTCGAGATCCGCCATTATAGAACCGCCGATGTAGAAACCGATGGTCACGATGTTCCTCTTGAATAAATAGCTTCTCTGCAGCTGTTCTCGATGAAGTGCTTTGGCGGATACGAGAGTCCGCCGATATAGAACCGCCGATGTAGAGATGGCTATTTAGGCAATATAGCCGAAGGGAAATGTCTAGTGAGACATCCGCCGATAGTCACGTCACCGGCAATTTGAAGAGCTTGATTCATATGAAGGTTTGTCATCATTCGGTAGGACAAAGACTCGGATATGTACAAAGACTTCCTAGTCTAATGACCTATGCATTGTTTCAACAAGCTGCCACACTAACCGACGCACCCTTTAGCCACTTGTGAAACATGCGTTGTAATGGGAACAAGCAAATCACCGTGTTGGAATATGCATACATATATATCACCGATTTACGTGCATATTCCTAACAATCTCCTCCTATTTGCTTGGGACCATTACTACAATTGACTTATACATATAGCTCTATAAAGCGCTTGTTCAATCCTTAGTAATAACATGCCACTACCGAATATTCGCTTTATATCAAGGCATGCCCTAGGTTGAACTTACAAGCGATAGCGTATGTATAGTCACCTATTGCTAAGTATTTACGTACTCAATAAATGAAAGAACAAATACGAAGCAATAATCGAATGATTGTTAGGCAAATGATAATATTGCCTTAAGAGTGTGTTTCTTGCATCGGATGATCTCAAGAATGTTGCTCAAGCAAGAAGTAGAAAGTATAAGTAACTTGTTATCTAGTTCTTAATCGAATTGATTAAGCATCTTCATCTAGTCGTATTATAATAGTCATATAGTATTTTGTCAGTATGGGTAGATACACAATCTTACAACACCCTACAAGTTGTCTATCTCTCCTCCTTAATATTTGTTTATCTCTCCTCCTTAATATTTCACACTTTCTGAGGGCATTACAACTTCACAATCTCTCCTCCTTAATGACAATTTCCCTTTGTATGTATAATGTCAATCTTATTACATTTTCTTAAATGGCCTATTTCTCCTCCTTACTACTTCACACTGGGGCCATTTCTTCATCTCCAATCTCTTCTCTTTAATGGTTCATTGATTGTTTGCAATTTTCACAATCTCTTTTGCAATTTTCACAATCTCTCCTTCTTTCCTCCTTACTAGTTCTTTCCTTCTTACTAGTTTTCTCCTCCTTACTAGTTATTACTACTTCACACATTACTACTTCACAATTACTTGGGGCCATTACTATTCACAATCTCTCCTCCTTAATGGCCACAAGTTAAAGATAGATTGATAGTTATCAATTGAATTATGGAGTATTAGAAACTAAATATGAGAGAGAACATGCTTATGGTAATTCATAAGGTATGAATTTTGACAGTAGAGGGAAGGAAGTTTGATCTTGTTAAATGTCGTCTTTAGAAATGCCGAAGTGATTTGTCGGATGTAATTCAGAGAATATAGACCGTATCGAGTAAATACAGCTACTTGTCATATTTGCGACTCTTAGTGTGCGATGGCTTATGATACACAATTTTCATGTATGAGACATACATAATAGGATATCGAGGTTAGAATTGTGTTTCCATTGCTTGTAAGAAGATTTTACAAGAATGTAAAGGGACAAGCTTTATTTTGTAATAGGAGTACCAAATAGGGTAAGTCGTTTAATTAGTGATACCAATTGGTGAGTAGTAAAGCATTCAAAATAGTCTCCTCCTTAAGGTATATCAAGTCGAAACAGCAAGTATGGTTGAGTCTTATGTTGACTTTTGTTGGATGCATGAGATATACATCTAAAACATGAGATGTAAGGTCTACGAGGTATTGCTGAAGTTCATCAAGAAAGTAAACTAGCATGAACGAGTATGTACCAGACAAATTTTGAATATTTAACTCAAAAGAAAATGTCAAATATAGACAAGACGTACACAAGACTAAACACATTACATATTTATCATTGATATAGCAAAAGAAATTAGATTGATAAAACAGAGACCTAGCTAGTCATCCTAATGAGGTAGAGTTAGAGGATGAAGGTCTGCTGATTCTAATCGAAGGGAACATTGACCGCTGGATTTGACGCAGAATTGGCGTTTGCTGGCTGAAGCTCCTCCTGAGATGAGGGTTGCTCGAGGTGAGCATTTGAGGCGATGGGAGCAGGTGCAGTAGTAGCGGTACTGTCTCTTGTGGGAATCCAAGGGATGAAATTGGATACATCGTTCCTGGGGTCTCGAAGACGATTCCTTACACGACGAGGGATTCGACGAGGTCGTTGAATCACTTGAGGAAGAGGAGTGGCAAGAAGGACCATCATACGATGACGCCATTCAAGTGGGAGATGGGTCGATGAGGAGGACTAGGCGATTTGGTGAACACATGATGCAAATGACTCTATTGGTGGAGAAATTTTGAGGTACGCAAGTCGCTTTGTGTTTTTGGAGACTGATACCAATTTTATACAACTTTTTGAATTTTTGAGAAGATGAAAGGGTTTCTTGATTAGAGGAATGGGAAAAGACATTTTGGGGGCTTAAAGAAGTGAGTGCATTTAATGACATAGTAATGATAGTCCGATTTGGGATTATGTCATCATGCTTAGTGTAATTATGGCTAGTACATAGGCGCCTAGAAGATATTTATATTAATTTCAAACAAGAAGTTTAAAATTAATTTGTGACCGATTAATTTGATTGCCTTTATTGTGATATTAATGGGTACAACCGCTTCTAGAGATAATATGAGCCGTTATTTTACTTCAAGCGAATTGTTTGAGTAAATTAATCAAAAATAGAACAGCATTGGTTGTTTAAGGACGAATTGGGGACAAAATAACTTGTCCAAGCCATATGGCACATTGTACATGACACATATGTGGAAGTTTTAGATGAATGTGTCTTAAGATTGTCCGATATCAATCTTGAAGTTTGATACCAATTTTGAGAGATTTGATGAGTCTTTTAATGAATGAAGACACTATCGCAGGTTGTATTAGATATTTGCTAAAGTAGGAACCGCCGATATCAATTGTTATGTCTATTATTGGTAGGTGATTAATATCGCTAAGGTAAGGACAGTGATACCAATTGAATAGACTCTATTTATAATGGACATCAATCTATTTAAGATTAATAAAGCTTAGTAAGAATATTAAATAGATCAAGTAAGTGAGATATTAAATGTGTACCGAAGTGATGTCCGTTCTTCTTTCGTCCAAGATCTAGGCATTCTATGGCAAGGGAAGAGATCTCAGACTAGACTTGTTCTCAAGAGAGTGAGACGTAGCCTATATAAAGCAGGGTCATATCGGTGTTCACTCCCGAGGAAGGACTTAATATTTGAAAATATTAGTCTTCCCAAGAATTCTTGAATGTCCGACTATCTTGAGGATAGGTCGAGTTACTAGAGATTTTTAACTACATCCTTTTAGACAAAGAATCACATGATAAGGTGTAGCAGTGTTTTGAATTCAATCGTATACCAATTAGTCGTTGAGCCATTATAATGGAAACAACTAATCAAGCCTTTATAACTTCAATCTCATAGGGTACACAAGATTTAGTAGTTGTCATTACTAAGAACACAAAGTGCCGTTGAATTGTCTTGAAAGGTTCGATTTAGCGACACCGTTGTTCAAAGCATTTACTAATAATCTTGACCTTTTAATCATGAAGGATAGAGATTGAGTAATAGCGATTCCTTGATAGGTTGACATGAAGGTCATGAATACCGCACCGCCTATTTGTTAAGAGACTAGGTTTTGCGTAACTTGAATTTACTCATTGTGAAAAGATTAAATTCGAAAGGCAATTATCATGGTGTCTAAGGATGAAAGTTAAGCAAGAGTAGAAGACCATAACTTGATGTAGCGATTGTTCAAGAATGGTTTGCCGATGGGATGTCACAGAGTTTGTGTCTCGGAGAGTGATCATTTCATTAAGAACAATTCTTTTAATCACCGTAATAAAATGGAGATAATAAAGAATAATAAGTTTGATCAACACACTTAACACATTAGTTCATGCTATCAAAGGAATGCAGACAAGTAGATAAGCATGAGAAAAGTTGCAGAGCTTGTATTCAATAATCCAAGTAGTTTTACACGATGTTGCAAGGATCACTGATTACAAGAACAATACAACGGATTTTTGACCGAACCGCAGATTACATGAGAAAGATACATAATGATTCAATTTACGTAAAGAGATACATGTTACAAATTTGTGTCCTATAGGTCCTAATCCTAGACATTAGATGAGGAGTCATTGGTCAAGGATTTAGAAGGAGTTGGATGATAAGAAGATGGCCGTGTTCTTTTTGATCTCCTCCAACTCTCTGGGAGGCGTAACATCTTCACTTCTTCGGTCATTATGAGAGCACCGAAGGGTGATGGCCACCAAGATGTGCGCTTTGACCATGAATCCCCTTTGATAGACGAGGGATTGTGGTGACTATTAGCGTCGTCATCCTCATCAATTCCATATTAGCTACTTAATTCAGCAGAACCGAATTATCTCGCATCGGCCATCTTTGAGGTGATGGTCGGCATACCTACATATAACCGTAAGACTTGTTGCACATGGCAATATGTTAAATGTTTTCCAAACATTTGACATTTCTTTTCGGGATCTTTTCGTGAAGTTCAAGTATGCAAGCGCACTTCCAAAAGTGGAATGAGTATGTGCTAATTGATTTTCCCTGATTCATCTAGACATTTTAGAGTATCAATGAGATTGATAGCTAAAAGTTAGAAGAGAGAATGAAATCACTTTTACGGCATTAATTGATGGTTTTCTATCTTACTTTTAAAACTAATTGACTAAAAGAGTTCTTAAGTGTTCGACAATCATGGTTTGCAAGATATAAATCATGCTTGATGGCAAACTTCTATGATTATCTGACGAGACAAAAGAAGATCTTTTTATCAATTGTTTTCTCAACAAGACTGTGGAACCATAATTAATGATTTCGTACACAAGACTTGATGCAATTTCTCTCATGTTTGTAAACCGTATATTGAAAAAGGATTTTGAAAATAATTTTCACGTTTATGAATGATTTTGGATACATTATTGAGAGAAATTTAGATCAACTCTTGTGAAGTAACAAATAAAATCGAAACAACTCTGAATGAATATGAAGAAATCATACCCAGTTGTTGAGGAATTGTCTTGATCCAATCTTAGGACTTGGATTTAGTAACATTTGTGAGATTTTGAATCATCGATTTGTAACTAGTGTAATCTATAGGCAGTTTGTGAGTTTTGTCATAGTAGAGATTGAATGAAGAAGGAGCTCTACTTATACTCACGGAGGTTAGACTGAAGGATACTCAATAATGGAGCATTACTGTTGAGTTGTCCTTCCGATCACGCCGTGGATAGGTGTGAAGTCTAGATATTCTCAAGATTCTTGGTAAGGATTGATGTTGACTGTCTTGTCGTTTTCCAAGATTTTGAAAATAGTCTTAACTTTAATCGAAGCGCCAAACGAAAAGTGTGCCTCCACCTTTAATAGACTTGAGAGAGTAGGTCTTTAAAGGATTTTTACTTCTATAAGTCAGCACATACAACCGAGCTTATGAAGTGTTGGTTGTGATGGAAATTCACCAACTACGGGGTTTTTAAAAAACATTTGAAATCACTGATAGGAAAAATGCCGATTTGTTTTTGAAAACCATTTGCATAAAACAAATCATACAATCAATGTATATTAATAAAAGTGCAAGATGACAAAGTTATTATGCATTGTTGTCTCGATGATATGTATGAGCATATTAGTTCACAGACATGAGCACAGTCATTAGAAAGCAAATAGCTAACCTGTTTTGTATAGGCATGAGAGAGGGTCTTTATCAACTCCTTTGGACTTATCGCAGATTTTTCACTTCATTGTTGTAAAGTCCAAAGTGAAGATTTTGACCTTGAGTGAGTGAAGGACATGAGTGAATTCTCATGAGTGATCGCTAGCTTCATGAATCGCCAGCCATGTTACTATCTCGATGGAGAGAGATGTTGCATGATTGACCTTTTCTCGTCATATGAGTTCCGCCCAAAGTACTCATAGAGAAAATTAGCAACATTTATGAGCTAAAGATAGCTCTAGTAATCCAATAATACAAATGAGACTTAATAAGCATGACAAAAGAATAATTATTCAAAATACAACTTATAAGTGTAACCCAAAGTGTTAAGAAATTAGAGTCGGGTTACTTCCTCATTAAACTCTTTGAACGCGTCGCTCATAGTCGTTGAAGCACCGCTCTAATACCGAGCATAGGTTCCTTGAGTGTATTCTTGCTCGGCCGAGGCTTTTCATTGAAGGAAGACAAATTCATCATTGATGTCCTTAGGCCAAGAACTTACAATCTCGATTTTGAAGATGACATATCTTTGATTTCCTTTGAATTTCCTTTGAAACTCTTCTTATTTCCTCTCGCTCTAAACTTTTATAAAAAGTTTTCTTGAGAAGGTGTTGGATTGGAACAATCGTTAGCCTTATGTCAAGAGAGCATGTTTTTGGAAGGGATTCTAAGTAATTCATCTATCAAATATGAGTTTAACCCATTTGCCAAAGAAGATACCAAGATTTAAGAACGATTTATGAAACATGCATAATCCTTAGCAAGTCAACTTCCACTATAATACTTCTCTTCACAATATCAATGTAATTCGATATATGATAAATTTTCTTATAGTGAACACATTGTCATCACAATACTCTTTCTCACATGTTTTTGAAAACAAAATTTATTTTGATTTGAAGATGGTTTTCAAAAGGCTTTCAGATTCTCACCAAAAGGTTTTTGTGGATAAAAGATTTTGAAAAGACTCCTTTTGACTATGCATCTAATTCGAGCAAAGGATCTAAACTCTCGTGTTATTAAGCCCGAAATAAGGTTTACAGAGTAATCGCTCGATACCAATTGTTAGGTCCGAGGGTTGCTCGTGTATAGGCTAGAGGGGGTGAATAGCCTATACTTATGTAATAAAATTTCATCCAATTTTTAACATTTAAAAATTGAGGAGTAGATGAAATGATTAATACAAGTTTATCATCTTCCTTATCGTAATCGCTTAGCCGAAGTTAGAAACATAGGACATCCTAGATCGCAGATGTAGATCATGGACATTCGAATCGCAGATATGAAACATGCGCTTGGAAGATATATGTTGAACTTAGCCGATGGAAATGAGTTTGAGCAATGAAGAATAAACAAAGATAAGTTTAACAATTTAGATTAAAGTAACTGTAAGATTTGATATGAAAGAGAACTTGACAGCTTGACTATAATCAGTATTAGATGCATCATTTACTTTCCTTAAACAGATTGCACATGATAAAGCAAATTATACAAGAAAGAGAAATCAAGGCCGAATGTAACAAATATATATATTATATTAAAATTCAGCAGAGGTTTGCTCAAAGGCAAACATGCTTAGTACATCAACCTAGACTCTCTAACCTAGCAATCTTTTGGGAAGAAGGAAAGTGAAATGGAATACCCGAAGACAAATAAGAACTCTAATCCTAGCAGCTCCTAACAACCTTGGAGGTTAGTGAAGGAAAGTGCTAGTGTTAGAGTGTTGTGAGAAGAGAATATTAGGAGTTGTTCAAATAGCAAGTATTTGAACAACCGAGTGCTAAGCACTCGACCAAATATGATGACACCTTATTGCACAATCGGCACACTTATAATGTAGTATAAGTCCGCCGATATGAATGCAACTGACATGTAAGTTCGCTCTTCATCGGACATCTTCAAGCTTGATCCGCTTCAACGATCCGTAAGATACTTGGTCTCTTTATCGGATGATGGAGTTGAGGCCATCAAGAGACCGAGTTCTTCGAAGGAAGAAGAACTCAAATCAACAACAAGGTTGTTGATCAAGCGAGCTTCTCGCCTTTTGGATTTTCTTCTCTCTCTCTCACAAAGTGTTTGTTCTTACACTTGTGATTTCTCACTCAAGGAGTGGTTCGGATTGAAGAAATGAAGATCAATACCACAACCTTTCTCAAGCATAAGCATACACAATTTGTGTGTTAGAGTGCTTGTGCTTTCTCTCTCTCTTGTGCTTGTGCTTTAGAAATGAGGATGAGAGTCTTCTTATATAGCCGGAGAAGAGGTGACCGTTGGTGTATTGAATAGGTTTATGCCCGTTGGTGATCTGAATCTCGTGATGTAGCGAGTACATCTTTGGATTTGTTGGGCAAAGACCTTCGCTAGGTTTGAGTCTTGAAGATGATCCGGACACAGCCGGACATAGTTGGACGTGTCGAGCTTAGCCTGGATGCATGATTGATGTGGACGTATCATTGCTTTGATCGAGTGCAGCCCCGTGCTTGGCCTTTCTCGAAATGAAGCTTTGAAGACCGCGAACACCGTTCGAAGAGGAAATGTCTATTGGATAAACGTGAAGGTGCGACATCGATGCGTATCTTGGATTTGTCGAGATCTTGTAACGGATCTATTTTGGCTTGAAGTGCGTTGAGTAACGACCGATGTATCTCGTGATCTTACGCTTCTCGCTTGTTTTGATGAGGATTTGGCCGATTCGAGATCTGCCATTATAGAACCGCCGATGTAGAAACCGATGGTCACGATGTTCCTCTTGAATAAATAGCTTCTCTGCAGCTTGTTCGATGAAGTGCTTTGGCGGATACGAGAGTCTCGCCGATATAGAACGCTGATGTAGAGATGGCTATTTAGGCACATAGCCGAAGGGAAATGTTCGCTAGTGAGACATCTGCCGATAGTCACGTCACCGGCAATTTGAAGAGCTTGATTCATATGAAGGTTTGTCATCATTCTGGTAGGACAAAGACTCGGATATGTACAAAGACTTCCTAGTCTAATGACCTATGCATTGTTTCAACAAGCTGCCACACTAACCGGTACGCAGCCCTTTTAGCCACTTGTGAAACATGCGTTGTAATGGGAACAAGCAAATCACTGTGTTGGAATATGCATACATATATATCAGCTGATTTACAGGCATATTCCTAACAGATACCACTTTTCCTTGTATTCACTTCGATTCCTATCCAAGGGAAATTTATATTCTGGTTCATGAGATTTTTTTTTTCCTTTTGACAAGTACCTAGTTCATGGAAATTCCCTAGAGAAATGACAACAACTAAATTAGACTCCCTCTGTAGCAGAACAACGGTTTGTTCTGTTTTAGTTTGCCCTAGAAATGAAGCCCTATTTTGTTAGTGAAGACTTATCATTCCTAATTTTCCTATAACTCCAGTAGAAGGAGAAAAATCGAGAAGTTAATAAGCCTCCAACGACCTTGTTGCATGACTCCCATCTCATGTCATCGGTGTTCCCTTGGTGCAATCTGGAATCTTCTATGGTTTGGAGCCGATCATACTGCCTTTAAAATACAAGTGCGTTTTGTATTATGAAAGTCCTTTGAAGCTTAAGGGAGTTCAAGAGAATTGCCTTGTTCTCATGTTCGCAGCATATAAGATTCGAGGGAAAAGCGCTCGACTTATTGGAACAGTCACTATCATAGTTAAGGAAGCCATTGAAAGCCTGAAGGGCACGCTGTGTGAAGGCCATCAACTCACTGGCACAGCCTGTTGCGGTAGTTGTCTTATTACTATCACGGATTTCTTATAGAGTGAGAACAGCCCTCACGAATTGCGAATACTAAAATATCCTTAAAGAAGTTTGGCTTTTTGGTACTGAAGGAGTTTTTGGTGTCTCACGTAATTTAGTTTGCCATGAATTTCATGTTTTTGAAGATTTTTAGAGTCATAATGTCTATCAAATCTAAAACAATTTTGTGCTAAGTCTCCTTATTCCTTAATGTTCAAATTGATATGTCGTCTATAGCTTTTCATATATTTAGTTGCATAAAAGAATTTGAGACCTGACTGCCCTTGGTTGTACTGCTACAGCCGAAAGCCTGAAAAACAAGGAAAAAATATTTTTTTGTTAAGGAGGCTACAGATATATATTGTGTTCTTGAAGATATCTTTAAGCCACATAAGTAGTACCTTAGTTTGGCACAATAAAATGGGAGAGTGTTTGGTCACTTGAAGGATAGATCTAACGTGTTCCTAACCCTCATTTCCTTAGCATAACCAATGAGCCTCGTGTTTCTCAGAACCTTCTTGCAACGAAGTTTGTTTAAGCCCAACATTCCTATTGATGTCGAGTTCTGATTGCACTTTATATTCTAAATAATCACATTTTTGAACAATGAAATTACTGGACTGACCATGAAGCAAGCTCTTTAGTGGGTTCTTGCACTAAGGTTGAACTTTCATCAACTACAACCATAATAACAAAAGAGAATCACAGTTGCGAATATGCAATGAAGGATTTTCGTTTGGAACATTTAATTCATGCTTTTCTAATTAAATTTCCAATTTCTAGAAAGCATGCGTTGTGAGGAGTGCTAATGGTCCCATATTTTCTTTCTCTTACTTTAGAGTTAAACTATCTTTTAGTGAAAAAAGTTCAAAAAAATGTCTATTACTGGGTCAGTATGAGCATCATCTAGAATGTTGTTCTTGTAGGAATCGGGGAGCATGTAAGTACATACGCTTAAAGGAATAAAACTTGCCCTAGTCATTTGCCTTGTCTCACTCTGTAGTTCAATGGTAACAACAAACAAATTTATGTTGCAATTTCCATCATTTGAAAAACAATAGATCTCAAATGCATCAAAACTGTAACTCGTAACTAGTGCATGGGGGCTTTTGATCCTGTCATATTGTTTTACTGTTCACTGAAAGGAGTCTGTTGGAGTTAGGGCTGTTGTTAGATAGGTTATAGCGTTAGAGTAGGCGTTGTGTGTATGTAAATCCTATGGTCAACTCTGCCAAATCCTTCCATCGCGGGTGGGTAGGTTCTTAAAGTACTAGATAACCATTTTACTTGTATCAGCTCGTTATGTGGTAGACTTATGTTTTAGTTCATATCAAGCCATTATTGTTGAATCCTTGGCATATGGGGCTGTTAACCTAAATGCACAGTTACTATCGTTTGTAAACAGACATGCCGACTTACGTATGTCAAGCTGTTGTATTTACTTGTGTCTTAATCATGTAAAGTGTCTTTTCCTAGAGTATGCTGATGGAAGCTGACATGAATGTCTCACTGGAACTTATAATGTGATTTGATAGGAATATTGATATGTTAGATTCTGAATGCTATGAATGATCAGAGTGACGTGTTACGAATTAAGTATTCAAATATAGCACCTGAATTGTGCCAATATCGGGCCTGTCCTGCTTGCCCTTAGACTGGAAACTATAAGTGGTTTTAAATGATCAGACACCTGTTGTTGCATACCGGTTTGGCAACAATTAATATGGTAATATAGGCCTAGGTCAGACTTCTCATTGGCAGCAAGCGAGCACTCATCGGAGGCTAATGAAGGTTTTGACTTTGTACAAGAAGGCTAGAGTGTCAACAGGGTGCTTACTACGAGTCACGTGGGGCCTCTATAGCTATCATCCTTCAAACTTTAAGGAATGAACATTTTAGATTACTGGAATGCTAAATTTGCCGATCCAAAACAACTTTTCTACTATCTTCTTCGTTGATAACAAGCCCATAGAGCTACCATTGATCTTCCATGATTTAAGGAAAACTAATCCTGAAATACCACAACTACTTGTGAGTATTATCCATATAAAGCTACCATTGATCTTCCATGATTTATACTACTTGGCATACCACTTTCTCATCTTTCTTATGCCTACCCAAAGGGTATGAGTTTCATCTAACATTGGGCTGTCCTTGTCTGAGTGGGAGAAGGAGACTTTTGCTTCTCCAAATCGATAGCTCTAATGTTAACCTCCTTTAGGTTGGTGCTAGAGTCAACTTTAAGAGTTGCTCAGTCCTTTTCTAACCTTTTAGAAGATGCATGCCATTTTTGTTAAAGATTATTGTTCATTTGTGCTTATTGTCTTTTCTTAAAATTCCAGTTGAAGTGGCTACAGTAGAAAAATTGATGAGAGATTTTCTTTGGTCAGGGAGGGCGAGGGTGAAAGGGTTCGCCTTTTAGCTTCTAATTTTACGTAAGCTGGTTGATGGGGGGTTTGGGATTGGGCAACCTTGTATTCAAGAATTAGCTTAGTGGTTATAGTGGTTTCCTCTTGTACCGACTTCTCTTTGGCATCATGTTATTAGAAGCAAGTTCGGGCTCTGTTGGAATGGATAGGATGCTAAGCCTTTGCTTTACGCTTCCCATGCAAGTCCTTGGAAGGAGTACTCTCAACTTCATTAGCAAAACGCTTTAATCTAAACTTTTAGTGATCCCTGTTCTATGTGAAAAGTTATGAATCAAACTCTTGGCATAGTCCCAAGTAATAGGAAGTATCATTGGTGATGCCATGTGATATTAACGTCTTGCAGTCTGTACCTGTTTGAGCTAATTATAAAGTTTACAGTTTGCCTTTAATCAATGCCATTTAAGGAACTCAATGGTAAATTTATTGGAACAACACAGTTGTGCACTTTTTTATTATTTTTCTTTTTCTATTCTGTTCATTAGATGTATAATGTTGTTTCTGCTCTTCTATCTATCTACCTTCAGGAAGACCCTGCTATCGTTCAGTCGGTTTATGATAAAAGAGTAGTTGGATGTCCTGGTGCTGAGGGAGGTGATGATCATTCGTAGATTTAGCTTTACCGCACCTTTCTTTTCTTTGAATTTGCAATTTTTTTTTATCAATCCCGACACTAATAGGATGTGTCAATGACTTCTAATTTTCAGAAGATGAGCACGATGTTGTGTGGTTCTGGCTGGAGAAAGGGAAGCCTCACGAATGCCCTGTCTGTTCGCAGTATTTTAAGGTGAGGAGTTGCAAATTAGTTTTGATTGAGACATCCCTCTCTCTCTCTCTCTCTCTCTCTCTCTCTCTCTCTCTCTCTCTCTCTCTCTCTCAGAGTTTACTGTTTTATGTTTTACAGCTTGAAGTAGTTGGCCCTGGAGGACCTCCTGACGGCCACGGAGATGATGATCACCATCACTAATTTCACTTGCAAGTATCACCGAGGAATAAAATCTGTTTACGAGAAGAAAATTTCTTATACATTACAGCTTCAACCTTACAAATGGAGTTTCTTGTTTTTGGTCACTCATTGGCTCTTGAGACTATTGTATCCATTTTTTCTAGGTTGGTAACATTGATTTCTGGATGTGGTCATCCATGAGATCTCTTGATTTTTGATGCCTTAATAATTGATGGCAACATTTTAACTCTTGTACTTCAAATCAATCCTTCATTTTCATATGCTGGTTCCTTTCTCGTATATCCCCATGTAGACATTTACGTTGACATACTTCTCTTTTTTTGCAATCTATAACGGGGATGGACTTGCAAAGCAAAAGAAGCAAGTTATCAGGCTAAATTATTTAATGCGTTTTATTGTCGTCTCACAGATCTTTTGGCTTTTTTACGTCCATAGTTATACACCTGCAGTGTCAAAAAGTGTGCATGCACAAATGAAGGTGCGTGTCCTTGTTTCAACGTAGTTTTGTTTGCACGAACATGTACAATGAAGCTGCTATTTTTGTTTGATCATGGAAGAAGTTGGTGCTTAGTACTTCTTTCCATTTGTCGTTTATTGTTTATTGCTTAAAAACTGGCCTTGTGTATAAATTTTCCTGATTGGAGTATTCGAGCTGGATTATAGGTGTCTTACTTGTTGATGACTTTGTGGTTATGTTTGATGTTCTATTATACATAATCAATCATTGGTTTTATAAAATAACTGTGCTTGTATTGAAACAATACTCCCAAGACTGTTTAGGCTTCAGGAAGTGTATATGCCAAGAAGCAGTGGATTTTACAATGCAAGTGAACATAGGAATTGTCAAAATATTTGGTCCTGCCTTGTATAACTTTGTTCATGTATAAGCCTTAGAATAGATGATTTTCTTTAGCATGTTAGCAGTGCTGCTGTCTTTGACACACCAGTGATCTAAGTATGGCAGCAGTTAAGCTCCGGGATACCATTTTCGAGTGTCTTTCACAAGCTCAATCTGATTCAGAGGAAGCTAAACACAAGGCTCTTCAAACCTTAGATTCCATCACAAAGGTCAGTCCCCAAAATCGAAACCTGGTTGCACAGACAGAAGGTGCAATCCCTACCCTTCTCACCCTAAGCAAGTCTCTCTCTCCAACCCTTGAGAATCTTTCCCTCTCCGTCCTCTTCAACCTTTCTCTAAATCCTAATCTTAAACTCTCTCTTGCCAACATTGAAACGATCCAAAGCCTCAATTCTGTAATTCTATCTCGTGGCTCCTCAGAATCTAGTAAATTGGCTGCTTCTTTGATATGTAGCCTGGCAATGCTAGACAAGAACAAGGCGATGTTTGGGGTAGCTAGTACTATTCAGACTCTAGTGAAAGCAGTATCAGGTCCTCCTGGGCCTGTTGCACATCACCTCCTAAGTTCTCTGGCTGAGCTAGTGCAGTTCCACGGGAATTGCACCGTTGCCGTTCGATCAGGAGCCGTTAGAGTGCTTTTGAAAATAGTGGAGAGCATCGAAGGAGAGGACTTAGCTGGAACATCCTCGCTGTACTCTCTCTTCTTGCTAGGTTTGATGAAGGGATAAACACGTTGAGAAAAACAGACCGGATTGTGAGTATTATGCTTCAAGTGTTGAAAGGGAGGTGCATGTTGAGCAAGGAAGGTGCCGCTGAATTACTTCTTCGCCTGTTTGATGAGAGCGAAGGATGTGTGAGAGATGCTTTAAGGTTGCCGGAATTCCAGTCAGTTTTAGCTGATCTGTCTGTAAGAGGATCAGCGAGAGCTCGAGAAAAAGCTGTGTTGTTAATGAGGAAGATGATGGAGGCAGACTTAGACTCGTATGTGGTGGAGAGCCCAAAGTTCTCCCTATGGTAGTACAGGGTTTTGATTTCCTGGAGGCTGTGACTATTTTTTCAGTAATTTTCTTCTGTGACTGGCTAATGGATTACTGTTTTCGTTTATTATTTTTTATTTCTTTTAACATATATTTTTGCTAAATGAAATAATTTATGAACTAAAGAAAAAACATTTTCAGTATAAAGCTCCACATGATCCACAAGCAAATTGCTCCACAGACAATTCAATTCCATAAAAGATTGCTTCCAAGGAAATGAGCAAATTGTTTAGAAAATAATACTCCCCCGTCTCTCCCTTGTTTCATTCAAAAGTTTAGAGAATATTGTAAAAAAAACCGTGTACTAGTTTACATTTTGCAAAAAATAAGAAACGTGTTTTTTTTCCGACATTTCAAACCATGAACTATTTTTATTTTTTCAATTTAAGCCTTCTTTCAATTGGCTATTAAAAAACATAACGGAAACCGTGGGCCGATGACAGGGCATGGATGTGGCATGTGATGTGGCAAGGCGGAAAAAACCCGAATTCCCTCCAAATTTATTCTAAAACAAACCCTAAACTATTTATTGTATTTAAAAAAAAACCTTGTTTACTTGCAGAATTTTTTAGATATTTATTTACCATTTCATCCATAAACATTTTCAAATCTCTCTATCTTCAATCTTCTCCAAACCTTGTACTTTATTTTAAGCATCATGAATAATACTCCCTCTGTCCTTAAATTATTGTCTTGTTTAACCGGCACACGGATTAAGAAAAAATAATTGACTTGATTATTAATATTGATATAATGTGTAGTTTTCTTTAATGTCCATGTGTATGTAGCCCATAATTAAAGTATGAAAAAATTAGTAAGGGTAAAATGGTAAAAGTAATGTCCTAAAAAGAAAAGTTTCAAACAAAACAATTATTTAGGGACGGATAAAAAAGGAAATGAAGACAATAATTTAGGGACGGAGGGAGTAGAGCAGTTCATTGTCATTATTTGAGATTGACTGTCATGCAAACATCATGGACATATCAAAATCGAGGGAGGAGGTTCTTGAGATTTAATTGATAAGCTGAAAAAATATTGAATTAAAATATAAAACAAAAATGGCCTCATCATTGAATGTCCTTTGCATCATTGTTATTATTTATTTATTATTGTTATTATTATTAATATAATATTTATTATTATTATTATTATTTATTACAATTATTATGTATTATTATTATTTTCGTTATAATATTTATTATTAACTTTATTATTATTATATTTTATTACAATTATAATGTATTACTTTATTATTATTATCATTTATACTATTATATAATTTATTATTAATATTATATTATTATTATTCATTAATATACTATTTATTATTATTATTATTTGTTATTAATTTAACTAATATTATATTTATTATTATTATGATTATTTGTTACTATTATTATTTTTTATTAAAATTTATTACTATTATTATTATTTTTTGTTTAATATTTATTATTAACTTTATTATTATTATTATTATTATTATATTTTATTACAATTATAATGTATCATTTTATTATTATTATCATCTGTTACTATTATATAATTTATTATTATTATTATTATTATAATGCTAATAATAATAATAACTTACTCCTAAGAACCTCCTCTTTGGATTTTGATCTGTCCATGATGTTGGCATGATAGTCAATCTCCCACAATGGCAATGAACTGCTCTATTATTCATTATGCTTAAAATAAAGTACAAGAGGATGGAGAAGATCGAAGATAGATAGATTTGTAAATGTTTTTGGATGAAATGATATATAATTACCTAAAAAATTCTGCAAGTAAACAAGATTTTTTTTAAAATATAATAAATAGTTTAGGGTTTGTTTTGGAATAAATTTGGAGGGAATTCAGGTTTTTTCCCCCTTGCCACGTCACATGCCACGTCCATGCCCCGTCATCGGCCCAGTAAGCTTCCCGTTATGTTTTTTAACATCCAATTGACGGAAGATTTAAATTGAAAAAATAAAAATAATTCATGGTTTAAAAGGTCGAAAAAAATATGTTTTTTATTTTGCAAAACGAGAATTAGTACATGTTTTTTTTTTTTTTTTTTGCAATTTTCTCAAAAGTTTATAATTAGAGGTTAGGAACAAATATCCTGAGAATGTATTAATAGTATTGAACTTGATCATAATTACAAAAAATGTTTAATTATAGCCAAGATACTTATAACACATATGGAGGGTAAAGTTGAAAAAAAATTAAGTGTCACGGTGATATCCTTGACGTGGTATCACGATCCAATAACAATGTAACATATAAGCAACGTTGTTGATGTCAATAACAAGATTGAAGATAAAGTTACTAATGTGTCCTCGAGATTATATGTGTTATTTTAAAAGTTGATTCTTTGTATTTGACTAATCAAATTGTTTTATATTATACTTTTGCTCTTTTATATTTCTTTTAAATTACACTAGCTAGTATCATCGAAAACTATATATCCACAGAATTTAACAAAAAAATTGGTTACATCCATGTAATAATTATTGTAACTATACGATGTAAATAAATTACATAGATTTAGTAATAGTCAAATATCATATTTTTCAAAAGAATAAAAATTAAAATATATTATAAAGATTTAAAATTTAAATGACTCTTTCATTTGAAAGGAAAAAAAAAAAAAGAAACTAAATATAGAACTTATCTGAAAGCAACAACGGACTAGTAGTATTTCATACTATTGTTAAAAAAACCTTTCGACGAAAAAAAAGTAAGTCTACCTGGATCACAATATTACATGGTGGTTCTAACTAATTTGATCGAGTGTATAATACGTATGTTACTCCCTCCGTTTCAGGTAAAAATTTACTTTTTACATATTTTAGGAAGTAAAATTTCATATTTTACATATTTTACTTATGTTTTAGAAAGTAAAATTTTATTAATTAAAATTACCTTAAGAATTCTACGGATTACAACTTTCATAATTTTATAAAAACAAATAAATTTATATTAATTATTTGTCAAATTTTAATTAAATTAACCTCAAAAAATCAAAAGCGTATTTTTTTGTCTAGAACGAAGGAGTATTTGACATTTTAATTTGCGAGAGAATAAGTCACATCAAATTACTAAACATACTACACCTAAATTTCCCCGTATTTACTACGACAAAGTTGTTTTGAAAGGTTGTTTTTCTCTTTCAAAGGCATGCAAAGGATCAAGCTTTTACCCAATACTGATAAAGGAAAACAAATTGACAAATGATATTACAAGTTTGAGCTTGTGGTTCTAAGGCTTAGTGTTAATATCATTTGATGATTTTAAATTAAATTTAGATGCTTAAATATTGCTAAGTTGATGATTATTTAGAATATATTAATGTCATCACTTAAAAAAGGGCAAATTTAATCTGACAGTGTAAAAATCTAACTAAATTTGATCTGACGACATTAACACTAAAACTTGTAACAATATAATTTTGAACTTATAACTGATAAGTGTAGTTTAGTTGATAAGACACTTCACCTACAACCGGTAGGTCGTGCGTTCGAGTTACTAGGGGGTAAGAGGGGAACCACGATTGATTCCCTTTAGAAAAATAAAAATAAATTATAACTGAGACTTGAATAAAAATTTATTTTCATTCACTTTGTTGAAAGGCCCCCCATCCCATACTTATCCTTCCCCATCGAACAGGAAAAATGGAAAAGAGAAAAAGTAGACAAAAGGAAATAATGTTGAACTTGGAGATACATGGAAAACGATAAGAGAAAAGATGTCAACCGTTATTTGGATTCCTTCTTTTCTTGATGAAATATTAAAATTTTTATATCATATTATGCCTTTAAACTTTTATATAATTTGTCGAAAGGAATAATTTATCTCAAATGAACATTGTCGTACTTTAATCGCCGTTAATTTTATACTCTTTATGTTAACTTTGCATTCCGTTCTACTCTTAATCAACGGCCAGACATCAAACGAATGCGAATGTTCAAAAGTACAAAAAATATTGCACGCGATCGACACACAAGATTTGATGCCAAATATCAAACATATCTTAATATTGGCTCTAGTTTTTGATAGAAAATGTTATAATGCAATGACACAAGATTGATTATTACAAGATTTGAAAATCATGTTTTAGAAGAACAAGTCCATTTCAAGTGCAATTCTGATGGTAAGTTCTTATTCTAAGAATGCCGCTAACGCCTTCTGATCTAAGACTTTCATTTAAATTTCAAAGAAGACAATTTTCGCTGTTGGTGTCTTATGCAATGTTAATAAATAAAAGTCAGGATCAATTTTTGTCTAATGTAGGGCTCCTTTTGAAAAAGTCTGCTTTTAGTCATTGTCAGTTATATGTCGCTTTGTCTAAGGTTACTAATTCTAACGATCTTCGAATTTTGATATGTGATAGTGATAGTAGTAGTCGTCAATGTTCAACGACCAATGTTGTATTTAAAGAAGTATTTCAAAATTTATAATACATTTTATTATTTTTGCGTATCTTTACTATTAATTTTACATTTAAAAAAATTTTACGTTATAATTATTTGTTTATTTTATACAAATTAAACTCATAATCTCTACATAACAACTAATATTTGCTTAAATTTTTAGCATTAATGTTATTATATAACTTAAATTATATCAATATAGACCGTGCATCGCACGGGTGCATTTCTAATTTGCATAAAGAGGCAATTTGGGCAATATTGAAAAATAGATGATAATTTATCTTGAGCCCTACCCGCTTTGTAATTGGTAAAATATCAACCCCCCATTAAAAAAAAAAAATAATAATAATAATGATAATAATAATAATAATAACAATAATAATAATAAACTTGTCCTACTTTCGGATTTTAGTTTATCCCAAAAAACTATAAATCTTAACTATCTTTTCAAATTTTAGTTTATTTTTGAAAACATTTTCCGCACGTGTCATATAAAAAAGATATTGTATGATCATTTTGGGGCAATTACAAGAAGGAAGTGTCTATTTTCACCACAATATTTGTTTATTCATTACATTTATTAAAAGTCAATTACGTTAATCAATGTCTCGACACAATCGCCCTTCAAACCCACCTTATTTAAAAAACTTGTTTCCTTTATTAATTTTTTTACTTTTATTTGTTTTTGCAAATAATATTACATTCAATCATGACACACAAATAAAAAATTTATAAACAAAAAATTTGAAAATATAAATGAAATATCTAAAAAAATAATACATAGGTCTAATTGATTTCACATACAAATAAGAAAAATATATATAAATGACAAAATAGACTAAATAAATGAGTAGTACAAGTTATATAATTTTAAATTACAGAGTACAAATTATGTCTTTCAAAAAAATAATTTGAATGAAAAATTCATTAATGAATACATATTTGCGATTACGCAAATTTTTTTTACAATAAGCTGGCAGTTGTAGTACAACATCTTTAAATTTTTTAGATATTAAATCCAATTTACTTCAAAAAAATATTTGAAAATTTTAAATAAAAAATAATGGATACATTCAATTTTTTAGTGTTGAAAAATAGGCATAATTTATTTGAGAAGTTAAGAAAAACAAAAAAATTAATTATAAGTTATAAAGGAAAGTCAAAAATATTAATATCAATTTTAGGCAAATACTTCATCATTAAATAAGGTAAGTATTTAAATGTCAATTGTGTCATAATTATGATTAATTTATTTAATTATTAATGAATGTATTGGATAAGCAAAATTTTGTAGTTGAAATAGACTATCCCTTACAAGAAATATAGAGAAGTAAATAATAATAAGAGAAGTTTGACTTTTAAAATGAGATATTTTATTGAAACATAGGAAATGATAAAAATGCTCAAATAGCAAATGCTTTTAAAACGTTGGTCAGAAATTTTAATTTTTGAAAATAATAACTTATTTTTAGTCATTGCTATAACTTAATTTAAAATTTAAAAGGAATAATTCTTTATCCTATCCACAGTATGTATCGTTATTATTATGAAAAAGACAAAAGAATAATAATAGTGTTTGACTCTAACTCAATTAATAAATTGCAAATTGGAATTTCAATTAATATAATAATAAAATATCCTTTTGAAGCCTATAAAGCTAAATTCGATCTTATGGTTCTAGGTTTTAAGAGGATTTCTTAAATCTAAAGTTTGAAATTAAAATTAAAAAAATAATTTAAATTTTCGTGAACCTCAAACTGTTTTTTCAATAGATCAACTCCAATTCTAAAGTTTAGAATTAAATAGCCAAATAAATGAACTTATTTTAAATAGTTATACTAATATAATAAAAAATGTTGTATCATCCTCTCGTGGTAAGGACAGTTATTATTCTTCGTTCCACCCAAAGAGTGCACGTTTAAAAACTCTAATCATTAAGAGATATATTAGTGTCATTTGAGTTAGTTATAATTACAAAAATACTTAAATACAACCAAATTGATTGCAACTTAAGTGAAGGATAAAGATAAAAAATTATAAAAATTATAAACATAATTTTTCAAAAGTTAATTATTTAAATAAAATATTTCAAAATAATATAGTATTTTTTTTTTTTTTTTGAAATGGAATGGACGGAGCAGTTCATAAAAGACAGCCAAATGGGAAAGCCTTTCCTCTTTTTATTGGTCAAAACCCTTTTCCTATTTTTGTTTGTTTGTCTTTTGTGATGAATTGACCACTCACTTTTCCCAATATATGTTGTTCTCTCTTTTTTCTCCACTCATCTTTCAAATATAATTATACATTAGCAAAATTTCTCGGATGGATCAGCGTCTACATAGTGTGCAAAGGTATATATGTTGTCATCTATAACTATTTTGAAGTTGTGAAACACACACACACACACACACACACACATATATATATATATATATATATAGTTATTTTGTTTGACATCCCGTTTTGGTTAAACATAAAAAATTAGTTGTATAGTTCGTACGTGTGCACGTGCACATCCAAAATTCCTTTGGAAGCAGAGTTACAGTCCGAATAACAACAAGGAGTTCAGCAGTTCAAAACTCATAGCTCAGTAGCTCAGAAGCTCATTTATGAGATTCTATTTCTGTCTAACAAGGAGCTCATTCTAATGACAATCGCGAGCCTATAGAGTGACTCACTCCTTAGCGTAACGCATAGTTAGAAGGTAGCTTATTTATATCGCGTTACTTTCTTAATTAATTATTTAATATAAGCAATCACATTTCTCAATTTATCTCCTGCAAGATCCTTGTGGTTTCCAATTCAAAAAAGTCCCAAAAAGGTGATTTGATAATAGATTTTAGGATTCACATAGCCTAAAATCTTAGATCTTTTTTTCTTTTTCTTACAACCGTTTAGGATAGAAAGTATCTCTTCAATTCGAACATAATCCCTACCCAACCACCTCCCTCGCATGTCATTCATATGCTTTAAGTTTTGAATCTACTCGTTAACAAAAAGACAATATATAGGCTTGATGCTGAAATGAAAATGTAATGGCCGGGTGGCAATGACCAACACGACACGAATATACGAATCAGCACGACACGATTATAAATACGAATTATAGAAAGAAATGATACGATACGACACGACACGAAAACATGAAATTAAAAATTTAATTAAAATAACATTTATTGTTATATTTATGATCAAATAAAATAGATAATATAAAAACACTATAGTACGGTACAAATACGATACGATAGCACGGATTGCCACCACTACTACGTAACCCGCACTATGCGAAAGAATAATGGCGACACCAAGTGTCATCATTTATCAACTGCCGATAGTCATATAGTTGGACTCACATAAATTTTACTTTATGCAAAATGGGTTCTCATTATTTTTACGAGGTACTAATATTCATTAAGTTAGGAAATGTTTCTTTCAAATTGGTTTTAGTATTATTATGTATGTTCAAAAATAATGTTACCAAAATGGTAATGAAGCACGTATTTTATACTCCCTCCGTTCCAGGCAAAGAGTCCACTTTCCTTTTATAGAAGTCAACATAAGACTAAATCAAATAAAAAATTTACATACTTTACTTATGTTTTAAGAAATAAAATTCCATTAATTAAAAACTATCTTAATAATACTATGAATTACAACTTGAATAACTTTGTAAAAGCCACTAGATTTATGTTAATTATTGGTCAAACTTTAGCTTCGTTGACCAAAAAAAGTCAAAAGTGGACTCTTTGGAACGGAGGAGTATTTATAATTAAGATTCTTGCAAGTGAAACCCAAAATTCAAATTTAAAAAAAAAAATTCTAAAAATGAAAATAAAACAAATTAAATGAATACACCCAACCCATATATAAATATATTCATCCTTGCCCCCTCACGTCAATCCCACGAGCGAATTCTAATTGTTGAAGTTGATTATGTATTAATACGAAGTATCAGAAAAAAAAAAGGCAACAACTGGAGTTGAAGAGTTAGATTGAATTTTTGATGCGGGAAGCAACAGGATGTGATTTATTTAGGTTTAGAATTACATTTGTTTAGTTAGTTTGCATTTTTACTTATTAGGGGTATTTGGAGTAAAGTTCTACAGTTAGGGTTAGCTTATTAGGCATATAAATCGTTGAGTGAGTAATTTTAGGCTGGAATAAAAGTCCTTTGAAGGTTAATTTCCTTTGGTTGGAGATTCCTTTGTCGTTCTAAATGTGTATGCTGGTTCTTGGTGGGCAGACCTCTTTCATCAATGATTGGCTCGAGGGTTGAGTTCAATAAATAGTTGGCATGATACGAAGGATGTTTTCATTACAAAGTTTATTCCATTGAATTTCCATTGGGAGCTTTACAAACTTCTGAACTATTGCTAGGGTTTTGAGTTTGTGGATGTTTATACTAAAGAATTTGACGCAGCGGAACTACAAGCTCTTAATACGAGAAACTCCAAGAACAAGCCTAAGACGGCTTAGGGTTTTTACAATAAAAAAAAACGTTTATTATTAATCAAAAGCTGCTTATAACAATGTTTAAGAGGATATTTATATGCCCTAAATAAACCAAACCCTAAAAGGAAAATGACAAAAGTAAATAAGAAAAATTTCTGAGGCTCAAAACAATACTTAAACAGTGTTTTTGGGGCTAAAAATCACTCGCGTCATGGGTAAAACATACGAGTCTTGTGGATCTCATCGAAAACTTCGATTTGATATGCGGTGGGTCCCGTGGTTCATCCGGGATCAAAAGTTATGCCTTAGTTATGCCTTACCGACGAAAGACTCCTCAAATTCGTGATTTCTACTAGTACTAGTTCTGCCTATTGCCACTTTACCCCCTAACTTTCCAATACTCTTCCCAAACTTCTTATTCCTTTCCATCTTGTGCAAATACACATCAGCTACATGTTCTACATCAGAATTTCACAAATTGTCTCTTCGCAGTCAATTGAAAAATATGATCAACAATGCATCACACGCTATATTAATGAGTGACGAGCTGACATTCACTATGAGGTGCTTAAATCATGATTTCGATTCCTTCGATAGTGCATGTTGTACTTTATCTAGATTTGCTTATATCTATAACTTAAGTCTAAGCCAAGGTGACTAATGGGCCTGCGTGTCTGTTAGAGTGTCAGCTTGTACTTAGACAAATTGCTTATAATAGTTTGGATTGCTTATTTTGTGCTTAGTTTAGTCTTCAGAACATGGCCTTTGTATATCAGCCATGTTCATCAGCAATGTTCAACAAGCCATCAGCTAAGTTTGTTCAAGCCAAGCTTTATTAGCAATGTATGAAGACATGAAGATCGTCTGATCAAGACTTGTCTGAAGATGTGCCTTTAATTATCAACAAAGTCATCTTTGACTTTGGTGTAACGATAACCTGTAAGTACCATTTAATGGACTATTCCATTTTAGGCAAACATCTCAAAAAAGGACATACTGCAGGTAGTACTTGCTTACCTATTTTTTAGCAAACCTATAGGCGAAGGACAATGATCATTTGGATTGATCAGAACTTCCTCTGGGATTTCGACAACAAGACATAGGGCATTTAATGCAAGTCTCTTTGCATTAAATGCACCTAATTCAAACTCCCTTCATGTCTGAATATCTCTTACGGCTCCAAGAACTTCCCTGAGTATAAATTGAAGACTCCATGAAGCATTAAAGACACTCCAAGAACTCTACAATTCTGCAAATCTTCATCTTCATTTACTACTAGTGCATTAAGAACTTCAAAGCAACATTATATCAATCAATCTTTGAAGAGCACCGTACCTAGACTCCTAATCTTTCATTGCTCTTCATTGATTGCAATCCTCTGCATTTATAGCACACAAAAGTTGTATCTTTCTTGATATCAACTTTTACCATAAACACTTGGTTAAAATCTTTTTGTACACGATCCATTAGTGATCTTTGTGATTATTTTAGTAGAAAACATAGTGCACATCTTCAAATCCAAAGCTAACCACTTTGGTAGTGGACGTAGCACTTATTCATAGTGTGAACCACTTCAAGTACTTGTCTACTTTATTTCCTACACTTGTGTTTTGTTTATTACTTGTTTATTCCCAGAAATTCCAACTACTTGAAGAACTGCTGATCTTGGTCAAGATCAACCATCTTGAACTTGTCCTATATTTCACACTATTTCGCTGCAAATTATTTTCTAACTCTTTTGTGAAGTAATTTTATTAATCATTTTTAAAATTAGACATAGGCTATTCAACCCTCCTTCTAGTCTATTTGAGCACCTTGAGACCTAACAGTGCACATTCATTTGTAAGTAGGTGTGAACAAAAGATTTAACATCTTTGGGAACAATTTGGCAAATGGTCGCAAGAAGTTGACTCTAAACAACTACCTTGATAATGGTTGTTTTACTTGTAGAGGCTACTAATAATTTTTCTTAGAATCATCCTTTTCGTCATGACATTGCAAAGCAGTAAGGACTTATGGTAGAAAGAAAAATCGGGATAACGGGGAAGACGTTATGCCGTTAAACATGATCTCTCGAGTGACACTGATCGTGTTGATCAAGTCGTTGATCCTTTGGATTCCTCAAATGATGATGAGGGGACGTTACTTACTGACCATACTTTATGAGTTGATAAGTTTGAGGTCGAACTCTACTTGAATTGGGGGAAAATTATGCGGGAATCAATGTGATGTCATTTATTTATGTTTAGTATTACTTTTGTTTGGTTAGTTTGCATTTTTTACTTATTAGGAGTTGTAGGTCCACTTTAGGCAACTGATAAGGCTAGAGGGAGGGGGATGAATAGGCTTATAAAACCTTTTTGAAAAGTTAAAAAAAACTTTGGAACACTTTGGCTGCGAAAAATAGGCTTTTAATAAAATCAACCAACTGAGCAATGTAAATGATCAGTTGGTGTTTAAAGAATCAACTAATGAACAAGACTTGACTCATGTTAAGGCTTTAAGCAATTTGAAATGCTTAGAGCTTTGATTAGTTGGTCAAATAATAACACAAGTAATGAAAGCAAGATGGACACGAGATGTAGAGTGATTCACAGTATGAAGACTGCTACGTCCACTACCAAGTTGGTCAAACTTGGATTTTGAAGTGCACTAATATTAATAATCCTATACGATCACTAACGGGTCAGTGTACAACAAGACCAGTGAATATGAAGATTTAATGTTCAAAGGGAGCAAATCAATCTCGTGTGTTACAATCAAAGATCCCTCAAAAACTAAGTAGTTGGGAGGGATTCAATACAATGATTGAACTTAAAGGCAAATATAAAGAGTAAGGAATAAACAATAAATGCTCTGAGTGTTTGCTTTTTAATGAAGAAGCTTCAAGGATTCTTGAAATGTTATGAAAGCTTTATTCTTCAATGCTTTGAGTTCTTGAATGCTTCGAATAGATGGAGTGAGCTGTTCATTGAGCTTCTGCGGCTTTATATAGGCAAAGATAAACTTGTGGTCGTTGGAAGCTTTTTGACTTTGCATTAAATGATCTGTAGACGTTAGCTAGAGTCAAAATAAGCGAACAACTTCCCTCGAGCTTTGAGCTATCTCAGAAGAGGTAAGTTGAACCTGTCTTTTCATTCTGAAATAAACAGAGGGTTTAGAATGAAAAGTGTGTCAAAAAAATATTAAATGTAAAACATAAAGCATGTTTGTATTTAAAACAATCAATGTACACAAATTTAAAATAGCTACAGAAGCTTATCAAAGAAGCTTTCGTTTGAAGATTAGTAGATGGACTTACAAGATAAGTCTAGGACATTATCAGTCTACTGATTTATGCCAATTATCAATGACTAACTTGAAAATATTTAAGTCATTATCAGTGACTGATTTAAGGCGGAATCAGTCGATTGATTTATTGAAATAAATTAGTCATCAGCCAAATTAAGATTTAAAGATGACTGGTCATATGTAGAGATGTTAAACTGGCTGACCCTAGCGGTTTCGGGCTAGCCCTAGCGGGTTATGACCCTAACGGGTCGCGGGCTAAACGGTCCAATTTTTTCGGGCCACTATTATTGCGAATCTAATCCTAACCCTAGCTGGCTTCGGGCTAAACGGGCCATAACTAAAAAAATAAAAAACGTGATGGATGTTGATTTTATCTTTGTAAATATCCAAAAAAGTGGAGAGTGATTAATTGTTATTTACAACCCATAATTTGAATAGGTTATTATGTTTTTCATAAGAAATATAAATTAGATATTTTTTACATCACTTTATTTAATTTCAACATGTTTTACTTCAAAATAAATATTGAAATAGCTCTACTTAGTATTCCCCTCCAAGAGTTTCGTTTATATTTCAGTATTTATTCATAAGAACTAAAAAAAGACATGTAGTGCAAATGATAAGTGTGTTTAATTTTGGATTAGAAGGTTGTGGTTTAATTCTCATGATGGTTGTTTCATATATGTACTAACTTTATATGACCTAATTAATATTACACGGGCCGACTGTCCAACACTGAAACCTAGCGGGCCCTAACGGGCCGCGGGTTAAACGGTCTGGGCCAGAAAAGCCCTGATTTGAAAAGGGCCAAAAAAATTGAGCCCTAACCTTGTTTTTTCCGGTTTAAACGGCCAGCCCTACGGGTCGTGACCCTTTTAACATCTCTAGTCATATGTCATCAGCTAACTTAAGATTTAAGAATGATTGGTCATATGTGATTCCAAAAACTTAGAATAGTTTTAAGTAAATCATTGAAGGACCAACAGGGGTGTTTGAGTAAAGTTCTACAATTAGGGTTAGCTTATTAGGCTTATAAATCATTGTAATCGTTCACTAAGAAAGTGTTTTTTAAATTTCCTCTTGTTGGAAATTTCTTTTCCGTTCTAACTTTAAGTGTGGGTTCTTAAAGTGGTTCTACATCAATTGTTCTTATACTGTTTAATGTTTTGCAAAATATTTCTAATTTTTTTTTTTCCATTTACGAGACTAGAGTGAGGGATGCTCTACTAGTAAATATCTACAAAAGTTTTATTTGTGGGAAGTTATTGACTCGATATATATGATTGTTGCAATTATGGAACTAGCACTAGGGACATAAAGTTAATGAAACACTTCATTCTTCTAAGGAATAATAATATGCGTATAAAATTCATTTAGAGCAATGATGTACAACACTTGAATGATACATATACATTATTTTGATGTTTACTATAAATGAATCATGTATTTGTAATATTACTCTTCTTTTACAAGAAAATTAGAACTAGATAGATAGTTTGAGGGATGAACCGTAATTTGGGCTCAATGATAGTATGAAATAAAAAAGAAAAACTTCGAAAGACCCCCTAAACTACGTACGAATGACGTATATCCTTTTAATAATTCAACTCAAGAAGTTAGTCTAATTGACTTGGACATGGTAATCGTTAAAGGAAAAGGTCGGAAGACGACAATAGTTGTTTCTTTGTTCACAATTGTATATGAACTAGCACAGACTTTTTTTTGTTTCTCGTTCTCTGTTTTTGCGGTCTTAACTCAAACTTCATCATTCTTCGACTAATTAGTACAAATCAAAATCCTCTATCAAGCAAAAGTTGACATCATGGAAATTCAGACCTACAAACTTGAGATAGTCCAAACTTATGGCACCCTTTTCTACAGTCTTGTCATGTATAGACCTCAAAGGTACCCCCGCTTAGCGAGCCATGATCATTAAGAGCGTTCACACATGCATTCAAAATAGTTAGTTTCTTTAAGGCTATCAATAAGGTATACCACTGTGGGTTACGAAAAGAGTTCAAGGGTTTTCAACCAAATGCTGCCCACCCTTTTAAGAAGACAATTTAATTTGACATGACGATGTTAGTTGCTTTAAAAGTGTAACTGATTAAAACTATGTTTAAGCAACACTTGAATTACTCATAAGCTCTAGAAAGATTAGACATTTCGAGGGCATTTTAGTCTTAAGGAAATATTGGGTGCATGCATGTGCACAATACATGTTTTTATGTTAAGTCAGCTAATATCAACTAAACCGAAAGGCTAAATATTCTTGTATGTTCCAAAAAGGGAGCATTTTCGAGCCCCTTAGGGCCAAAAAGAAAAAAGAAAGGGAGGGGAAGGGATATATCCGTTTAGTTTATAAGGTTTGGATACTGGGTTAAAAGTAGTTATAGTCCAAGGGGTGTTTTCAAAATTTACTTAAAAATGAAAAAAATCAAAGAGAGTTGCTATTCCCACCCCCAAAATTGCTAAGTATACCCATTTACTTAGTTCACTCACCCTTCAAATATTATACCACCTATATTACTAAGTATACCCCAATTTATTTTCCTATTTTACCCTTTAACAATAAACCCCTACCAATCTAATCTACTAAGTTCACCCCCCAATTCTCACCCACCTAAAACACTATCTACCCAACCCATCTCCCTCCCAAAATTTATACGCTCTCTATCCTCTCCACTTCTCTCTGTCATTTGCTCTCTATCCTCTACACTTCTCTCCATTTGCTTTGAAGCTTCATCTACTTCTTAGCTTCCTAAAAATTGCACAAAGTCAAGCCACTACAAGCTCCAAGATTTCAAAGTTAAAAAATGGAACCATTCGGTAAGTGTTTCATTTAAAGTTTGTTTTTTTTTTTAATTTAAGTTTTCTTCTCAAGCTTCTACTTAGGCTTGAAACACGCATTTTGGTTGCATTTTTTTGATGATTTTTTGAATTTTTTTTGGAGGAAACTGCGAATGGAGTGTGCGGCACCCCCTTATTGCACGCCCTAAGGAATGTGCGGCACTGGTCCGCCGCACATACCTTAGGGCGTGCGGTCAGGAGGTGCCGCACATACCATAAAGCGTGCGGTAATGGGTACCGCACATACCATAGGGCGTGCGGCTAGGGGGTGCCGCACATACTTTAGGGCGTGCGGCTAGGGGGTGCCGCACAGTCCTTAAATCGTGCGGTAAGGGGTGCCGCACATACCTTAAAACGTGCGGCCAGAGGGTGCCGCACAGTCTATTTTTTTTAAGTACTACTGCAATCAACTTGCACATCAACTGTTTGATGAATGTATGCAAGCTTACAACTTATACTGCATGTCTTGCCTTTTCTCTCACATTGTAGCTATCCTTTCATTAATATTTCCTTGTTCTGACATTACTTTGGTTTGAATGAATGTAGGAAGGACATACATGCGGAGGGTTACGGCTTCCGCTAGGAGGGCATAAAATCCCAATCCCCTCGATGAAGCAGAACGGATACAAGGGCTGGTAATGTCTTCGGGGGCCGGTTATTCGGGGGCCGGTTATAATGAAGATGAAAAAGATGGTGATAATGAAGGGGCCGGTGATCAAGGAGATGGTGATGACACGTTGCCTGAAGAAGAAGCCCCATTTTCAGGTGGGTCGGTTGATGGTTTACTACTAGTTACGTACAACACGCACGTAGCTAGGTATGTTTGGAATGGGATAAAACGACCAGTTCTGAAGATGCAAAATCATACTAATAAGTTGTTGAGTTGGTCGGTTCCACTTACAGATGAGCAACAGCTGGAGAGTAGGTGGTGGGATATTGTGCTGAGGTCTGGACTATTTACGCTGATTAGGTGTTCTTATAAGGAGTCATCGAAAGCATTAGTTGCTGCTTTTGTTGAACGATGGCATTCGGAGACGAACACCTTCCATTTACCTTTTGGTGAGATGACAATCACCTTGGATGACTGTTTTGTCTTACCGGTCTTCCAATAAAGGGGAGGCCTGTTATTTATACACGGACTTTGGGATATAATTGAGGAGCTTGGGCGGATGTTGCATTTGCAAAATCCGAGGTGCTTGAGGGCACCCATGGTATGAGAGGCTGCGCTTTCAAGTTAGAGTGGCTTCGTTGTAGGTTCTAAGAAGAAGTTACGAATGATAATGATGCTATGGACTAGTCTTTGCTAAGGTATATTTATTGTACATGTTTGGTGCACCATTTTTGGTGACAAGAGTGGGAATCGAGTTCTGGTGCCTATGGAATTTTGGACAATGTCGATAAGATACCGAAGTATGCATGAGGAGCTGCAACCCTTGCCTATTTGTATCAACAGTTGGGCATGGCATCTCGTCAGTCGTGTCGGCAGATGACGGGATATACAACGTTATTGAAGGTAACAAATTTATTTGATTCATACTTATAATGAGATATATATTTTTAGTTGTTATGAGGGGGCCGGTTATATGATAATATACTGTATTATTTTGTTGCAGGCTTGGATATATGAAAGATTTCCTTGTTTTCAACCTCCACATAACATTGAGTACGACGTCACTTAGCCACGGCTCGAAAGTGGCAACCATTATCCAGGCGCGGACATAACACACGGGTGTACCGAGAGAGACTTGATGTCCTAATAGATGAAGTGAGTTTAATTGCAATATAACTTTCATATTAATCTATCTACCTAGTAATGTTATATTAATTTAACTGTGTTAATGGTAATAATTTTTTCTGTGTTTAATGTATGTAGGTTAATTGGACTCCGTATTCTGTTTTGATACGCGAGTCCTATCCATTTCATCGGATAGCTTATTACCATGGATGCTTATCCGCGTCGGGTGTTGTGGAGCCATACAATTCAGATCGAGTTCTTAGGCAATTCGGTTACGTCCAGACGATTCCCTTCCCTCCGATTGCTATTGGTCTTGGTTTACGAGACAACAAGAACATTGCCAGGCTAATGCAGCAAGTGCCATATTATCGTCAATGGTGGAACCATATTTTATCTGATAATAGCCTCGGTTAAGAAGCTATCCCATCGAGTGCATGCTCGGATGACTATTTACAATGGTACGCAGTATATTCACATCCGAAGATGCAAAATCTAGCTAGCCAATCTACGTTTATTTCTGGCGCAGATGTACATCGTCCATTGGATTATCCCACCATGTTAGGTCTGTGGTTGATGCAATACGAGAGTCGACATTAAGATATAGATCAGGCGACAGGAGTATCTCATACGAAGAGTTTGGGTCAGCCCTTGACCAAGCGTACGCTATATTGGCTCTTAATATCGGGGATGTGAGTCCTTCAGATCGGGCGGGTCCTTCAAGTCGTCGTCGTAGGCATGCAAGTGATTAGATGAGATATGCTATTTATGTACAAACAATTTTATGTATGAACATCTTTATTATTCTAAAAAGTGTATGTATATGTTATGTACAAACAGTCTGTTGCACATATCTCCTCCAGGCTTAGCATTTTTTTTAAGTTTTTCATATCAAGTTCAATTTCCTGTTCAATAATTAAACATATACATTTCCTAACAAAATGAATCTAACATAAACATACATAAACAACAACACATTTCATAACGAAAATGAAATTCATACATAAAAATTCATTTAAACATACATAACATTTAAGTTAAACATTTTAATGAACTTAAACATAATGAAGTTCTAACATAAACTTTACTATTCTAATACAATAGGTGTACGCTTGTTGCTAACACGACTATTTCCTACACTTTCACTGTACTTAGCCCATCGTTCACTATAAATTGTATTCCACCCTTTAGCCATGGCTTATTTATAATCAGTCCATCCGCTTGCGATTGGTGGTAATGGGGAATCGTCGCGTAAGAAGACCTATACAAATTCAAAAATTATATCAGTAATTTAACAATTATATTAGATAAGTGACAGACGATATTCATACAAAATGTGAGTTTTATACCTGAATATAATGGTCCCCGTTCACGAATGCAATACATATCAACTTTGGTTCGTCGGGGGCTTCGCTTCTCAACGGTAAAAACGTCAAAGATGAAGTATTTGAAAACACAACAAAGCACACATTGTAGAATGATGCTACTTAGTAACCCATCTCCGGAGTCTAAAACCAATGTTGCTTTGGTGCAAAGTCAGCGTAGCAGTGGATCATACTTTCAACTAATGCAACCGCTCCGCGTTCCACGAAAACATCTTTGTACAACCCACGGTATGCGTCCAACTCAATAGCTAGTTCTCCTCGAACTCTACCCCAATGTTCCTCATTGTCATATATATGTGCAAATACGGCACGAAAACCGCAATGGCCATCTGCAATAACATTCTTCATCTCGACGACAAACTCTTGAATCCATATCGGTAGTTGATCGATATAATCACTAGGCTGTCCAAAGCGGGTATTTCGGCGAACAACCTATTGAAAAACAAAGTATGTAAAGATTATCTCGTAAGTGAGATTTATGTTGACCAAATAACTAAGATTTACGCATCTTTGACTTTGGAATAGTAGTGAACATCGGAGGTTTATTTGATGGACCTACTTCATAGGTTACCACATCATCAACCGGCGACGGCGAGCAAGCTGTCTTTGATCGATTCCACGTACTCAAACTTGCTCGAATCCCGTTTGGTTGACTTTGACTTTAGCCTTTACAATCTTAGGGCGACCTTTAGGCTTCGGGTAGTCGACTTTCGGGAGCGGGCGTAATTAGTTCGGTTGTTACTGGATTGTCTACCTCCATCACCTTTTATACATTGCTACCTTCACCGACTCAGGGGCTCCCTTAAACTTAACATCGACATTTTGATGAAGAACACTCCATGCTTCAACTATTTCCTCCCCAACATCAACATCATCTCCCTTGCTTGGTACGAAGTCTAATTTTCTCCAAAAAGCATCAACCTTGTAGAGGGGAATAGGCTCCTCCAATCTGATATATTCAGATATTTCATGCGCACAAGGAAGACCACATGTCTTTCTCAATGTACATGAACACAATAAAGGGTCTACACCTGTTTCAGGAATACCAACCATTTCATCGTATATCTTGTTCAATGCATCCACCGACACCATACCTCGGAGCAACCTAAATACATTTGACTTGAATTTATGTTGGACGACATTCCTACTCCTCTCGAATGAATCCTTTATTGCAACGTGTGATGTTTCAATGAGCGTGTGAATCTGTCGCCAACATGTCTCAAAGTTACCTTGACTCGATCCGAGCTGTCTTTTCAACATTGCGTGCTGACTCTCCACCTTGAAAAATAAGATACAGTATGTAAGATTTTCAAATATGAGAAAGTTATGAAAGCTATATTTTATTTAAATATACATATTCGTTGTGTTATTGTCATAATGCATGACAATATCTGTCCAACAAGCTACAAATCTCTCCTTATACGGCAGCAACCATTGGTCCATTACATACTTGACCGCAGCTGGGAATTCCTTGAATTGAGATTGTAGTATTTTAAGTCCGTCTTCAAATTCTGCCTCATTCAATGAAATCACTAATACATTCCAATAGAGATTAAACGCATCCCATTTCTTTTTCGGGCCTAGCAGTTTCTTGCAATTCGCCAAAACATTCCTATTTATATGCCATTAACAAAGAAAATTTATTGACGAGGGGAACGTTGTCTCAATTGCATTCATTAAAGCCTTTTCCTTATCAGTCAAAATAACAGTGGGTAGGGAAGATTGGTGCATTAGTGATTTCAATATTGTCAAGGCTCACGTATAGTTTTCTTCCCGCTCGCACTCCAAAATTGCGACTGCAATCAGAAATGTCATCTGTGTAGATGTCACACCAACAATCTCCAACATTGGTAGTTTGTACCTGTTTGTCTTATAAGTGCAATCCATGAAGATACTTTCGGAAAACACCTCAGCAAGTCAATGCTCTTTGGGTGAGCCCAAAAAATATTCATTACACTGTTAGTCAATTCGCAGCGTTTATTGTATAAGGTATAACCATGCTCCTTCAACTTGAACATAAGTTGTTGCATTTCAGATCGACCATCATGCTCATTAACTTTATTCTTTGTCTGAGCATTGTAGATTGTCTTTATTGTTGACTTATTTCCCTCAAATCTTTGTTTCAACCCAAATAATATGTCCTTGAGCTTAGTATTGCCCTTGGAAAAATCAATAACAAAGGTCTCCTTATATTTCTGCAATCGACCTATATATGAGTGACCCTCCATGTGATCAGCGGCTGGATAATTGTGTTTACCACATTCAACCTCTAATGGCCATTCATCAATCGAGACTTGCTTCCCTCTCAAACGGAATGGGCAACCACACTTCTTAGTTCCGGTTTCTCTCTTCCTTTTCCCTTTACCCACCACATCATCAACCTTTTCAACATTTTCTACATTTTCAACCTTTTCTTCCTTTTCAATTCGTAATGATGATGGCCCAACCTTGACCTTTTCTTTATATACACCACTACGTTCACAAATCAATAACAACCGAGCTCGTTTCTTACCGGCACCACTGTTCGACCTACCGATGATGATCACAATGCCATGCTCCCTTCCTCTAGCTTGCACCCATTCAATCAATTTATCCCAAGAAATAAAACATTCTTGAGTTGTGAACACATCCGTGAAATCAATATCGACGGCTTCGTCGTTCACAACATGTTCAAATGCAACAATCTTTTTATTATGAGGACCAAGAACACTGGGATCCGTAGTTAACGTGTTTGAATCCTGTGAAACATTACAAAAAAAATAAAACAAAAAATCTCTCTTTGGTACTGTGCGGCAGGACCCTGTTGCACATTCTGTAGAGTGTGCGGCTGGACCCTGTTGCACATTCTGTAGTGTGTGCGGCAGGACCCTGTTGCACATTCTGTAGAGTGTGCGGCAGGTTCAGGTTGCACACTCTTAAGAGTGTGCGGCAGGGTCCTGTCGCACCAGACGACCCAGCAACTCAAATTTTTTGAATTTTTTTTTCATTTTTAGCAAAAATTAAACGGTAAAATGACTATAAAATGAGTTGTAGTACTTACACAATTCATCTCTTCCATTTCTTTGTGCTCCTTTTCATCAATGTGGATTGATTCATTGCTAGGGTTTGAATTTTTTCCCTCCATTTTTGGTGTTGGGTTTTAAGAAATTTTTTTTTCAAAATGATGAGGGTGAAGGAGGGTGAGAGTAATAGGAGATGGGTAGACTTAGTAGTTTTAGGGTTTTCGAAATCAGGAGGGGGTGTACTTAGTAATGAAATTATTTTAAGGGTAATATAATTTTTTAAAATTGTGACAATTTTGTAATAATGATAAAGAGAGTATACTTAGCAATTTTGGAGGTGAGAATAGCAAACATCAAAATCAAAACTCTGTAATGAAATTTGAACAAAGGCCCATAGTTCTCTGTCGACAGTCTTCAATTAATAAACAAAAACTAAATACTGTACGGATACACACTTGTAAACGTGGAGATTTAAAGGAAAATAAAAAATTAGAGAGAGAGAGAGAGTGAGAATGAAAAGCACATTCTCTTTTGGGTTTAGTTCATACTCTAGAACCTCTTAAACCCCCACTCTTAAATTCAACAGTATTTCCTATCAGATCTTTTACTCTATGAACTCAACCTTCAATCAGTACATTTCTGCTTGATGGGTTTTTCTTCAATCATCCAATAATCTCATTTTCTTGAACAAATCTGGTACTATCTATCTCTACAATGTGTGTATGTGAATTTCTGTATTTGTTTATTGTTGGGTTTCTTTAATTTAATGGGAAATATTTGTTTCGTTTATTTGTGGAAATATTCTTTAATTGTGGTTGAAATACCTTTCTTTGGCCACTATTTTCAAGCATAAATTCTTTCCATGTCCATTTCAAAAGAGTGACCTTCTAGGTCATTTTTGCATAACTGTGCTTTGATGGGCTGGGATTCCCAGCTCATAAAGATTGTGTTACTTTTGTTTTGTATTATTTTATGCTGTCATTTTTTATGTTGCCTTTTTGTTGAGTGCCTTCCTCTTTCAAATGAGCTTTTTGTAGGTAGTTTCGGGCAGTGTTTAACTGGTTTGAGCTAATTGTAGTCGATGCACATTTATGGGTTGTATTGTTTAGAATTGCTATAAATAGATGTCAGTTTTTGGTGTTATTCATTGCAGGTGCCCTTCTTAATTTAGTGTAATAGGGGACTACTTAGGGCGGTTTTGAGTTAGAAGGATGAGCTACAATAGCTCTAACATAGGTTCTGGTTAGTCTTTTCCACTTTTATGTGACTTTCTATCCTTGCATTTCAAATTTTATTGCTAATGCTAATAGTAATAATATGTATTTTTTTGTTGGTTTGGGTTTAGGACTTTGTGGTGTACGTTTTTAGCATTTTTGCTGCATTGTCTCAGGTAGTAGAACGAGTAGAGGGACATTTGAGTTTGGAAGGACTTACGTGGTCAAGCCCAAAGGAGAACACCAAGCAACTATCGTTTGGTTACATGGGCTTGGCGATAAAGGCGCAAGGTAATAATGTTCGTCTCTATATGAAGATTCTTCTTCTCAATTTTTTCTAGAGAATTTAAGACAAATGGTGAAGTAGGAAGTCAATTCAGTTCGATTTTTCAATTCATTATTCTGTTTTTCTTGTTATTTGATTGTAGGCTTTCTTTCTAAATTTCTTTTATTACATGGACGATTAAGGATTCCCAAAATCAGTGTTTTAAAGTAATGCTTGATGAAGTGAAGTTTATTTTCTATATATCAATCATGTGCCAAGGGAGTAAGGGAACACCAATATTTTGTCCTATTCTCAATGGAGAAATAGACACTAGACTAGATTTTGAGAGCTAGTCCTTTATGGAATCTTCTTTTGTGATTGATATAATAAAAGAGGGCAACAGCTTGTAATTGAATAAGACATTCTTAGTTGTTGTTTGCATCCTTCCACTCACCTGATTCTAAGGTCTATCCTTGAGTTTGTCTAAAATGCCTACTACAGAACAGGGGACCACTCTTTCACAACTATGGTGGTCCTTGAAACATAAAAACCTGAATAATGCTTTTGATATTGAAATAAAGTATTACAGTTTATACATTTATCATCTTTCATAAATATGCCATTGAGGACAAATCAAGTTAGCCTTCTATTTGATTTCATCATGCATATGTTATTTATTTTATTTATTTTTATGTTCCATATCCTTGTTTCCAAGGCGTGATCTCAACTTTCAGTGTTGTCCAACAACTAAATAGTTGACACGATGATATGTCTTTCTTTAAACAGATGAAACAAGTCATGGACTTTATTTATTAGAGCAGGCAATTTTTTGGTTTTGGGTTCCCATGCCCTGTTAATATATCTGTTTCTCAATCTTTGTCCAGAACTGACATTAAATTTCTCATTTTATGCTTTTCTTTTACAGCTGGTCCCAGCTCTTGGAAACCCTTCCGCTTCCCAACGTAAGATGAGAACATATCATTCCCGATCATGCTCATGCAACACTAACTTCCTAGGACGAGAACATATCTTTCCCAACGTATTATAGATTGAAGCACTAGTTCATAATTTTCCTGTTTTCATCTACATTCCAGATTAAGTGGATCTGCCCAACTGCTCCTACTCGTCCAGTAGCTATATTTGGTGGCTTCCCTGCACTGCTTGTAAGTTTCATAGGCTCATCGAACCTGTGCGATTCTACAACATCTTAATTTTTGGGATTACCTACACTAGTGTAATAAATGTGCTTTTCTTTTAGCGTGGTGCACCTTTTATTATCCAATCATTTCCCCATGACTGTTAACAAAGACTGATGAGATATCTCACATGAATTTACTCAGGGTTTGATGTAGGAGAGATTTCAGAAGATGCTCCTGATGATTTGGAGGGGTTAGATGCTTCAGCAGCACATGTTGCGAATCTCTTGTCAACAGAGCCCGCTAATAGTATGTTTCCTTGTTGGTAGCTTCCATACGTATATTTTGAATTTATATAACCAGCAAATAAGATGATTCTTTTCAGCCAACGGGTTAATTGCTTTTAATGTTTGGTCATATATTTGTCTGTAGTAAACTAATCTCTTTGGCAGCAATGGTAATTGGTAACTTTTGAGGTTTTTTCATGTTTAATTGTAATCTCTTCAAGTAATTGTAGATTTTCCATTGCGAACTTATGTGATGGTGTAATACCCGGAAAGTTCAATGTGCAGACTCTAGCATGAACAATGTGCCCAGACAGCCAGACCTTTACAAGTTGATTAAATTTTGTAATGTTAATTTTATGACTAAAGAAAACGTTACAGCAGGAGAATTTAAAATTTATATCACAATTCACTGTAGATTTTTTTTTCTAATTTATGTTATGAGAAACACAATAATATCATCAGATGCAAAAGTTCTCCTTGAATGATGACGTTCTATTGGTATTATAGCATGTACAAGCACTGCCTAGGAAATTCTATGCTGTACATCACTTGTATGTTATGACCACAGTGGTTGACATATAGTAATTAGTACTTCTAGCTCTAGATGAATGTCACTTTTGAATTTTCCTTTTGTCCTTAAATGAGTGACAATATTCATTCAGATTGATAAAATACTAGTTTGAATCATCAACGGAAAAGTTGACTTTCTCAAAGTTCGTCTTTTTAACCAAAGTTGATGTTCATTTACCAATGGAGGTAATATAGTATTTTAACTTCTTCACGGTTAAAAGGTTGGTGCCAAAATCTGTCAGATATCCCTTGTTACTGGATTCACGGGTTCTGTGCTTATGGTGGCAAAAGCATCTTTGCATGGAAAAGACAACCTTATACCTTCCATAAGTGCTTCCACATGTTTCACGCGACCTATTCACCTATTTCATACACCCTCCGTCCCGAATAAATGTTCCTAGTTGATAAAGTACATGAATTAAGAAAAATAATTAATTATTTGCTGTAAAATGTGTTTTGACGATAATACCTATGAACATTAATTGAGTTTAACTATTTTAAATAATTGGGTTTCTTTGGGATGTGTTATATTAAATAAAATTTTAAGGGTATATTAGGAAGAATGGTAGAGAATAGGTAGATCAAAAGTCTTTAGGAACATTAGTTGGGACATCCCAAAATAGAAAGTAGGAACATTTATCTGGGACGGAGGGAGTATATGACATTGCCTCTTCTTATATCTAACATGGCATGCTTTATAGTCAGGGTTACATTAATAAATCACCATGTTCCATGTTTTTTTCTTTCCTATTCCTCTTTACATATACACATCTGGCTGCACTTCGTCAAAAATTGTTCTTTTATGAATAAGAAATTGTTGTTTTGTGCTGGATATTAAACTGCTCCATACTGTGTCTGTGTATGTCCTAACAGTTAAACTAGGTGTTGGGGGCTTCAGTATGGGTGCTGCTACTGCTCTCTACTCTGCAACATGCCACCTGCTGAGGCAATATGGCAACGGGAGTCCGTACGGTCGACCTTAGCGTAATTGTTGGTCTCAGTGGCTGGCTTCCATGTTCAAGGTTTGACTTTCAGTTCTTTCATCTTTGCAATACAACAATTCACATACTTATTTTTGTTGAGCATTTCAATTCACTCAGCGGATATTGTTTTCTAGGACTATAAGAAACCGAGTTGAAGGATCACAAGAGGCTGTTAGGCGTGCAGCATCACTGCCCATTTTGCTGTGTCATGGTCTAGGTATTCATAAACTACTCAATCTACCTCAATAGATATATAAACCCTGCTTCACCATTTTCTTTGCCACGGAAATTCTCATCTTATTATGTAGAAGAAACTATATGCTCTTGGTCCTAGATTTTATTACCCATCGATAAGGCTATTTAAGGAATATTCTAAAATTTGTGGATTTACCCTTTACTTAACAACTCTTAACGAAGAGAAAGATCTATGAAACCTGGTAATGAGTGCTCTATATTCCTCAATTGTGTATAAGGGAATGGTGACAACAAGGGTCATGATTATTTTTTCCATTAGGATAAATTTGGAAGATCATCGACTAGGTAGTTTATTGGAAGAATTACATGCCTCAAAACTATTCAAATCGATGTATTTATACGTTCCACGTCTTGATAATATGAGTTTCAGTTATCTTTCTATTTGTAATTTTGTATTATATAATTGGTGGACATCTTATTCTTGGCGTAAGCTCCAAAGAAGCCTGCAGGTTGATAGATTTACATCAGCTCATGGCTTCAGCATGCCGTACATCTTTCTTTTTCTTTCGCGTAATCACCGGCTCTATTAGCTCTTGTTGCGTGTGTGAAATCAATCTGAGCAGACACATGTCTATGTATAATCCTTCATCTTATAATCTAGAATGCCCCAACATGGTATAAACATTTGTACCGTATCCATTGGTTAGTTATACAACCAGTTCGCTCCTAGCTTAAAGAGTATAGCATACTAGTCAAATCAATTTATAGAAATTCATTCACGTGCTCACATTCACACATCTAGCTGTATATAGCTGGTAACTTGGAATCAACTGCCCGTCACTGATCTGCTATTTACCCATCTTGGCATTCTCTTCAAGTCATAGCCCTCTGTAGTGTAACTATGTAGAGCATTGATGTATAACTCAAAGCCAGTCTCATATATCATAGTTATTTTCCAAAGTAAAATGCATCACATGATTGATCGTCCCTTCTTTTCTCTTAGAAAGAACATTTTTTCTTTCTTTCTGAGAAAGTACACCTCACCACTTGAGTACTCTTAAATCTCCGTCTGGCTAACACCTTCAGTTGGTGCTGTATGATCCAGAAGAAGGTTGCTGAAGTTTTGTGTTTGCTGTATCATTTTTCTGAAGTTCCACACACGGTTATAGCATTCGGGTAACTCGATTAGGCAAGGTGGAGTACTGTTTATATGGGTTTCGTAAAGCTCCACTTATATGATGTTTTCTAAAATATGGGTTTGACTACTTTATTATTTTAACAGCCGTCGCCTATAAGAAAAGGTTTTTAATAACTTATGGTTGTGTCCGTCGAGTCTTCTTGGTTGTGTGGTGCTCCCAAGGGATCCACATGTCAGTTTGTGGCGAAAGATATGAGTATGTAATAGAGATCAAACTTGAAGGGGTAGCATGGAAATATATGATCTGTTTGCAACCAGGGCAATGGTATAAGCTCAAACTTGTCCCCAGTTCACCATGCCTTCGAACTGGCAGACGGCCCTTCCTAGGCTAGAATTTTGTGGACTGAAGTTTCCTGGCAGAGGTTGCTCCCAAAAGAAAGGGAGCTCTTAAGTTTTGGCCAATTAGTGACGTTTTGTTCTCAGTTTGTAACTTTTAAGATTAAGTCCACTACTATGCCACTATGAATGGAGGAATTCTGAATTAGATAAGCTTATCCATCCTTACCCAGATAAATGAGAGTTTGGAGCAAGTGTGGTCCAGGCCAAACATCAAACTGATTTTTGAGTCTTGAGATTAGGGGGTCTAACCTTGATCTTTTGGTGGTCCCAAAGTTGTTTCATTTCATGCTGAAACCTGACTTTGGATTTCATTTTTCAGAGTTTTAAAAGTCGCACTTGCTTCATTAATTGGAACGTCACATATAGTAGCCTAAAGATTATGAAAATGAGCATTTAAAGAAGAAAGTGTCTAAAAGCTCATTAACTATGCTAATTATGCAATTAAAAACAGAAAACTGTCGATATATAAACACCAAAACAGGGCCTACCATTTGAAGAGAGTTTATCATAGCAAATATCCCACTAGTTCAGAAAACAAAATGACCGATTAGTGTTATCAAAAGTTTTGAACGCTGATAAGCACAAAACGAACGGATGCGTGCCTGTGTGACATGCATAGTCATCTAGGTAATCCGCAGTTCATAAGAGGATGATTTGCGCATCACGCTCTCTTGCCATTGGAGAATTTTGGGAACTCTCTACTAAACACAGTCTTCCCAATAGCGATGTAACTGTTGCTGTAAGAAGATATTTTTACAGAAACACGCTCTCTTGCCATTGCAGAATCTTGGGAAGTGTCTACTAAACACAGCCTTCCCAATAGCGATGTAACTGTTGCTGTAAGAAGATATTTTTACCATTGTGAAGCAAGTGGCGTTGGCAGAGAAAATTAGTATCTAGAGGAAGAATTTTTTTCCTCATATACGTTTACATATAGCAGAGAAATTTCTATCTATTAATATAGTTGAATCCTATTTGACTCCATATAGCTGTATTCCGAGAACCCAACTCTTAGTCTCAAGGTTTTAAGCTTTGTCACATACATTCATTAAACAAAAAATTGTGAGGGAGGTGAAGTTGAACTTGACAGCCAGATTAAACTGCTGTGAGTCGATTACCCACTGGAATAACATCTCTTTTATGGGAGTTTGTTAATATGAAGGGCTTATTGTAACGTTGATAATCCATCACTTTGTAGACCATAAAGTACAGAAATGAATTTTACTTGGGATCAAACTCAATCTAGTTTTTTTCCCAACATTGAAGTTGCTGTATCTAGGTTAGTAGTTGATGAATTATCTTTCTATTGCAGCGGACGATGTGGTAGCATACAAACATGGAGAAAAGTCTGCACAGGCGTTAAGTTCTGCAGGATTTCGGAATCTGACATTTAGAACCTATAACGGGTAATGTTCTTGGCTTTTTGCTAAACCTCGTCCCTGTATGTTGTCAACAGTACTCTACTGAAAGCATTGTATACAGGCTTGGTCATTACACGATCCCAGAAGAGACCAATGAAGTTTGCAGTTGGCTCACACAAAAGCTTGGGCTTGGGGGATACAGGTCATGAAGTTGGACTGCAGAAAGCATGGTATGGAATGGTATAAGGGGGTATACGAGAGCAAGAAAAACATAAACATTAATCTAGAAAGCGGCAGGTTAATTAGATTAGGGTGTTGGCACGGGTGGGGTATATTTATTTATTTAAAATAAACTATTTGATTTTGAACAAATGAATCACTCTAAATGATGGTTTTGGAATAAAATGGTGAATGAGATGCATACCATTTTCTTTCTTGTTAAATTTGTTTCTGGGTGGGTTTTATTTTCCTCTGGGTTTTCTTTATGGATTTCCTTTTTTTTTTTTTTTCCCAGTTCTCTAGTAAGATTATGTAATTTATACCCGTGTCGCCACCAGTTTGGTCTGTTTTGAGGTGCATTTGATATTTGCTCAATCCTAGCGTATTTCTCATCGCTACTTTAATAAAAAATTACGTAATATTGTCATATGTTATGTGGTATGTGGATTCGAAACCTATATACAGACGCAAATATGCTACGTAATTAATTTTACGTAATATTTGTCATATGTTATGTGGTATGTTGATTCGGAACCTATATCGAGACAGCAAATATGTTGACAAATGGATGCATTTTTGGCTGATTTCTCTTCTTCCATTAGAAAGGCTAAACCTACTGATCATTAAATGTACAATGTATGTACTGGTTGTGCTACAATTACTTGCTACATTGGTAATTATATTGTACAGTTTTTATTATCAATTTACATTTTAGCAACACTATTTTTAAACAAATATTATAGTGAAAAATAGACTCTTCTTTCGTTTTATTTCCATCATAAGAGTTTTTTTTTCCTTGTCTTCCCAATGAATTTATATCAATTGGTATTTGGTAGACAGCAAAAGATTACTGTTTCTACTGATCATTATTTTTCATTCAAAAGATTTACTTAAATCTAATGTTAGCTATTTTCAAGAAAATAATTGCAAACATCTATATTATGAACTATATCCTTGCTTCATTTTCAGAAATAATTTTACTTGACAAGTTAAACTTTTTAGGATTGTAGCTTTACTTGTTAGTATGTCCTTTAAATTGCAGTAAAATTTTATCATTTTTTAGTACAAACCAAATTAAGAGAAAGTGAGACAAATTTTTATAGATGTAGGGAGTATTAAAGTTCTAAGGAAAACAAAATTGGCTTAAATATTAATTTGGTCACTTTACTTTCATCCAAAATTTATTAAGTTCACTGTATTTTTTTTTTCACACTTTAATCATTCTACTTGGTCAAGAGAATCAATAAACTCATTCAATCAATGAGCATATTGATTGGAAAAATCTAAGTAGAGTGATTAAAGTGTGACAAAAAAGAGTAAAGTGAACTTATTGAATTTATGAAAAAAATAAAGTGACAAAATTAATATTTAAGTCAAGAAAATTTGAAGCAAATAAAATTCTAATGATCCAAACACTTAAAAGATGTTGTACAATTGTCGATATGTGTTCAATTTTTTTTGGCCCTCCCACGAGATGTTTTCGTACATGTTGGGTTTAAGAGTAATTTCTGTTCACGGTTGGGCTTGTTATTGCTATCGCAAGAAAATTCGTATCCGGTGAGTATTGCACACAAAACCTGTTAAATGGATCACTCAATACAAGAATTGTAGTTAAACCAACTAATCCTTTGGGTTAATGTCAAATAATTTTAGAATTCAAAAAACCCCACTATTCTTGAACTAACCCTTTGGGTTAATGTCCAATAATTTTAGAATTCAAAAAACCCCACTATTCATTGACGAATGCACCAATCAAAATTTTTCATTAAAATTCCTTATTCTATATTATGTGATTATTTTATTCCCTTGTTTAGTCTCTTTCTCTCCTTTTGAGCCTCAAGTATAACCTTTTTCCTGTTTTCTTTTTTCATTCGTTAAAGAAAGTACTCAAAGTAGGCAAGTCTATTACTTTGCTTTTAGCTATATATATATATATATATATATATATATATATATATATATATATATATATATTTAATGATTACTTTTATTTAATCATTGGTTACTTTATTATTAATTATAAAATTAATTGAGATTTAATTTATTGGAAAATGCAATTAATGAAAGTGAGTAATGCATTGCCATAATTTTGATGTGTAATGTGTGTATATATATATATATATATATATATATATATATATATATATATATATATATCATTCCAAGCTTGAACGTTCTTCAATGCCAAACATGCACCAAGTGTGACTTAGCCATTAATTTTATTAGCATGTATGATATTTGTTGTTTGAAGCAAACATACCCAATTCATGGATGGGGAATGAATTCATAGTACAAATAGAGCTTAATTAGGTGATCTTTTAAAGAAACAAGAAAGGGGAAAAGAAATGGAGCTATATATTTACCATGCATGCCTTTTTTAGTTTTGTGATGATAATTACTAAGAATAACATGTTTGTTTTTTTGAAGAAAAAAAAAAAACATTTCAATTACGAGGTTGAAATATTTGAGGAAACTAAAGTTAAGGAAGAAAAGTTTAAGTCGGACAACAAACACTTAGTTTTATATTGAATTTTATTTAACTTGATAATAATAAAAGCCCGAAAAGTTTAATTCGGACAACAAATATTTAGTTTTATTCTGAACTTTATTAAATTTGAGAACAATGAAAGCCTCTCGAAAACAATAAAAGTCTCTCGAAAACAATAAAAGCGTGGAATGGTAATATGAATTGCTCTGCTAAATTGCTAAATGTTCTTTTGTTAAATTGCTCTGCTTCGTTGTGCCACTATGTAGAGAAATTATGAATTACATAAGCTCTTTATGATTTTGATCTTAGGCTCTTGTATGGAGTTTATAAGGCACCCTCTTCGGGTGTGTATTACAAATTAGGCAAAAACACGGACTACTGTATTTTGGGGAAGGTTGCAATTCGGCCACTAACACATGAACTTCTTCTATAGTTCGTGTGTGTAGAAGAACGATTTGCATCAATTATTGAAATCATTCCCAAAATCCCAGCTACAAAATTTTCCATATCCCAACCGACATAGGCGTATAAAAAGAGAGATAAGAGCACCATTCTTTATCACCTGATATGTCATACGTGACATTTTAAAGCTCAAATCCCCTGTTAGCAGAGGAGAGCCGTCAGACTTGGAGTTGGGTGAACTTCACGAGCCCTTGAATGAGGAAGCATATGGTGCGAAGAATCTCAAATAAAAAGTTCTTTTAAACAATCTGAGAACAAATCAGCTTCAGATTACTGGAATTTGGATCCTTATAAAGGGAAACCTATTGGAAGAACGGGTATGGACTCATCAAAGGCATCTCCACCTAGAACAAATATTGGGATTTCTAGCAATACAGAGGGCCTCCAGGAGCTGTCCAGGGGCGGCCACAGCATGACGCTAAACGAGGAGCAGTTGCCCTTTCCACACAAAAGAAGATAAAAGGCAAAATTCTAATTTATTGATCAACACAAATGAGAAACAAAAAGACACGTCTTTGTTAGAGAGTGATGATGGAGAATTTAGCTAAAATCAGGCTTTTAATCTTTTCGTGTATATGTGTTTTGAATGGGGGTGGAGATGTGCAACGGAGGAAAAGAATTGATTACGGGACCTCAAAGGGGTTAGGGTTAGGATTTGTTTTTTCTTAACTGGGGAAAATGAAGATGGAGACAGAGGTAAAATTAGTATTTTATGTTATTTTAATGGCTGAACTAACATCCGTCCAAAAAATAGGTTCGTTTGTAAGATAACTGAAGTACAATGACCCAAATAACATTTTCAAACAATCAGTGACCGAATTGCAACCTTCCCCAAAATACTGTGTCCAGTGTATTTTGCTTACAAATTAAAATGTTTTGTTTTCAAGATCATAAAGAGTTTAGAAGGCATCCTCTTCAGGTGTTTATTACATACTAGTTAAGTGCACGTGCGTTGCACGTGTTAATAATTTTGTGTTAATAATTTTCTTAAAGTGTTTTGTTAGTTGCTTCATATTTTTGTTTACTTTTAATTATTGAATCCTTTTTGTGTTTTCATCTTTTACAGAAGTCTGGGGCCTATGATTTGGCCCATAACCCAATCTGATATTGTCAATTTTCCTAGTTAGCCCCTGGTCACGATGACCATTAGAAAGTTAACGTTTTTCATCATGTGTCTTGCACGTGGCAGGAAAAATTAGGTCATTTCCTCATATATACAGAACAAATACTAAATAAAGGGGGTCAAAGACTTAAAGTGTCACATCTTTCTTTAAGAGGACTGAAGGAGAGATCTAATAAATCTTGTCAGGGTGGCTTGCTAACAGATGAACTCGATTATAAGCTATCCTCATCTAAACTGCACAATGAATCGATAATTTCAAACGAAAAAGCAGCAGCACTACTTCGCAGGTGTTCAATTTTTTTCCTCCCTTTAGTAACTTCAATCTTCTTTGTCGACTTCCTTATTTCATTCGAGCTCTGGTATATTGAACCCCTCCTTTGCACTTCATTACTTTCCAACCTTGATGGAACAGCTCCACAAGAAGCACTACGATACCGATGAAAACTAAACTCAGTGAAATCCTTGTTGACACTCAATTTCTCATTTTCACATCTAGATTTCCCTTTCACATTTCCTTTTTCTGCTTTTAAATGTTGAGGAGATGGAAGAATGGTTTTAGGACTTCTATCGACTACACAATACTTATCAAATTCCAGCTCCATGTCTACACCCATTTATAGATATGCAATCTACAAGACATAAGACAATTCAGAAATATATCACAGCCCATAGACCAAGTAATCAATAATTTAGAAAACAAATGTAATTCTAATTCATGAAATCAAACCAAGAAATCTAGTCAAACAACCAGTAAGATTATTAAATCTGGAGCAAACCCTTTTGTACAGGGTAAAACCCTCGAAGTTGTTTGGAACGTTTTGCAAGGGGGTCTCCGATTGGCCGAATTTTTTTGCCAATCTCTTTCACACTGGGGCCTTCTTCAACATCGATTGCATTGCCCGCTTCTCCTGGAAGGATTTGAGACATTGGAACAGGGGCTTCATTGCTTGGGACTACCGCATTGATGACGTTTCATTTTGAACATTAGAACATGAGTCACTTGGCTAGGTGGATCGGCTTGAATATCATTTCATTTTGAACAACATTGGGTGGAGAAGATAGAGTGTTTGCCGCTGAAGAGGATGATTGAGAAGCCATGATTGTCAGAGTGTAGATGGGAGAAGGGAAATTAGGGTTTAATTTAAGCAAATAAGTAATTCTTTCGACACTTTGACCCCTTTTAGTTAGTGTTACGTATATATGACGAAAAGATCTAATCGCTCTCCCTCGTGCAAGGCACGTGATTGATTCCGTTACTTTTCTAACGCCCGTCACGCCATGGGGCAACCGAGAAAATGGCAACGTCAAGTATGACTATGGGGCAAATCGTAGGTGGGGGGGACTTTGGGGTTTGGTGTATACTTTGGGGGGTTTCGTATTTTGGCCTAAACGGTGTTGTTGTGTGTTTAGCTATTTTTAATACTTTGTTTTTCTTTCATTTTGAATATATGTTTTTCATTGTATAACAACTTATCCTACACCTTTGTCTTTTCGTTGATTATTTTTTTATCTCTTTTTTAATTAGTTTTTTTAAGAAAACATATGTTGGCTCGCTTATTTTTGTTTCCCAAAAAATATTTGTATCATATGAATATTTAATTTATTTTTATTAAAACTATAATACTTATTTTTTATGTAATCAAAATTAGTTAATAACCATCCTAAAAATGAAAAATCAATATAATAAAGTTCTTATATACGAAAAAAACTATATATATTTCTAAAAATTGTCTTTTACGAGACTTTAAAGCATATAACACACGAGAAATAATGAAATTATATATATATATATATGTGTGTGTGTGTGTGTGTGTGTGTGTTTAAATTTCCACTGGTATTAAATTAATAAAATTTCATTTGCACCAAGTGCCTTTCTTTTCCCACTTGGATACTTTTTAATTTGTACCGCATTACAAACTTTAATTTGTGGCTCCTTTTAGTTTTAAGGCCAAATGAAAATTAACCCCTAATGTAACCACCAAATTTCAATTTGCACCCCATATCGAAACTTATGTCAAAGTCATATACCATTTAACATTTTGTCATACTTTGCCCAACTTTGCCCTTATGTGTGACGGATGTTACAAATTTAACGTTAAGTTGACACCTGAGAATCACGTGAGGGGCATTTTGATCATTTGGATCAGGGTGCAAAGTGAGATTTGGTGCATTATTTTTTAAATAAAACTCTCTTTCTTTCATTTCAAATGAAAAAAAAATAAGTTTTAAATAATGAAAAAATAAATTAGAATTTGTGCCTATAATTTTCTATTTCGCTTTTTAATTTTTTTCCCTTCTTTCTCCTTTAATCAAAGTTATGTCATATTTTTTGGCAAAAATACGAAAACCCCCAAAGTATACACCAAATCCCAAAATTCCCCCCAACCTAAGGTTTGCTCCTTAACCCCATCTGATGTTGCCAATTTTCCCAATTAGTCCCCTGGCCGTGATGACCGTTAGAAAGTTAATGTTTTTCATCATGTGTCTTGCATGTGCGGGGGCAATTAGGTCATTTCCACTTAATAAACATAACAACACTAAATAAACGGGGTCAAAGTGTAATTTTAAAAAAATTAAAATACTTATTTTCTCATTTCCATCCCCTACTTTTCTCTCTCTTCTAGGTTTGCATTGACCTCCAAGCTCCATCAATGGCGTTGGAGGAAGCCATAAACCAAATAGTCTCCGAGCTCGAAACCAACCAAACCCTTCTCAACGACTAATCTCAATCCCCATTTTAAAACAATCTCTATTAGCCCTCCAATCCCTCTTTGACTACACTCTCAACAAGAACGATCCAATCGAAATCGAAAACCTCTCCGATGAGTTATCGGCAAAGAATCTTTCTATATCCTTTCTCGTTTCTCTGATTGCCGCCACAATGGACTCCAGTCCTACCCATATATCTCTTCTCGCCACCAAAGTCTACCTCTCTCTACTCTTATCCCCAAATTGTCCGATTTTCTCTCTCTTCACTCCCGTGGCCTTTCTCTCTCTCTCCTCCGATCTATTCGTCGGGTTTCAAGAATCCAAATTCGGGTAATGGGTCGGCTAGAGAGATAAAATTATGGATTGGAAAGAAAACAAGTGTCATTGGTCTAGCTCGAATTGTCATTTTATGATCAAAACCGGTGCTACCGTTGTCCAATGTTGTCACGGTGGTGGTAGTGTCTTCCCATTAGGATTACGATTTAGGCGAAAAACGGTGAAAGCTTTGAGAATTTGGGAATTTTTTAGAACGAAACCCTAATTTACAGATAAGGAAGAAAGAAAACCCTAATTGAGGAAGAAAGAAAACCCTAATTTACAAACGATGAAAGCTTTAATCATTTATATATTTGGTACTTTGACACTTTGCACCCTTTTATTTAATGTTTGTTTTACATATATGGTAAAAGACCCAATCGCCCCCTTCGTGCAAGGAACGTGATGCAAAAACGTTAATTTTCTAACGCTGTGGACGACCAAGGGGTTAACTGGGAAAATTGGCAACATCATATGTGGTTATGGAGAAAACTTAGGTTGGGGGACTTTGGGATTGGGTGTATACTTTGGGGTTTTTCGTATTTTGGCCTATTTTTTTCTTTTTAATCATTCCTCATGTCTTTTTTAATTGTCTTCTTCTTCGGGCACCTAAACAAAGTCACTGGGTGCACCAAAACAAAGTCACCTAGAAACTCAACGTCGGCGTCAAGATCAACGAAATCTCTCTCTCTCTCTCTCTCTCTCTCTCTCTCTCTCTCTCTCTCTCTCTCTCTCTCTCTCTCTCTCTCTCTCACACACACACACACACATCTTGACGCCATCTTTGAAATCGTCTATCTTCCTTTCAACCAGTAATGCAAATCTAAGTTGGACGAGGAACCCCCAAGTATACCTTGATCTCACCACCAACGTCACCACCACTACCGTTGTTGCCTCATCTAATAAAGTGCTTTAGAGATAAAAAAAAAAAGATTCTAATAAAGTTTTTGGAACCCAATCCAAACACCAAACCTTGAAAAACCTTGAATTCAAAGCAGTAAGTTCTTGCTTTGAAATGGATATTAGATCTTGATGGGTTTCGAATGAAATCAAATTGAAAGTGAAGAAAATTATACAAGTCTTAATGTCGGAGTCTAAAATGGTCGACGAAGCACTTGAGACCATTGGCAATTTTTTCTTAAATCTTTCTTGGAGTCTTCTCGCCATATCTAATCAATCTTGCTGGAGAGATGGTAATGAATCTAATGATTTTAACTGGTTGGGTTGACATTGGGAAAAACTCACCGATTGTTTCCGAGTTCGAGGATAGCCGAGAGGAAACACTATCATCGCCGAGAAGGCATCGACCCGCCGTGTACGTAAGATTGGCTATAAAAATGACCAAAATGGTCCTCACATATCAACTTAACGTCAAATGTGTAACATCTGTTGCACCGGGGGCAGAATGGGACAAAATGTAACATGATGTATGACTTTGACACATTTTTTAATCTAGGGTGGAAAATGGGATTTGGTGGTTACATTGGGGGTGGCGCTAATTTTCGTTTGACTTAGTTTTAATTATAAGAAACTAAGGTGAGATTTGGTGAATAATTTGGGAGAAAATTTGTATAATGACTTAATTTTTATGGGGTCAAAATACGATTAGCTCTCGAAAATATCCACTAAATCTCACCTTGCATCCCAACCTACAAAGTGTCTCAATTTTACACCCAATTTTGATTCTCATTTTGCCCCCTCCCGTCCATGTGTGCTAAAAATAGTAGGAGAAAATGACATGTGAATGTCACATGAGGATTAGTTTGTTCATTTTGTTTGAGGTGTAAAGTGGGATTTGGTTATAATTTTATCATTTAGTTAACGATTTGATATTTAAGATAAGTTTTTAATTAAAAATAATAAATAACTTTTTTAATCTAAAAATAATTAAAATCGGTCTCATTTTTATTTTTAAAGTTAAAAGAATGCAATACTCCCAAAAATAAGATATACATGTTATTTAATTTCTTTTCGTATCCCTCACTTTCTTTCATTAACCGCATCATTCATAGACCCACCATCATTACCACCACTACCACCAGCATCACCACCTCTACCACCTCAAATTTCAACATTAAAAAAAAATTTAATTTTTGATTTTATTTTATTAATTTTTTTCATATTCCTTACTCCTTCCTTCAAATTAACCCATACAAAAAATCCATCATTTATAGACACACCACCACCACAACCTTAAATTTCATTATTACAAAGCCAAATTCAATTATTTGAATCTTAAAATTTGAAGGTTTAAACCGAAACCTATATGAAGATTTAAAAATTTGGAGATCTAACAATATCGTATTTCACCTAAACCACCAATGTCATCCCTAAAATCGCCACGACCACCACCCCTAACCACCACCACCATCCCAGCCATCGCCACCACAGCCATCACCACCACCAAGAAATACGCTTACCTTGCCTTGCTCAAATGGAGAAATATAATCTCTTTAGCTTTTGTTTGGTCACACTTCTTTCTTCGAACGTCTCTCTCTTCTTAGTCGCTTTCCTCCTTCAGTGTCAGATCGCTAAGCAATGAGAGAATTTAATTTTGGGATGAGACTACTTGAAAGGATTTCAGTAGGTGACAATCTCTTTCAATCAAAGGAGAGTTGCGGTAGAAGAAAAGAAAGTTGATAGCTATGGGAGGGGAATAAAATGATTCTCTCATCTAATAAAATCGGGTCCTATGGAAAGGTGTAAGCAAGTGAAGACTAAAAGAGGCTAGGGGTTTGGAACTCTATTATAGAAATGAGTAAAATATTCAGATGGATTTAGGGTGTGGCGCCCAGTTATTTGTGGTTGGTGGTGGTGATTTTGATAGTGGTGGTAGAATATGACTTAGCTAGAAATGAAGAGAGAAGAAGAATTTTTGTAATGAAATAAAAATAAAAATATAGTTTTATAATAATATAAATATTAAAACAAGTCAAAGTGAATTAGCCTCAGATTTCACTTTGCACCCCAATCCAAATGACTAACATAGCCCTCATGCGACATGCACACGTTACCTTTTCTAACGCCCATAAGGTCAAAGGGGCTAATTGGGACAGATGGCAACAACGTGTATTAAAGTTGGACATTTCGTAGGTTGGGGTGCATAGTGGGATTTGGTGGATACATTAGGGTGAAAATCATTTTTTGACATTTTTATAGTTGAACGATTTCTTCTAACTTGGCAAATAATTAATACTCCCTCCGTCCCTACATAATTTTTGTGCTTTCCTTTTTTGTCCGTCCCCAAATAATTGTCTTGTTTGAAAGTTTTCTTTTTAGGACAATACTTTTACTACTTTACCCTTACTTTTTTTTCCTACTTTTTAACTATGGGCCACATGCATATGTGTATTAAAGGAAACTACATACTATACCAATATTAATAATCAAGTCAATTATTTTTTCTTAATCCGTGTGTCATGTCAAACAAGACAATAATTTAGGGATGGAGGGAGAACTATGGAGTTATTTCATTTTTCAAGGAAGATTGGGAAGAAAGTCGTTGACATGTTCTTCTCAAATGCCAGTTTTATATGATTGCTTAAGACAGTTCTCGCGCATTAAAAGATTTTGAGTTAACTTGTATGGTGTCTAAAACTCGATAAACTAACTTGCAGTGAAAAATGCGTACTCTCATTGTTGTTGGAGACTTTGCTCATGTCGTTTTTAGAATTTGTGACTCAGTGTTAGGAAGTGAAAATAATGGTTTGATTGAGAGATTTTTGAATGCTTGTTTTCAATTGACATACTGAATATTTTGGCTTTCTTCTCTAATAAAACGTACAAATTCATCAACTGAGTTCTCCATTTTTCTTCATAACACATTTTCTTAACACATTTCTCTTAGCTTGTTCATTGGTAATTACAAAATATGTTGCCGATTTGATAAATATCTCGGCACTCATCAATAAATCTATTATTATACTTATTTTCAAATACTTCTAAGGGGAGAATTTCACAAAAAAAATTGACATATGAGACAAAATGAATAAATTTCAAAATGTAGGACCTAACTTAAAGTTAGGTATAAGTGGAGGAACCAAATTATTATTTAACTCTTCATGATATTGATTAGCACATTACCAATTTACGTGTTCGACCTTAATTAATGGTGAGTGATTTATTAAATTTAGGGCTATTTTTGTCCAAACATTATTTTTTATCATGATAAGTTTACTTGTTTTGTCCTTAATTAAATGGTGAGTGATTTATTAGGTATAAGGCTAATTTTGTCCATCTATCAAATTTCGTTACATTTTCTAGCGCCCATAAGGTCAAGAGGGCTAATTGGGATAGATGGCAACAACGTGTATTGAAGTTGGACATTTCGTAGGTTGGGGTGCATAGTGGGATTTGGTGGATACATCAGGGTGAAAATCATTTTTTGACATTTTTATGGTTGAACGATTTCTTCTAACTTGGCAAATAATTAATACTCCCTCCGTCCCTACATAATTTTTGTGCTTTCCTTTTTTGTCCGTCCTCAAATAATTGTCTTGTTTGAAAGTTTTCTTTTTAGGACAATACTTTTACTACTTTACCCTTACTTTTTTTTTTCTTACTTTAACTATGGGCCACATGCACATGTGTATTAAAGGAAACTACACACTATACCAATATTAATAATCAAGTCAATTATTTTTTCTTAATCCGTGTGTCATATCAAACAAGACAATAATTTAGGGATGGAGGGAGAACTATGGAGTTATTTCATTTTTCAAGGAAGATTGGGAAGAAAGTCGTTGCTATGTTATTCTCAAATGCCAGTTTTATATGATTGCTTAAGACAGTTCTCGTGCATTAAAAGATTTTGAGTTAACTTGTATGGTGTCTAAAACTCGATAAACTAACTTGCAGTGAAAAATGTGTACTCTCATTGTTGTTGGAGACTTTGCTCATGTCGTTTTTAGAATTTGTGACTCAGTGTTAGAAAGTGAAAATAATGGTTTGATTGAGAGATTTTTGAATGCTTGTTTTCAATTGACATACTGAATATTTTGGTTTTCTTCTCTAATAAAACGTACAAATTCATCAACTGAATTCTCCATTTTTCTTCATAACACATTTTCTTAACATATTTCTCTTAGCTTGTTCATTGGTAATTACAAAATATGCTGCCGATTTGATAAATATCTCGGCACTCATCAATAAATCTATTATTATACTTATTTTCAAATACTTCTAAGGGGAGAATTTCACAAAAAAAATTGACATATGAGACAAAATGAATAAAATTCAAAATGTAGGACCTAACTTAAAATTAGGTATAAGTGGAGGGACCAAATTATTATTTAACTCTTCATGATATTGATTAGCACATTACAAATTTACGTGTTCGACCTTAATTAATGGTGAGTGATTTATTAAATTTAGGGCTATTTTTGTCCAAACATTATTTTTTATCATGATAAATTTACTTGTTTTGTCCTTAATTAAATGGTGGGTGGTTTATTAGGTATAAGGCTAATTTTGTCCATCTATTAATTTGTGAGAAACATCTCACACTTTTATAGTATAGGAGATATGTTTTGTTTTCAATGGGGCCTTCCCTGATGGGTGCACAGCCAAAAGGGTGTCTGAAAATTGATTTTAAACATGAGTACAATTGGCCCTCGAAATTGTTCTATGACCCTTTAAAGTGTAATAGTTTGGGACATAAGCTTGAAATGTATAATCTTGGGGCATAAAGCTTCCAAATTGCAAGTGTATGAGTGATTTTGTTTTCCTGTCATTGATAATTCATATTTTTAAAAAACTATACATCTCCCTGAATTTGAACCTCATACATACTATCAAGTTGTTAAATTTCGTCAATATGAAAGAAAGCTCAGCTACCAAATCTCCAACACAACAAAACATGGTCTCGGATTAAGTGAATCAAACATGAGTCAGCTTGAAATGAGCCGAACTCAAGTCAACTTGCAAGCCAGGGGAGCTGAGAATCCTAACGCTCGGCTTGACTCATTTTTATAGGTAAGCTGCTCGGTTCAGCTTGGCTCATTTAGGGTTCTCGAGTCAAGTTACACTCCTAGTTTTAACTTATGTGCGCACATATAACTACATGCTTATATCACATATAAAGAATAAAGTTAAAAGGATATGAGATTAAAACCATACATTTTGAAAGTTGACTCATTGGATTAGAACATCCCATAATAGAATGGTGAAATCTTGACATGAAATGAAAGAAGTAACTAAGAGCACAACAACATATACAATGTTAGATGTATGACACTAGTATACATGTTTGTAATTAAATAGGTCCCGTTGTCAATGGATTGGATCACAATTGATCCAGATCCAATTTATTAAGCTATCAGATTAACGACCTCATATCGTAATAGGTCATTAGATAGAAAAAACACAACCTATATCCTAAACATAACATTTGAACACCCCTGTTATAAAGAGAGTAATATTGCAACAATGGAGGGCCAGGAGATAATGCCAACCCAAACTATCTATACCTGAGTCGTTAAGTATTTCTTTCTAACCACTTCACTTCAGCCTTCAGGTTAGGAAAACAAAAACAAAAAAACTTATTTTCTGCCTCTATCCTTAGGTGCAGCTTGTTCATTTATCCTTTCTTTTTCATTTGAAGAATCACAAGTACAACTGCTTCAACAACAATAAGTAAGAGGGAGAGAGAGAGAGTGAGATGCGGCAGCAGTGGTGCCATGCCGCCTTTGCTCTACCTTGTCAAATCAAGCTTTTCAACAGGTAGCTACTTTGCATCCTAGTTAGAAGAATAACCAGAGTCACAAGTCGCAAAATAAAAAGGACTTGCTAAATTATAAAAGGTTTTACAATCCAAACCTGGTCCAGTTTGCGACTGCTAGCCTCACAGGGTAATTCTTTGCGTTAATGATCAAACAGTACACTGAGTTAAGTAAACGGAAAATAAAAAGGTGAATCAATGGTACATCTAGTTAATGAAATTATGATAACCCAGAAAAGAAATGGAAGATAACTTAAAGCCAAGACTAACCTCAAACATTTGGCTCATTCATTGTCCCTAGAGTTTCGAGGATCATTCTTATTCTCATTAAAACTGTCTTTGGAATCAATGCATGGAGTAAGAGGAGGGAAAGAAGGAACAGCTTGCAATATGAACTTGCGGCCACTTTTCAAGCCTGTTAAAGAGCTTGAGCTCAAGCGACTATGAGGTGGAGAAACCCGCTTCTTATTTGGGGAGCTTACTTTTACAGCATTACGCGGAGTCGGATTCTCCTTTAGGATCTGAGGTGTGTCATCTTCCAAAATATCATAAAGCCTGTCATCAGAGCCCACCTGCTGAAGTTTTGACTTAGCAAACGGAGTCCCAGGGGTCATAGGCGAACCACGCCAATGACAGGAGCTAAATGATGACATACGACCACTACCAGGACAATATGGATGTCTGGATTCATTTACTAAATCCCTTCTTTTTGGCGATTCCATAGATACGGGGCCCTCCGAATAAGTTGGCAATGCATTGAGATGGCATATATTACCAAGTTTACGACATCGTGGTGAAAATTCACCCACAACTTCAACATTGGCATAATCTGATTCTTGCTCAAAAGAACCCAAATCAAGAATCTCTGTCCTTGTTTCCAGGGTCAGATCATGTGGTGCAGAATTTCTAGGAGATCCTGGAACATTTGCGTTGGGCGGCAAGAAGGTGGTATCAGATTCTGGTGATGGCAAGTATCTTCCAGAAAGAAGCCGAGATTTTGATGCATCCTTTCCATGGCTAGGCAGTGTAAACAGAAGCAACAAGCAACGAGACTCAGATTCAACATTTTAACTACTCATCCAAAAGCAATTCATCCTATTAGAATAAAGTGAAACATCACTACAAAGGGCATCTTACTTTGAAAATTGAAATGACGGTGTGAGAGGAGTCAAGCTGGAAGGATTGCGGAACTCCGGGAGCAAGTAATTGTCTGTAGTTGCCACCATTTCCGTCTTCTGATCGAATGAGCAAACCAATTTGTCGTTGATGGCCTCTGTGCTGTTCACTTCTCTACTGATGCAACGTTCTGAAAACAATAAATAAGTAGCAAATCAAACACAACCAAATTTACAAGTAAACATACTGACACGTTAGACATACTGATTCTTCTAAACACTAGTCTAATCCACTGTAGAAATTATTCTCCAACTTCCAAGCCAATTTAAAGAAAATGATGTACTTAACATGTTTCGTAAGCAACACGATATAAAATACAGCTATATCTGGAAACTCCTAACCAAGTGCCACAACACAGACGCTATAAGCAAAATGCTTGAGATGATAATACAAACTGGAGCTAACTTTGGTTCTCTACTATCTTCACGGTTAGGAAACACATCCATTAACTAAGGGTTTATAAAAAGCAGGAGGGGAGGGGGTGATATATGTTCTAAATGAAGATCATAGAGGCTACTGGTGGTTTTAGTTTACCATCCATGGTTTGGAGACTAGTTCGTTCAAATGTTCCATTTTTGTTGTTCCTAGCATTTTTGCTGGTGTTATATTCCTTTCGATTTGCTGCTGGAGTACTGCCCCCTAAAGGAAAGTATTTTCCTTCTTCCTTCTAATATTTTTCATTTCCTACCCAAAAACATAAACCTTCTATCACCACTTATTGAGGTGTAAGGGTGCCACATTAATGACAGTTCTCAATCATTATGTAAGGAGTCCTGATGTAGGATATGATGAGCTGAACAGTTTTGTGATACCGAATTGAGATAGTATTGTCTCCTTGCATAAGAAAGTCGAGCAAATAGAGAAGAAAGATGTAGCCACAGTTTGACTGATCCTTTACCCAAGCATACTAGAGGTAGGGCTGCAGGGGAAGACCTAGGCAAACATGGTGAAGAGTAACTAAGAAGGATATGAGCATGTGTAGCTTGTATGATGACCTTGCATTGGACCAAAAAGAATCGCGAAAAAGGATTCATGTAGCCGATCCCAAGTAACTGGGGCCAAGCTGAGTTGCATTGGGTTGTACACTTGTACTATTTACCCCAACAATGAAAAAATTATCATTTGCTTGATCTTAGTAAATAGGAAAAATTACATGAACCATCCCCGTATGCGGACGTTTTCTATAGCTTGCCCTTTGCTCGGGCGTGGTTCAAAGTACTTTATGTTTGCTCGCGTACTGTCAAAAAAGTTCTGTTAAGTGATCATGTGTATACCACATAATTTCAAGTGCAAAATTGGGAATTATAATTAAAGTATTCCAAGTCAATTTAGTTTTTATTCATATAAGGGGTTACAAATTAAATTGATTAGAGTGAGTAACATTTCATTTCTAATCTATTCGCCATATTGATTTTAAGCAAGCTTCCCACCTTCTAGACTTTCGGTTGCCTCGACCTTGAGAAAATTGCCGACGAACCCATCGCTCATTGTTTCTTAAAAAGTTCAAATTGAATCCATATCTAATGATCTTTGTTAAGTAACCAACTCATCTAAAAGTTTAAGTTGTTAGATAGGGCCAACAATGTATATATAACTCAACACTCCTTACGTGTCACCTGTTCACACGTGGATAGACGAACAAGAGACGAACAAATATGCCTCACTAGGCATCACAATCCACAAGTGGATAGACGAACAAGAGACGAACAAATATGCCTCACTGTGCATCACAATCCACACGTGGATAGACGAATAAGAGATCGAACAAATATGCCTCACGGGCATTACAAACCAAATAGAGTGACAACATACGCTCCACAATACTAAGGATAACGAATGTAGCGGGATGACTCGAACC